>VFLP01000007.1:0-600000 GCA_007182795.1 Xylaria flabelliformis | reverse complement strand
ACCTTTCCACCCCCATCCTACGGAGGCGAGAAACCCGAGAAAGATGGTCTTGGCGGCCCTCTCCGTCCAGTGCGGTCTACGGCATCGTCCACTCGTCAGAGACATGCGATCCCCATCCCGAAGGAGGACCGAAGAGGATTGGTCCCTTGGCTATCACTTGTCCCGGAGGTCGACAAACCTTATCATTACGACAACGGCGTGAAATGGATGTTGACGATATTCGTCGCCGCCGCAGCTTGTGCGGCGCCAATGGGATCTTCTATATTCTATCGTGAGTCCCTTTATCCTGTTACATCTCTGACTTCTCATACCTTTACTCCATACTTACAGGTAAATCGCTCGCTACTAACACGCGGGTTGTGACCAGCGTCCCTCGGAGAGATTGCCGCAGATCTAAAAGTCTCGGCGACAGTCGTCAACTTATCGGTAGCGGTATACATGCTATCCATGTCCATCTTCCCTCTTTGGTGGTCCTCGTTCTCCGAAACGCTAGGACGACGGAGCATCTATCTAGTCTCGTTTGCTCTGAATGCTGTGTTCACGGCAGCGAGCGGGCTAAGCCAGAATATCGGGCAGTTGATCCTATTCCGGATCCTAGCAGGCGGTGCTGCGGCGTCTGTACAGGTTAGTCGGCCCTTTTCTTGGAAGCATGAACTACCTCGATGGGCACATTCTGCTCTCGCTACTCCTGCAAGCTCCTTAAGCCCTGGATAGTTCTTTCTATAAGTGGAAGTTATTAACTCGAGTGTTGTATACAAAAGGCTGTCGGCGCCGGCACGATTGCTGATATCTGGGAGACGCGAGAGCGCGGCCGCGCCATGGGCATTTTCTACCTCGGCCCACTTACAGGTCCCCTCCTTGCTCCCATAATTGGCGGAGCGTTGACCGATGCTTTCGGTTGGCGTAGCACCATGTACTTCCTCGCCGTGTACGGCGCAGTGATTTTTGTGCTCGTCTTATTCGGTGTTCCCGAGACGTTGCCTCGCAGGGTCCAAGAGCAAGTCCAAGTTTCGGTCCCGGACGACACCCTCTCGCGCGTCTCGACTCGTCGGTCGGTCGTGCAAGTCCGGACGAAGATGGCAGGCGCGTGGTTCAAGCGCGTGTTCCTCGATCCGCTGTCGATCCTCAAGTTCCTGCGCTTTCCGGCCGTGGCTTTGATAGTGTCGTACGCCGCCATCACCTTCGGCTCCCTGTACGTGCTCAACATCTGCATCGAGTCCG
The DNA here is from genome assembly GCA_007182795.1 of Xylaria flabelliformis. NCBI lineage: Eukaryota > Fungi > Ascomycota > Sordariomycetes > Xylariales > Xylariaceae > Xylaria > Xylaria flabelliformis. Next base: position 598,779 of record VFLP01000007.1, on the reverse strand, counting down.
CGTTCTCGGCGCCGCCGTACGGCTTCAAGCCCCTCATCGTCGGTGCCCTTTACCTCCCGGGATCGGTAGGCTACTTCCTCGCGTCGCTCCTTGGTGGGCCGTGGCTAGACCGCATCATGATACGCGAGGCGCGCAAGGCTGGACGATACGATGAGCGCGGCCGCCTCATCTTCTATCCGGAAGACCGCGTCCGCGAAAATGCTTGGTTATCCTCGGCACTGTACCCGGCCGCGCTAGTGTGGTTTGGATGGAGTGTGCAGACTCATCAACACGTCGCTGTGCCCAGCGTGGCCAATTTCTTCTTTGGCGTCGGTAGTATGCTGGTCTTTAGCATGGCTACTACGATGCTCACAGAATTCATGCCGAAACGCGCGAGTTCTGGCGTAGCCCTAAATAATTTCGTGCGTAATATTCTCAGCGCGACGGGCGCTGTTGTCGGACAGCCACTGATCGAGGTTATTGGCTTTGGATGGCTGACTACTGCTGTGGCGCTGATTGCCTGGATAACTGCCAGTACGTCTCTGTTTCTCCTCAGGCGTAACAGTCAGAGGTGGCGAAAGACGATGAACGAGCAGATGGAGTAATAACATGCAAAACTATCTTGCTTTGGTATGGATATATGGATATAATAAAAGGGGCTAGCGAAAGCGGGCTATAGGAAGTACAATTGTTCAACATATCCAGATAGATAGTAGAGCAAATTTATGAGAAACGTTCAATACATTGATTCAAAACTCGTCCATTATATAATTTATGCGGTATAAATGGTGTATAGCTACAGAATCTTCATGGTCATCTACTAGCCCTCCTTAGGCGCAAACAGCGTCCCAAGCGCCTCAAGACTAACATTACCACCACTAAGCACGATGCCCACATCCCACCCATCCTCGCCGCCCTCGCGCTCAACAAGGCTCCTAAAGTCCTCGTTGAAAAGCGCGACGGCGAGTGGTACGGCAGCGCTAGGCTCAACGACCATCTTGAAGCGCTCATAGATGAGGCGCAGCGCGGCAATGATTTCCTCTTCGCTCACGCTGTAGAAGCCCGCCACCAGCCTCCGCTCATAGATAATGCCCCAAGGGACTTTCCCAACGGGGGTGCGTAGCCCGTCCGCCACCGTGAGCGTCGACACCGCCTCTACCCGCTGTCCGGACTCGTACCCCCGCTTCGCGTCATCGGCGCCCTCGAACCACGGCTCGCATCCGAAAACGCGGATCCCAGTCCCTTCGCATGAGAGCGCCACGCCCGAGAGCATGCCGCCGCCGCCGCAGGGGGCCAAGATGGCATCAAGACCGGGGCTCGTCCTCTTCTTTTCGGGGAGGTTGGGTGTTGTGATAGGGGCTCTGAAGCCGCGCTCCGCCGGTATGGCTTCGTGGTTCTTTGAGTCGGCCCCGGCAGCCGCCGCGATGATATCCCGGGCATCCTCCTGAAGCTCTAGTCCCAAGGTGCCCTGACCCAGCACGATATCTGGGTGATCGTAGGGCGGGACGAGACGCGCTCCCGTCTTCTCTATGACCTTCATGACGACGGCCTCGCGCTCGACGCTCGTGCTGCCGCTGAACACTACGTTCGCGCCGTAGCCCTTGGTTGCAGCGATTTTTGGCTTGGCCGAGATGGACGGCATGACTATGTGAGCCGGTATACTATTGGTGCGTGCTGCGAGCGCAAGGGCTTGTGCATGGTTACCTATTTCGAGTTATCTTAGCTTAGCTTAACTCAGATACGGTATTACAGTGATCTATGTCGTGCAGAGTATCTACCCTAGCACCACATCTCTCTATGCAACCGACAACTCACAAAACACTCCGCGGTCGAAACACCGCCCTGAAATAAAATAACAAGAAAGATAGGAATGCCAATGAAAACTCACCACTACTATGTGTAACAACCCCCCTCTCCCGTCCACCGCCCTCCTCCCACCCAGGCTCCCTCTTCAAACGCTCAAGAGCATGAAACGCACCGCGGATCTTGAAGGCACCGATGCGCTGTAAGTTCTCGCACTTGAAATACAGACGTATCTTCGGGCTCGCCGATTTGCGCCCTTCCACTTTCTCATCCCCGTCCCGGTTACCCAGCGGTGTCGACGCAAGGCTGTCCAGCGTAGCGTTCGTGAGCGTGGGCGTATGATGCACGAATCCCTTGATCAGCTCGCGGGCTTCGAGGACCGAGGGCCGTGTCAGCGAGGGTGAGGTTGAGGGATCCGCCATTGTAAATTGAAATCTATTTATTTTCTTCCCCTTTCTCTTTCCTCTTTCCTCTCTGCCCGCCTCTTTCTTTTCCCTTTCTACAGGCGTATTCTAGTTCCGACCCCTCCAATTCAGGATCCCCTGCTCGCGCTAAGATTCTGCGGGGTTGTATGTACAAGTATTCGGCAGTATAGTTTAGATGAATTGTGAAAAAGTATGTTGATTACATATCAAAATCACAAAAGATGAAAATAATCTATCTCTGTTCAAGAGTCAGCAAGTGATATTTAGCTCCTCAATATGCATGCGACGTGCCAGATTCTAGTCTGGCTACCAAGCAAATGTTGCCCACTTCATGAGTGGATCATCGAAGCTTCACTCAGGTCCGATAACGGAAAGGTTACCTTCGATATCCTTTATGAAAGTTCTTGGTTTTATCATATCAATACTATCACCAACGCGAGATGCATATAATTAATAGAATAGAATAGAATAACATTTGCTAGCTCGACATAACTTTTGGACTTAATCCCTTTGGTCCTCGCAAGCCATGATGATATCTGGGGGAATCCTGAATACAAGTACAACCAAGTTTTGTCATCTTTTAAACACCTTTCCAAGTATACACCGCCGATGCCGTGTTGCCCAACCCAAAAAATCCCAACGCCACTCGCTTCGTTATTGCGTTTACTTCTGGTTCTCGGGTCGGAGAGATCTGTGGCAGTCAAGTCAGTAACGGTTCATGGTTGCCAAGAGCAATGCAGCATTTCGTGCTTACCTCACAGCCCGGCCGGCCTTCCAGATCTCTAGATTCCGGATTTCTTCCATCTCGGCCTCAAACTTCTGTCGGTAATCCTTCTGGCTGTTATACTCGAGCGATCGCTTGGTCTCAGACCCATCGATCACAGAATCGTACAGCTGGTTGAAGACAGGCTTAAGAGCATCCTTAAAGCGAGGTGTCCAGTCGATAGCACCACGGCGGGCAGTGGTGGAGCAGGCCTCGTACATCCAGTCCATACCATTGGCACCGATGAGGGGGTACAGACTCTGAGTAGCCTCCTCGACGGTCTCGTTGAAAGCCTCGCTGGGGCTGTGGCCACGCTCACGGAGAACCTCGTACTGAGCAAGGAACATACCGTGAATACCACCCATCAAACAACCACGTTCGCCGTAGAGGTCAGAATACACCTCCTTTTCGAAAGTAGTCTTGTAAAGGTACCCACTGCCGACAGCAACACCGAGGGCTTGAGCCTTCTCCTCGGCCTTGCCAGTGACGTCCTGGTAAACAGCATAAGAGGAGTTAATACCGCGGCCCTCACGGAAAAGTGAGCGGACGGTTCGGCCAGAGCCCTTGGGAGCAACGAGGATCACATCAATGTCCTTGGGTACGTCGACCTTAGTCACATCCTTGAAGACAGGAGAGAAACCGTGAGAGAAGTACAGAGTCTGCGAGATTGGTCAGTGATGTTCCACTCGTGCAGTGTAATCTTTCGTGAAACACACCTTGCCCTTGGTCAATTGGGGCTTAATGGCGGGCCAGGTCTCGCTCTGAGCGGCATCACTGAGGAGGTTCATGACGATAGTACCCTTGCCAATGGCCTCATCAACCTCAAAAAGGTTCTGGCCGGGAACCCAGCCGTCTTGTACTGCATCCTTCCACGATTGGCCGTTCTTTCGGACGCCAACAATAACGTTCAGTCCGTTGTCGCGGAGATTCAGACCCTGGCCATGGCCCTGAGAACCGTAGCCAATCAGTGCGAGGGTGTCATTCTTGAAGTAATCCTGTATAGATGGTCAGCCCAGACAGTCCCCCACTTACCGGCATTACTGCAGTAATGTCGTGGCAAGAACCTACCAAAAGCTTCTCCTTGGGCCAGTCGGCACGCTCTATAGGCCCAGTTGTTAGTCACAGGCCAATAAAAGAAGTCATGTTCATCAATTGGCGGCATGGCTTACCAAAAACTTCCTCGGGTGTGCCAGCAAAGTCGATGGTCTTTACCCCACGGACCTGCTGCTGAGCAACACCGGCCACGGCAGGACGAGCCTGAACGGCGGTAGCTCTGACGAGGTTGGAGGCCGCGACGAACGAACGTCTCTGGGCGACGGGCGAGGCCAATTGACGGGCCAATTGGCTACGAAGAGCCCTAGAGAAACCTCTGGCGGCCATGGCGACGGGAAGAAGAAAATTGAGTGGAGAGGAGAGGAGAGATGACGACAGCCACACAGAGGGGGGAGACGAAGTCAGTCAATTGAGGGGCACGAAGCACGAACACTGACTGGCTAGGTATGATATTGTCCAGCAATATATATGCGACTCAGCAAAAGGGGCAGCCGGGTCAGGAGATGTCAAGAAGTGTCAAAATGTGCAGAAGAAGTAAGTTTCAACAAAATCTAGAGTCAAGCAGAGCTTTTGTGTTGGAGGAGACAGGATTCCGAGAGTGGAAGGGAGCTGGCAAAGTTGAGAGCGATCTCGGCGGCGGTGAGTCGAAAATTGCTACGCCATTGGTGGAGACGAGATTTACACAACACTAGCCCAAAGCCTGGCGAGCCTGGCGAAGTTCAAAATTGTTGGCAAGTTTGGAGTGCAAACCCTAGGTACCTAGGTAACTTTTGCCGGTACGTGGCCGGAGCCCATACCTACTTACCTACATAGACCTGTAGACATCATGTTGGACCCCTAACACCCCGCTTGAGCCGCCATGGTTGGCTACCTTGCCGTGGATCCGACCCGCCAGGTTCTTTGCGTCAGGCTTCCCATTCAAGTGAAGCCATACTCATCCCTTATTTTACTATTTACCAGTGTGAGGCTTTGTAGCTAATATGAAATAATTCTCAAGACTACCGCCGGAGATTGTTTTGACCAAGGTCACTCGAAAGAAAATAATCTACGTTGCTACGAACAAATCCTACTACATCCACTCCGCAGCTTAGATGCAGGCGAATATCTTTCAGTCAGCCTAGGTAAGTTAACCCTAGTCGGGATGACTGGAAGGATGGATCTAGCGTCCTTAACTTGCTAAATCGCCAAGATATGACGCCAGTCCATGAAGTCATGAACATCGTATTGTATTAGTTATCCTTTATCTACGATAGAGTACTCATTTGTGTTCTGCATCGTGATGTGCATTCGAGAAAGGATGACCCGGAACCCGTGTCTCTGTGTCCATCCTCCTTCTGCTTTCTGTCTGGATTCATTTTCTTCCCCAACCCTAGAATGCGCTTCAAGTCTAATGTGATAGAATCGGGGTAAGTTCATCCCTTAAGGTGAATAATGTGATCCCCTGCAAAGAACGCCAATGCTGTGATGGTGGAAACGAAACGAAACGAATAAAGCACCGCCAATCTGCAACTCAAATCTAGATATAGAATCAACCATGATCCCCCTCCCAGTTCCTCACGTCCCACGACACATGCTCCTCCCGCCTGGCGCCCTGAGTGATGCAGTGTCAGCCACCTATGTAAATGTAAATGCGATGTCATCCTCTCGGCCCGGAATGAAGAAAATGAGGTGCTACCACCCCCGCGGCATTAAGATCATCATCGACATTGTTAACGCCTCGACTGAGAAATCATGACATTATCGTATGAGGTCCCTCGTACCGACCCGCCAGCCATAGAAGTCCGTACATTCCTACGGAACGCCTCGCGACTAGCGCGCAGGTCTTCGGCGGCTTCCTTGTTGAGTGGGTCGGAAGCATTCGGCTCGAGGAACAAGAACTGCATGCCGACGATGACGGCGTTTAGGTTGAGCACAGGCTTCCAGTCCTCGCGCAGAATGTTTAGGCACACCTTGCCCTCGAGGTCGATGTTAGGATGGTAGATTTTCTGCTGGCAGCGCACCTTAGGCGGCTCGTGCGGGTAGTTTGAGCTCATGTTGAAGGTGAAGGTGAATTTGCCGCCGGTGTAGACGCCCTCGTCGGGCTTAATCTCGAGAATAAAATTGAGGATATCGTCAGGGTCTGGAAATTCCGTCTTCATCGTTGTGCCCAGGGACAGCTCTGAGAGATCTACGAGGGGGCAGCGCCGCCAAGATTAGACCTTTTTTTTCCGTCTCAAGCGCAAAGGACTCAATACGTTTTCACATACCTTTCTGTACCCGTAGTTGGGCGGCGGTAACCTTCTTTTTCTTCCCTCCCGCAGCATCGGCATTTTCCTGCTTTTGCTGCTCCTTTTTCTGCAAGAAACCACGTCAGAAGCCACACTATGCCACGCCCCAAATTCTGTTCCCCTTCCTTACCATAGACCATATTTTCAACATTTTGGTGGCTAGTATGGGATATGCCGGTCAGCGGTCGGCGGTCGGGCAGGAAGAGAGAGAAACGGGAGAGGATCGTCGAGTCGCGGTGAGGTGACTGCAGGTTACAGAGGTAAACAGTACGACGCGAGTGAAAGTGGTGGCGATCAAGGGGGAAACCGGGACTAGAAGGGATGTGTGGTTGGTTTGAGGTAAGGGACTGATTGAAGTCAGGTAGAGATGCTGTAGTGTAGCGGTGCCTCACTAAGTACCTACTTGGTATGGTCGCAGATCCCAGATAAGTACATACATACATACGTACAGTAACGTACGCGGTCCGATTAGTAGTTTGTTAGAAGTACTTTGCCGTTAGTGGGGTACGGGATGGAATGACAGGATATGGCGGGGTATGAAATTTCAGGGAGGTCATTGGTAATTATCTACATAATGTAGGTAGGCTAGACCCTTTCGTTCACCACATGTATCTACTCACATAGACTAGGTGGTCTCGTGCTCGAAGTGCTACCCGACTAAGATAGTGCAAGCGAGTAGGCACGTAGCAACATGGATAATGAATAATTCAATCCGTGTTCAAGATTGTGTCTACTGTGTTGTACCATATAACGAAGCAGACGGAAACGCAAGGTGCACACAACATAGCAGGCAAGTATCGATTAAGATGGATCAAGATCACAGTTACAGAATAACACAAAAAAGCCCGTTTTGCGGCAGATTATCAAGAGTGATACAATGCTAGACAATAGCTAGCTAATGGTATATTATTAATACGACAGACCTTGACGCACCACTATACCCATTTTCCACCTTCCTTTGGTTCCGTTTTCCCCGTCTGGATTTGACAACTGTTTTATAGATAATAATTTACATATACCTGCTCATCTCAAGACCACTCGACTGACGCCATAACCCTCTCGGGTCCTTTTCCGTCCGAGATTCCCGTCCTCTGCTCGGCGCGCTCTGTCCTTGAACTCCTAAACATAGTAATTGGAATTGGATATCATCCCTGTTCTAAATATGACAAACAAATGGCCTCAAAGTCCCAGACGTCAAGGGCTGTAAATGATTGTGCTGGGACGGAGCGCGGTATTGATACAAAACGATATGCAAAACGAGGGTATATGTCGGTGTTCTACACCGTGATGCTCAAGCGATAGAAAGCCGCCTGCTGTAAACCGTTCTCTGGCCATAGATCAAAATCCCCTGAAGGGGTCATCACGGAAGTAATCTTCCTCTCCCGCCCTACTACCAGCGTAGTATGAGCCCGTCCCTCGAGTACCGCGTGACGTATAGCTATCCCGGTGACGGCTACGGCTGCGGCGACGGCGGCGTTCCTTGCTTTGCCGTCGTACTCTATGCCGGGTGTCCTCGATTCTGTCCAAGGGATCATCAAACTTCGCGAGTGGGCTAATAAAGGCTTCCATTCGAACGGTGCCGATCGCCTCGAAGAAGTTGCCCGCAGGTCGCGAGGACGCTTCAGACGTCCGCTGCGAACCAGCCGTACTGATTCCCCATGTCATGTTGCTCGATGCTCCGTAGATGTCGGAAGAGCCCGCTGTGTCGACGCTAGCCCCGGCAGTACTATTAGTAGAGGCATGCATCGAGCTCGCCGTGGGAGAGAAGCCGCGGAAGGATAGTGGTGGTGGAACATGGCCTCCAGTGTTGCTCCTCTTTCTTCCGTGAAGCACCACCTGGTTAGCGCGCTCATGTACGCGGCCATGGCCTCGACCATTGAACCTAGGAATTAACGGTGGCTCAGCAGCGTCTCCGGAGAGCTCGCGTTGGTGGGTGGGCATCGGCCCTACCACATCGGCATCAATATCTACGGGAAACGTCGGCACCGGTTCTGGCTCCTCTGGTACACTGGGCTGTGCATTTTGATCGTGGCGCATCATGAACGATGGGTTTTTCCCTTTTGTCAGCCGGATAGAATCACGAATCCCACCCCGCTTGGTCTTGGCTTTTGACAATTCTGGATCGGGCGGGGGAGCAGCCTTCGGCGGTGCGAGGGTTGGTGTGATTTCTGGAACGTCCTGCTGGGAGTGAGCGAGAAACGATAGTGACATGAGCCAAAGGTAATGGCGTTCAGCTGAAACGGCAGTAAATTTCAATGCTCTCTGAGGTGTAAGGATTAGGATAGACCGGTTGAAAATCTGAGTTTCCCCCTTTGGAACAGGATTATCATCCTTCACATCTAGGACTGACTGGATGGTGACTGTTTTCCCGTTAGTGTGATCGGGTAGAGAATGAGATACAATAACTCACGTTTGCGACCAGGTTTCCCCATCAAGGCGTTACCCGACGCCGGTTGTTTGCTACTCCAGAGGATCGCTCGTTCATATGGAGCCAGCCACACCCATCGCTTGTGGCGATCGTTACTATTCTCCTCCCGGCCACCATCAGCCACGCCGAAAGACTTGCGCCTCCGAACATATTTGAACATCCATTCACCAACCATGGTCTGAGCAATTGCCTCTACGACCCCTGGAGCCTGTTGTGAGCTAGCCGCAGAAAATGCATTGGTGTTTTCGGTATTAGCTGTGTTCGTAGACAGTTGTGACTTATGAGATCGATATCGATTCCGCGGTGTCGTGATATCATTATTGGGGAGAGGGGGTAACTGGGGGCTCTCGGGCGCCTCTTCAGAGGGTGACATAGGAGGCGGCGAGCGGCTGCCTCGTCTACGGTGTCGTCCACCTCGGGGCAGAGCAGCTGCGGAACGGACTTTCCGGATGCTGTTGTTCCTGTAGATGCTACTCCTTGGGCCACGGCGTGACCAGCCACTTCCGTAGCGCGAGGGGCTACGTGACCCATCACTAGGAGCACTGGCCGTGAAAGCCGGTTGCCTCGAGCTCGCCCTTGTGGGAATGGGGAACGGGGGCTCTTGAATATCATGAAGACTAGGGCTTGGTGACCGAGCCTGGTGTGTGGATATACCGTTCTGAATCATAGCAGCCTTTCGCATGACGCTCGCCCGCGAACTTGGGTTCATGCCGACTGAAGGTGGTCGCGAAGACTGCTTGCGGACCGAGACACTGCGCGCATCCACCAAGCTGAAGCTGCTATATATTTCAGGTCCCCCAATTTGTCTCGCGATAGTCCGTGAATTTCTTGCCGATGGCCTGACACTGTCTGGCGACATGGAGCCCAATGAAGCAATGCTGCTGTTTCCATGACGATGCGACCCAGGCTTCGGGTTGGGAGCCGAAAGAGCCGTTCGAAATTCCGCGTCGCTGAATTCGCCATCTCCAAACTCGTCTCCTTCGTCTGAGCTTGCAACATCAAATCCGGCGAATAGACTGCTAATACGAGGGGGCCGTCGCACGGGCGCTTTATCACCGGATAAGGGGCCATTATCATTGTTACCAGGATAAGTGTCATGAGCTTCTGGTTCAGCCAATGACGGTGTCGCTGGTCGTGTTGGATTCAATTCGGTCACAAAACTAGGTTTGTTTGCCAGTCTTCGGGGGTTTCGAGCAGGCAGATGTCCTGGCACAGGTGTGAACTGCTTATCCTCAGTGTCATGATTAGGTGTAGGAGAAGATGGTCGAGACGATATGGCGGAGGGATGTAGATGCCTCGGCAATCTGTCCAGTCTCTTGTCAACTCGGATCTCTTCTGTCTGTACTGCGACAGAGCAGAACACAGCCGATGTTGGTTGTAAAATGGAGACCTGGCAGCCGACATCTTTCGAATATTGAGGCAGGCGATGCTCTCGCGGTGTTGGCGGCAGGCTTGTTGGAGGAACAATGCTGATACTCGGGATCGTCACAGGGGCCACTTGCTTGCGATTAGGAACGTTGTCAGTCTGGGTAGAAGTTGATCTTGTTTCTGGAGTATTGGTTTCCGCCTGAGTGAAAGCCCCCGCTGGAGAGAGCGGTGTTCTTGGAGGGCTTAGAGGCTCCGCAGTTTGTGATGCAGATGATATCATTGAATGCGTAATAATTTTGGGAGCATCTATCGCATTCAGGCGGCTGACATGAACTCGCTTTCGACGCTGATTCGCTTCAATCTCGATATCACCTCGTTGCTGGCTCTCTATATCTAACAACCCCTCGACATTCTCTACAAGTTCCGGAGCGGCAGGTTTCGAAGCAACTGCCCGGGGTGAAGGAGGTGGTGAATACTGCACGGCCACATCCGCGTATTCAGGAGTCGGTGAAGACAACTGTATCTCATCATCCTCTTTGATGTCGCCCTCAAGCCTTGCCAGCACACTTGGGTTTGTATAAAACCTTCCTCTAGTAACGCTACCAGGCCGAACTTGACTGTCGATACTGTAATTGCGTTGGTGGGTTTTAGACAGAACGCTTTCGCGGCTCATATTGCGATGATGGCCAGAGTTTGAAAGCACACTCTGACGACCATCTGGATCCGTTTCGTAGTCATCGTCGTCATCAAAATTGAGTTCATCTGCTAAGCTGATACCGTTGACTTTACCTATGCCGGCGGCACTGATCGTGGAGAACCGGATGCTATTTGTTATACTCTGGGTGCGGACGCTGGCGTTGTCTTTATCTTCAGCATCGTTTTGCTCGTGTTGAGCACCATTCGCTTGGGCAGCTTGGAGAGCTTCGACCTCTTGGAGGACGGCATTCAGTCGAGTTTCAGCAACGTGTAGTTTTCGCTCGAATTTCCGTCGTTCTTCCTCCCAGCCATCCCTTTCCTTTGCCCACAGATCATGCACCCGTTGCGAATCTTCTTCATGGGCTCGAACTTTCCTTTGCGCCGTTTCAAGCCGCTTTTTCGCCTCTGCTGTCGCCTCGATAGCTTCTTCCCGCTCACGCGTTATGTCACCTAAAGCTGATGAAGTCCCCCCCTCGAGTAAGGCTAATTGGCGTTTCAGAGATCGGGATTCCTTTACTGTGTCGGACAAATTTGACTGTAAGATCTCCTTTTCCTCATGAACGGCATGTAGAGACGTTTCTAAGCTTTCGATAATCTTGAATTTATCATCTTGATCTCGTCGTAAAGCGAGTATCTCCGATACAAGGTTTGCATGCAATGTTGGGGTAAATCGGCGAGGGTCTAGAATGCTCAAGTTCTCATCACTGACTAGTTCCTTGGAAGCACGCTTATTTCTCTTCTCAGCCTTGTCAGCCGGCACAGGTGGAGGAGAGGAGGAAGATATTCCTGGAGGTGTTGCGGACCGCCTTGACTTTCTCGATGTTCGCGATGGTGTCCGATATGGAGTGCCTGCTGGCGTTGGCAATGCCGCCACGGCAGCAGTGTTCAGCTCGTCCCCCATTTCCCAGGTGCTCATTGCTCAATATGCTCTTACACGTCTTTGACCGGCAACAGGTTGGCTGGTCTCAATGACGTGGGCTCGACGGATATGGAGAGTTATAGATTCAACAAAATCAACGGTTCTGACAACGAAAATCCCATATATCCTTGATCAGTCTATACGGAAATGGCGCGTCTGCCTCGCGTCTACCTACTAAAGGAGGAAAGCCTCCAATACAGAAGCAAAAACTCTTATTTGCAAGGCCAAGGTGTTCCCCTTGCATTCAAAATTAACATCTAGCCCCACTATTAGCATGACTTTCCCTTATCAAACGCGAAGAATGACGGTTTTGATTCAGGGATGTTTTCGGTTTGAAACGAGTTGCACAGCGGTGAGTTTCTCCGCCAGGGGATTGATGATGTTTACAGATTCGCCTGAGACTAGGATCGACCAGCCCAAGTAACAAGATGGTAGTTGAGAAGAATCCTTATATCACGCACCTATGTCTTTGCCCGACCTCACGACTTAATTCGGGGGTTCCCTTAATAAGATCAATTTTGATCCCCTAACACTACAGCTCCATCATTTGGGTCTGTGGCAAGCTTTGCTGGACTGTGCTGAAGGGGTTTTTCCGGGACAACTTGGCCAACAATCCCAATCACGCCAATATCATGCGAGAACGAAACAGAGAGCCCATTCATATAAGGGCACTTGTCATAGTCGGTTGAATCGATTGTGGTCCGTGGGGCAAATTCCAACCAGTAGTCGCATAGTCGGGCGGGACCTGCATCATGTTACATTGTCAGCTGCAGCTTCACTTCGTGGTTTTCATTCGTCTGGTCACTAAGATACCCGACAATATTGCAGTCGCATCGATCCAGAAGGAGGTAATCTCCAGGCATTGGCGAACGTGGCAGCTATATTGACTAACCTAGACTTTCACATGCAGCTCGGGAAAGCCCGCGAACAGCTTGCTCCTCTCGATAGTACGTCGTATCAGACAGAGGGCTTTCTTAGTGTCAGTGCTCCTCGCTGAAAGCGAGCACCTCCGGTTCATAACCGTCCGATTGTTTGAGAAGTTGGAGGGTGCGACTAATAGATGTAAGGGTTCCCCAGAATGTACAAGGAAGATGCGATGCAAGGCAAGGCAAGGCAAGGCAGAAAAAGACAGCGTGGGCAAGGTAGGATAAGACCCTTTGGGAAACGCTATGTACGTCGATCGCAGCCAACTTCCTTTCGTCTGTCAAGTATGGTTCTGCCCAGTAGTTACAAAATTGACCAGTTCACCAGGCTACAGGGAAGAAGCAAGAGACAGAAGCGGACATGGGAGCGGTAGGGAACTGTACCGTCAAAATGGCATGACGAGTGCCGAGTGTTCATCACCCCCCGTACTCAAGAAAATGTTATGTGATACCCACTCCAGTGGACACGCCCCTAGCCCAGAGAAAAGTACCGAAAATCACTAATAATAAATACTGTAAGTCTCAAGATACTGTACAAGCTCTCACACTAGATAGAAGCTACCCGAGTGCATATGAGAATAAGCGAGGTCCGTTGTGTTAAAAAGGCGTAAAACGTCTCATAACTGTATACCTGCCCATGACTTTAATGATGGACTTTTTACCTAAAGCGGCCCATTGTGTTCCTGCTGTCATCAAATTCAAGACATGTATTCTCGCTACGCGAGATCATCATGCACTCGGCATCTGACAGTCCCTCCCTACTATCCCGTGCTTCTACTACCTGGCCACCTAGAAAGGCGATTTAGGCATTGTCAAAATTGAGGAGGCATAATCACAACTGTCCCAGGCTCACGGGTTCATTAGCAGAACCATTCAACTAACTAATGTACGTAGAGCAATCTGGAAAGGGGCCCCAAACCCCTGCTATTAGTTCGTTACTAGTCTAGATTCGCTAGACTCATGGAGCTCATCTCCGAATCCAGTGTAGCGCATCGAGTCCAGAAAACCCCGAAGAGCTTGTGGAGGGATACAACTCTGCAGTACATAGGAGTTATCACACTTTCACACAAGTAGGTATTATGTCTTACGTACCTAGTTCTGAAGTGTTTCTCCGCGCGCAGAGAAAAGACGAATGAGATGCTAAGGGCTAATTATTCAGAAGCTGATTGGTAGGTGATAATCACTATAATAACCAATCATTCATGAAGCGGGATGCAGCCCCTCTCTCCTTTTCTATCAAACAGGAGTACCTACCTAGCTATGATACCCCCACTCGCCCTATCACTAAGTTAGGTACGTATAAGTCACCCTTGGCAGGATGATGCACGCATTGCACTAGAATTGACAAGGATACAAGGGGTATAATTACGGCGTGCTACCGAAAGAGACTAACAATCCTAGTGTAGGCTATTGCCGCTTTCGGACGATAATCTCTCTTAGTATTTTTACCCGGCTCCCCTCTTGTAGTGTAACCGTGCCGAACCGGCCAACTTCGTATAATAATTTCTCTAATACAAATTCTCCCATATCTGCGAAGTCATGAGCCTTTTACTCAGGTCGAATAATGCTCCTTTTACCTGGAGAAGTGCGATGCGTATATGCACGTATTCGTCTAGACGAGAGTTTAGTGTGACAATCAGCTCCATGATTCAGAAGTTCAACAAATGTACAAGGCGCTCTCCGCCGCTCGATTTTCTTTTTGCGAGGCGGTGATGCTTCTCGTAACAGATGTGTCCTGCAAAAGAAAGCCACATGGTTTTGAAAACATCCCACGCGAATCATATTGTGTATGCGTACCCCGACAACGCTATGCCACCAACAATGTCTTCGAAAACGCCATTATCCACAAGAGCTTTCTCCAATCTCATTGCGAGTAATTTAAACACAAGGATCGTACACCGTACATGGATCCAATTCTACTTAGCTCACATTCTGACTGCTTTGCCCTGGCCGCTTTTTCTTCGTGGCGTATAAATCGCCCCCAAGAGTGATCCAGACGACGGTAGTTAGTTCTTCTACCAGCGCTTTTTTAGTCATTTTATGGTAGTGCGTGGCGTAGTTACTCAAGAACCCGAGTGTTTCAAACTAACACATGGCTTCTTTTAGCCTTCCGGTATCATTTGATACTACGGATCGGTATGATAAGTCGCTACATAGTATAAAGGAGGTGCTAATGATGCTGTCACGACTGAAGCTACAGCAACACGATCATTTACCCTAGCTTTCTACTGACATCGTGTGGAATATGCAATGCAGCCGAAGCAATAAAATTCAGTGTACTCCGTACAGCGCTCTGCAATGCTGGCAAGTGTCAGGATGTTGTGCTATGAAATCCAACCCATAGTGTTGGGAGCTGCGCGTATTTCTTTCGCGAGGTGATGTACGAAGCAGTGTACGTAGTATCGTCCCACTGCCAATGAGAAATGTTTTCCTAGAAGAACTAGTGTGCTGTACATACACATATTCTCTAGCGTACAGCAAATCAGCCTTAAGTAACAATCCAAGTGGAGGCCTGATCTCATTGCAGAATCGGTAACTATCCGCGGGTCCAGGTTCTTAAGCAGTACCGAAATTGAACTTTCTACAGTGGTTTCTAGTCCCAACCAGCTCCAACCGAAACTTGGTATTGGGCAGCGCTATGCTGATATACTACCTACTCGGTACGGAATGGCCGTGCAACGGTCTGTTAGGCTTCATCGGCCAATCGCCTGTAGGGCACTACTATCACATCTTGGCGTGCATACAGTAATGCACCAAGAGATGGGACGCAAATGCACAAAGGGAGCTTCCCAGTCAGAACCCCAACCTGGGGAAGTGAGAGGTCACTTCAGTCGTTCTCAAACCAAATGATTTAGCCCACCTAAATATACTACCCCTGAAAGCTATCCCCAAACGGACCGCACCTCCGCTCAGTTTGATGATGACCCCTCTACACAATCCCGAAGGAAGTACCTAGAGTACTCGGCCTATGTATACTATGCTGTTGAATCACGTATTTATATCAGATACTCTGTCATAGCAGTGTGGCTAAAGAAAATTTCCGAAGATATTTCTGTTTTGGAATATATATCACCCGTTTCTCATTTCGTTAAGCAAAAAAGAGTCCTAGCCAGAGTCGTATTTCATACAACATAATACCCAATCTTTAGTGTCATACTTCGAAGTCAGTTGTACTTACTGCACATACCAGGCTGATGTGATAGCTCTACCAATTGGGATTAGACCCTGGGTAAATATGGGGGGATCATCAAACTAAATGGTGGAGCTGTGATCTCTAGGATCTCCAGTCGCGCTCGGCCCTTCTTAGCTGCACATGTCGAGATTCTCATGCGTGCTAAAAGTACCACATGTATGATGGTATGCGAATGCTATGGAGTTGTCGTCTACGGCACGTACTTTGTAGGTTGTAGATGGCCATGGTCAATAGCTATTGGCAATGTACGAATTAATATTTCTTCCAATGAACTCTAGATCTACGCCGCATGGAGCAGAGTAGTCGCTTTACGGCTTCAGAGTCTATTGGTTGATGACTCACGATAACGCAAATGATCTTACATAGTAAAACACGGTCATTGTAACCCGGCTAGAAATTGGTATATTGATATGCCTACCTACATGCAAGAACAGCTCATAGCTCCACATCAGCAATAGTAACATACATAAAAACAATACATCATATATTGTAAGAAGCTATAGTTATTTCACTTAGCTATATTGCTTGGGTTATCATTGAGGGGCGAACGTTTAGAATGCGACAAGGAATTGAAGCACAGGTCCACGTAGCAAGCACGTAAATCATCGGCAGATGACAAGCAAACCAGTAGCAGTGACCATAGCCAGATGGTTGAGAGCTCTTCGGGCCAATGATACTTAACTTTGTATCTTACCAAAGTAGCTGGATTCGGCGAAGGGCATACCGGTTCGATATATACCGATCAGTAATAGATTGAGTCCTGCTGTATGTTTGATTTTTCCCTCTCTCTGATAGCAGTATTTAAGGAGAGAGAATGAGAAACTCGTGGCCTTCGCTAACGAAGTGAGCTCGAAATAACATGTACTACCATCCGGATGAGCAAAACTGTAGTAATAATATTAACAGCCGCAAGTACTTGTCATCATGGTTGGTTTACGTCTATCGTATCATAGGCTTGGCTGAAGAATTAGATATATCCTGAGAATCCGTGTAATATTTCTCGTTCGTAGTTATAAGAAACGTATAATCGGACTCTGATGTGGCTTGACTCATAATCTTATACATCTCTAATAGCTGCCTAAACGAAGATATAAAAATAGCTATAGAGTCAGTTGTGGAGTCTGCCATGTTTGGATAGATGTTAATTGCAGTCATTATGGCGCATTGTATTGGTCACTCTACTTTTCACGGGAGATGCTGAGTTGTTGTTAAGTGGGATTTTAGGAATATACTACCGAGGTGGTCATCTTTGGCTAGTGCTACTTTATGCTATGATACAAGTTCTATAGAATCGAAGTATATAGGCGCCCAGTCCCTTCGCGCAACAATGGTCTTCAACCATCCCAGAGTTTGTTCCTCAGTAAAACCTGACACCAAACGACTATAGTTCCATGTCCACTCATCCATTCTCGTTAGTATCATAGTGGCCAATATCAAAATTCACCTACATAATTTAAGTAGGTCCCCAAGACGCATCGTCATGCGAGGAATCTAAGTTCATAATACGTCACGCCCATCAATAAGAGCTAAGAGCAATGTACGATGTCAGGATTGTCAAACGGCCACTACATCTCATATCCATGATGCTCGTATGTCATTACAGAAGGTTATTGGCGAGAGGTTGTAGTCACTATAGCGCGTAACAGGTGTAGAGTTAGATGGGAATATGAGTTCTAGACAGCACAAGAATAAATCCATATAGGAGTGAAAAGCTGCTAAACAAGCCAGGAGAGCTACCAAGAAGAAGAAATTCTCTGGACTTGGGGAGCCACTATACCTCAATCCACTTGATTTTGGTTTCTGGGAGTGCTTAAATCCCAGTAAATGAACGCACAAGCAACACAAACCCTACTTGTAGGGTAGCGTCAATAACTTGCATACTGCATTCCCTCTTTCGAAGCGGTTCAGGAACAGTAACAAGTCCAAAAACTCTCTGTTAAACGGGAAATCAGATTCGCTGCTTCACCTCCTGGATAACCCGCCTGTCAGAACTCTGTACTGGAGGTAGGTAATAGAAATTTCTTGTTGCATGATGGTCTCCAGAACCATCTTCGTGAGGATTATCTAACTATATGTAGTGAATTTATTTGTCTACGAATCCCTGCGCTGCTTGCTGTGCTGTGCCCAGTGACATCGTCCATTGCCCGATGACTTAAATAAATGCGAAATGTCGAAAAAGAAAAACTGATTGCATTGGCGACGGGATAACCGTGACAAAGTCCTCCAATTTTAGGTTGCCCTATTAAAACTAACAGGCGTGACGACGACATTGGGGGTAAAGGTAAAACGATTTCAAAACCACGTGTACAAATTCCCGAAGTTCAGGCACGTAATATACGGATTAACTAGCCATTGGCGATATTCCTACTGATCTGCGTAGTCTGCCTGGTCTGGTGTTAGTATTGCCTGTCGAAGGAGAGTATGTACGTAAGCTATTATGAAGATAATTCTAACGTGAAGGGTAGTTGGAAGTTTCTCATAAAATTGATGTTCGTAAAAGCTGCGCCTTTGCTACAGTATGACATACCGGCGCTAACCTAAATACATTAGTCGGCCTCTAGAAAACGTCCCTCCATGTGCAAGTAGCACACGAGCGAAACATAGTGTTGTCTTTGTGGTCTGTTAAAAAGTTCGCCATTTCTATTATAGAGGCGTCATACTTCTATTTACCAGAATCTACCACGCAAGGATGGAATCGCAGTTCAGTTGGCATGTGTGACGAGCACGATCACTATAGACAAAGGGCATGTATGTGTATAACCAGGGACTAGCTCACGAAGGATAGACCTCTTCGCGCAACAACAGAGCATACACATACCCCGTACTAGAGATCCTGGCTGCATGAAAGCAATGATATATGATCTCAAGCTAAGCAATACCCTCTGTCAAGTTCTCTCTGGAGGTTTAACGCTAGGAGTGCGGGAAGTTTATCTACGGGGGACTTGCTAGGAAAGGGCTATGTAAAAAAATTCACATCAGTGATAATGTTCTCTGTAATCAACGTCGATTTATAGCTTTTATCCCTATATAGCCTAAAATCGTCTTGCACACCTCGCCTTTGTAGAGATATCTCGGGATGAATTCTGAACCGGACCTTTCAGTTAACTAAAGGGATCCTTACAAGTCCTTGCTACATCTTAAGACCACGACGAAATTATCTTTATTGGGTTAAGGGGTCTGGGCAACTTTGCTGGCAAGCTTTGGTTACATAGGCATAATTCTGTGTGTAATTAACGTCTCAGTAGTGCGAAGATGAAATGTATTCCACTGGGTCTCTTAGAGAATCAGTATTGTGTAAAGTGGTTAAATAGAAGAGACGACGGCCATTTTGATACGGCTCGAATTTCTTCGTTCCCGCATACATTTTCTCCTATGACCAAGATAAACTTATGACAGACAGAAAATTGTGGAAATTGTGTCGCAGTCAGTAGCTTGGCTTTGTATCAGGAACTTTATTACAGGAGGTGGTATATACCCTAATTGATGAATTTGTAGCATTATAAAGGCCTGATTTGTGTCTGCTAAAATTTATACAATAACAGGGTTTTATTATGCCCGATCTATAGAATAGTATCTTTTATTTTGCAACCATGGCAAACTCTCCTTGTCTACCGCGTGGTTTAGGAACGGTCGTATATGGTTTAAAACCGCATACGCACTTTGCATTTTTACAATGCTCTAAGTTGGGAGTGTGATGCTTAGGCTTTGGCCCACTGCAGCATCTAACGTAACTGGAAGCACATCGCTTACACACTCGTTTTACACTTGAAGCTTTAAATCAAGTTGCTTAGTCAAACAGAAAACCTATAGTAGAGCTATGGAAGCTACATTCGAGTTATTAGCTAACGACAATGCATTAATTGCATTAATTATGCAGCTTAGTGAAAGCTATCGTACTGATAGACGTGAAGCTCCAAATTGTTTTAAGACAAACGCACTAATGACTGATGTGTATTCATACAATTCCATATTTATGAACTATACAAGACTATGTTTTTTTATTATTTTGCTTACTAAATAGCCAAAAATAATCAATTTGATGCTGAAAGATGGGTTGTTAACTACAATACCCAATGTCTTAGAACTAACTTTAGAACAAAAGCCATAATACACGCATTATGCCTAAAACTATGAGGTTTAAGATCCTTTCAAATAGTACTAGTTATCTTCATATAATGCATACATTACTCCTAAACTAGAGACCGACAAGTTATCGATTGCAGTAGTTTTCTATCCCCTCTAGTTCAATGTAATACAGCTCTGCAACAAACATTAGGGACGAGAAACGGACTCATCATAAACTCCAGTTATGTATAACGAAGGGCGTAACTTAAGATACAAGGTAAGCTTATGGCCCCCTCAAACATCCTATCACATTACTCAGACTTTTGCCAACGTAATATAGAGCCTGCCACGTGAGGATAGTTGTACTACTAAGCAGTCTTACACGCAACGGTAATAGATATCAGCCTTAAGCGAAAATAAGGCAACTCCTGATGGCACAGTTGGTAGCGCGTTGGACTGTAATTGAAATTTGCTTAGAGATCCACAGGTCGGGTGTTCGAGTCACCCTCAGGAGATAGCTTTATTTGCCTCCTCAACGTTATGAAGTCTTTTTGTTGAAAAGTGTAGCACACTAATTTTTATACCTCCATTCTAATTCCTATTAGGTTTACCAAGGCGCTTGATATTATCCCTATTCTTATAGAGTTAGTTACATTCTATGAGAAGTAGTATTCACTTGTTTTCCAACTTTTGTTTATATGCAATCTATGTATGGTATGGTACTTATCTACGCCTTGTTGTGTGTTCGTTGCAATGGCAAGAGACAAGCATTTTGCGAAGCCGTGACGAGAGTCACGTGGAAACCGCCTTGCAAATCACAAATATTCTTAACTTATTTGCCTTCTCTACATATAATATCTAACATTCTCGTCTCTTCATTAACCGTTTTTTAATGCCTACGTACTGTTAGACCTGCCTCAAGAGTGATTTTTTATAGCTTATATATATATGTACAGGCACAGCAAATTTCATAGTCACGAGCATATACTTTGAACATGGCCCGGAATATAATTTGAATCCCACCACTGTGTCGTCTAAAGCAAGAATGTTGATGGCGATCTCCATCAGAGATGTTGTGTTAATTCTTATTGTCTAAGCGTTCATGTTTTGTCCCATTACGGCCATGGCTAAAGTCTTTACGATGCCGTAAATATTGACAGTCATTTGAAACTTTGGGTTACAAGTTGTAAATCCAAAACGTAGCATTTGGTGAAAAGGCAGAATGTTTATTGTCCTTATTTGAAATCTCGACAAGACATTATTTTTATTTTATTTTAGGGGTACTACACTGTAAATGCTACTTACTGCCTTTCACGACCCAGTTCTAGGAGACTGGAGTTTGAAGGGCGTCTCGAATCAGTCTTATAAACAACACATTAAACAAGCTAGCTGTAGCATCCAGCTTCGAAATCGCGCCTTTCTCCTGGTGTTTCAACCCACTGATTACGCTAATCTGGCAAGATTCCGAGAATGAAAGCTGATGAAGCTTTGGCCCGTGTAAGATGACGCTCAGCTGCTTTCGGTGGCAAACTTCTCTAACACAGTATCGTAATACAATACTTATTCCACCTAGTTGTGTCCATCTCAACTCAGTACTGAGGTAATGGGTAACAAGCTAGTGCGGCGAGTTGTGACGTAGAAGAACTGTACACATCCTTAATGTACACCCTCCGGTGTGTATCGAGCCTGGCGCATAAGCGCTGTCAAAATCCATCGAAGGAACAAGGCTACACTCACAACCATACAGCACTTAATGAGGCTTTCTAGCGTTAATTTATTGTGCCGCCCCAATACGTGAGCCGCGCCAAGCCTGATGAATCGGGACGGCTCACCCGGTGGCAGTTCGTAACTTGGCCAATACAGATCAAGGGCATGGCTTGACCTTGAATGCAACACGACAGATGGTCACCCATAACGTGCACGTACGTTACCTGTCAAAGCATGCCGTAAGAATTATCAGGATCAGCCTATACAAAACTGTTGTAAATGATTTCCTTCAAGAACCTGTGGAGTAGTTATAGACGCCAAGAAGAACTTTGGTTAAGCGAATGGCAGTCCAGCCTCATTTCCGGAGGCTGTCCTTTGGATTCGGCTGCAAAAAGGTGCTAACTCGCGACAAAAAGGACAGACCCTGATCTCGATACTCAATCTCGCCTATGCGTTATACAAGGCCGACCAACGGGACGCAACCCTTGACGCGTTCATTTTAGCGGTTGCAGATCGTAAAGAATATACAAAAGGTAGGTACATTGAAGCCTTCTTTGGGGATGTCGATTTGTTCACGTACATGTATGACGCTGATGTGGTTTCATATTAGTGCATCAGACACGTTTCCAGGTCATGCAATTCCCGACGCACGTGAATTCATGACTCGTAATAATCGATAAAACTTTACACAATTAGGCGCCGTAGAAGCGGAAAATCGAATTGCACAGTGTTTGCGAACACAATAAGCGCGATATTCGGGGGTAGGGATGTGAACGATTAGATGGGGATAGATACTAGGATATCACCGGGAACCCCCGTGCGACCCTCGCGTCTCGGGAAGCAACCCATGAAATGTGGCATGGCTGTTGACTGCAAACTGCAAGAGAGGCATACCCGGCCCTTGACCTTGACCTCAACCTTGACCTCAAACCTTGACCTTCAGGCCGAAAGTAGTCGTGTTGGCTGCATGAAATCTTCATTGTGCATATCACTTCGTAGTCGGATATAGATCCGGCCAATTGCAGACGGGTGGTACATCAGATCGTAATATGAAATCTGTGGACAGAGTGAGACATGGAGGGCCATAGCAACGGATTTACAGTATCAATGCACATTTAGCCGGCGGTGACCTTCGATCTGGATGGCAAGTCGGGCAAGACGACGGATTCGAGTTTTGCGCAAAGGATTCTCACCCTTGAAAGGACGCTGACACTGCATTCCTTCTGCGAGGAGAAAGGACTTCTACGGAACGGGCCGGCCAAGTTAGGAAGGAGGGCTAGAGTTCAAGAGGTTTTCCTTCGGCGTTTAGATCAACGTTTTCTAGATTGCGTGGAAGTTGCATATTCAAGTCCTTCTAGAACCTGCATTCTTCGACCTTACGCCAGTCTCTCGGCCTAATTCGGGATGGAGCGGTGAGTGATCGAGGACATGACAAGCATTGTTGTCCCTCGAGAACAGAACCCGGGAAACCCGCAAACTGTTCTACGTATCTACTTGTTACCTCCACGTGCTTGCGTCGCAGTTCTGGTTTCGATGTCGCCGAAAACCCCCGCGAGACTTTCGGAGTGTCGGTCTCACCGACGTGCATCTATTGCTATTCGAACGGGAAGCCCAACAACTGACGCCGGTACATGTCACCGGCCTGAATCGGGAAGCAAAGCGTGTAACACCGCTTAAAGGATCTTGTCAGCAAATTTGTCTTATTGCCGAACCGAGGCAGAGGCACGTTTTCTTGACCGTAAATGCTGGGCTCGTCTAGAGATATGAAATTGGCGCTTAGCCATGGTGATTCGTGTTGGCAATACTTACCCAAGTGATAGTCAATGCCCGAGGGCATCTGTAAGATGGGGAAAGATGGATGAGAAGCAAACAAGTATATCGAATGTAGAATCGAACCCCCCCAAATTACAATACGTACCTCTCCACTGCTTCGTTGCTCCCCATGGCCGTGGTCCTGGTACAACAAGCGCTTTGCAGGGTCTTGTGCAGAGAAGGCCTGGGTTTCGAGAAGGGATCGTGGGTCCGTAGCTCGTGGGGTATAAATGACGATGATGGGATGGGAATAAGGTTGAGACCGCTAGAATCCCGTCTTGCTATTGCACAAGGGCCATCATGGTCTAGTTTAGACGAAACTTGCTTCGTGAAGAGCGAAACAACTCGAAGGAGTACTCCTAAGCACCGTTTTTAATGCAATGTCCATCTTTTGAAGGATATGATAAGGGTGATAGTCTCGGCTTTTGCATCGATGCTCTCGGTACATAGAGCTAGGTGAGCGTGGTAAGGTGAGTGACCAAGACTATTAACAGACTTGGCAAGTCACTTCGGACCCCGCCGTTAAAGGTGTTTCATGTTGTCTTGTGGACACTATAAACAACGTGTTATCGGCTGGGGCGGGCGGTACCGTCGTAGAGATTCTCGCTTTGACATAGGTAGATATGAGTCTAAATAATGGTTGACCTTCCACTTTGGCCTAGACTCAAGCTCCACCTAAGGGGCCATCGGTTTGGTTCGGAGAGGTCAGAGTAGATGTTGCCGAGATAAGTTTGACCTGTTAAATGGCAAGGGAGAGGCATCGCCAAGATCTCTCTACTCAGACATTAGACCATTGAAGGTACCCCCAGTAAGAGGTGACGTTGGTTGAAGGTTTGATGATACACGGACCAGTTCACGATGTCAAGATCTTTAACCGCGCTGGATCTCATAGAAACCGTGGCAGATTTACTATATCTGGCATATGACATTGAAATCTGACCTGTATGATCCGGCCCGAACTGGGGTACGAATATGTCGGCAGATGCTGGCGTATAGCGGGCTATCATGCTACAGGAAAGGTAAAGCTGGCTGCAACGAAGTATACATTTGACAGCAATATCCTACTGTATTCGCATACCAGGAGAGTTCCCCACTGCTCACTGCTTACATCACCGGGGATGTATGTGCATTGCCTACTCTGTACCTAGTCTAGCGAGTTGATCTAACCCACATCACTTGCTTGCCCAAAGTAGTGGAACAATGATTTCCCCATGCATATTTTGATGTTTAAATGTTTATTTACACGTATGCGCGGTAGGTAAATGACGACCTAGCGCCTCTCGTTCGGAGACCGGCGGCGACGGTGACATGGGATGCTGCATGGACGCTTACACGAAAAGCGATTTCGTTGTGCGCCGCATGACGCCAACTTAGCTTCATAAGTTCATGTGTCTGTGGATCACGTTTCAAGGCCCGGGTCAGCCATCCCGAATTCCGGTGGAAACATGGGTGAGAAAGGACCAACATAACTATTGCGAGAATACGGATTTTTTGGGCTTGCGTTGAGGGTCTAACTACGAATCTACATAACTACTATGGGTAGCTACTGTACGCAACTAGGGACAAAGCAGGTGATCTGAAGCGAGTTATCTTGGCCATACTGTGAACAGGTATGTGCTCCAAGCCGATTCGCGAGCGCGCCAGTCACTATTGACTCGCGGCACGAGACGGGAGTATGGAGAAAGGCGAAGAAGCGGGATCGTCGAGTCTTTGACAGATGATGTGAGCTGAGATAAGACCCTAAGTTAGGTGCTGTACCCATCCAGTGGGAAGAAATTGTCTTCTCAGCTGTTCATGTAACTTCAACATGTCTGAGGTAGTATTCTACTATGTTACAATGATGTCAATGTCAGCTCAACTGTTGGCGTAGAATGCGCCATAGATATTGAGATAGAGAAATGTTGGAATATCTTAGTCAGAACAGCAGAAGACTACCAAGAATCTAGCTATAAGATCCACTTGCTATAGGTGATCCACCGCTGAAGACCATTCTTTTAAGTGGTAGCAACAATTTTGTTAACCAGCAGATAGCAAATGGCAGACGAGGAACTTACTTACATATTATGCACCATGGTGCGCATGAAATGTAAGTAATCTGGGGAGAAACTCAGCTTACCTGCTATTCGAGGTGATAACCCGGGAGACCCTCAGCAACCTGTTTCGTGGGAATGGGAATTGTATAGACTATATTTGCAGCGTACTGTAGTCTTCATACTTGTTAGTTTACATAATCCTATTGCACCGAGCACGAACTTGCTCAGCATAATACGGCGTGAATGAGCCTACTATGCCGCTTTCTGGGACCCTCTTGTTAACAGACTCACATTGTAGTTCTCTTAATATTCTACGTAGGGCCAACCCATTTGAACAAAAGCATAGAAAAGGTGCTACTTGCGATAACTATCATTTACCATAAACTAACTTAGCTTATAAGAATTTACAAAATGTCTTCGTTGTTTACATTTATGCTAAGATTGGGTGGTATGAGAGGCAATCATCAAACTGCCCATAGATATCAAGAGAATCGTTAAGATTTATGATTAGTAATGGTTCCCGAAGAGGCATACCGAGTGCACTATGCAAGGACTTGAAAAGAATCAAAAAAGGTCGTCGTAGCTCTCGGATTTTGTACTCAAGCCCAACTTGGGGTTGGACACTGCGGAAATACATGAATAAGCAGGGCTATAATTCCGAGTTCCAGTCCAAATAAAGGGTGAGGATAGGGGAAGACTAGGTAAGGCTTATGAGAGCAATATCAAAGAGGAGTGGAATTGATTACAAGATTACAAGAGCTGTTATTAATGTTTCGTGGTACGTACCTGCTCGACTCCCCGCCGCTTCGGGCAGGCTAGTCAGTTAGCGTGTAAGCCGTGAATAACTGCTGTACAGTACGTAGTTGGAAGTAGTAGCATGCACGAGCGAAAAAGTCAAAAAGTGATGGGGTGAGAATTGTGCATGTAGGTATTGCGTAGGTACAGTTGCGACAGGCAAGCCACAGATTCAGTTCAACGATCTACCTATTGCTTATCTAGGGGGTTTAGGTTGCATTCAATGTTGCGTGGCCAGTCACATCTGTTCTGTAATGTACAAGACTTTGCCTACCAAGGTGCCTTACACTACTGCTTACACGCGCAAGATGAAGTTCCAGGCTTCTCGGCAATAACGAATACCTGAGCTCAGACGAACAGTTTCCATGTCGCTTCCCTCGCCTCCTTTTCGGCTTTCCTCTCGGTTGGCGCGCCTATATCGAGCAAGGAGGTTGGGGGCCAGAAGCACAACTCAAGTGGCTTGGTTTCGTAAGACGACAGTCACATGCAATTTGATCTCTGCCTACGATCCTCAGAGAACGTATTTTTATAGTATTACCAGAACCAGCTATGCTAGTAGAAACTGATCCGACCAAGAGATTCAATGCTATTTCATAGATGGAGATTCATGGAAAGAACCGGATAACAGATTGTTATTGCGTGCAAACCAAGCGTCTTAGTACCTGGGTATCTTAATTATCTCTACGGTGGTAAACCCGCTGGCAGGCAATCAGTTCTTAGCTAAGACGACCCAAGTATCGCGATGGTAATTAGCTGAAAGAGGCAATGAGTACGCGTACCCAACGACAGATTATACATTATATGGAATCTTATTGCCACCACATCACGGAACACTCCACCTAAATTATGAAAGTTGTCGCGGGGAGGCCACTTGGCACTTGTTCACTGTTGAATAACAGGGCTGAGACTAGTGGTCTTGTGCTTTCGCCGGCGAGACGAGGCTGCGTAATATGTCAGCTTCGCGTTTAAATATGCGGAATGGTGTGAAGAGGAAATAGTGTTTAGAGACGATTTCATTGAGTAAATATAGCTTCTCTAATCAGATTTGACTATAGCTCGAGATTCAACATATCGAATAGCTCCAGGTTACTATTCACGCGACACTACCATCCTTTTTTCCGACCGATAGGGAATTGAATATTCATGTATAGGCAAGGTGAAATATGGACATCGCAATTGGAGAAATTGTGCAGAAGATGAATTTAAGAATCGAGAACTCTTGAATGGTGTAAATTGGCAGCCCCTCCGAGACTCCAGAACACCGCCGGCTGCCCGACCCATCTCTCACAGAACTGTGTCTTGGTGTCAGAAAAACCTAAGTCATCTTGCGCCCTGGGATGCCGCTTTTTTTATTTTTCATTCGTACGCCGTTCGCCAGATGGTAAACTGGTTGATGTGGTCCAAAAAGCAAGCAATACAGAGATAAGATAGAATAGAGTGTATGGACATGGCCTGCTCTCCCCTAATAACATGGAGCTAGCCTTGAAGGTTGATGCACCGTCAACGCCGACACGGTTGGTCGGTGGGTTCGACACGGGTACACATGAATCAAATATAAACGAATTGCTGTCGTGGTATCGTTTCGGTTGTGCGTGAGCTCGCGATATCATAGCCCAATCATGCTAGCCTCTTATAAAATGACGCAAGGGCCCCTGCCTCGGCCCGGCCGTGGTCTCCTATATCGAGGCTCAGGGTCACGGTGTGACGCAAATGTCTCCCCATTAGGAGGACGTGTGCGTGGCGCCTGCGGCCGTGATGCAGCCTCTCGTTGCCTGCGCAGTATCCTAACAACGTCGTAAAAAGCCTTCTCGACGTTGATGCAGTTCTTCGCCGATGCTTCCACAAACTCGCAGCCTAGTTCCCTCGCCAAGGCGTGACCTTCTTGTGTAGAAACTTCTCTTTCTGTCACGCGATCGCTCTTATTGCCGACAAGCATGATGGGTACCGCACTCGCTGGTACGGCGGCGGCTATGGGCGAACCGGCGAATGTTGGCGACGACTGACACGATTCCTTAACTCTTTGAATTTGGTGGTGGAATCGCTTGATTCTAGTGAAGGACGACCGGGAGGAGATGCTGTAGACTAGGACAAATCCTTCGCCGTCGCGAATCCACTGGTCCCTCAATGCTGTATATTCTTCCTGTCCAGCTGTGTCCAATACCTCCAGCATGCATGCTGAGCCATCTATTACGACCTGTTTACGATACGAATCCTCGATTGTTGGGTCATACTGATATCAGACGTCAGCGCCCCACCACTATCGCATAAAAGACGGGCACGTGGTGAAGAAGACGAGGCAGCCGTTGCCAAGCTTCTACCCGGGGATATAGACGTACAGTTTCGACGAAGTGTTGTAAACATAATTGGATTGTGAGGGCTGTCTTGCCCACGCCACCGTCACCGAGCACCACCAGCCTATATAGCACCATTCGAGGCGTCATCTTGGATTAGGAAAGAGGTCGGCGGGGAACCGAACGGGGAGGCGATAGGTATGCGAAATAGACGAATATTAAGTATAAGTAATAGCTATTTGATATGATTCAAGAGGTGAGATGGTTAGAGAGGAAGTAGCGGGCCGGAGGAATTCAAGTTTCGCGCAGGCCAGACAATAGGATGGAAGAATGATGTAAGCCGTTTTATTTTCAGTCGATCCGGTCCGATTCAAAAAAAAAAATAAAGGTAGATCGTTAGGCACCGGCGTTGTCGTGGTCAGCAAAGAAGAATAGGAGTAAAGGCAGAAGCACAAGAAGCAGCAGCAGCAACAGCAGCAGCAGCAACAATGACAGCAATAGTAAGTAATAATAACGGTAGCAGCAGCGACAACTATAGCGAGTGTCTCGGGACACGGCGTGGATTTTTGGGGGGAGAGAGCGAAGGCAATTGAGTGGTTGAATGGTGAAATGGGAGGAGAAGGAGGAGGGTCAAGGCTCTAAAGGTCCAAGGTTGTTTTGTGGACTGTGGAGAATTGGCTGCGGTTTCTGGGGCGGGTCGGGGGTCTTTGCGAAAGCCTGAGCTTCTCCTTTCCGTCCGTTGTCAGTCTGTCAATCGCTTGCGCCTGCAGCAGCAGCAGAGCCCGTTGTGCGCTAGCAAATGCCTGTAGCTGGCGTAGCTGGGTCGAGGTAGCTAGGTAGGTGCGTACAGAGGCAGGTGCAGTAGCTTTTACCTTGTCCACAAAGAAGTTGGAGAGCTCTCCGTTTCTCTGTTTCCCAGTGGCTTCTTCAGTCTTTTGCAAAGATAGGCAAAATCTTGCTCACCACCGCACTGCACGTTACTGAACACTGCAGCGTGAGGACGAATAATTAGGGATTAATACTACTAGCTACCTAGGTAGGCAGTTTAGCGTTGGCACTTATTGGCACTATACACGTACTTATACGGGTAAGGTTGGTGAATATGCAACACAATCAAATACAGATATCCTATACAGATGCGCACTTACTTGTACTTTTCGCTGTGGGCCTGCCCAGGACCAAGACGAGGGTAGAGTCGCCAAGGCAAATCAAGTGTCAATTAGATATGAAAGACCAGACGGACGCCAACGAGGAAAGATGACTGCTTCGTCCAGTGCAGGGACTCGTTGCGGCGTAAGTTCTGATGCAAAAATGTAAAGAAGTGAGGAAAAAAAAAGTACACGAGGCGAGATATCAGGCAGAGATGTCAGGCAACTTCTCGCTCGCACTCGGCTGCTAGGTGCTGTAACGAAGTGGGATGGGCAAGGTCGCGCTCGAGGCTACTGCAACGATCTAGTCGGTTCGCTCAAAGTCGGGACAGTAGCGTTCGGGACCAGCAGCTAGAACTGGCCGACCCACGATATGAACTAGGACCAGAGCTAACACTAGAACCAGGACGGGGAGGAACCGGTACACCAAGCTGGGATATTGGTGGTGCTTGCTAGGTGGGAATGGACAACAAAGAGCTTGGCCAGAATGTCATGGGTGGGAGGAACTAGGGTGATGACAAGGCGAAGGCGGAGGTGGAGGAGCCGAAGGATGGGAGAAGATTTTTTCCTTACTCTGTCTTCATGTGTATGTAACTTGTATAGGGGTTGGCCCAAAGCGAGGGGGATTTATGGTGTTTGGATATGCGGCAAGAAACGGCTGGCTAATGATGACAACATCCAATACTTTTACAGAACTGGGCAACGGACAGAATATATACCACCTGGCCATGACGATAATAGGCGTCAGCAGAAACACCAGTCTCGGCATGTCCATTCTTACCTGGCACTTACAGTGATCACTGGGACCGGCTTAAAGAAACCCCAATCAATAAGACCAACAGCAGCACTGGAGCAGGCAAGTTAGAATTCAGATGAGTGCCAAGATTATATCTACAGTGTTTCTTGGCGAAAGGTGCCAAAATTCAAGTTCTCTTCCGCTACTTTACACAGTACGCAGAGTTGGTAGGTGAAGTATAACCAGCATAAGAGGTAAAAAAAAATGTGCTAGTAACGGTTGTTAGTTCCTGAGGAACCGAACGCCAATAACTACCTGTAACAAACCTTTTTGCTATAAATTCAGCTATGATTTTCGTTTGCCATAACGACGACTGGGCCGCAATATGGAAGACGTGTTCTACTCAAACTTATCACTTTCTGCTAATTTCTCGCAGGCTACCTACTCTTTGCCCAGTCAAATATATAAAAACCGACGCTTCAATAGGACACAACACGGAGAAAACCCGGTTACCAGGCTCGGTAACACGTCCGATTGTTATGTAAGGGTCGTAACAAAATTTTCAGGCGCTCAACTGGATCGGAGAGCCTTATAGGCGTATATCTACCTATTCAAGCAAGCCTATCTCGCTACATACCGAAGTATATCTACCCTTGCTCTACACCAACCTCTCCCATCTTCGTTCTATCTAGCGCAGCCAGTGTATGAGCGCTAAATCCCGGGTATCTGTGGGTAACGGTAAACTCGAGTACCGCTCAGGTTGAAGACTACATGTAAGCAGTCTAATGGGTGCCCTGGGCCATACTGTAGTGAGCAGGTACTGTAGATAGATCAAATCGACGCCCAATTGGTAACATACCTCTATGATAAGTAGGTAGGGAATAAGCGAGCATAGGTACAGGCGAAGTGCTGCGTAACGCGCCCTTCCAAGATTGACTGCAGGGCTGTAAGTTGATCCTTCAAGTTTATGCTGACTTTCTCTCATGCTGCATAGTAATCATGATAATGGCCTCATTACCTGTAGATAACCTACGCTATCTTCTTTTCAAATTGATTTCCTATCAATTTTCCCGTATTGCTCTTGCAACTGTTAAGTAACAATTTGCGCTATGCCTATACTGTATCCATTCTGTAGCGGGGAGCGGATGTATACGCAGATGTAGATCACCACTATTACTACAATATTCATTGACCAGCACCTGCGAGATGCTCTCAGCACTATGTCCAGTCCTATGTCATTGTTCTATGAGAGCACTTCCCATTCGCGGCGTCTCCAACCTAAATGCACTTTTGTCAATAACGGCTCCTTGTTAGCCCTAGACTGGGCCCGACTAGACAGTATACTCTAGGGCTAGCTATGAATAACTATTGTCGAAAAGCTCACTTCCAATATCGGCACTCATATTTATTCGGGCCATATGCAATTTTACCCGCCCTAGGTCAATACCGCGGCCAACTACACTAGATTTCCCTGTCTTCTTATAAGAGGCTTGATATAGTTGCAAATCGGATCGATCTTTTTTACCTAGACTAGACCATAAACTAGCTACATCTCTCTCCCCACAAATTGGCACATCCTCACCTTGTCTTAAGCACAAAGCCAATCTACTATAGCGAAGCCTCCAGCCTTCAACTGAAACGAGCTGAAAGATAGCCTACGTTAAACCTCACCGATGAGTCGAGAACAAGCCTATCACACGCCCTTTTCCAACTTGGGAATGCTAGCCTATGCCTACTGGTAGTTGTCATACCCTTCTCGGCTCTCGCATGTGCTTTCTGCGGCTGATTCGGCATCACGCTTTGACATACGTATTCCCCGTGAGGAATAGTTCGCGAGCCGATACGAACTCCTCGTACGCCAACGTTGGGCATGCGAGAATGCAGCTGTTTGTATGCTGTACGTGCTGCAACGGCCGTGCTTAATATCTGCTGTGCGATCCACGATGGTGGGGGGGCACAGAGCCTTATCGAGACAGACCTTTTAGACTAGGTAACTAAGTGGTTTCTTCAACAGCGGCTAGTTTGCTAGTTACGCCTTTCCTACGTACTCGAAGCTATTGGGAATATGTCTACTTTAGCGCTCGTTGCTTCGTCTACTATGATGCGGGTAACGTTGATCATCATAAGTGAAGTTCACCAGGAGTTTGGACTTGGTCTTGAACCCCCGTCGCGAGCTTGTGACGAGAAGAGCACTGGGCTGGGACACGCACATCTTCTGTTTACTAACGGCTGCTGAATACCCTCAGACGAGTAGGTTCAGCTACACACCTAATCAATTTTTTACTTAGATTGTTCCGCCGCAGCATTGCCGAACACCGCCGCGCTTCGGCATCCGGATACCGTGTAGTGAGTGGATTCTTGAAATGATATATCTTTTTCCGTTTTGAGTATTGAGCCACGCAAGTTTTGTCGTCTCTACATTCCAATGCAAAATTCACCGAGTGCAAAGCTACAAAATCTATGGGATACAAATCTATAGTCTACCACCACTAGAATTATCCCTTGTACAGGTGCAGGAAAAGCCTCCAGAGAATTCACGCCTGTTAAGATATACCCAGTCGCCGTGCTAACTCGACAAATCCTCCCTCTCCTTGAGAAATCCACTAACACAATAATAATTAGTTTTTGGTTATGAAATCAAGAAATGGAGGTACGGAACCGGGCACGAGAAATCAATAAAAATAAGGTCTGGGCCGTAACCAAGCCGGGATAGTGAGCACCGAAAACACCTTACCAAGTCAACCCATTCTCGTGCATCCTTCCAACGGTTATCGTCACTGTGAAAAGTGAGTTATCAGACAAAGTTTATAAGACAATTATGATAATAGTTTCTTCAAATGTACCCCAGCCGTATCTCAAGCAGACCCATGCCTCGAGTACCAGAGATGAAGGCCTATCAGAAATCAGGGTTTACTTACCAAGACCATTCTTCCTCTCGGTCTCGCTCGACGTAAATGGTCCGCAGCCCATTCGCGCGGGCTCCGTGAAGATCTCCAAGGTGCGCGGCAACCATCGCTACCTCATTGGGCCGGCATTCGAGGGCATCAACCGCGCCCAGATATGTACTCGGATGCGGCTACCCGCAGCAGGCAAGTCAGCCACAATACTACTCGCAAGAATCCCATTTGGGCGACGCATAAAGGCTAGGTAGATGTCCATGCATAGTTATCTGTAACCAGCGCCTTACCTTGTAGGCACCAAAGTCTGCAGCCGATATGATACGTCTAAAGCCGAGAGACCCGTGCTTGTCGAGATCTTCTAGCAGGGACCGGTTACCATTCGACAGCGTCGCGGTTATATATCGTGTCCCGAGCCTCTGGACGCCTAGCGCCGAATCGTCCCACGGTCTCAGGTAGTGCCAGATGAGACTCAGCGAGCGTATCTCCCCGTCTACGTACACACCTTCCACCTCCCACTTCTGCAGTAATTCCTTCATGCTATCGTAATGATGTTGATCGATGTCCTTCCACTCCATCTCTCCAGGAACGAACGTCCAGGTAAATTCACCGTATGAATTTCTCCATTCTTGCGCAAAGATGCCCCAGTCTTCGTCCGAGATTCCCTTGAAACGTGACCGGAGCGGCTCGGACAGTTCGTTAAAGGCTGGTGATTCAATCTTATTTCGAGCTCTCTTGATGAGTTCTTCGTGGACCGTTGTACGCCAGTCTACGACGGTCCCAAAGACGTCGAAGGTCAGGGCCTTGAGGTTGTTGAGTGCCTCTATTGATGGCGACATATTGGAGGTACTGCGCATGAAAATTCGCAACGAAGAAGCTTATTCACACGGTCGTTATAGCAGTCTCGGGTGGAACCGTAAAAAGCATATACCGAAGTACTTGGCCTAGTATCCTAAGATTCTTGGTGATGCAATCGTCTTCCCCGCATCACCTGCCTCTGTATCGAGAGTGGGTATGGGTAGTCGGCCTCGAGTCAAAGCTCGGAAACTCAACGTACAATTATCACCTTCAAGCACGATCAATCTTTCTAATTATGCAATTGGAACACGATGGTCAGAATTTCTCGATTACAAAAGCCTAGAAGTTCTAACTGCTCCAGAACGTTAGACAAAAAAACCATGCCAACAAAGAACTTACAGTTTGTTTGCTGCGTACGGCTTCTTACCTCTAAGTTGAGGGGCGTGTACAAAGATAGGGAAGCATCCCCGCATTTATTAACTGCTTCTATATAGTATCACCGACATGCCGACATAATAAACGCCTTATAAGGGGCATCGGTGTGAGGCTGAACCTTATAATGGAAGGCCATGTCAATTACTCCGTTACGTCTACGCCGTCGAAACCTACCCTCAACTGGACAGGAACAGCAATCGACATTTTACCGCTGAAGCCGAAAAGTCCTATTATTC
Source organism: Xylaria flabelliformis (assembly GCA_007182795.1). Lineage (NCBI taxonomy): Eukaryota > Fungi > Ascomycota > Sordariomycetes > Xylariales > Xylariaceae > Xylaria > Xylaria flabelliformis. The sequence goes on along the minus strand of VFLP01000007.1, from coordinate 564,009 downwards.
ACCAATTCCACAGAGCAGGAAGTCAGACGCAGGCTCCACCTAGCCTCAAAAGCTACCCTATTCGACATCACCTTCTCGAGATCTAGCCTACTGGATATCACGGACTGTGAACCTATCGAACATTGGGCTTACAGGACCCCCCACGCCACTAATCAGTAGACCGCGTATATAAAATGTGAAGGACCCTACATACCGCCAATCCCAGTAATCCCTCGAAGCTTTCCGGATCCGATTACACCAGATCAGACGCAACCAAGCTCTCCTACATCACACAACGTCTGCAGGTCTATGATGTAGATATGTGAGATTGGCACCCTCTCCGGTTCCCAATCGTCCCAAGACCGGAAGGATCACCCGCTCACATCATTTGTTACGAGGCGAAAAAAGGCGAAAAGGCGGAGGGCGAGTCGAGAAACAGAGAACCCCAAGAAATAATGGTAACCGTAAGACGAAGAAAAATCCGAACAACTGAAACCCCTCTCCGCTCCTCCAGCATGCAAATCCTAAACGAACTATCGATTTTTGACGGTTCGATTGCTTACCCGAGCTCACTCTCTCACCCCTCGTCTTTTCCGTCAGATCTTGGCGTCTCTCTCTCTCTCTCTTTCTCTGTGTGTGTGTATGTGTCTCTCTCGTATTCTGTGAATCGTCCTTTCTCACTGCTTCTATCTATCTATCCTGCCTGCTCAGTCAGAGCCGAGAGGTGAGACTTACTTGACGGGCTTGGTATCCGAGTAAGCTCGTTCACGGGAATGTGTTACACAAGAAAGTGGCTTAACAGGGGGTTTTCTGCCCGCAAACGGGGGGGAACTGCATCGGCCCGCCTCACCTCGCATGCTTCATTCGTTCTTCATCACCGCACATACACACCGCATATACAGGCCTACATGCATACATAGCAACCCAGGAGTTGTATAGCCTTGCATAGAAGATACGTTACATGTCGGGCGTTTTTTCCGACTCTACTCCCTCTTATTCCGCACTTAGCAGCAGCAGCCGCAGCGCTGGCCTTACTTAGCCGTAAGCCAGCCCATGTGTTTACTACTAAGGCGTGACTAGTACACACCTAATTACAATTCTCTCTATGTAAGATGAGTATACGATCATACATTAACTTACTGTCCAACTTGTAAATTGCCGCCTACATCTCACCCCCTTCAAGCCACCAGTCAAGTTCGGCCGGCCCAGACCAGACCAAGCTAGAGAATTCGGCGGAATTACGTCGACATACATCCCACCCATGATGGTTGCTGCAATGCAGACAAACCCCTCAGCCTCGAAGATACCGCACCGATGCGGGGAGCAGCAAACGGCGCGCCTTTGCCTCTGGTACCGAGCCAGTCACAACGCAACATTGGGAGGACCATGCATTCATTCGTTTGTACGTGCATAGATTGGAGTGTGTTTATGTAGATACGAAGTAGAATCCTAGGTAGGCATCTGCTATCTTATGTAGTACGCGCCCAGATAGATATCTTGGTCGACCGAGCTACATCTCGCACCCAGCTTACATGCTGCATGCGGCTTTACAATTTACAATGCTACTCAGACCGCCACGCCTAGGTACCTAGTTCTTTGTTGTGCCGCGACTGTAGAAGTTCACGCGAGACAATTACCTATGTTACCCGATTCGGCTATTATGATCCAGCCCAGATATAGATATGTATGTAGAGACTTGACTTGAAAGCAATCACTTATTAGCCTAGTACTGAAGTCTACACAAAAGCAAAAAGCCTGGCTAGGGCAGAGTTGCATGAGGGGAAATGAATCAATACACGAGGAGAAAGAGCCCCAAGCTAACAGTTAAGATACTTCCATCTTTATTACCATTTATACCACTGTACTTCCGGATATCTCCTTTCCCCTAACTCTTAATACGCACTACAACCCAGTCAAAAGTAGTAGGAATATGGTGTACCAGTGCATATAAATCGATTTCATTTCAAACGCACTTAACTGTTTATCTTATTGGATGATTTTTTAAGTTATATATGATCTCCTGCTTTTCCCTCATTCCTAGGTTTCTTGGCATCGAGCCTGTTGCTTTTACTATACGTAGCCGACGGTATGTAATGTATTGTACTTTTATCACTCGGTAAAGCTGGAGGGCGCATATTATGCAACGGCGAGTAACCAGGGGAATGCACTAGCCTTTCCCATATTGTCGAATTTGTCTACCAAGGGGGTCGGCTAGAGACTTCTACTTTTTGAACCTGGCCTCTGTGAGATGACTTATCATCATGGCAGGACAAGTCATGATGCAGCGGTTGACTACTCAATTTATGCAAGTTATAAGCCAGAAAGAACAGTCAATTCAAAGAGCTGAGTGAGTCGGCTATATGAAGGGCAGTAGTTGTGTAAGATGTGATGAGCATATTCTTTGGATGACTTATATTATGAGGTCTATGGTATTTAATCTGGCACCATTGCTACATCATCGTTGAAAAGGGAAAAATCTGGGCACAAAGCAAATGCATATGCCACGCTTGCACTCCCAAACACTAGTTAAGTCACTCGAGCTTATTCTGTAGTCCCTGAGAGTCTCTCAGAGCCTTGAACTTGACAACAGCCTCGTCTAAGGGCAAGACAACTTGTTCAGCACTCTGCGTCTTCTCAGCAGAATCCCTGCTCCTGATAGTGACAGTACGGTCTTCTAATTCCTTCGCGCCAAGGACTAAGGGAGAAATAGGTCAGTTCTATAGGATCGACCACGTTCTTTAGAAGTTGAGTTAACCTACCAAGTATAAAGTTGTATTGGAGTAACTGCGCGCTCCTGATCTTCTTATTTAGAGTATTGGCGCTGAGGTCCACGTCGGCATGGAACTCGTTTGTGCGTAAGAGAGTTTGCACCTCCTTGACATAGTCGTATGCGCCTGTCATGACGGGAATAACCATAACTTGACGGGGACTTATCCAGAAAGGCCATTTGCCGCCGAAATGCTCCGTGAGAATGCCAATGAAGCGTTCAAAACTGCCGTAGATGGCTCGATGAATGATGACAGGGCGCACATGACCTTGCCGAGGGCCACCTTCCGCATCTGTAGTGGACGTCGCAGCTGAGGCAGATGCATCCTCGGCAGTCTGGTACGACAAGTCAAATCGTTCCGGCAGTTGGAAGTCCAGCTGAATGGTCGCACACTATGAAGTATTAATATCGTCATGAAGAGGCCAGAATTAGGAAATGGGTGTCAAACCTGGAAGTCGCGGCCGAGAGCGTCGGTAATCGTAATGTCAACTTTGGGCCCATAGAATGCGCCGTCGCCTGGGTTCAGCTCCCAAGGCACTGTGTTATGACAAAAGTTGTCGAGAGCGGCGGTCAATGTCTTTTCGGCCTTATCCCACGTTTCTATAGTCCCTAGGAATTTCTCTGGACGTGTCGACAACTTCAGCTTGAAGGAGAAGTCAAGTTTACCATAAACACTCCGGAGGAAGTCGAACACGCCAGAAACCTCATCACCCACCTGTATTATCTCTGTTAAATTATCCTGCGCTGCCACTTGTTTTTGCGGAACGGAGTGATTACCTGATCTTCTGTGCAAAAAATGTGCGAATCGTCTTGCACGAAACGTCGCACACGTGTCAACCCACCCAAAGCGCCAGACGCCTCATTTCTATGAAGAACTAACGTTGATGGCTGTCAATGTCTGTTTCTCATACTAAAAATTCAGAGCCTAAGACAGGACTGCACTTACCACCAAACTCGGCCATACGAATCGGTAGTTCTCTATAGTTACGAGCGCGCGATCCGAAGATGAGACAGTGACCCGGGCAGTTCATTGGTTTCAAAGCCCAGATATCCTTCTCCACTTCGAAAGTGAACATATCCTCGTGATAGTCTAGTGAAAGCGTAAGTTAGTTACGCAGTAATGCATGTATTTCCACACGACTTACGTTCCCAGTGACCAGACTTCTTCCATAGGGCGGAATTGTACATGTTGGGGGAGTGGACCTCTTGATATCCGCGTCTCCAATACTCTTTGCGTATAAAGCTTTGCAGAGAGTTGTATATTATGCTGCCATGAGGCAGAAAGAAGCAAGCACCTGGTGACAGGTCGTGGAACATGAAAAGCTCTTGGTCCTTTCCAATCCTCCGATGGTCTCTCTTGGCGGCTTCTTCGAGGAATTTGAGGTGCTCGGTAAGCTGCTTCTTGTCTGGGAATGATATTCCATAAACGCGCTGAAGGGAATCATTTGCGGGGTCACCGAGGAAATATGACGCTGAGAGTTTGAGAATAGCAAAGGCCTTGACCTTGCCCGTGTCAATGACGTGAGGACCCCGACAAAGATCGATCAGAGGGCCACATCGATAGACGGTGGTAGAAGTGCCATCGGGAATCTTGTCGCCGATGATGTGCTGTTTGTATTTATTGGACTGGAACATCTCCAGCAGCTGTTCCTTGGTGACTGTCAACCTCTGGAAGGGCTGCTTCTCGCCGGCAATGGAAGTGACCAAGGCGGTCAAGGGATCAATGTCTTCGGCGGAGCTAACTGCGCGGTGTTCTGGAAGCGACATCTCGTAGTAGAAGCCTGAGATATGGTTATTGGCATTTGCAGTACCACCCGCCTGCAATTAGTTGACTTACCATTTGTTGTCGGCGGGCCCACGGCCAGGTGTGCGCCAAACCTCCGTTCAGCAGCCTCTCCCAGCATATGGGCGGATGAATGCCAGAATACTTTCTTGCCCTCTTCAGTGGTGAAGTCGAGAAATGCGAGGGTTGAATCGGCTTCGAAGGGACGGGTCAGGTCCCAGAGCTCGTCGTTGACCTTAGCGACGACAGTGCGTTCGGCCAAGCTCTTGCTGATGCCGCGGACGATCTCGAGGGGTGTTGTCTCCCAGGAGGTGCCGACGTGGACCTTGCCATCGGGCAGAGTGATGTTGATCTGCTCGCGCGGTCTCTGAGCTATAGACTGCTGCTGCTCAGCCCACAGCTTTTCGAACAGTGAGATACGGTGCTCCAGGAAAGTGGGTGCCGGACGAAGCTCGAGCTCGCGTGTTGCGCCCTCGGGCTTGGACTTGGCCTTTTTGGAAGACATGATGGCTTGTCGTGGTGTCGTGCGCGCTCAGAGGGGGGCCGTTCTCAATGCAGTGGGCAATTGGGTAAATTGCCTTGGTTGGGCAGTCTCGAGTCTTGCACGCCTCTAGGAAAATGAATTATCTGGCGGTCGTTGGTGGGGTGAGGGGGAGGGGCAGTCTCCCTATGTAGGTGGGTTCCTGAGTCTCTTATCTGACTGGCTAATGAGTCAGAGGGAGGTGACTGGCTTGAGCGCCGTTGTCGTCCGTAACCCCTTGCTACCAGTGTAACCGTGGCGTGCAACTTTCCGCTTCTTAAGGGATTGTTGGGCAAAAATATATTCGGAGAGCCACGTATTTTTTGCTGATGTTGTGTGTGTCTGAAAACTATCTACGGTCCTTTCCACCTTTCTTTTTTGTTTTCATGGTCTAGGCTGATTAGCACGAGAGGGGAGGAAATAGTGATTCCCGTGAAGTTTATAAAGGACTAGACTGTTTAGACTTTCATGGAATCTTTATTAGCCTTCATTCTATATATTATGCCGGGATTGTTCTGCTCGTCAAAGTCTACCAGTGATATATCCTGACCCTTTTGAAGAAAAAAATCAAGCATGATAAAATCTGACGCGCATGTGAACTCCCAGATCCCGATATGAGTCAGAAAAGTCTTACCTTTCCCATTTGACGTCCCCCTTTCGAAAAGAAAATAATCAAAGCAAGCCGTTCATTGCCTGACTATGTATCTATTTCCGGTCAAACCCCACCGCACGCCCGTACGCCACGGAGGGGGCAAGTCGGTGAGCGTATGCTGCTCGCAGGGCCACGTCTCAGGTGTTCCCAGAACAGCCGCAGTTCGATCACCTGGACACAGGAAATGAGGAATTGTATGCGTAGACATTGGGCTTATCGACAAGTTTGCGGGCGTATTTCACCACGTCCAATACTGGTCATCTGCGGAAATGCTTAGCTAGGTATTCGTACTGTCTAGATTAGTATTAGAAAAGCGTAACATTTAAACAAGATGGGCCAAAGTCGAAAGGGCTCCTTCGTGGGCGCAATACTGTATGCTTATACTGGCGAATAAGATGTGGTAAGATGTCCCTAGATCCGTAGAGTAATTAGACTCAGTTTTGTTGGCCTGTAGAGCCGTGATTAGAACACTTTCAAACTACATTAAACCTGATGAGTAGAGCACATCAAACAGTATGAACGTAAACGTAACGAATATAATCGTATGTACAGCTTGACGTTCGCTCTATAGGCACGAGTTGCGGAACAGGTGCAAGAGGCTACCCCTCTGAGGATATGTGTGTACATACAAGAAGAAGGGCTGGATAAAGCAATCCGAGACGTCATCCGATCAGAAACAAAGACAATGATGTCGGCTGGGCCCTTAATGCCAGCTACGCTCGAATCCAAGAGGACCCGGGATAACCACAGTGCGTGAAGCTGGGCGTTTTCCATGGGGCGACTATTCGAGATCGCGTGAAGAAAGCAGGAGGTTGATATAATGAGACGCCAAGTAATTCTAGCTTTCCGAGAATAGGCTCATTCAAAGAGACAAAAAAAATGAAACAAGTTTTCTCCTCATATAATTGTAGATCGGCCGAACAAATAACAGATAAATAGCAAAGTTCAGAAGAGAAAAACAGCCCAATCCAAACCTGTGCTCCTCGCATACCCCATATCTCATCAAGAAATATTCATAGGAGAAATGACATGCTCAGTACGGAATCTTTTATTCCCGTACTGCATTTTCGTCGCCGAACGGGCTACTATTTCTGATAGTACTCGAGGCATGCCGGTGTGGATCGATTTGCGATGCACGCCTTGTCGATTCCTCAATAACGGCGCTGAGTGAGCTATTCCTCTTGGCAGAACTCTTCACCACGGGGGGATCGGAGAAGGGCCCTTGATCGCTGGTCGGAGTGCCCTCTTCAATGGGAGTAATGGTCGCTGATTCGGGCTCTTTACCGGCGGTTGTAGTTTCATCACTTATAAGAATCAAAGGCCCGGGACTCTCAAGTTCAGCAATTGGTGGTGTCGCCAAGCTAGATTTGACGGAAGATGCTTTGTTATCGACCAACTTGGGTCCGGTGCCGACACGAACGATTTGCGGCCGCACCGAAGTAGCGGTTGATGCGCTGGCATTCTTGAAGAACGTGGAGCCGATGCTGAAAGCGGGCGAAGGTGGAGGCTTATTATCAAACTTCTCATAATTTACTGCTGGGACTGGTGGTGTCGAATCATCGCTATTGGTGCTGGCGGCGCGTGATTTCACACTAACAAGCGATGGTTTCAAGAAGTTGCCTTTCTGCGCTGGTACTGGCGACACGACAACGTTCTTACCATAGATTGTAGAAGCAACACTGGAGCGAGGGGCATACGATGTACGGGCGTAAGATGTTCGGTCCGTATAGCTAGAAATGCCAGAGTATGTCGAGTCGCGAAGATCTCCTGGGACGAAGAAGTGCTGATCCTCGTAGGGTGATGAAGTGGCGCTCTCCGCGTGGGCGATGGGAATTGGCGGAACAGGAGGGACCAGTAACGTTGGCGATGTTGGTGTCGCTCTGTTGGTGACACCTGGGATGTATGCGATTTGAATGATATTGGAAGCGCGTGTTAGGACGGTCGACGCAATCGAATGTACGGTGTGTGTCGACTCTCTCTGTGATCGCCTCGATGCGAAATCGTTATCCATTTGTTCTTTCGTACCTTCTCCTGCCCCTTGCCATTGTTCCGCGTAACTTGCTCTCTTGTTCTTAATGCAGAATCTCCATAACAAATATGTAAGAGCGGCAATCAGAACCAGGCCTCCTATTACGCCGCCGGCGATCGCTCCAGCGTTTGGTCCCGAGTTGCCCTTGGATGCGATTTTGCTGGGATCTTTCATGCACACGTTTCGTGCACACTGAGTACAGGTCTGGGTGATGCTAACACAGCTCTCGTCGGAAGCGCATGACGGACAATCCGGGGCAACATCCGGACACAGAACACATCCTTGCTGTCGCTTGACGAGGGAGGAGGAAACCTCTTCGTCTGATGGTTGGTATTAGCTAGATATTTTGGCAGCGCGAGAGTAGCAGACCTTACCGACTGAAAACCCAACAAAACCAGGTATTCCCGCCATGTTTAATGTGGTACAGCAGGGTTCGAATGTAGGCACAAGTTTTGGTGTCTACAACGTGATGACAGTCTCGTCGCGGATCGACAATCTGATGAAGAGCTGGAACGGGGTCGAGATGGGTATGGGCGCTGCAGATCTTGTCGACTTAGGGGCTTAGTCGTGTGTCGGTCGCAATTGGCAATGACAATAGCAAGCAAGCGAATTTTTCAACGATACAATTCCAACGGGATATCTTCGATTATGAAGCTGTGGTGATGTCTGCGATGAGTATAAGGCTGAATAAAGGATGCGAATGGCGTGGAATGAGGCGTGGACAAGATTGATCAAACGAGTGACTTAGAGACTAGCTCAATGAAACGAAACGAACGAGATGGTGCAGCAGCGATTGACAGCTACGTGCGCTCTAGGACGACATGAGGAACATCAAGTATCCTGGGACTTTCGCGGTCGTCGAAGAATGGGCCGCCGTTAATACCGTCGCTATCAGGGCAGAGGAGCGGGCGGTAGGGCAATAAGGTTGTTTGTTGCAATGCGGCGTTTGTGAGAGGGCGACCGAGGAGGCGGAAGGGGGAGAACGTGGAGAGGAGACAAAGAGGATGATGGCCTCCTAGTACGCAAGCCCTGCGAAGGGGAGCTGGAAATACAAATTGCGGGTACCGGCTCAATGTCGAAGAATTGTCCAGGTGAGAGTCGGCACACCTCCAGCAGTAATCTGGACGCGTACAGAGAGCCGCTGGATACCGAGAGGCGCTACAGTGAATACATAGTACCCACAGGGTGCCCTACCGTTAGGTACCTAGGGTGTTTTGTCCTCCGATTGGACTGTTGCCACTAAAAGATACAAAAGAGATCTAGTGTTCCGAGAGGAATGCGCTAGACCCCCCAGCCTACCTCAGTATAGGTAGGGTACAGCTATATGCACTCATCTGGGTATTATTATTATCTCCTGATCGAGTTATAATCGAAGATAACATCAATAGGAGTGGTCTGAATATTAAGTATATTGGGCACCCTATGGCCACTTCCAATGGCAGCATTTCAGGTCTTGCACAAGGTTCAGGCTGAGGCCACGACATCCCGATTGCTATAACATGGGGGCGGGCCAATTACACTGGGACCTGCACACCACGTACACTAATTTGAAGTGCACCGGCGTCTGGCTAAGTACCTAAACGGTCGAACGTTTGGTATGAGGGCCAGACCAAGAGATCTACAAATTTGTAGTGTAACGCTTGAACGGCCATATGGGATCAGCGGCGCCTATTCAGATTGCTTGCATACCTACAAGTACTATGCAGGTAAGAACAAACTGCTTTCAGCCCCCGGTCTAATCGGATTTTCGGTACGTTTGGTTCTGCTTGTTTATTCTGTCGCCTTATTCCTAAATGATCGCTCAAAACTCCAAGAAAGGGAAGAGGGACGCGGCAAATTACCTATGGAAGCATTCTTCAAACCTACGTTTCCCTTTTCAGGGGGGACCTTCCTACTTGATCCGACAGCTCTCTCTCCTACAGGGACCCTGTAACCTCAAAAGTACCTAATCCGGAGCAGCTCTCAGCCTTCAACTGTACACATTACCTAGGTTTTGTTGGTAAAGGGCTTTCAGATTCATGATATATAGTGCTCGTTCAAAGCATCCAAAGCAGTAGCAACACCATCCTTTCATGAGAAGCACCATCCCATCTCGGTGGCTTGCTACGAATATTCAACTATCAACGCTCTCGGCGGCTCACGTGGTGATATAAGAGCTAGTCAAAGTTGGATGCCTGTGAGCACGGCCTTAGGACTGCTTAACCGTCTATATTAACCTTATGCATATGGCCACTCCGTTTACAGCATCTGATATGAATGGTCTACTATTTTGCAGTGGTTATTGCTACTTACAGTCATATATCAAAACGACACTTTGTAGATCGACGAGGAAAAAATATCTCCAACCTATAACAGTGAGCCAACAAATCTCCTTTCTTGATTTTGCTGACTTTGAGAAACACCATATTACCTTCGTGTACCATCGGAGTTTCACGACATGGTCCTGTACTGAGAAGGTCTATGATTGGTGCTGCCGATGTGAGATGGCAATATCATGAAGGCAAATAAATGACCATTCATGCCGTGTGGTGCCACGGGCTGTGAGAGAACAAACATGGTCTGCTATGTGTTTCCTCACTCACAAGTCCGACTGGGATACTTGTGTCTGAACACTTTGCAACTGTCTGTCATCTTCAGGAAAGGTTGTTCTGTCGAGTAGCTTCCGGGGTAATGAAGACAACGCCAATTGTACTGCTACCTATGATAAGTAATTACATTTTGCCTGCAGCGCTGAGAAACAACTTGAAAACACTGCTTTCCAACTGCATGAGGGAACAAATCCCATATCGATGCACGCAACCATTATCATGAATTTGTAGGTCAGATTTTTGAATGCGAGGAAGATAAATAATCACCTAGCCTCAATAGGTAAGATTCCATATTTTGCACCAGAAGTTGAAGGTATATTTTAAGCATGTCTAAGGACTTCATTTTTACACGATTAGCTGTATTATGTATAAGCAAAACGCTATGATAATAGCCTTAGTTGAAATCGACCTACCTACTATGTAAAGGGATGAGCTGCGAGAGTACAAACATAATATTATACCTAATAGAGCTAGTTTCATGTTAAATTCGTGCTCGAAAATCTGACCTAATGAACTTGCGTCAGGGGCTCAGCACAACAATTCCTTTTTATGGAAGCTGAGGGACCCCCTTTTTCCTTCTCCAGATGGTCCAGGCTGCTATTTTTATACATAGGACCAATTTCTCTGCAGGCCGCCGAATATACCTACTACATAAGTTCACAGCACTTCAACATTAGCTGGCTGGCTATAGTGGTGGCTCCTTCATATCGCATTTTTGGAATATTTGCGAGCCGACAAATTAGAACACCTAGAATCACCGGCCAGAGGACGGGTAGAACAATGAAGCATCTGGATAGGATGGATTACAGTAGATTGCAGGCTCGACACGTATGCATTCGGTAGCTACATCGGTACAAGGGTATAAGCCCGCAGTTGGCGTTGGATGTGGAGCAAGTTTGTTTCAAGCTCATCAAACCAACTTCAAGTACGACAGTAAATTCATATACTTACCTGGGTGGGTAGGTAGCTAGCCCAGTAAGTTAATGTAATACCTCAGCGACGAGTGCTACGTATGCTAGTTATACAGTACCGGACCCTTATAATACTGCCTCTATCCAAATAGATTGCACTAGCTATCGTGCGGCCGTTCGTGTCCTGATAGTGGGGGATCAAAGAGATCATTTTAGCCCCTGAGGACAATAGCAAGTTTGAGTAAGGCTGCTACAGTAGGATGTTCAAGCGTACGACACACTACAGGTCCTAGGTATTTCAGTATTACATTGTTTCTTGAACCGGTAAAGGCAAGTAGGCAATAATTCTACTTATTCTTTTTTAACCTGTATGCCGTGTGGTACAGAGGCAAGGCGCAGTACGATGGTATCCGCCTGCCCGCTAATGAATGATTGCACCCTCCTTGACTACCATGTTGTCCATTAGTACTTAGTTAGTGCAACAGTAGATTTTGGGCCATGGGTGGGCGTGAACCCGTCAACTGGGGTACGCACTTGGGTACGTATGTCAAATTCCACAACAATCCACACAAGGCTCGACTCGCATGGTGGTTCTTGAAAATAGAATGCATCAAGCCATTCTAGGGAAAACATTGGTGAAGGCATCAATTACGCCTTGGTAACTCGGGTTGAGCAAACACATGATGAGTGACGTATATGGTAGCAGTAGCTGGGACTAAGTCTGCAGACCAAAGGTTGCATCGGAGGTCACCAATGCACATCACGAATGTAGCTTGTTACCACCATATAACTACCGGTAGTAGAGCTGGGGATATGTCACGGTCGGTATCGGTCTGTCCGTCCGACTAGCCAACAAGTACCCGGAAACCTGTCCACATGTCTTAAGTTACAGTTCTGGCAAAGAATGTTGTCCAGTCCATGCCAGCCCGTTTGTGTTAACTAGAAAATGTGATCCAAGATTCATTCAAGACTTTGCACACAATAAGTGCTTGGAGATAGGCCTTGTAGGGATTTATCAGCTTGGTATTACCGTCAGACTGCGAGTCAATGCAGCAGTTGAGTTCAGCATTCACTCGGGGTCGTGGGTCATCGCGTCAGCGTGGCCATAGGCGTAATGTAGCCTTAGCCTTCTTAGTTCCAGGGCTATTGGCTCAGCTAAGCCACACGGACCGTGGAATTAGCCCCATCGCAAATACTCTGATTGGCCTGTGGTCCCCCGTGCAGAGGTACGTACTTCCAGGCATTGGATGGAGGGCGTTGCTCGTGCAGATCCCAGCCTGAAAAAATACGAGTTTACCTAAAGGCGTCACTTGTCCCATGTACATTCTCCCTGTTCTTGTTCTGAAACAATTTACCAACCGCGAAGAGATTTTTCTCTTGCTTACCTCCCAACGTTGGATGATCCATCACATCAACAACGCTCTTCATCCTTCCTTTCTTTCCTTTTGACCTAAACTCCTGTCTGGCGGCGTCGTCTTCCTTTGCCTGCAACAGTCCCTCGCTCTTCACGCCCAAGCTCTTTGTCTTCCTGTGGGGGACAACCTTAATCTCTGAGCTTCTTCCCCCTGGATCCATCTCATCTGACGGATTAAGGTTCTTGCATAACAGTTGTCATCAAGACAGCTATCTCAAACAACACCGGTTCTACCTACCTGTTTCCCTGGGGAAAAAAGAGTCGTTACAGGCAATCGCGGATAGCGGCCTGCTGAGCCTATCGCGATCATGGCGTACAACCCCCCAGAGAATCAGGGGAACAATAACGAGTATGACGGACATCGACTGCAAGACCTTCCTACTGGCAGCACCGTAAGTTCGGCACTTTAACCTAAACCACTGTGCTGGGTTTCAGCACACACAAGGTTCCAGCTGACATTGTCTTAGTACCATCTGCCTCCTATTGACCAGGATGAGGACGAAACGCAGCGACATCTGCTTGGTCAAGCACCCGGCTATGATCAGGATCGATTAGGCGCACATACACCTCCTGCAAGGCCTGTATCCGCTTACAGTCTGACTGAGTCTTATACGACAAGTGCGCCTCCCATGACCCAGACCCCACAACCATATGGAAACGAATATGGAGGCACGTTTGCCGGACATCAGCTCGAGGATACCGGCTTTGGCTATGGCACACCTCGGCCAGCGTCGACTGTAGACTCTGAAGAAAGCTGGCTTCGGCGTCAGCAACCGGGCGGCGCGCCTGGTGGCTTGAAGCGTTATGCCACGCGAAAAGTCAAACTGGTGCAGGGATCTGTTCTCAGTGTTGATTATCCCGTTCCCAGTGCCATCAAGAACGCAGTTCAGCCCAAGTACCGTGATACCGAGAGCGGCACTGGTGAATTCGTCAACATGCGTTATACTGCTGCTACCTGCGACCCCAACGATTTCACCCTCAAGAATGGTTATGATCTTCGTCCAAGAATGTATAACAGGCATACTGAGCTTCTGATTGCGATCACCTACTACAATGAGGATAAACTCCTATTTGCCCGAACACTACATGGTGTTATGCAGAATATTCGCGATATTGTCAACTTGAAGAAATCCACCTTTTGGAACAAGGGCGGCCCTGCTTGGCAGAAGATCGTCGTCTGCTTTGTTTTCGATGGTATAGAGAAGGCAGATAAGCAAACGCTCGATGTTCTAGCAACTATTGGTGTCTTCCAAGATGGTATTGTGAAAAAGGAGGTTAACGGCAAAGAGACTGTTGCGCACGTTTTCGAGTACACTACTCAATTGTCCGTGACGCCGAACCAGCAGCTCATTCGACCAACAGACGACAGTCCTCAGACACTGCCTCCAGTCCAGATGATTTTCTGCCTGAAGCAGAAGAACAGCAAGAAGATCAACTCGCACCGTTGGCTCTTCAATGCTTTCGGCCGTATCTTAAATCCCGAAGTCTGCATTCTTCTGGATGCCGGTACTAAACCCGGAGCAAAGTCCCTCTTGGCATTGTGGGAAGGATTTTACAATGATAAGGATCTCGGTGGCGCCTGTGGTGAAATTCACGCCATGTTGGGTAAGGGTGGCAAGAAGCTGCTCAACCCTCTAGTAGCTGTGCAGAATTTCGAGTACAAGATCTCGAATATCCTGGACAAGCCTCTCGAAAGCTCCTTTGGTTATGTTTCTGTGCTTCCTGGTGCCTTTTCTGCCTACCGCTTCCGGGCGATTATGGGTCGACCTCTGGAGCAGTATTTCCATGGTGATCATACTCTCTCGAAAATCTTGGGCAAGAAGGGTATTGAAGGCATGAACATTTTCAAGAAGAACATGTTCTTGGCTGAAGATCGAATTCTTTGTTTCGAGCTTGTTGCCAAAGCTGGCTCCAAGTGGCATCTCACGTATATAAAGGCGGCTAAGGGTGAAACTGACGTTCCTGAGGGTGCGCCGGAATTCATCAGTCAACGTCGTAGATGGCTCAACGGTTCTTTCGCTGCCTCGCTCTACTCCTTGATGCATTTCGGCCGGATGTACAAGAGTGGTCACAATATTCTACGCATGTTTTTCTTCCATCTCCAGCTCATCTACAATGTCGCAAACGTCTTGTTTACATGGTTCAGTTTGGCGTCTTACTACTTGACTACGACAGTTATTATGGACCTAGTTGGCAACCCTGATGACTCTACGGGTAGACACGGCTGGCCCTTCGGAGACACGGCAACACCCATCGTCAATATCATTCTTCAATATCTGTATCTCGCCTTCGTCATTCTTCAGTTCATCCTCGCGCTCGGCAACCGTCCCAAGGGTACAAAATGGCAGTATATCAGTTCGTTCGCACTTTTCGGTTTGATTCAGTTCTATATCATCATCCTCTCGTTGTATCTTGTTGTGACGGCGTTCACAAATCCGGCGAACAAGATTCAAGGCGATGCCGGCGATGCACTCAAAGGATTGTTCACGACGAATTCTGAAGTTGGTATCATTATTGTCGCCTTGCTAGCCACGTTCGGTTTATACTACATTGCGTCCTTTTTATATCTGGACCCATGGCACATGTTCCATTCGTTCCCCGCCTATTTGATTCTAGCATCGACTTATATCAATATTCTCAATGTCTACGCCTTCAACAACTGGCACGATGTATCGTGGGGTACTAAGGGTTCGGATAAGGCGGAGGCGTTGCCAACCGCCCACGTCATAAAAGACGAGAAAGGTGAAGCAGCTATAGAAGAGGTAGATAAACCTCAGGAAGATATCGACAGTCAGTTCGAGCAGACTGTCAAACGTGCTTTGTCTCCGTTCAAGCCTGTCCCTGAGGACGATAAGCCTGACCTTGAGGACTCATACAAATCTTTCCGAACATCACTGGTTATTACTTGGTTATTCACCAACATTGCGCTCATCATCGGTGTGACGAGTGATAGTATTGCCGTATTCGGCATCGTCGTAAGTGCCACTTACCGTGACAACTATTGGAGCGTCAGCTTGCTAACTTCAAACAGGGCAAAACCTCGGACAGGACTGCCGCTTATTTCAAATTCCTTCTCATTGCTACAGCCATCCTCTCGCTCGTTCGTTTCATCGGATGCTTGTGGTTCCTCGGTAAGACCGGAATCATGTGCTGCTTTGCGAGACGGTAAAGGGAGCCCCGGTTCAATTGAAAGCGGGCTTCACCCTGTACTCCAGCTTGTGTATAAAAATCGACCATCTACAGGACTCGGCGTCATAAGTTTGTCTTTTCCCCCTTTATGTACCGGATAGATGGAAGAGAGCGTGGATAGTAGTGGGCAATATCGACCCTAAAACTTGTTGCAGCATAATGAATACAGGCTGCCTGGAGAACTTGTCCGTCTGTGACCGGACGTTCTCGATTGTTTTATAGCTATTAATAGGCCAAAATGAACGATGAATTCACCTAACATATTTTTATCTGAAATTCCACTCTCAGATGTGAAATGCTGCATTGGGTTTGACAGCTAATGAAAGAGGCTACCACCTGAAAGGGCTCCCCAATGGCAAATGTTGGAGAGGCACGCGCAGCATCTACCAGCCCCGCTACAAAGCAGTGCAGTTTCTAACCCCACGTTTAATTATCAGAGAGCTTTACAGAATCCTAATAATTTCACGCCTTCCAAACGCCAAACATAACCCTTTCCACAACGCGCTACAACAAGCAAACCCGGTTAAATTAGGGGATAAAAAACCTGAAGGACTCCTAAGAATATTCATTTTACTATCGTTTTTGCCATGGAGACGTTAGAAGCAATCCAGGCGCGCCATCGCAAAGAACAGCGAGATTTGCAGTCGCGTATTACCAGCAAGAAGAAGAATGCGACCAAGAAGACGCGCAAGGGGGTCAATGATGAATGTGCTGGGCTCGAGCGAGACCTCAGAGAGCGCCAAAAGCAGGAGCTTGCTGCGTTGACAGGCGATAAAGACCTTAACGAACAAGGAGAAGAAGAGGGCGAGGAGCTCGATGGTGTTGGGCGGGAGACGGCCGTACAAAGCACAGGAAGCACAGCTCTAGACACGAATAGCATAACGGATCGGTTAAAAGACGCGACGATGTCCTCAGACCTACACACAGAGCCGCCATTACAGACACCAAGCTCCGAACCGGTCGCACAGATACAGGCCCAGGCACAGGAACAGGGGGGCAAGAAGCGCAATCGCCAGAAGGAACGCATGGCCCGCCGTGCCGCCGAGCGAGAAGTGGAGGCCGAGGCGGCTGAGAAAGAAGCGCAGGGCATGACGGATCACCGGGGCTTGGAGAGGTCGTCACTAGAGCGCGCGTTCAACGCCCACGGGCTCGTCGAGCACGAGATACGGCCCGACGGCCATTGCTTGTTCTCGGCCGTCGCGGACCAGCTTGCGCAGCGGAAGATTCCGATCTCTCCCTCCGCTCCGAGTAGGGAGGCTGTAGATGGAAAGTCAGGCGAAGGTCAGGCGCCCCCATATAAAGTCGTGCGGAGGGCTGCTACGGATTACATGGAGAGCCATTCGGATGATTTCGTGCCGTTCCTCGAGGAACCTTTAGAAAGCTATGTCCCAAAGATTAGGGACACGGCCGAGTGGGGCGGCCAGCTTGAGCTGCTTGCCCTGGCCAGCGCATATGGGGTTGAGATTAAGGTCGTTCAAAACGGACGGACTGAGACAATACAACCGAGCGGTGGGCGTGGCGAGAGTGAAGCAGACAAGTCTGGAGACAGGACGATTTGGCTAGCTTACTATCGCCATGGATACGGTCTTGGTGAGCATTATAACTCATTAAGGAAAAAGAGTTGATAAGTCTCGTTCTTCAACGCGGACCTCAAGGCGAGCCTACAGTAGATCTGAGATATCATGAACTTCAGAACATAATGACTCCTAAGGACTTGTACTATTGCTGTTTTGGATCCGGATTTCGAGTCTAGCAACTTCAGCAGGCGGATAGACATTGCACAAATTCGCCACAAGGGCCTTCAGGGGGCCTTTCTCGTGATGGTGTAGAACGACGTCGTAGAAGGAATAGAAATACGAGGATATTCCACTGCTGTGTAAAAGCAAAAGACTAAAATCGAATAGATCTTGTAGGATAACGTTATCTAACCCTTTGGATTATTCTATCCTACCCATATGTTTCAACAGCCAAACACTGTGAAGAAAGAGTAAGGCTTTCAGCTTGCAGTGTCAACGATTCATTCGCATTTGTTATGAGGGCAAGTAAGTGAGACGCTATTTCTGTATAACTTTCCTGCAAGAACCTATATATGTATTAATTCTTGCATCAATGTGCAATTTTACAGTCGCGCACATGCAGCATCTTACCTAACCCATTACCACCTCATTGCACCTCACCTGTCTGAGCGCACCTTCAAGGAGTAAGCAAATTGCTAATGATAAAAGTAATGTGGTCATCACAGCGCCAGTCTACTTGATTGGTATTCTATTTTGTTCTCAAGTCAGTTCAGAGCTGAAATTTGTGCTGCGATCCCTTTGCATACAGTAGCACATTCTAGTGTCCGGCAGTTATAATGGAAAGTTCCGCAGCGAGCAGATATTCTCGTACTAAAAAGAGAGCTAATCTCCGTCCCAGTCTATTGGTATCTAGACTAACCAGAGCAGATAGTATTTATACCACAAACGCACACAGTTTCCAGGCTCGAAAGTCAGTATTCTTCGTATAGACAGACCATGCTATATACATTTCAAAATGCCATTCACAATGGGCGGCGGAGGTCGACCTCACATCCCCCTAGCCTCCCTCCCTATCAGGCAAGGATATGTCTCAAGAAACTTTCCATCGGTCTCTCCTGCATACGGGCTGTTGATACCAAGCGGTTATCGCCGCTGGGTATTACCACTTATTGCCAACCAGATCGGTTAGTGCCATGCACTACTGTACCATTTTGTGCGGCCACATGAACGCGGGGAGAATCTATGTAACCTTACATGAAGCTTCTTTTGGAGAAGCGGTATTAACAGTATCCGGTTCATAGGCCAATCAAGCTAGATTGACCGGACCCCTTACGCTTTACCCGGCGCTTTGGTGGTACTTTTTTTCTCTCGTTAGGGCGATGGCGTGATGGCGCGATCAAGTTGTGTTGCACGCCGTTTTAGTTCTTGGTGGCGTCATGCGAATTCGAACAAAAGTTTGCGATTAGGGTTCAAAACGCAGGAGGATTCCTCTCCCTCCTCTTTTTCTTTGTCAGATATCGACAGTTCGCTGGTATTAACAACGCTTGGTGTCGCTCGTCGTGACAAGACACTGCCCAGCAGCCAAGCAGCCAAGCAGCCCTTAACAAGATGTCTGCCGGCAGTAGTAGTGTGCCAAGCTTAACGGAAGTTGAAGCTAAGTCGTCTGGCGTTCAGCCAGCCGCAGAGCCGCCTAACGCTCCTCACAAGCGTTTGATTGATGATAACTCCGACAAGAAGCACAGCAGCGATTCAAAGGCAGAAAAAACCTCGCGCGATGGGGAGAAGGGTGCCTTCGGGGAGCCCGTTGAAGTCGATGCAGACCTAGAGTCCGAGGAAGACCCTGAGATTAGTGAGATCCCGCCCGAGGTCAGACGGGTGGTCAGTCTTCATGATGATAGTACGCACCCATACTTAATTTTATCATTCCTAACCATGTCGCGGGGTTGCTCTCAAATGCTATATCCTCATGCCCTATCCCTCCTCCTAAACCCAAGATGAATGGTTTTTCCTATAAGTGGTAGTTCCTAACTTCTAGCTTTCTCATAGCAACATTGCCTACACTCACCTTTAGATATTTTATCTTGGCGATACTTTTCGTTGTCCCTGGCGCCTTTTTGTCCCAGATAAACACATTCAGAACGACATATGCACCTTACTCGGTTTTCTTTGTCCAGATTGCATCAAACTATGTGGGATTGTGGCTCGCTCGCGTCTTGCCCGATCGTCAGATCCGCATCCCTCTCACCAAATGGTCCTTCAATATGAACCCAGGGCCGTGGTCGGTCAAGGAGCATGTTCTTGTCACGATAACCGCGGCATCAGGCGCTACTGGTAACCTTGCCACAACACCAATTGCCGTTGGTGAGCTGTATTTCAACGAGCGACTTCATCCTGCGGCCGCAATCTTCTTCATGTGGTCTATCGATGCAACAGGGTACGCGTTTGCCGCCATAGCACGACAGCTACTTCTGTACGAGCCTGCTTACCAGTGGTGGCAAGCCCTATGTCAGACCGCACTATTTGAAACTCAAGCAAAGCAGAACAAGAACCCATCGCCCGCAGCTCGTAAACAGTTCAAGGTCTTCTGGCTGACCTTACTTGGCATTACGCTTTGGCAATTTCTTCCCGAATTCGTGTTCCCATTTGTCAGCTCCCTTGCCTTCTTATGCTGGGTCGCGCCGCACAATCCCGTTGCCAACTTCCTTGGTTCGGGACTAGGTGGCATGGGCTTTCTAAACTTGAGCTTCGACTGGGCCAATATTTCAAACTACAACGCCGGCGTGCCCCTATTCCTTAGCCCGTGGTGGTCTCAAGTTGTGCTATTCGCTTCTTTCGTCCTGAGTGCCTGGATTCTACTACCAGCAGCCAAATATGGCGGCTTGGGCGGCTATAGTCATTGTTTAATGTCAAACCGGGCTTGCACAGCTGATGGCGAGAAATACCCAGTATCCGCTCTTGTCACGTCTTCAAATACATTCAATCAGACTGCTTACGAGGAATACGGGCCTATGTACCTTGGTGTACACAACCTGTGGACGATCTTCTTCGACTACGCATCATATATATCCGCTTACAGCTGGATCGCATTCTTCGGCGCTTCAAACATCAGAAAAGCCTACAAGAAGTTTCGGGCTCGAAGAAGCAGCCCTGGTCGGGGAATCAATCATCAATATACTGATCGACTCAACGTGCTTATGCGATCCTACAAAGAGGTCCCAATTTGGTGGTACTTTGCTCTCTTCTCGGCTGCGTTCGTGTAAGTGATTACTAGAAACATTTTTTTCTTTGGCTAGCATCATATCCGACAGCAACCTACATATCACAATTAACGTAAATATTGCTGACCAATTGGTTGTAGATCTATCATTACAATTGTTTCCTTAGATCTGATATTCATACCTTGGTGGACCTACTTTGTAGCTTTGGCGACAGGAGCCGTAGTCGTTGTACCGCTCGGATGGCTCTATGCCGTCAGCAATTTTCAGTTACCGATTGGAACTTTTAACGAGCTGCTATACGGAACAATGGTCCAAAATCTATCTCATCACAAGAACCCCATCGGCGCGAGTGTAAGTTGTGTAACATATCCTACTTTCATGGACATAGCTAACTTTTCCCCATAGGTGTACGGCTCAATCGCTGGCGATGCCTGGTACCGAGCACAATACATGCTTCAAGATCAGAAAATCGGACATTATATGCATGTACCTCAGCGTGCGGTCTTCTTTTCTCAAGTTTTCGGTATCACGGTGCGTATAAACCTCCTGTGCCTAAACCCCTTAGTCTCCTTGTTTCGTGTAGTTCAGAGAGTTTGACCAAGTGTGACTTTAAAATATCGACTAACGTGTTTCTTGCACGCAGTTGGGCGTGCCTATCAACTACGCTGCTATGCGATGGGTGTTGAATACTAAACGTGATTATTTAACCGGCGAAATTGAAGATCCGGCACATATCTGGACTGGTCAAGCCTTAGCTGGGTATCTGACACTTGGTGTCCAATACGTTCTAATTGTGAGTAAAGTCACGAGTGGCATCCTTCGCATTGTCAATTTGAGTAAAAATGCTAATAGATCTTTGTAAAAGGGTCCCACGAAACTCTTCCAACAGACACAATGGAAACCAATCCCATATGCGTTCCTCTTCGGGGCGGGAGCCCCGGCTGTGATCTATTTACTCCATCGCCTCTTTCCGCGCGCCAAGTTCAATTTATGGAACACGACGATATTCTGTAGTGTAAGGAGTCCTTCAATCTTTTCTACTTTTTCTACCTATATCATATGGCATACTTCCCTTCTTAGACCAAGATGTTGTTGTCTAGAAGCTTCTTGAATACTTCACAGATCATGCCGGTAACTAACTGAGTGCTTAGGGTGCCTCTATATTCTATGGCAACGTCTCTACAGGTTACTTCTCTCGCTTCATTGGCGGCTTCGTCGTTATGTACTGGGCCTATCGCTATCGCTATCAATTATGGGCTAGATATAACTTCATTCTTGCTGCCGCGTTCGATGCCGGATTTAACTTGAACTTGCTGCTCATTTTCTTGTTCTTTGGCAGCGGGAAGGTAGTTACTATGCCTAACTGGTGGGGTAATGACGCTCAGAACGTTGAGAAGTGTTATGCTCTAGATTAATTTGTGCTATGTTTTTTCTCGCAGCCATCCCACTAATAAACTGTCTGGCTGCATGAAGCAACTATAATACGTTTCGCTTATATCTGCTCAACCGTTTATAAGTACAAGCACACAAGACGTTTAGACAATAAACTGGTACAATTATAGTTCAAACTAATCTATGTAGTATGAGCAACGTAATCTCCCGAATCCTCTATCTTTCTTCTTTTCCCCCTTTCTGATCGATCGTCGAAGGTTTTCCAACCACTAGGGCTAAATCAAATTTTGTTCTCTGATCCGAAGTCGTCTCCTAACTCTTCTTCCTCCATTATTGCATTGGCCCAGGCCTGTAAGGCGTTGATACTTATCTGAAGCTCTTGGGGATATTCGTCTAGAAAATTTAACTTAGAGGCCAATTCCTCGGAATTTAGGCGCTCGTGATAACTGGGATAGAACCCTGCTAGCTCCCAGTCAATAATGCATGGTATACCGTTTGGCTGTATCAGTATGTTTCGTCCGTAAAGGTCGCCGTGGCTGAAGACAGGATAAGCGTGTTCTAGTGCTGTGGAAACGCTTTCAAGGGTTGTTCGAAAGGATATTTTAACTTGAGCAAATTTCCCAGTGCATTCTCCTCCACCAAATTCCTGATCAAAATATATCCTTATCATGTCGCTGATGTTGTCAAAAGGGCCGTATTGACGGCCTGAACTAATATCAAGCAGTGGTCGCCGGCCGATGGAACCATACCAGTCTGGAGCAGGAATTTGTCGCAACTGGTTGAGTTGATCTTTCAGCTGCTCCCCAACGGCATCGAACTCTTGTGGGCTCATTATGCTACTGTCAAGGGTTTTCCCTTCGATAAATTCCATGATTATCATAGTTTTATCATCAAAAGTATATACGGCGTAAACCTTTGGAACGGGAATTGTCGTATGTTGCTTCACGAAGAGCATGTTCTCAGCTTCAATGCATTGGACAAACTGGCCGTATTTTGCTACGAAATGCTCGCCGATCCGAACAACACAGAGCTGTGTGTCGTCGAAATTTACGGGTGGCGTCAGATAGTTGCTAGAGGAGAGCACCTCATCTAGTGTTGGTAAAGGGGCAGGGAGAACATGAGAAGGGGCGAAATAGGGCAGATTGATTGGCGTGTATGAACTCATGATTGCTGAGCTGTTTGTTCTTTTTTTCTGGTGTGAGAGAGCGCGCGAAGTTAGTTGAGGCTTATGAAGGCCATTCGATATTGAACTATATATAGACATTTTACCGAATTCGACTACCCCCTTTCTTGTTTACGAACAGCTATTCTGTCTTTGAATAATTGGCATTGTACAAATAAAAACATTGGCGCCTTGAAAAAATTAGATTGTCAGCTATTTTTTGAAGGTTCAGGCTTTTGTTCTAAAATCTTTGTCTACATACAACGTATATGATTTGTTGTTCTCGATAACAAAGTGTACGACGTTTACTATTAAGCCAATTTGTCTTTATTCATGGAACGTTATATCGGCTAGCTAAAGAATAAAAGAGCCTGTTTCATAATCCGGCAGAGGGTCAAGGGCCAGCCAAATCTACGTGGTGAGATCGTCCAGGCAACTCAAAAGCTAAAGTTCAGCCATCAGCCGAGTTATTCAAAAATAGAAAAGAATGTCGAAGCCTCATAGGAGGTTTAAGGAAAAAAAGTATTCTGATGGTAAAGACACTTTTTGAAAGGGATTGCATTGACAGAACTATTCATGAAGATCAGGTTAATGTGTGGATAATTCAGAATTACTGGCACAAATAATAATCGCAAGACTTTAGAGACAAGGACATTGTCACGAAACGCTACAGAATACCCACCGGGAAGCAAGGGTATAAGGGCACAGGCCTTCAGCCCGTACATATATATACTAGCAAGGAAATCTCTGCCGTGTAGATAGAACTTGTCCTTCTTGGTGCAATAACAATAAGTCAATACTGGAGCCACTAGCGGTGTGAACCGTGACAGGTATGGAGAATCTTCTTATTATCAATACTCTTCTACGTGGTCCCTAATCCTCTAAATTCTCAATACCCCTTTAATCCACAGAGAAAATTCACGGCCGATAACCAGATAATCTCTCTTCTTGTTGACTACTGCGCTTTCGTATACTTACTTGCCTTGGGAGGCGATCAAGAGAACTGGAGACCTCACGATTACGTACATGACTTATTTGTTTAAGTGCGTAGGATACAGACGATCAACAGCCTAATAATTCCGGTAAGTTTAGAGAACAAATACATAGGGATTTACCCGCGGAAGTCAGTTATCACTCAAACAAGGAGACATCGCGTACATACGAGATACTTTACGAGGAAACCCTGATAACCCAAATATAAGTCAGCCGAGTCTCATAATTACACTATCAATTATTAATGCTGTCACTGACCAAACCACGAAGAAGAAGAACCAAGTTTGTTCTGTTGTAGCGGCGCCGATGGTAGTTCCGATCTATAGTCTAATATCGATGTCTTAGTCGGATGCTTAAATACCATTCCACTGCTAGCAAGCAGGTGTCAATTACTGGAAGTTTTGCCCTAGTGGAGTGCTTTCCCTTCATCTACCTAAACCAGCCGTGTTGCTGTTAACACAACGAATGCAACCGGGGCTAATCCCGCGATCAGTCTCTCGGACGTGGCAACTAGCATCATGACGCAAGGAGTTCCCTCGCTTTTGTATTCTCAAAAGATAGGGAAAACCTAATAAAACGGCCACTCTGTCAGCGTAGCGATAACGAATTCGTCTCATAATAGTTATAGTATGCCAAGTGGCTACCTGTTGCGTGATCAAAGATGGCTTCGCATGATTTATGACTAACTCCGACAGCAAACTAATATTAAGGATGAATGAAGCGTACAATAGCCGTACTATCACATATACTTAAGGAGCTGGGTTTGCACCTGAGGAAGGAGACCCTTGGGTTAGGGCCGCTATTATATCATGTACATAATCATATGAGCGGCTGAACTTGCCTCCTAACCCACGTATGCCTGATCGAACGAGATAGGCCATACGAGAGCGAGCGTGGGCATGGAGCGAAAGCTGGCTGAACGGACGACTAGACTTTCATGGTCCCTTCGAAGTCCTTGTAGTTTGAACACTCTTCCAAGCAAGTCCTTGTTATGGTAGTATGCTTTAGATATCTCATATGCAAAACTTTGACACGAGAAGTGGTAATAACTCAAGAATCGACTTCGATTTAATGCTCTTCCAAAGCACTCACATATCCTCTTTACAACATAGCCAGCCGGAGCCAGCACTTATAACGTTGTGAAACACACGATAAAGAATCAAGGCATGTACGCGTTTGGGCGAGCATAGTATATTGTACAAGTAATTTGTCATTTCTATTAGACCATCTCTCCTTTTCCTGACTCAACCCGTCCCATCTATCAAGTCTATGATGAATCATTCGTTCATCAGTGTACCCCGTACACCGGCAAGGTATATCCTCCAAAAAGCTAGGTCGAGGACGCCTAGATAATGCACTACAACTATATATGTAGCAGACGTGAAAGGTGCAGAACATGAACGCCGAGCAATGCCATTAAGTATCATTAATATTCCGTGGGGGCAATTCCACCATGCGTGCCCTGTCGGGTAATGTTCCCAGGCTCGAGATTCGAGATTGGAACGATTTGTTGATTTCAGCTATATTAGCCAAATGGTAGCTTGGACTCACTTTCGTAGCCACTTTCTGTCGGCGCCACATCTTTAATCGGATGCATCAAAATTGGTGGTAGACAGGTGCGGCCATGTATTTCTTCCCATTCCTCCCCGCCTATTTTAGTGTCTTCGTACCCCATGAGGTTGTTGTACATTCTCTGGGGAGGGCCTGCTCTGTAGTACCAAGTACTTCCTCCGTACCTGGCCTCACGTCCCCAGCCAATAGCGGAGTTATCGCCTCCACTCTCACCCTTCTCGCCAGAGTTGAACCATCGAGCGATATCCTTGCCTTTCCACGGTCTATCGAAGAACATTGGCATCGGCGCATAGACAGCTTTGAGGCCATGCAAGAGCGCCACGGTTTGACATGTCATTTCCGAGGCAATATGATTTCCTCGCAAGTTTTCCACATGCATGATATCGAGAAGCCTTTTCGAGATTCTTGAATGAGTTACGATGGTCACACGACGGGGTAGTTGTTGAGTTGCGTGAGAAGAATCGTTAAATCCCCAGACGTCATTAGCACCGACCCATCCGCTATAGTTGACGTTGATGATCGGAGCGAGAGTAATCAAGTCAGCCTCTTCGCCGACGCCCCATTTATAATCGTCTTCTTCAGGCTTTGCTACCGGAGGCGAGGGTCCAACAGGAGTAATGAAAGGGAGATCGAGGGGTCCCCAGATGGTATCATCCCCTGAAAGACGCTCTACTTCTTTTCGAAACTCCGTATCATAATCGCCGTGTACCGAAGGGATGTAGTAACGCTCACTTCGTTCCCACAGGCCACGGCGTGGCTGCCGCTTCGCAAACGAGGATAGTTTCTCTAGAAAATCGTAGTGTTGACCAGTGATTCTAGCGTCCATCTCCCAGTTCCACACGTATTCAAATTCCGGAAATTCTTGAATAAACTTCTGGACCGATAACCATTGAGCTACATGTACTGTCGCTTTATCCGGGTCTAATCTCGGATACATGGACTGCACAGCCTCGTCATTCCACAGTATAGCGATGTCTCTGAATTCGGCTGGGACATTCTGCTGAAGAACGTATTGATAGGTCCCTTCATCGTCCCAGATCGCATAAGCATTATCCTTGACATGGACGAATAGGAATACTTGATATCGACCACCTGTTCGCAACGATAATTCCGTGACAAGCGAGCGAATTATTTGCTTATCATTCTCGTTATAGTCTTTCCCGGTGTATGTCCGCAAGAGAATTGCCGTCCGGGGTTCCGTGTTCTTGGAAACCGTTTCTGAGATAGGCTGCTGGTGAGTAGTGGAAGAGGTTCTTCTAAGATCGTCATTGTGATCCCGGCCTTTGGGAGTCTCATCAATATTGGCGTCGCTGTCCGCGCCAATAAATGCAATTGTTTTCTTTCCCGAATAAACCGTGTGGACGTAAGGATTTGGTTGCCCTTGAAGGTCAAATCGAGCCTTGTTCTTCCGAATACACTTCTCTTGTAGTTCTCCCCAATGTACTTTATCCCAGTCCACCAACGAGCTTGAGGTATCATTGGCGTTCTGAAAACCGTACATACCAAGTCGTGTCTCGCGCTCAAAGCATAAGTCTCCGTCCATACCCAAGACATCGTAACCGCCGATGAGAGGCTTGGGGAAATCCTTGGGGAGCCCTTTGAAAACCTTAATGTCTGATACTAGATCCCCTGAGGGGCCCTCGCATGGGACATACGGCCCAGTCTTCGCATTCTGCTTATAATTGGGATATGGGTCATAGACGTAGGGTGTATGGGTGGTGAAGTAGGCTTTTTTGTCGGCAGCAATCAGCTGAGCTTCGAACTTTGGATTGCGAGCCTTGCTGGTGTCCAATGTGTTCAATGTCTTGCCAAATATCGCATCTGCCCCGAAGACACTACACTGAAGTTAGAAATTACCATCTTGTGGAAGCAGGTTATATATGCCATGTCAAGATGCTTACCGGCCGAGCTGGTCATATTCAAGTCTAAACTGCTGCCGAATAGCTTCCTGTTGTTCCTCCTGCGCCTCCTTCATCTTGTCCTCGAAGCTCGGTACGTGGTTTGGGTCGTCCAAATCGACTATCGTATTGTCACCGAGACCAGACTCGCCAGGGGTAGTCTCTCCGGGACTCTGTCGGACGAGACCACCATAGCTTCCGGAACTATGCAACATGAGCCAGTAGAGGGTGGCAGCAGTGAATGCGAACACTAAAAGGCCTTTGGGCCGGGATAACCACCGGCGAGGCTGCACTGCTAACATTTCGAATGATAATTTGTAGCCCCAAATACGAAACTCGGTTCAGTCAGGTATTCTAGCTGTGTCATATATACTTTTTCAATATGAGTAGTAAAGCATTAGCATGATGGTCAGCACCGGCACTTGTTTGAAGACGTTGTCGATCGAATCAGAAACTAAAGGCGAAGGGATGGACCAGACCAAGGCAACCTCCCGTGCACGAATTGAAGAGTGGTTGTAATGAGCGTGATTAGTCCTATCAAAGGACGTCGGTCGGATATTTCTCGAGACGAGTGTAGTTTTATCGTGTGCAGCGACAGAGAGACAACATCTGCGCACGGGAGAGAGGTTGGATAGAGAATGTGGTAGGTAGTTGGTTGGACAAAGGCGACACCAAGTTTGTCGTATGCTGTGAATAAAGGGATCCTGCGGAAACGTTTTGTTGTACAATAACCGGGTACAAGGAGCTACACCGGGGAAATGGCGCGACCTTGGCTACGACTGGGAGCGGGTGTCGACAGAAAAGAGAGCAGACAGGACTATGAGAGTCAGCTCAAAATAGAAAGGCAGAAAGCCGCATATGTACGTGCAGGTGCAGGCCACGAGGAGGGCGGACGTCGTCAAGATGAAGATGCAAGAAAGATGGAGAGGCGCATCGCCAAGTGTGTAACTTTGCACGGGGAACAACGACTGCGCCGCTGCGGTAGATAGGCCGAAGGGATGGCGAGCGTTGAGTGGTAGATGAATGACTGGGGCTCTAGCCTACGGCGCTGCTAGGTACTTTTTGAGTACATATTAATTAGCATGATTGGCACTTAATACAAACGATTAGAACCATTCAAAGTCGTACTGATCAAGTATCTGAGACACAGTGTGGGGTACGTGCCCTGTAGTTTTGGAATTGAGATCCCCTATTCTGCTGTTGGAAGGCAGTTAGGGCCGAGACTAACTGGGAGGGGTGCTTTAGGTAAGGGTTGAGTGAATGTTGGAGGGTTTAGAGAATCAACATGACGTCGTCTAATAAGAGAACACTCTGTCTGTATCTACAAATAACTAAGATATTATCATATAAGAAGTACGATTTGGTGAGTGTAGAGTTTTCAACCTTGGGAAAAGACAAGACAAAGAAATGTATACCGCAAAACCAGGCAGCGCGACAAAAATCCATTCATGATGGTCAGGGGTAAGCCCTAGGTCCAACGATATGAGGTACCTACCATAACCGCTTAAGCTCAATTAGCACTCAGGGTATAGCAAGGCCCAGGCCATGCCAAGTCTTTCCTTGATAGAGATTGGCGCCTTCAAAACAGCTAGCTAGTTTGATCCTTATTACGGGTTGATAGATGATTTAAGCTTCAGCGCAGCCTACGAGAAGCTATAAGCATAGTAAAATTTGCTTAAGCTAAAGGTGGAAAGGAAATAGTGAAATTATACTCCTTATCTTTCTACCTACCTTATGTGGCAATGTATATACCTACCGCAATGATAGAAAGATGCATACTTAGGGTTACCGATGTAGGTTAGGTTACCTGCTGTCATTTTCTTAGCGAATTTGTTCTTGCGGTCTCGCATTGCCTCGAGTTCTGATCAGGGCTCCTTCGAACTCTTCAACCTCTTTATGGCGCTTCCTTCATGCCTCGTTGCACAGTAATTTCACTGTGAACTGTACATGTCATGTTGGTGAAATAATCATGACCAACGGCGATCATCGTAAATTTCTTCATATGACAGGCAGAGCCGACCCAAAGTCCCACACCCCGTACAGCTACATCACTAAATTGACACCTATTGTGTCATTTCTTATCCCATATCCATGCTTTTCGAATATTAGAAAAAACGGAAGGACCATATTACTCCTAAACGTGGATGGTTTGCCTACAGTTCGAATACCTATACTATATTGGTGGGGGCAGGATGTCTGGAGAGGGGAACGCAACAATAAGAGTTTCTATGGAATAGGTACGTTAAGACTCGGTATTCAACACCATTGGTCGTTAGTCATTACAGCATCGATTTTTTTACCTTTCCTTCGGCTGCTACTTTTGGCGACTGATGAAACAAGATGGTGTAGTGACGTAGGTAGATCCCAGTCAAAGCCAAGCAAAGATCATCAGTGATTTTCAAAGGCCAAGATTAGAGTCTGCGCAATCCTCTAGACACAAACTGTGGCTGAGCACACTTCCTCCCAAACTTCCTTTGACGTGCCGCATTTTACACAGCAGCCTCGAAAAGTTAAAAACAGTATTCTAGGTAGCCTCGCTGGCTTCTTTGGTTTCTTACCAGCAACAACAAACATCTACATACTCCTAAATGTGGGTAGAGCAAGGGCCTCCTCTATGCGGCCTCGTGGCGTTAACAAACTGCTCGACATGCGCGCCCCATACAAATGTCGTCATTTTAGTCTAAAAGCGCTAGTCGAGCCCGGGATCCGAGTCAATTGCTTGTGACAGAACTCTGGGGTTCGCGTTTCTTGTCCCAGTTTCACAAGTCATGTTTCATGTAAGCACTCACACCGCGATCTTTTACTCTGCTTAAGTCAGACTGCAAATGGCTTGTGCATTAGTATAATACTATCTACCGTTAGATATAAAAAGGGTCTTACAATGTATCGATACATACAAGGCTTATCTTAGTCATGGGTGACAATACATATGATATGGCGACACATTGTGGCTGCAACACGTATGCTGAACTCGGCAAAATACCAGATATCTCGGGGTGTCTAACCACATAATTACCTGCAACCACATTGTGTCTGCGGCCACTCACTAGCACCAAATATCACGAACCAATCCTGCGGCGCTCGCCCGTAACAGCGCCAAAAGTTTCACCGACTCGGAACCTTATGGTAACTAATTTTAGTCTGACTGTTTGCCACGGAAAGCAGCATATGACCTGCTTCGTGGTTCCTCCTCCCATCTTCAAACGACTTGAAACGCATGCAGTCATATATTCCGTGCTATGTGGCTTGTGGTTTGTGAATCGATAAGCTGATGGTGTGCGCGCAAAAAGCTGAGACATTTTTCCCAAGGATAGGTAGGTACTTCACGGTAAGCCACGGTTCATATCAGTTCGCTAGCAGCCAATGAAAGTTGCGTCGGATATACAGGATACCGTGCGACGCGGGTGGCGTAGGTTCGGCCGACCAACGGTCGGCTGCTTACATTTGAGACCACAGATGATAAGTCTCAGAACAGACAACCAATGGGAACTCTTGAAGTGAGGACACATGTGCTTTTTGGGATGTGCGTGGACCGCAATATCTGGTATTGCGATGGTAATTCGATAGATGATGATGATAATAAGTGCTACCCTAAACGCTTTGATTAGTTCGAAAGAGAAAATGAGGCATCTTATTGCTTCGATGGAGCAACACGTGTGTAAAAGATCTGTGCCGATTGTTTCCTGTTTCTGCGTATGGCTCACTCCTCATATTGCATATACTACTTAGCATACTCTCAGTAGCACATCAAACACCAGTACATTGTAAGCATGCAGGGCCTATATTAGGTGTAAGGCGACTAATTCCCTAGGCGCCATCTTGCTGAGCACTATTCAGATAACAGAACAAAGTTCGCGAGAGAAGAACTTAGCTAAATTTCAAGTATGGGGGGGATGGTGGTGTTAAGTATTATTGCATTATACTATTAGATCAAGGGACGGCAAGCATTACACTCGTCATCCGTCAAGTTCTTTTCCGCGTAGTGTTGAATGCAACATCTATCCCACCGAGATCACCGCCTATTCCCATTCCATGGGTCCTTTATGGCCTCATATATAACAGCTCCCCGCCCCAGTCGTATGTGAGATGCCGTTGGTGGCACAACTACCTTCGAGATTATATACCAGTCACCCCAAGAGGAGAATAGCCTTGGGACATGACAACACACCGTCTAATTCTACACAAATATACCAATAATGGAATTCCTTCCTCCACGTACTCAGCCTTGGATCCAGAAAATAAACTGGAAACAGCCCGTTGAACACAGGGCTATGGGTATATTTAGAACCAAGGCAAGTATTTGACATCGATCCAGTAGGAAAATTAGGGGGCTTAACGAGAGCGACAGGGTATAGTGTTGTTAATAGAATTGAAGTCGAGAAATCAATAGTATGCAGATATCCAGATATTGGCGCAAAAGATCACAGAACGCCATTGCTAGATGCGTTGAGACGTTAATGAATCGAAAATCGATGAGTTGGCGAGGGGAAAGGGAAAGAGCGGCGTGTTCTTCGTATCGTATTAGAATCAGCTCGATCCCCAATGGGCTTTGAGTAGAAGCCGTGGCATGGGGATCGAGTATGTTATGGTCGTTCAGTTACATCATTCCTAATCTGGTCATTCGCTTCTCCATCTTCTGCATTGGACCTAGACCACCACGGCCGAGGGCCTGGCCGGGCATCAGCCTCTGGCCCGTGGGTAATCCAAACGGGCGATGAAGGTTCGATGATGGACCCGCAGGTAGGCCCCTGGGCGGCTCACGTATACTCGGGACACCGCCTGGCGGAGGTGGTCGCATGCTAGGCCCCGATGCTGAGCCTTGCCGTTGTTGTGGTGGTGGCGGACCCATCGGCTGGGCGCGAGCAGCCGCTTGCATCCGTCTCCATGCATCTCGCTCGCAATATGACCTCCCATTGACGTCGAAATAGCCATCACGCAGCACGACACCGCAGTCGCCGCAACGGAAGCAACCCGGGTGGTATTTTTGGGGCACCTCGTCTTCTAAATATTGACCTTCGATGCCTTTGTTGCAAGACCGGCATAGACTGCCGTTGAGTTTATGATAATGTTGTTCACAGTACGGACGGTCCTCGTGCACGTAGAAAGTTGCCGAGCTGAAGGGCTCTTTGCACGTGGCACACACGAAGCAAGCTTTATGATATCGTCCGGTTAGACGCCCATCTGCTGATGAGATCGATTTTCCGGTTATTGGCTCCTGGCAAGCCTTGCAGTTTCCTCGTGGTCGTGGGTTTCGCGACGGCTGTCGCTTGTGGGAGCCCGAGCCCTGTGTCGAGGTTGTCTGTGATCGCATTCTACTTTGACTTTCCGGGAGAGGGGTTTCGAGCCTGTCCGAGTTTGGGACGCTTCTCGGTGAAATAGGAGACTCGGGCAGAAGATCGCGCCCCATTTGAACAGCGGGATCTAATCGCAAATTTTGTGAACGTTGACCCTTGGGGCTAGCTGATCGTAGGTTATTTCCTTTGGGTATAGGTATCGGCTCCGCCGCTGTTGCGGCTGGCTGCAACTCATGAATAGAGTTTTGTAGATCGTCCATTAAAGCATCGATTTTCGATGTGTCTGAAGGTCGACGCGGTCCAGAGCGAGATGCGACTGATCGCGCTGGGCTTGTATTGGAACTGGGATGGCTGGCATGAGATACTTGGCTAAAGCCTGAATTGCTAGAAGACTGAGATATCGATGGTGAGTGATAAGGGTTTCCAGCTCCGAACTCGTCGGCAAGATTTATCGATAGACTTTTGCTACCGTCTCGAGTTGGCGGCCGTATCAAGCTTTTGCGCGGAGGTGGCGGACGTGACGTGTCTCGTATGCCATATGAAGGCCGATGTTTTCGTTCGCTGGTTGCCACAGGCCGTTCTCCGTTTGCATTTGACGGTGTTCTCGACCTGTCTGGTCGCAGACCAGGCGCAGAAGGCGCTCGAATAGGACCGTCGGCCTGCACTTCATTTTCACTAGACTTTAGTAGTTGGTCGGGGAACGTCTCTGACCGTTTACCCAAACCAAATGATGATTCTCGTCCCGTGTCTTCTCCTTCTTTCTGTGGTGGACCAAACCCACCATACCCGTTCTTCTTTGGCATTTTGGGTAATGCCATACTTCCACTTGTATGTGACGAACTTGAAGCTGCTGTGCCTGGCCTGTCGATCGATGATCCTAGCCGCGAAGTGCGGTCGCTCGGATCTTCGATATGATCTCTACTGCTATTCCGGGGTAACGAGTTTTTTTCTGACCGCGTTCGGGACACTTCAAATGGCCCCGGAGCAATGCTATTCATTCTTGTTAAAAGGCTTGAGGTCTGCTTATTAGGGCTCGTTCCATATGTCGCGTCTCCTTCTTCAGACTCTGTCGAAAATCCACCATAGCCGCTGGGTCTTCGTGGTGATCCCGCTATAGCGGGCGAGAAATAATCATCACCGCTAAGTCCAGCCCCAAGCCGCCCATTTATCGGCGTCTTCGGCGAGATTGCCTGGGATCCCGTCGAGGCACTGATTGGCGTTAACTGGCCTGGTCTTATGAATGGCCGATCTGTCGAACCTAGTCAGAATCTGTAATCCCCAACATCCAGCCACGAGCGGTATACTTACTAGCTGCCGATGTGTCTACTGTTGGTGGCGCACGAGTGAGTTTATCAAATACATTTTGTTTGAATGAAGAGAATGTACCACCCAGAAGTTCTGGCACTAATGGAACTGCTGCGTCAATGTCAGCGACCAAAACCTCGAGAGTTTTCAAGAAAGGGCAATTGACGTACGTTCCGACGCAGTAGATCCAGCACCACTTCCACAAACATGGTCGCCCATCATGGAAATCTCTACTTGGTTACCGCAATTAGAGCATTTTATGGTCGGCATGAAAGCCGATTGTCGTGATAGATCCGCCATGATGGTAGTATGAAGCCCAGGATCCTCAATATCTGTCCTCTTCCCATAGAACCATTCGTTCGTTTATCGGCCGCCCGTCAATTTACTTGAACACATTCGTCGAGCTGTAGCTGGTAGATGTAGGTATACTTTCGATAAGGTCATGAGGCTCTAAAGATGACTGAAGGGCGCATAGGAATCGAAGATCACTGCTGTACAACTCTCGCAATCGATCCGCACAGAGCTGCTAGGTGTCACGAGGGCTCTTTGCCAGCAGTATAATTGGCCGGATATTTCCAGGCCTAAGCCTAATGGTAGTTCGATTGTTTCGATCAAGCTTCTCTAGTGGCGCCAACTGAGATGGGGCTTCGGTGGTTGATCACTCTGGACCTATACTTGACAATGAATTGGTAAAAGGGAGATCAATCTGAAGGCATTCGTATTGTGTAGAGATCATTAAGGGCGGTTATTCTCGTTGTGTTGAGAATACGTCTCGAATATCCCTGCACAATTACCCCTGGACAGTACCCTAGGCCTAGCAACGATTTGATATGCACGGCTCAATGCTGCATACAAGGGGGGGAAGCCCTTACCCCTTGCTTTTACCCTTGTCTCGCTTGGCAGCTTTTTCAAAACAGGAATGGTTCTATGGATCAGCTTTCGAGTGACAAAGGGATAGGTATAACTATACGTATAAATGATAAGCCAATATCGGAGGGGGCGGGGGCCGGACAGAAGTCTGGGGCAATCAGTGTAATGTGAAATACAGAAACCGCGAGACTAATAGATCACGTTCTGCAATCCTTGAATTGCCCGTTGTCTATATTAGGACAGCGAGCAGAATGGGCGACCAATTATTCGGGTCCCTTGCTTTGTCCTTGGTGTGTCAATCCACTATTTCATAACTTGTTCCAACTATAAAGCGCTGTATTCAGTAATCTAGTGTCCTTAAAAGGCAACTGAGACATATGCCATGTCTCAATACGACGTTGACAATTCGAGAGCCATTCCTTCATTAGTCACGAACTCCCGTTTCGAGATGCAAAGGAACGCCGAGATGACATACGAGTTCGTTGTACAGTAACTGCTATGGGCATGAGAAATGAATAGAAAAGCCACTATTATCAATTCAAGATTAGCGCTTCTGCAAGGTTAGCTGCTTTTGTCTAGTATAACCCAAACTTCCAAGGTTTGCACGGGTACCTTACAGCCCTGAGCTCAATGGCCAACCGTAGCTCGCCCCAAAGAAGGTTGAAACAAAGGGGCATGTTCGTCTTGGCTATCCTCTTAGCCTGAATGAGGTCTTGTGCCCCGTAGTCTAGTGACCATTAGGTACTAACTTGTAGCCTCGTGACGCTTCTGGCATGATAATTTCGAGGGATGGCGCTGCCTTTTAGCGTAGCCAATTATATCGCGATTTTCAAGGAGATGCCCAAAGAGTTCGACAATAAATACCGCGACTATTCCTTGAGCAGAGTTGCAGATAATACTCAGTAACGTATAACACATCACGGTCCCATAGCAGACGACCATGATAACAGTGCTGACCCGCCTCACTAAAGGTGCTTGTCTACACTAAGCTAGGCAATCCCCGTGGTATTCTTCTCTCCTAATCCCCGTGATAGGTCATTTGGCAAATTGAGCATCATTTCTGAGGACCCTGGTTATCTCATTTTGTATATATAGCCGAAGTGGGTGAAGCACGTTATGGGCCCTTATCCAATAATAGTGGGTATTTTATACTTCGACTTGCTAAGATCGTCAGGCTGGAGTGTCTTTCGGTGGGCAGAATACCATAGTAGCATAAGTAAGGATAACTAGCAATACTCACGTCCAGCTCGACCAAAGGTCGGAAGACTTTAACCCGTCACGATGGGGTCTCGGAACTTTGCCACCAATAGTGTACCGAGCGGCAGGATAGTTTCATGATCGCCTGGCGTTCTTTGCATTACGTGCATGTGCATCGAACATTCCCGCGCGGTACAGAGCACGCTTCGCTCGGCGAGACATTGGTCTAACGGTTCTCCGGCTCGTTTCGTCAGGTTTGTCCCCGTTGCCGAACGAGACCCCTGTCGATCAGGTCCCCTGATACGTTCTCCACCACAACGATCTCAACCTTCGTGCACTAAATGGTCCTAGTGATCTTGGCTTCTCGGCTTAATCTATTGAATACTATGCTGACGTTGTGGTATAGGAATGTTGCAACACACTACGTAACAGCCGCTTGGATTACCTAAATCGTTGGCAACTCATTGTATTGTAGTTCGGCTCATAACAGTCGTGAGCATATCGAGCATGTTCAGCGTTTTCACCTTTATTGGCCTTTACCTGTTCCTGGTGGGTTGGTGACTCCGTCTTGGCGATCTTCCGCTTTTGATCGACGAGTTCAATGTAATGTTTATCACTACTTTACGCTCATAAGATCGCAATCAGCAAGTCGAAAGTCCCGTGGGGAGAGGCACTTATCCAATGATGATCGCCGATTTCTTCGCTAAAATAGGTTATTAGGATCTGAGGATAGCTTCGATTCGACGATCCGCAGGCCCCATCTGTGCACGGCGCAGTTGCTGGCTTCGGGGATTCCGCTGCGATAGCTTTAACTAGTATACGT
Organism: Xylaria flabelliformis; assembly: GCA_007182795.1. Taxonomy (NCBI): domain Eukaryota; kingdom Fungi; phylum Ascomycota; class Sordariomycetes; order Xylariales; family Xylariaceae; genus Xylaria; species Xylaria flabelliformis. The sequence continues at coordinate 526,936 of VFLP01000007.1, read as the reverse complement.
AATACGCCGAACTTGCTGGCGAGGTCATGAGCACTTTAACTGTCATATTACTCCTCGAGCCCCTTCTCCGGCTACACCACCTCTTCAATCACTTTTAAGGAGTTATATTGTCGCCATTGAATTGAACTGGCCTGTACAAAAAGAAGAAACTGGATAAATGGTGTTTTAATTTTTTTATAATTATCTGAACCTGGTGGTGTATTTTAAAATGCTTTGTGGTCACGTGGGGGTTCCAGAGGTAATATGACAATTAAAGTGCTCATGACCTCGGCTGGCGTCCATTGAATCCTTGCCACTACGTGTACGTACAGTAAATTGGTAGCATGTCTAGGTAAATAGTAGGGTGGTTTAGTCATCAGAGTGACAGATTGAACCCTCACCCAGATCCTCATGCGGCGATGACGAGGAAAGTAAGGATAGTTCTTGATAGTGTACAAGTAAATACCTACATATGTATGCTACACATATAGTACGATGAAAGTCAAGATAGCTTAGCATTCTTAGTTTATACTAATGAGGATGACCTCAGAATGCTTACTTTAGGGACGTGCGTATCTTCGTCTGCTGCTGTACTTGTGCGTGGCTTGGATCTCGGGGATTCGAGATCAAGTTGAATTTACTGGTTGCCGGTTAACCATCTATCCAAAACTGTTAGCAGAATATATGATGCAATGTACTGCAGCTAGCCATGGGTGTGCAATTGCTGTACAATGTTCGAGCACTACTCGGCAGTTGGTGTTGGATGTGAACATTCGGTGAGCAACCAGAATGTGACTGTGCTCAAACACCTTGAGTCCAACAACGAACTGTACTCGATATTCAGAAGTCAATTACGTCCATCTAAAAGGTGATAACAGATTAGATGTTGGATGGCGACATACATGTAATTTAGTGTATCCGACACTTTGGGTACTTAAGATAGGGTTCTAAGTTTAACATCATATTAGGTACCTGGTAGTCAGTTAGCAAGCGACATCGCTGGAACATGGTTACAGCAGTGCATAGTTTAGTATATACATAGGATGTATGTTTTAATTGCATACCGCTAAGTGATTACCTAAATACTTTAGGTACTGATTACCCCTCCTATCGCGCCTCATGCAGCGCAGATATCCAAGAACAGCGGGACAAAACAGCATTTACGCTCTCGTGGTCTCCAATCAAGTTAATTGTTGATTTCGTGGAGCATCTCGACAGCGCTTGTCGTGTGATAACCGTTCACAATTCGCTTGGTATTCTCTCTTGCTGCATACCAAGAAGACTTGCCCGTGCCAAGTTACGTATATTGTTACAGCGTCGTGGCGCCACTTATAAGTAGACCAGCTCACCGCATCATCCCCTTATCGGCTCCTTATACCGATAACAACAGCAACCCCTCCGACTCGCCCCACCACCAAGTCTATAGAACGCCTCTGCGGCTTGGCCAGGTCTAGATAAATCTAAATAAATACCCTCAGTCGCCCGGCCCTCCTCGCTTTTCGTTTTTCCTACATCGTTGAATTCGTGTCTCATCTCAACTGACAGACTTTGGTCTTTTCCGTCTTGTAGTCTCCAAAAGTCGATCGCGCTCCCGGGCCGCGGTCACCTACTACCGTCAAGACGTTTTCTAATCTTCTTAACTCGTACGAGACTCACACCAAAGTAATTGCAATGAGACGGCTGGGCTAATCTCATCACTAGCGTCCATCACCCGTACGCAGGAGCCCGTTGCTCTTCTCGAGGCGGAAGTGCAGCGGACTCGCCTTATACCTCCTAAAGGAGCATCACTGCTAGTTGCAAGCTTAGCTCTCTGCTATAATAAATCAAGATGGCGCCACACGCCGAATTGGACAACGGAACTGCGTACGGGGACGGACATGTTAATCGCTCAGGCACATCTCCTGTCCCTACGAGCAAGGGGGACTTTTTTGTAGTGGACTCTCCGAACGTGACTTATACGGACAGCGAGATTCGATCCAAGTATACTTATCGGACTACCAGTGTTGTCAAGGGCGCCGACGGCAAATATGTGGCCACGCCCAAGGAGACGCTCTACAATTTCAAGGTTGACCGCATAATCCCGAAGACGGGAATGATGTTGGTGGGATGGGGTGGCAACAATGGCACCACAGTCACCGCCGGCATCATTGCCAACCGTCGAGGCTTGGTGTGGGAAACTCGTGAAGGGCCTCGTGCTGCCAACTACTATGGTTCTATCCTAATGGGTTCTACTATGAAGCTCGGCACTGATGCCCATACCAGGCAAGATATCAATATTCCTTTCAATGAGGTTTTGCCTATTGTCCATCCTAATGATCTCGTTATTGGTGGATGGGACATCAGCGCCATGAATCTTGCTGCGGCCATGGATCGTGCTGCCGTACTAGAACCTACTCTAAAGGCACAAGTTAAGAAGGAAATGAGCCAGATGATTCCTCTGCCGAGCATATACTATCCCGATTTCATTGCTGCGAACCAGGAGGATCGGGCTGATAACCTGATCCCCGGTGATAAGGCTTCTATGGCACATGTTGAGAAGATTCGGCAGGATATTCGGTATGCCCAGTTCCCTTCATAATACCAACAAATACTTACTTTTCACACAGGGATTTTAAGGCACAGAATAGTCTTGACAAGGTTATCGTCCAGTGGACTGCCAACACTGAACGGTATGCTGACATCATCCCCGGAGTAAATGACACCGCGGACAATTTGCTAAAGGCCATCGAAAATGGCCATGAGGAAGTTTCGCCTTCGACCGTCTTTGCAGTCGCCTGTATCCTTGAAAATGCACCTTTCATCAATGGATCTCCTCAGAACACTTTTGTACCAGGTGCGATTGAACTTGCCTCGAAGCATGGTGCCTTCATCGGTGGTGATGACTTCAAGTCTGGACAGACGAAAATGAAGTCGGCACTGGTAGACTTCCTCATCAACGCAGGAATCAAACTTACTTCAATTGCGAGCTACAACCACCTCGGCAATAATGACGGAAAGAATTTGAGCTCTCAGAGGCAATTCCGTTCCAAGGAGATTTCCAAGTCCAACGTGGTTGACGACATGGTTGAGGCGAACACAGTCCTGTACAAGAAGGGCGAGCACCCAGACCATACCGTCGTCATCAAGTATATGCCGGCCGTCGGCGATAACAAGCGTGCTCTCGATGAATACTATGCTGAGATCTTCCTCGGTGGCCACCAGACTATTTCGTAAGTAGCACTGTACGGACTGCTTATCGTGATGAAGATCTCTTGTACTAATGTACCCGGGATACAGCATCTTCAACGTCTGTGAAGACTCGCTGCTTGCTTCGCCTCTTATCATCGACCTGGTTCTCGTGACCGAGATAATGACGCGTATTCAATGGCAGGCACACACGAACGATTCAGAGGGTTCCAGCGATGAGTTCAAGGGCTTCCACAGCGTCCTCAGCATCCTCTCCTACATGCTTAAGGCACCCCTTACACCTCCCGGCACGCCCGTCATTAACTCGTTAGCTAAACAGCGCGCTGCGTTGACCAACATCTTCCGTGCATGCGTTGGCTTGGAGCCTGAGTCGGATATGACGCTCGAACACAAGCTGTTCTAAGGGATGATCCGGCCCTAATATGCTACCAGATGGTCGCCTGGATTTGGTAGGCTTGAGAGTGATGGCACGGTGACCCGTCACCATATTTAATTCGATCCCTGCTGCCGTGGCAGATTGTTCAACCCTATTTATCTTGCGCCATGGACTTCAACATCCTGGTGTTTTCCCAGGCTATCAATACTACTAAAGTACCAATACACATTTTGTTTGATCAAATTGGAACGCTCACTTTGCTTATTGTGCATATGTTACAGAATGATCACTAATGATCCCATTTTTTAATGCTTAACTACCACGGGCCCAGTATACTCAGCAACATCATACTATGCTTATACTGAGTGACCTACTCAGAAGTACACAACAGATAACTCGTTTTCCGGAATTCGCCTATTCGTGTGCATTATAAATTCCTTGTTAATTAATCAAGCCATGTACAACAATACATGTCCGTGTACCGTATTGCCGGGTAGTTTATTTTGTACACTTGTAATTAGATGCCAGGCGAGCCGCGAAGCTATACGTGACGACATACTACCACGAAATACATTCGACACAATACTCTACAAACTTGACTCTTTTCTTAATTCAACTGTTACAATAGACTGACATTATTAGGTCGGGTAGGTACTGGTAGGTTAGCGTACGCTCAAGCAATTATATTTATAGTATCACCTACAGAAACCGGTTAATCTGGGATTCTAAGAATTACTCAATAAGAGAGTAGGCAGCAAACCATGTGTTAATCTTATTGGCGATGAAATTATTTGGCGGGGCGTTTTGTACTATACTCTTTGTCTTTGTGCTCGAAAATACCGTATTCAATTCCGAAAACGGCTGTGCATAATCTGAAAGGCTTGAGCTCGGGCATTATTGTTTAAAGTTGAGTTCAAATCTACACGATTTAACCTTCTAGATGGCGCTCGCATAATAATCGCAATCCCGAAGTTATGGCAACCGAAGAGGAACAGCTTCAGGTCGGCCGCGATGTGTCCAGATATTTCACCCGTCGTCCAGGTGTTGAATTTGTGGGCTTTGCTGGCTTAGGTCGCCATGGAGGAGCAATCTTGCTGGAGGAGAAGAATGCTGCAGGGCAACTTTTGCGGAAACTAGTTATCAAATACTCCTTAGGCGAATTGGCGAGCGATGAAGAATCAGACGCTGACGACGATCTGCGGAACGAGTATGAATGGCTGGAGATGCTGAGGGGAGCCGAGCACATTGTCCGCTTAGTGCCCTTTGCCGATTGCTCACTAGACCTGCCGGGGATATCCAACGGCGAGGATACTTTCGAGGACTCAGTAGCTCAGAACCCAAGAATCCGCAGGTGTCCCACCTTTGCTTTGGAACATATTCCAAATGGCACATTACTTAGATTCACAGAGAGGCTCCAGGATCAGTCGCAGCTCATCCCGAACCGCATGATGTGGAGGATATGGCTTTGTAGTAAGCGGTTTCCCATCTCATGTAGGATGTGAAAACATCCTCGTAATACATTTGACACTAGTTAATGGTGAATGATAGTGGTCCGTCAGTGCGTAGCAATGGCCTTCCCGCCGCAAAAATCCGAAGAAGATTACAGTCTAGAACGAGAAAGAATTATTCCTAATCGGCGATTCTATACATTAACTCAAAATTCGCCGCAGTAGGTGATAAGAGCTCTATTTCTTCAAAGGCTTATGCTTTTTCCCAAAATAATTTGTCCAAACCTCGTTTATCTGAACGGTAGAATCCATATCTGAATTTACATGTGTCACAGCTTAAACAACTTCTTATTTGCCGAAGAATCGCCCATCTCTCCCGATAACGACCACGACCCAGGTGTACCTCCAGTAAAGGGCATGTATCAACCCTCCCATGCCCCGTCATTTGGTCTCCCTGTTTCACACAATCCCGAATTCCTATGACGTAGGACTTGAAGACCTCGACTAACGTGTTTCTATGCATGTAGTTAGTGGCAATCTAGTAGGGAGAGTAAACCCTTGAAAAGAAATCACCTACAAGGCTAGCGAGGGAACTGAGCGTGATGTGCCAGCTAATCCAAAATATAGCTTATTGATTTCGGTCGAGGAATAACCGAAGATCTAAGAGACTATTTACAGGATGGGTGAGTTGAACCTCCACCGTTAATTAAAGAACTGCTGTTATACTAATAGCATAACCTTTACCAGATTACGTGATCTCTATGAATGTGGATACAGGACGAACATTCATAATGCTGCCCAGGTAATATCATCTCCCTATGTCTTAAGTCTAATATGAGACCGGTCTGCTGTCTAACACTAGTTCAGGCGATGATGTGCGTGGCATGTCCTCTAGCTGACGACGAGGACCTTGACTCTCTTGAAACGATTGCATATCATTACACAAAAGACAACAGAAACTACATGGTGATGACATATGCTCCTCCAGCTCTGACGCAGAGCAGTGATATGGACTTAGCCCTGCGAGATATCATTGCAAGATGCAGTAAGGAATTATCGCAACCATTTCCTTCTTGTCTTAGCAACTTTGAGAGCATAAGATTTCTTTTCTAGAGCTCCTAAAACCCTCCCAAAACACACCCCAGACAGCAATAACTAACTCTGAGAATTACAGTGGCCAAGGCCTATAATGAACGTCCATCTTTGCAAGAGGTCCTCGCTGAGGCTGAAGACAAAGTAGCTAATAGGGGTCCCAACGACGATCCCTGGCTGGAGGGTCAGATGGGTGTTGGAGAATCAGACGCATATATCCGACAATTCATTCAAAGATTCATATACAATGCGTCAAACGGATAACTCAGATCGCAGACTATTCAGCGATAGACCATTATTGATTTATCTCGTTTTATATAGCATTTGCCACTCCGTAGCTCACAAATGGCACTGGGGTTACGAATTGTTATATGATTGAATCCTGAACAATACTGAAGATTTAAATGTGCGTGATAACGTTGTGTTATTATCGATTATTCTGAGAAGGCTAGTTAGGTCAAGCAATGAACAACCTAGTTGCAAGTCTTTTGCTTGTGCGAGACGGACTAAACTTAGGTCACTTTGACAAGTATGGTATAACCGCGTATAGTTTCGCAAAAGCTAAGGTTCTCGATCACTGGAGCAGAGCAGCAGACCTAGGAATAGTAGACAAAACAGAAGTACGGTATCAGCTTCTACATGTCGATATTTGTGTTAATTCTTGTTGGGTTACTAACAAGGTTTCGTCTCAAACTAATGGCTTCAGATCCGACTTTAACCCGATTAACTCGGTAAATTGATAAAGCTGACCATCAACCCTAGTAGAAACCTCGGCTAAGACTAGTAGCTGCACAATTACACTTCGCCGCTAAACTATAGCAAGGTTAGTATAAGATATTCCCCAGTTAACACTAAACATAGTCTCCATTGAACTCGCGCTTGCGGGGAATATGCAGCATATGGTACTGTACACTATTCTGACACCGCCCGGTTTACGGATCAGTAACACCCAATTGACCTTGCTTGTTGGCTGATTGCATATGGCTCGGTGAGGTGAGATCTACGTTCCGTCCAATGGGAACTCTCCTGAACCGAAGGAGAAGACACTAAAGCGCGAATTGATGTACAGGCCACCGCTATCAACGGAGGCACAAGGGCAAATCCAATACGCTACAACCCCAGCTCAACCTTTACCGCTTCGAGAATCAAGAGATAAACCCCAGTCACTCAGCAGCTTTCCCATGCAGTTTCATTGTCATCCTCTCCGGGGAAAGCTTGCTTCCCCTCATTTTCTCCAATATTCTCGCTGTCCACTTTACCTAGGTAATTTGGACGAGTTAAACAGATCTCTACTCTTCCGTTCTATACTATAAAATAGATTCATTCTTATTTACTAGAGGCATGTATCTTAAACTTTTGTCCTAAGCTACGTTCTTGGCTATCGTCCTCTCAGCTGTATTCATTTCACCTTCACATCGATCCAATATGGTTATTCACTCGAGGTGGGAGGCTCCAATCCCCAACTGCTCCCTACCGAAATGGGTATTTGGATCTTCGTTTGGTCCTCTTCCTGATACACCTCAATTTATTGATCCGGATCACCCGGAGCGGGTTATCACGAGAGGCGGTTACCGACTATGGGCGAAGCGGATAGCCTTGGGGCTTCAGCGAGCCGGTCTAAAGACAGGTGGTCGCGTACTACTTTTCTCGGGGAACAACCTATTCTTCCCCACGGTTTTCATGGGTGTGCTTATGGCTGGTGGCATCTTCACCGGCGCGAATCCGAGCTTCGTCGCGCGAGAGCTCGCTTACCAGTTAAAAGATAGCGGGGCGTACATTCTTATCGCAGCTGACGCTAGTATGGGAATTGCTATGGAGGCTGCGGAGCAGGCCGGCATACCCAAGGATCGGGTGTACAGCTTCGATGCGACGGGATTAGACGAGATAAAAGGCAAGGCTCGTCTGGGATCTCGACATTGGACAGAGCTCCTCGCATCCGAAACCGATGCCGCCAAATTTGACTGGGTTGAACCCGCAGACCCAAGAACAACTACATGCTGCTTGAACTACAGCTCGGGAACGACGGGAGTCCCGAAAGGCGTTGAGGTTACCCATTATTCTTATGTGGCCAATGGCGTGCAGGTGAGATTCTTGGAAGACTTGGATCCTGAAATTACGGAGAAGAGGAAAACACATCGCCAGCTATGCTTTCTTCCGTGCTACCACGCATACGGCCAGACATATTTCTCGTCAAATTTCCCACACTCTGGGGTTCCGGTGTACATAATGCCTTCCTTTGACCTCGAGAAGATGCTTCAACACATCCAGAAATACCGCATTTCACAGATAGTGGCTGTCCCACCCATCATCGTCGCGCTCGCGAAACATCCATTGACACGGAAATATGACCTGAGCAGTATACAGAACATAGGCTGCGGGGCTGCTCCTCTTGGTCTGGAAATCTCCGACGAGTTAGCAAAGCTGTGGCCAGCAGGCGCTATAACAGTCCGTCAGGGTTGGGGTATGACAGAACTGACCTGTACGGCTACCTCATGGCATCCTAATGAATTCAAACGGACATCGTCGGTCGGTGAGGTTATGCCAAACTGCAAGGCGCGCATCATGAGGACGGACGGTTCTGGTGAAATCACGAAACCAAACGAAAGGGGTGAGATTTGGATTGCCGGCCCTATTGTAATGAGAGGCTATTGGCAAAAGCCCGAAGCTACGGCCAGCACCATTCACACCGATCCCGATGGAACGCGTTGGCTCAAGACGGGCGATGTCGCCTATATTGAGAAGTACGAACCGGGAGGGAAACTCCATATTGTTGACCGCATTAAGGAGCTTATCAAAGTGAAGGGCAATCAAGTAGCACCGGCTGAGCTCGAGGCGCTCTTACTTGACCACAAGGCTATTGTAGATGTGGCTGTCGTTGGCGTGACCATAAATGGAGGGGAGGTCCCACGAGCATATGTTGTCCGGAATCCCGCGATCAATGTAACGGAACAGGAAATCGCGAAATGGTTGGAAAAGCGGGTTATTCGCTATAAATGGTTAAAAGGTGGCGTTAAGTTTATTGATGCCATTCCAAAGAACCCAGTAAGTTTCCTAATGATATTTAGAAGTAAGTAAAGCTAACGTGAGCGTTCAGTCTGGCAAGATCCTTCGAAAGCAGCTTAGGGATCTCGCTGCGAAGGAAGTCGGGGATAGGAAACCAACGGATTCAAAACTAGCCTAAATAGTGATGGCATTGCAAGCACTCATTCTTTTTTTGGGCGAGGTGGCTACAACGTTGCTTTAGCTCACCAGGTTTATCGGAAGAGAAGCCGCGTGCTTCAACCCAATACCATTTTAATGGCATCCTTTAGTTGAAGCCATGAATTCCTAGTTTTATCCGTCCTAGAATACCTCAATACACAAGAAGTTTATCTATTACTTGGTTCAAAATTGGCATCGCAATCACGACAAATAGAAGCACCCCATGGTTGATAGACAGAACTTATTAATAGTTCCCATAGAAAAGGCAATCTACTAGGAATATGTATAACGTAGGTATACCTTCTCAAAAAAGGGTTTTTACTAAGCTTTAGAACTTTTATAGCATTTAACTAGCCCATCCGAAATACCCTACTACGTATTAGAAATTCTTTCCCCCGTATGGTTAATAAGAAATTTTACGCCTACCTTAAAAAGAAACACAAATAATTACTACAGTTAGGACCAGTAATTAGAAACTGCTAGAATTAGTAATGGCGTATATAACAATTTCTATTTAAGCAGCACTGCACCAAACTGTGAGAAAATAGCTTCAGGGATCATAAAACAGCATTTACTTTAATTATTCCTCTGTAACTTGGTCTTTCGGTATGTGACCGGTTATACCCTTAACCTGGATTACCTGAGGATTATAGATCCAGTCACCCCTGACTCGTGGGCGATAGAGAGATCTTCGAGAAGAAATTCCTTAAGAATACGCTGTACCACTCTCACACGCAAAAAGTCCTTGCTCTGCATCCTAATATACCGTCACTGCCTACCATTCGCATAATCGGCCCATCATGGACACCAACATTAGCCTGAACGAAACAACTTTCCCACCTTCCGCTGAATACAGGGCTGGCTTTCACAGCGTTTACGCTGCTTGAGCCTATATATATATATAAGCAAACCAAATAGTAAAAAAATGCCTTTAGCTGTTTCAAAGCACAAGAAGTGACCCGGAATGATTATTACTAAGAACGTTACGCTGATCAAGCTACGTGATGACCTATCTCTGTCTCGAATATAGGAAATACCAGCGTGTTTGGTCTCAGGTCTAAAGCACGAGGTGGTGTTCAAATAAGTACGAATATCGAGCAGAGAAGAAAGGTTGGTCAATAAATATAGCGACCCATGCAGTCTAAATTGGATTAACAAATAATTCCAAGAGCATGGCCCCACCACTATCATGGAACAGAACTGCAGCACTAAACCACTACACTATCAAAAGATAGAACGTTGTTAAGTCGAGCAACTTGACTGTCTGCAGCTATTATATACGTTGTACCGTAGCGCCCACTGCGTATTATGGAAATATTGATCGTAACGCCAGTAAAACACTCGGGAATTAGTTTAGCCTCAATAGATGTCGGCAGCCACCAGATTCTTGGCAATCGAAGCTGAAAAGGGATCAGGTAACTGAGATGCCTAAGCAGAGAACGAAAGACTCGATACCGTATCAGGCGGCCTTACAGCTTAGAAATATAACCAATAGTTACAAATTCGCGGCATAGATATCAATACACAGTATTTTCTCAAGTTTAACTAGTCTTAACCCCCCTTTACTAACCTTTAAACACTAAACACTCAAATACTCTATCACTATTTTCTCACTGCCAACTTATTGGGCTGCTGATGATCTCACTTCGGCGTATGTGCTGAAACTAAATCTCAAAGCTTTCCCTTAGCCTTGCCACTGTTAGGCTTTAAGGAACTCATGGAAAAGAGCTACAGGTAGGATCAACGCTATTCAAATGATACTATCTAGAATGGAATAATCATTATTAGCAAAATTAAACGACAAATGAGATGTCGATTACTTTAACGCCAATATTTCATGTCCTAACACTGGTGGACAGGCCGCCCTTCTGTCACCTGACGGAGTAATCAAGGGGAGTCGACGGATCGCAGCCACTACACATATGTGCAATGCACTGTCGTACCTTGCCGAGCCGAATAACACGAAACGATTTATGCAAGGCATACCATTATGACACGCACGCCTATCATTACCCTTTTGTGGTCGTCAGTGTTTGCACCGAGTTACCCGATCGATATGCCTTGCCGCTCAGGGTTCTTCATAACCGGGTAATGCGAGTCAAATACGACTCTGGTATTAGCCGAACGCGACATTCATATGTCCCGATGCGTATACTATATATATTTAAGACAGCCTTCATCCCCTAGCACAGTGATAGGTGCTAGTTGTTGAGCGTGCTCACTCTCGACCGCCTGGTTTCGCTGCTGTGTTAGGCAAAATAATAAAAATATGCAGCTTCAGTTACGATATGCCGCCACCGGGCTGGTACTATTAGTGCCCAATGCCTTGGCTCTTCTTCGGTTCTCGTGCTCTCAGCTGGTGGTTGAGCGACTTGACCCGCTGGTCAACCCTGGAGTGACGGGTAGTCCTCATCTTCATCAGATTATCGGTGGCGTATGTGCTGATACCAGACCATCTTCGAAATGCGAATATGCGCTTGGCTGACATTCTTGAATCAGAATGCCTTCAAAGCTTCGATGGACCCGTCAAGTCTTGACATTCCCTCGGCAGCAACATGTACCACATGCACTTTTGCCGAAGACTTCTCAAACTACTGGGGTCAGTAAACACGCACATTCTTATACCAATATGATGCTGACTTCTCTTAGTGCGTTGAATACTAGAAATATTGCCATTATGTCCTGTTTTCGGGCATAAGAGCAACACGATAAGTGAATAACGCTTACAAGAAGTAGACGGCAGTATTGTACTTCCAAGCACGCAACGGAACCTTCAAGCGCGTGCCGCAGAAGGGCAACGTCGGTTTTGAACAGTCTAACGGCGGCATGACGGTATACTATACACCGGTCATCAGCGGTCAAGGCAAGGTGACAGCATTCAAACCTGTATGTTGTCTCCCAATGCTAGCAGCAGCAGATTCTAGTTTGAACATGCATCCCTGAGCTAATTGGTGAATCAAAAAAGGGCTTCCGTATGATCGTCGGTGACCCTACCAATCGCCAATCAAGTAACGTTCCGCGCCAACTTACGTATACCTGTCTCAAATCCCCGATGACGCGCGACGGCGAGACGCCCGATTTCCCAAAGCAGCCCTGCCCGTACGGCATCATGGTTAACGTTCGCTTCCCAACGTGAGTTACTTTCGCTCTCTTCCTTTATGGCTACAGTCTATATTTCATTTACTAAACTGATGCCGCCGCGTTACACAGTTGCTGGGACGGCAAGACTCTCGATCCCCCGGACCACGCAAGGCACGTCGCATACCCATCTAGTGGAACATTTGAGTCGAATGGGCCCGTAAGTATCTCTGCGCAAATGTTTTCGTTGATAATTACTCATCTCAGATATGGGCAGTGCCCGGCAAGCCACCCGGTCAAAATCCCACAGCTGTTCTATGAGGTGATTTGGGACACGACGCAGTTCAACAACAAAGCAGACTGGCCCGCGGACGGTTCTCAACCGTTCGTGTGGTCGTTTGGTGATAAATCAGGTTAGCTTTTCGATTTATAGTTGATCACACTTGACCACTCCGACCCAACGCACCACCCTCTACCCCTTACCAACAACAGACACAACAGACTCAATACAAAACAACCCACAACCAGTGCCTACCTATCTCCCTACCCAATCACATCCACATTTCTTTACATAATTCCCGTAATACTAAAAAGTCACGTGACCTGATCTAGGATACGGCAACCATGGAGACTACGTGTTCGGCTGGAAAGGCAACGCTTTGCAGACTGCTATGGACACCAACTGTAACATCAACTGCCCCCAGCTTAAGAGCCAGAGTATCCAGCAGGGAAATCAGTGTTCCGTGAAGGCCGTGGTGGACGAGACTATTGATGGCTGTAAGTATACTCCCAGTCTACCTGGGTTGTTTTTGCCAAGCATACTGATACTCTCCCTTGTAGGGCTCGACGAGCTTCCTGGTGGCATGCCTGTGGACAAATAGGAGATCGAGTCCAATGTGGAAACGGATCTGAGCAGTGGCCGAGCCCTTATGGCTCGCTTGTTATGTAGAAGGAACAGGCTTCCTGAGTTAGGCTGGCATATAATAGAGCCAGAGTAATCAGTACGACAGCAATGAAGGAGAGAAGATGCTCGTTGTTAGGGGATATTGACATCCAGTATGATATTCTACAGTGGCGGATGCGAAAGCATCCCCTTGACCAAACTTGTAGCATTGCTAATGATAAAAAGTTGACATATTGCGTCTTATTGGGTGGATATACTCCAGAAACTCGACAGTGAATACATGTGTAGTTGAAAGATGAAATCGGCTAGTAGAAGAATATCAAAACTAGAGTGTTCAGCTATTTTCTGTGCGGGGAAGGCAACGGAAAGTGAACATATCTCTCTGTTAACGCAGCGCTCAGCACACATCTCTAAATAATTAACTCTAGATAAGGGGCCGATTTAAACGCACTGCCAATTACTGTGGCCCCTGTCCCTACTGTTGTAGGGTGTTCTAATTGAGGTGTTTTAAACTCACTATGGGTATCCTCAGAAACGCCGCTCTAGCTCACACGCACGAGGAAAAAAACAAGAATAAACAGACACAAGCGACCCAGTTCCTAGCCTCATATTCCGAATCTGTCCATGTGGAATTGTCGGACTTCAGAATTCCCACCCTTACCAACCGTTAGTCCCTTTGGATCTCCCTCGATCTTAAGGCCGGCCAAGCTCGTTGCTCTAGACAGAGCAACATAAACCTGTCCTTCTTCCCAAGCCCTAGTTAGATCAACAATGACGCGGTCAAGTGTTAGACTCTGACTTTTGTGAATCGACATAGCCCACGCCGGAGCTAAGGGGATCTGGGTTCTGCTCAAGTGGCTATAAGGTTGCTTATTCCCTAAAGTGTGCACTGAGCAATCAGCGAAGATAGTCCGCACCTCGCCGTTGTGGAACTTGACAACGGGCCAGAATTTTTTGACGACATCGTTTCTTTCCATAAAGAATCTGATGTTCCTCTCTCGCATCTCCGCATAGTCGCCCAGTATGCTGTTTTCTGGTGAAGGGTCTCTCTTAGTGGGCACTTTTGGTAGCTTTTGAAGATTGAATTCCTCATAACCGCATATGATGCCCTGACTGCCATTGCATAGTTTCCGGCCTAGATCTAGATTCGTAAGAAGAACGACCAGCATCCCTTTTTTGAACTCAACAAGCCCTTCATAACGATGATCCTTGAGAGAGTCGAGACTCCCATCTTGTGAACGTCTGTTATGCCTTGCGAGATGTTGATGGTCGGGATGCATGTAGAATTCGTCCATGCAGGGATAGGAATATTTCTCCGACACGAGTTTTTCGAAACGTATTCGGTTCTCTCTGCGAACTTCATCCCGCCTCGCATAGAGTTTCGTCGCGTTCCCAGTTCTGCATGGGTGGTTCATGAGTATATCCGTATCTTCGCTGGTTAAAGGTTGCCCTATTCGACATTTTTGCAGAATCTTGATGAACGTCTCGTCATTCTGCCGGTGGATCGTCCGGAGATGAAAATAGACAAAGTTGCATGAAGCCCAAGTCTTGCTCTTGAATGCCCATTTATCCTCATCGTGGAAGATGCCATGTTTCTTGCACTGCATTACTCGCTGTCAGTCATCGCCAGTTTGGAGTGGGCCTGGGAAGAAAGCTTTGTTCTCAACTAATTTGAAAGTTGCTCACCGCATACGAGTCTTCAGATCGGTTGGCTTCCAGCTCATCTCCACAATGGAGACAATACTCAAAGGGTTTCACGGGGGGCAGCTGATGGAAATCGCCCGTAACAACAACTTGTGCCCCGCCGAATGGTTCATAAGAGTCACGAGCTTCTTGCATAACGGCATTGAGGCGTTCGAAGTGGAAATTCTCCACCACTGAGTACTCCGAATTAGCGATTGCCACTTAGAGAGGATACGTCTCACGACATGATTCTAGCCGAAATGGGATGCCCTCAATATCACCAGGTCAAGCAGTGTATCTTAGCATATGTTACTTACTACTGATTTCGTCAATCACTAAGACATCGGTACTTTTCAACCGTTTGCGGACATGTTTCCCATGCGCTCCCCGTCGAAGGTTGTCCAGCGACAGCTTGAAGCTAGTCAGATTCCAGCCAGCGTACACATATGTGGTAGAGCCGCCAACACCCAAAGCCGAGATGCCAGTTGGTGCGACGATGTCGACGTTTCGACCTCTATCGCGCAGGCGTCTCGTGAAAGCCTTTAAGACGGTGGACTTGCCGCAACCTGCCGAGCCAGTATAGAAGACGTTCCGCCCGGATAAGATGATGTCAACCAATTCGGCCTGCTCCGAGCAGAGCAGGGGTTCTTTAATTGGAATGCGGGCCCGAGACGATTCTTCACTTTGGTCGATATGCGTGACGATAGAAGGCCCGGCCGTAGGAATACATGCTTCCTGATCCAGGGGCGGATTCGAGCTCTTATCAGCACCGTTGGTATTCTGTACAGTTTGCTCCAATCGAAGTGGGATGGCTGTTCCGGTATAGCGTACGCCGAGAATGCCACCTGTGGCCTGCCGGACGGGGCTGTCGGCCTCGTCTTCGCTTATCAGACTAATTGTCTCAGGTCCGAGTGGTAGTTGTGGTGGTTGTGGTGGTTGTGGCGGTGGGTTGCTATGGACACGATGCCGCTTTCTTTGGGGTTCGCCATCTTCTAATTCGTCGTTCGTCGTGGAGCTAAAAGCTTTGCTATCGAGGAGTTGCGGGTCGCTTGCCTCTGTTCTTGGGCTTCCGCGGCCAGGCAACCAATTTGGCAGGATATCTGGCATAAGGAGATTAGTATCTACATGCAGAAGTAGTCGAACAGGACAGTGAGCGGGATGACGTACTTGTAAATGAAGCAGGCATATTTGCCAATTGTCACGGCGGAAGGCGGAAGGTGCAGGCAGAGAGTTTGATAAGGCAGTTCTTCTTGTCTGAATTAGGTAGGCGCTTACCTACCTACCTAACTGGTAGGCAAAGGAAGAGGTGGGCAGTGCATCGCTACAGTGAACAGGCCACCTAATATCAACAGCCCCTGGATACTGATTACCTGCATTGTCGGTAGGCTCAACAACAAATATCAAAAGCAATGCCACAACTAGAAACATCGATTTTTTCGTCTGACAATGATATTGCTTAAAAGAGAAATGACTAGGAAGGCTTTATCTTCTTATTATATGATTGTCACCATCAACTGTAATAGTAAATTTACTCTGCTCGTGGACATGTGGTGATTAAGCTGAGAGGCGAAGGACGTCGTTAGATCCAAGACGAGCTTCTGCCTCGATCTCCACGAGATACTCTGTCCCGACCAAGTTCGCTACGAACAACGTGTTGGAGGGTCGAATGCCCTGGCATTGGAATACCCAGCCGTGTGCCCTACTGACATCTTCACAGTCTGCCTCATCTTTAACAATGACCCGCGTGCGTACAACATCAGAGAGCGTGCCGCCTAGAGCCTTCAGCGCCCGGCTAATGATATCAAAGATGGCAACAGTCTGGCTTCGGGCCGAATGGCCCCCTAGCACTGGAATACCTATGTTACCAGAACTGTTGGCCGTCGTTCCAGAAACATAGATATAGCCATCGATACGAACTGCTCTGCAATAGCCTGCGATGGGTTCCCATGGACTCCCCGTAGAGTACTCTATTCTCTTCCCGGCAGCAATAGCCATGGCTAGTCCGTCCTCCTGATGATCTTTCAGATGATGTGAGAGATCACCCGTGGCTGTTAGATAAGGCGGTCTCCGATACTCATCACCACAGTCACCTGGGATGTCCAGCAGAGCCCCCTGCGCTTTCCGTATAAGTGCGTGATTGTCTTCAGACAACACAAACGAAAATGCCTCGAGATTCCTCCTGGCATACTCAGATGTCTCTGCTGACAGTCGACAGCCGACAATAACTGCGCTGACTATTGGTATATCAAGGACATATCTCGTTGCAACAGCGGCAATGGAGACGCCATGTTCATGAGAGATTGTCGATAAAGCTCGTAATAAACCCTGGAAAAGTTTCCAGCCACCGGCAGCTCGGATGAATCGGAGATACTTTCGAAGACTCCAGTTTAACTTGTTCAAGTCTTCGGGTTCGGGCTGATCAAGCCATTTCTCGCTAAAGAAGCCCCCGAGGAGAGTACCATAGGCAAGCACACCTACCTTGTTCTTCTCACATACAGATGCTAGTCTTCCGCGAACAAGACGTTGGTCTAATACTGAACAGGAGATCTGGTTTGTAGTGATTTTGAAGCCAGTCTCAATCAGCAACTCGAGATGTGCGGCATCAACATTCGTAACCCCGATGTGCTTGATCTTTCCTTCCTTTTGCATTGCGCGAAGATAGACGAGATTGTGCCAATAGGTATCATCTGAATAGTCCCAAATATGATCTAAATAGCATATCAGTTTCTTACACACCTGAAAAAAAAACACTGATACATGCTATGAGGGCAACTGTGCGCACCCATTATGAAAATGGGGATGTGAGAGCGACCGACATTGCATCAACGTGATCTGTTTCTGTCCCATCCTCTGAAGCGCAAGGTCGACAGCTTTCTCAGCTGCCTGAAACGATTTGATACCATTTTCAGGCGGGCACCACTTCGTGAAGGCGACCAAATTGCCGAGAGAAGTGGCCTGGAACCTGCCTACGACGAGTTCTTAAGAACTGACGTTAGCGAGGTGTCGGGGTAAATCGCTTGACCAACAATGCCCTACCAGCATCCCCATAATGATCGGCCATATCAAAACAGTTTAACCCTAAGTCTACCAAGGGCTTCATCGCGCGCGCGGCCGCGTCAATATCGACTCTCTCATCATGACCACCAGCAAGCTGCCAGAGCCCCGAGATCATTCGAGGGATTGAAGTATCCCCACCAATAGTGACTTGCACAGGCTCAACCAATGGTAGTGAATCCATTTTCTCAATAGGCCGATTCCTCGAGGGACAGTGAACCAAGAGCTATGTCGTAAGTTGGTTGGTACCGCATCACGGGCCCCTAGTGACAGCAGTATTATCCTCTTTGAAGATGGCTAAGCCTAAGGACTCACAAATATGGCAGCTATTAGCCTTTGCGGGGTTAGACTGTTGCATTGCAGCAAAGGTCTAGTATCAAAGGTGGCAGCTAAGCAGCCCTATCAAATCATAGATTAGATCTCCGAAGTGGGTAGGATTTGTGTACTTGTCGACCTCACAAATTCCTTGCCTGTGTTTGCCATCTACCTAAGGCCTGTAAAGGGCCATAGACCTAGGGACCGAACTTAGGTATCCTTGATGGAAACAATTTAATATATGATGTCTTCTGTCTGTCGCTCCGAAGTAGGGCGAGCAACTATCCGATGCACTACGTTCAACAGTCGGTGCTAAACCGTATGTTGGCTCACTTATTTTAGATCTCGGGGGATGTTGAAAGGGACAAGAATTGCAAGAAGGTTGGTCGCTGAAGCCAGAGCCACGCTGATTGGCTTCGCATATGGCCTATCGTTTCGTCCAGCTGAAAGTTCTACTAAGGTCGATAACATACGCACGTACTGCCTTGTTTACCTAGCTGGCAATAGTATTCATTTAGGTTACGCAGATCAGCGGATCCGTCATTGCTGTCAAGGAATGCAGGTGTTGGGATTGCAACTACCCGTATACCAGGGGGTAAGATTGTCGACATCATGTAATTAATCTGCGAGGCAGCGTTTCGTATATTCAGCTACCCGTACTTATTCTTGTTATTGTGTTTGCTATTATCGTGTTTGCCCGATCCTTCGATTCTACGGAAAATAGGATAATAGCGATACAGACCTGAATAGGCAAGAGCGAAGCCATTCGTATACTTAAACCCAGATCGCCGCCTGGGCTGTAGAGGAGGGACTTACAGTAGTCTACCTAATTATTGCAATATTGAATACCATTCCAAGCCCTAGCACGCTAGCACTTGTTACTTATACTGTAGCAGGTCTAGATGTAGCGACTGCTCTGCCAAGTCTACTTATGCAGATGGAGAACTAACACTGTGATTTCATCTTCTTGCCGCATGTTCGTTATTTATTTAGGAAATAGGAGAACTCTGCTGGTGTGACAGTAACTCGCCTAAATTAATGATGTCACTCTCTCTGCTAAGTTCACGTATGGATTGAGTAACCTGCTTTACTTTGTCTAAGCGAGGTCCAAAGCTCTTGGCACTGGTAGGCAATTGAGCTGGTGATGCATTGTTCCGTCCCGACTGTCATGTAGTCTATGTCATCTGATTACAAGCATTTTTGAGACGACTTTGTACCTCTGAAGGAAACTCTCGAGACTCTGGTCCCCTGGCCTAGCCATTTATAGTCATGTCTTAGCCGGCTATTAGCCTGCTTACCTCGATTTGTAGCTTCAGCTAAGTACTTTCTTGGGTTTGAATTGATCAAGTGGGACGTCTTGCCTAATTCTGTACCACTATTTAATCATCTTGCATATTATACTCTACGCTCGGCAGTTGGGATCTACAAGCGCCTCTTGGCGTCATCGTGTCTGGTCCGCGGAACACAGGCCTAATACACTAGTCAGCCGATAGACCGTGGTATTGCATCGACCTACGGCAGCTGACGGCCGGAATTTTTGTTTATTGATTATTCGCCCAGTGTTGTGTTGTTTCATGGGTTGCGATGGTGATCTATGTACGAGGAGCCCAGTACTCTAGGCTGCAACACTGTAGTATAAAAGCCCCCAGCTGCCACCTGAGCTGCTACTGAAAATCAGGCCTATCGTAAAGTTTACCTACTCCCGAAAGCCGTCGCTAGATCTCATCATGGGTTTTATCAAGGTCGCCGTAGCGCTGCAGCTGTTGCTCTCATCGATCACAGCTCTACCCACCGCATCAGTCGGCCTCGAGAAGAAAGCCGCTACTGACAGCTCGATGATCTATGATGCCATTGTAGTTGGCGGTGGCCCGGCTGGACTCAGCGCAGGTAAATACTTCACTTGATTTCTTGGCCTACTTGAATTTGACCGCGCTGACTTGGACGTGTGCTTTCAGTGAGCGGCTTGGCACGAGTGCGTCGTAACGTGTTGCTCATTGATTCCGGCGAGTATCGCAATGACCCGACTCGGCATATGCACGATGTTATCGGCACTGATGGTGTGGCTCCGGCGTATTTCCGATGGAAGGCTCGTAGTCAACTCGCATACTACCAATCAGCCACGTTAATTAACGGAACGGTGACAAAAATCGACGTTCCAGAAGGCAACACCACAACTCAACCGTTCACTGTTAGCGCAAAGCTCCCCTCAGGCGAGGCGACGTTTGGTGCACGGAGCATTGTTTTGGCCACGGGGCTCAGTGATATCATACCAAGCACGCCTGGTATCCAACAGAACTGGGGAAAGGGAATCTTCTGGTGTCCTGTGAGTAATTCAAAGTTGACATTCTCTTCAGAGTTGGAGATCTGTATATCAGGTCTCATGTGATACACGATCTCTGAATGAGTCTCCCAGTACTAGAAACTTGCTAACATGTCGATGAAAAAGTGGTGTGATGGCAATGAGCACGCCGATCAGGCCCTGGGCATTCTCAGCGGCCTAGATGAGGCCGCCAGTCTCTCCCAGGAGATCTCAACGCTAAACAGTAACATCATTGCCTTTGTAAACGGGACAAACACACCAGAGCTGCGTGCAGCAACCGAGAAGAAATTCCCCGGCTGGGAGCAATATCTCGAGGCGCGCAACATCACGGTCGAGAACCGCACTATCGCAGGTCTCGTGCGCCTCGCGGACGGCGGTGCCAACGAGCACCCCGAGGCGCCCACTTTTCCCGAGCATGACCTATTTCGCGTCGATTTCACCGAGGGCCCGAGCGTAGAGCGTGCGGCCTTCTTCGCGAGCTTCCCCAACAAGCAGCACTCGAGCGTTGGTGCCGACATGGGCGTGAGACTCGATGGCGGCAGGCTCGCTGCCGACCCTACCAAGGGCTTGATGACTAACATTGCCGGCGTTTACGCTATCGGTGATGCGAATGCCGATAATATCACTAATGTCCCACATGCCATGTTTTCCGGAAAGCGATCTGCCGTTTTTCTGCATGGTAAGTTTGTCCTCTCTACTCCTCCACGAGCACTTACGTGGCGCTAGGAGGACGAAAGGTCCCAGACCAATACTGACATATTTTTACGAACAGTTGCGCTCGCTCGTCGAGAAACCGCCGCCATACTGGCGCAGCATAATGGCACGTCTGTAGCGGAGAGAGACCTTGAACTCGACCCTCGGGCTGTTTGGGAGGCTATGAATGGCGGAGCGGCCGATATTCTCGACGCTGGTGAGTTCGAGCAGTAAGGCCTAAATTTTACGATTTTTCACGATGGCAACGACACCTATTCATGTGCCGATAAAATGGAAGATGACGGGATCAACAAGCGGTTTGAACATTAATGTTAGGCAACACGACTGTACACTTCAAAAGTTAGATACATCCTTCTATGAGCGGGTAATGTTTTATAATAATATGATCAAAGAGAAACAACAAAACAAAAAAAGCCCTAAAATGTTGGTGCGATGTGCTCTCGTTCCGCCAGCCCTTTCAGTCTGAAAGCACGTAACGAAGTTGTGCTTGGGACCGAAGTATGCCCCTTTTCGTGCATTGTTCGGCCGTGTATGTCCTGCGCGCTCGAAGTTGATCTCATTCGGCCTCCTGGGCTACCGGTGACAGACCTGGCTGATGGGGCGACGCTCGATGATCTCACTGTGTTACTCCTCTGTATGCGTGAATTAAATTGGCCTACTATAGCATTAAACGTAGCCTGCGCATGGTTTGGTTGTCTGTGTAGCCCATTGTGACCTGGAGGTGGCGTTGCTGATGCTCCTCTAACTATAGGGTAGTAGACGCTCCCGGCAGGGGAGGAGGAGCGCGAACCTTGTCTTGGCCTGGAGTGATAACGTTGCTGCTGGAGTTTACCGAGAAGCATCTCGGCGGAGGTAGGCGTGATGGACGCTTGTCTTGCGTGGTTGCGCGACCGGCTAGAACCTCGACTTTGAGGTGGTGTAGGCATAGTGCCATTCAAAGCTGACAAATTCTCAAGGCTCTGATTAGAAGTCAGCGCAAGCTGGGAGATTGCCTGCGATGTCTGCCTGAGCTCATCGAAACTCATCGCTGTCGAGGGCAGCTTGCTCAGCCTTCTTATTGCCTTGTTGTTCGTCTCAACAAAGTTACTGATGGCTCTCATAGCACTAGCGTTCTCTCGAGTTGCCACAACGCTAGCTTCGCCGGTGCTCCTGCCACGGGTCTGGTGCACCGCATTGAGACTCGTCGGGGATTGTGATATAGTATATGGCGCCGTTTGTTGATTGGTTACTAAGCTGGCCTGCACCTGTGACATTACTCTGTCGAATCCGATGTTCTGATTCAAATTGGTGCGGGACACGAAGAACGAAGACTTGCCATTCTGGAGAACGTCGGTTCCCATGTTGTGCGTCAGAACGAAAAAGCTGCCGTCGCGAATCAGGCGACGGACAAAGGCCCATCTTGTCCGAGCCGGATTGCTCTCGAGTTCAGGGTGGTAGATGGACTGCTGTGCTAATTGGGCATAGAAGATGCCGAGACGCCGGGACATTCGTTCGAGTATCTGTAGTAGGAACGCACAGAGAGCAGTAAGTTTGTCAGACGTAAGATCAGGGTCTACCGCCTGATCGGGAGAGGGACATGCTGTGGCGATGCTATCGAAAGCATCCATTCCGTTGCAAGCTTCTTGCCGTAGGTCTTCTAACAATTCTATGTCTAACTCGACACTCTTTGATGCATAGGCAAACACACCACGATCTTGGAAGCGTAGCGAACTATCCGTATCAGAAACCAATTGACCAATGAGAGCCAGCTCTCTCGTGCAAGTTATAGCATCAGCACTGGTCTTCGCTCTGGCAACCGTACCCAGGATATCAGGTACCTGAGTCTGAACACCAGGCTGACTTGCATTTGCTAGACTAAAAGACAGCTTAAGGACAATCTCCTGTAGCTTAGGACCGAAGAGCGCCGCAAATCCGCCTTGCAAGAGACGACTCTGATAACTATAGAAAGTTCGTACGGCGATAGTACTCGGGAGACTCTCTCGTAACCAGATATTGTTGCTACCGGCAGGATCGTGTGTTGACGAAGAGTTTAATGATGTGCCCATGATTTCGTACATCTCAAACTGGTGGGCTACCAATGTTTCGACAGCTGTGCGTAGATACGCTGCCCAAAGATCATATAAAGGCTTCATCTCATTACTGTCATGACGGAAATCAGGTTCCGGGGTAAGGTGCCCTACGAAATATTTAGTTAATAAGCTTGCGACCTCCGGATTATTCGTGTGGGCGAGATTATCAAATGATTTTGTGCAGTCTACGCCTGCATTGGATTTGATGATCATAGTCCCTCCCGGATGCATGGGACAGAAATCGGTAACATCGTAGACGGAGCCGTGAACTCCAATCCACATTCGAGACCCAGGTCTATGGCCGGTATGCAGAGCAAGCTGCGACATTGGGAGAGTCGGCAAGTTGCACGGCAGCGGCTTGGGAGTCATAAAGACATCAAGCATGAATCTACGTTCTGCAAAAGCTTCGTTGACAATGAGGTCAACCCTGTCCATAGTAGCCGTGCAATGTGTATATATTGCCTTGCGAACACCGTTTAGAACGGAATCAAAAACTGACACAGAGCCGCAGATATAGAGATAGCCGCCGAGACCTCCGTGTTTCTTTGACATGACAAGTTCAGACACTGTAGCACCTTGTTCCTGGATTAGCTCGTCAATATAGCGAGGAGGAGTTGGTCGCTCAATGAGGTCGCGGAGATATGGGTCATAGGCAAGACCTCGCGAATCCCGTGAGAAAGCAAGATGGACCTCGATAGAGCCAGCATTCACATATTCGCGCAACTCTTCTTCGAAACAAAACTTTTCCCGTGACTGAACCCCGAGATAAAGATAGTTCTTGCCCCCCGAAAGGCCACCCTTAACAAGGCGAGACTGCCAAAAGCTCCGGAATGGTGCGATACCGCTGCCACCAGCAAAAAAAGCACAAGGTGCCATTGTGTCCAGAGGAAGTTGAAAGGCAGCTGGGCGCGAAATACCAATCAATATCTCATCATCGGCCGCCATCTCGTCCAGCGATGGTTGTGGGTTGAGAAACCCGCTGGATACGCCTGCACGGGAGACGTCTTCCTGGCCTGCAAAGGTGGAACAAAGCTTATACTCGGCTCTTGAGACTGCTAAGTCAACTGTGGCTGGGAGAAGTTCCTCAGTGTAGCTGGCGATCGAGTACGTACGTGGCACTTCGACGGGAATTAGATTGCTTAGCCACGAAAGGTCGTCTAAATTAAAGGCCTTGTCCCAAACCTGAGGTGGAGTATCCAGCAAAGCATCTTGGAGTAAATCGCCTAGAGATCCGCGAACTGGCCATTCATCGGTTCCCAATACTTGTAGAACTGTATTAGACGAAGCGCGGAGTAAGTTATGAACCTTCAAAGCAAGCTCCTTGGTTATGGGCGCCAGGTGTCCACGACGAAGGATATCCTTGACCGTAAGCTTTTGAAGGTTCGTTCTTCCCACATTGGCTAGATGACGCTCAAATCGAGACCATGGCCCTCTGACCTCAACTTGGCTATCAATGAGATTTTCTAACCCAAGCGCAGCGGCTACTTTGGCGCACTCTTCCAAGCTGTTAAGAGGCATGACTGCCAGGCGATCGCCAGGCATAAACGTTACACCAGTTCCCTGGAGATCCAGAGTTACTAGAGCAATCGTCCGGCTTGGGTCCGAGTCAACAAATGATCGACTGAGAATTCGAGAGATATATCGACACTCTTCGAAGCTTCCTCGCATTTGATGGGGCTCCACATTCAGTGTGCCTCCTGTGGTCCTATTAGCAATGGGCACCAATGCTTGGTGAGCTCGCTACTCACGATATGGCTCGAGACGTTCCTTCATAGCCTCGGAGAATTGACAATGGGTTTCTTCCCACGGTCTCGTTTTATCTGTTGCTCCCGACGCCCCATTTGTCTCTGTTCGGCCCGTTTTTCCAGCCACTTCTAGTATTCCGAATACTTTGTATCTGTGAACACCCATGAAACCCCGTTCGCCAGTGTACGCTTCTACGATTCCGTCTAAAACGCCTAAGAGACGGGGGTCGCCTGTCTGTTCGACGAACTCCGGAATTCGATAATGATACTCAATAGATGCAATAAACGCGCGCAGATTAGATGGAAGCCATGCTCGAAGGTGAACGCCTTCAGCGCCAAGAAAACTGGTGTATCTGGTGCTTTTAGTTAGTCACATAGCTACCCGAGCGAGTTCGCAAAGAGAGGTCAAGTTTATATCCTGAAGCGTACTTTTTTCTGCCTAGAAAGGCATCCATCACCAAATACGGTGGGAATTGAAGACCCGATGACTGAAATGCCTGAAGTCAGTTATTACCATCCAAAGTGTAGTTTTTGGTAGTTTCAAAGGCTCAGACACTTTCTTATGGTAAAGAGAAAGTTTTGAGCTGTGAAAAGTCGCCCTAACGAAAGAATTGTTCCTAGAATTACTTACAGCTGGGCATCTAGTAGATAATGGGGCTGAAAACTTGGCCCAGCGAACCCATTTTTGGCCTGACACGTAGTTCTCTCCGGCATTAGGATTTGTCGAAATCGAATGGAAAGCATTAGGCATTCGCTCCAATATCTCCTTTAGCCTAATCATCTCCCTCAAAAGACCCTCGATATTCCTATTCATGACATGTTCTTGACAGGCAGCAATAGCATCCGGCCCATGTTGGAAAGAAGCTGAAAACTTATTAGTAGTCGGACTCTGAACAACTGTAAGGAAACTATTACCTGACGTGTCTGCAACACCTTTGAGGAATGCAACCTCCGCTTGTTCGCCGAACATTGGCCAACGTAACTCTATGTTGTCAAAGCGCGCGACATAAGGGTAGGTTGATGTAGGATCCTTTATCTTCAGGTTGTATGATGACTGGTCAACAAAGGTGAGATGGGGCAAGGTTCGTCCCATACGCCGTGAGATCTGGTAGTATGGGAGAGCAATACTGAGAGGGATGCCAACCAATTCTTCTCCTAAATCATCGCCCATTGGGCAACTCAATCTCACTCTTTTTGAGCGGTTTGACGTGACACCATCATTCCCATCGTATTTGTCATGGAAGCGGTAAATATGACATAACATGCCCAAAGCCACTATTGCTCCCCAAAGCGCTTGATTAGGAATGTTCTCCTCTATACCCTCAACCAGTGGAAGTGCTGCTACAGACTCGCGAACGCGCCCGCGAGCTACACAGCCAGGCATTCTCTCACAGAGATCCGACCATACACGGCCGGGGGTTTTGGCCAGGGCCCCAGCTGCTTCGTCGTAATCTGGGGGGCAGAAACCATGTTCTCTACTGAGATAGCCATCTATCCACCCAGTTTTAGGGCCGATCTCTTCTGCTCTCAACATAACTTGACGAGCTGGCGCACCTAATGCGACTGCAAGGATGTCCTGTTCGTTGGCATTGAAAGCATCTATTTCAGCTTGGCTCTTTGCAGCCTTGATGACTTCCGGGGAGGGGATATTTGAGTACAATAACTGGCTAATTGATTGTCGTTCTCTGCGTCACTGTTAGATCCACCCAGATGGTCGAACTTGATAAGGAGCGATGAAAAACTTCGTACCTCATTCGTAGCCATTCTTCAGGGTCGAGTTTTCGGGGTATCTACTGGAATTAGCTATTGACTCTTGAACCAACATTCTTCTTTCATACATCGAATGCTTCACGGATACTACCAGGCTGGCTAAAGCCAGAGAAAGAACATCCTCGGGGCCCAGTTCGGTTGCCAGCTGGACAGATCCCCCCATACGAGCCAGATACCGGGCATGATCGTTCAGACATGGCTGCTAACGACGTTTTACAGGATAATATTCGAAAAAGGCAAGAGTTCCAAGTCAAATTATTACAAAAGGCCACTAGGACCGATCAAAATGTACCTCCAGGGTTAAAAGAAAGAGATACAGACTATGACAGTCAAGATAATGGCCCAATTCAATAAGCCTTGTGGGAAGAAATTGGGCAAGAGGACGTATTAACTATAAGACGCTGGGCAGCAAGTGGAACCAGCAATGGAAAGCTAGACCTTTGTTTCAACCATAGCAGCAGACCCTCGATCATTCAAATAAGCCACTACTGAGTCTTGTCAGGGTTTCTATGAAGGACCTACCCGTAATCGCCTCACTATTCTGATATGGCCAGAAAAGATTGACCACAAAGTCCCACTGCTAACGAAACAGCCAATACGGACGTAGATGAGTCTAACTATGATATTAATAGAGTAAAACTGACGTTGTCTTGGTAGTACTTGGCACTACAGAGTGGATATGCCAACTTTTATATAATCTGATGTTCTGCCAAGTTCATCGCGTATATAGAACCATGTCCCTGGGGCATAGTGATATTGTCCGGGCCCTATCATATCGGTATTATATAATATGTGTTTCATTTTGATTTTTTTTAACAGCGTCGAAGAACGTGAGACTGAGCATCGATTAGGTATTACTTATGGAACAACATCGGTCGTTCGTTGTACCAGACCTTCTTAACGATATGTTTTTAAAGGCCTTGAGATTTTGGCAAGCGGATATTCTGGATAATGGAGTACATATGATCACATCCGGCATGACACAACTTTATGAGGACTCGTCGAGAGTGGGTTGTGATTATACTTGTTGACTTAGGTAAGCTAGCGTAAGACATCAGTGTTTTGCCTATGCTGTAAATAAAGTTACAACGCACTGGATCCGATATTGTTTCTAAGGCCAAGAAGTATCTGCCCAGGGGTTGTAACGTCAACTTGAAACCTGGGAACTAGGGACAGCACGTCAAGTTGCCCTGTACATTTCGAACTTTAGCGCGTCACAAAAACCAGGGTTGAATTAGGGTGTCACCGGGGGGTCACGGGAACGTTACCGGAATGCTACCAGCGGGCAACCAGGCTGTGTACACACACCACTTAAGATTGAAGTGATTACTTGGTCAAATGTTGTCCTGCCGGCCTTCTTAGGCTAGTCAACTAGAAGCCCATGTTAGATTTCTAGGGTGGACTGTTCAAAACTGAGGCTTTGTTGAATAGAATATGGGGCAAATATTACGCCAACATTCACATATTAGGAGGTCTACGCGTAATTCCCCCCACATCCCGATGACTTTCTTAGAATCATGAGCAAAGTAAAACGAATGGATGTTGCGTCAAATTTTGCCTCAATTTACGTAAGGCAGAATGGATTGAAACAAATTGCCTAACCCACCTAAGTAGTCCAAATCTGTCACCTTTTACACTTACTTAGTCGCAAAACAGCCTCAATAGATGCCATTCAGGGACAGCTACCAAATTTAAAGTTCGTTTTCGCAACGCTTCGTACGCTCTTGTATTTATTATCAATTCTCTCCAATTGTGTCTTATAGATTTCCAACTATAAAAGCTCGGGAATTCTTAAATGTACGAGCGTACAGAACAGTCGCATTGCGTCTTCAACACCAAGGTGGCGGACAACTGGACCTCGCTTTGGTGTATTTCCTAATTAGGAAAGTTTTCTTTCCTATTTCAGATGTGCCAAGGAAACTCTCAACCCCGACGATTTGCTTAGTACCGGTAGTTCTATCTAGATAGCCGATTAGTGTCCAATTAATCAGCATATTTGCAAACCTACCCACCGCACCAGAAGACGGAGCCAACGGAGGCGGTTGGTGAACCAGCCGCACATGAATCGGTTAAAATTTCTGCGGTAGTAGAGAGAGGGTTTTTAAAGTCCCGATCTCTTCGGACTTTATTTCGGAGCTTATAAATCCAAGGTCTAACTTCACACCGAGAAACAAACCTTTCGCTCCGATCCGGACAACTACGTAGGAGGTATGAGGATCAGAATGGGAGAAATTATATAAATAGTGCATAGCTGCGTCTCTGCATACTCATGAGTCAAGTGTATAGCATAGCGCCTTCAACGTTATATCATAAAAGAACATAGCCTTTCTTTAATCATCATTCTAATAAAAGCTTTTGGGGAGTTACTCACCAAAATGTCGACAGAGGTTCTCGACAACGTTGGCGCTCAGGGCATCTCTTACTTCACGCCAGCGCAAGAGCCACCTGCAGGCACTGGCATAGCCTCTAAGAAGGATGAAGGCTCTATTCCCAAGCTTTTCACGCCCATCACTCTCCGCGGAGTCACGTTCCAAAACCGCCTGTTTCTGGCGCCTCTGTGCCAGTATTCGGCAGATGACGGCCATGCTACCGACTGGCACTTGACGCACTTAGGTGGAATCATCCAGCGCGGCCCCGGATTGAGTATAGTCGAAGCTACAGCAGTGCAGTCCCGCGGACGCATCACCCCCCAAGATGTTGGTTTGTGGAAGGATAGCCAGATCACGCCTTTGAAACGGGTGACCGAATTCGCCCACTCACAAAACCAGAAAATCGCTATTCAACTTGCACACGCAGGCCGGAAGGGGAGCACCGTTGCTCCGTGGGTAGCGGCTAACGCGACGGCCGTTTCGGAGGTTGGTGGTTGGCCTGACGATCTTTGGGCCCCCTCGGCGATAGCATTTAGTGATCAAAACCCTACTCCTAAGGCTATGACCATAGAGCAAATCGAAGAGCTTAAGAATGACTGGGTTTCTGCGGCTAAGAGAGCGGTTGAGGCTGGCTTCGATGTTATCGAACTACATTCAGCGCATGGATATCTGTTCCACGAGTTCCTATCTCCTATTACCAACAAACGTACCGATAAATACGGCGGTTCATTTGAAAATCGCGTTCGTCTCCTGCTTGAGGTCACAGAGGAAGTTCGCAAAGTGATCCCGGAGACTATGCCACTTCTTGTCCGCATCAGCGCGACCGACTGGTTCGAGTTCGAGCAGTCGTCTGAATTCCCAGAGTCGTGGACAGTAGAGCAGTCGTCGCGCCTTGCGCTCCTCCTTGCCGAGCGCGGTGTTGACCTACTCGATGTGTCGTCTGGTGGCGTGCATCAAAAAGGCGCGTCTGCTATCAAACCAGGTCCTGGGTACCAGGCTCACTTCGCTACTGCTATTAAGCTAGTGGTTACAGATAAGCTGGCTGTTTCGGCAGTAGGCGGCATCAGCAACGGCACGATCGCTGAGGAGCTACTACAAAGCAAACTTGACGTTGTTATGGCTGGTCGTTGGTTCCAGAAGAACCCGGGACTGGTCCACCAGTACGCCGACGAACTTGAGGCCGACGTTAAGATGGCAAACCAGATTGGATGGGGTTTCGCCGGCAGAGGTGGCAAAAAGAAGGCATAAGCCGTAGCACATTATGACGACTGTAGAAGTGATGGAAGAATACGAATTGATGAGATGATGGATGACAACGGCGTTTATCCCATTAGATTAGACTAGATTCTACGCAGGTTATCGTAGCCTACTCCATTGGAGACTGATTAGTATTATATAGCTAAAGGAAGTGGGCGCAGTTGGCCCAAGGATGATAATGGAAATTAAATACTGCCTACTTCAAACCACACTTGGTGTCTCACACTCTTATCTTTCGGCATATCATACGCTATGGTTTTCACATTTCGACTATTTTGAGCGTGCTGTTACAATTACTAGCGGAGCTTATCACGATCGTCCAATAGGTTGGGGTTAAGAAGTTCTGCATAACTTATGCCTATGCTGATAGGTTCGACCTACTTCATTCGACTGAGTGTCTTCGGTTATCTACGTATGCAAAAGTTCAATCCGCCAAGCATTAGGCGCGTATGGAACGGGGAGACCCAGCTCGGCTATCATTCCCCCGAGCACAACAACACATAGACGCGCAACAGGATAAGATACGAAGAACTTGAATTGACTCTTCTCCCTTAAAGCTTGCAGAAGTGACTAATAAGCGCAATTCTCTCAGTTTTCGTCATCTCATTAACATGTACGTCGACTATTATTACCCAATGTTTCCACTTGACTGGTGGGATTTCCTATTTGCTCCGTTTTCTCCGGCTCCGAATTAGGTATCGCCGCCCGATGGTGGAGTAAATACGGCAATGTGTTAATGCTTCCTTAAGTAGTCGTCGCCCCGAAATGGGGTTTGAGTTGAAGTATATGTAGATGTCCGCTCGTGCGCCAACTGGATTGCACCAGTCCACCCTTCAGTAGTGTTCGCTGCGTTAGTCAAAGCCAATCCAATCAACGCAATAAAAATGAGGTTCTCATCGGTATCAGCCCTAATGGCACTGACTGTGCTAGAGGCTATTGCTACTCCAGTGACTCCGCCCGATCTAGCCCCCCGAGCAACACCTACCGTCTATCTTTGTGGCGATAGTACGATGGCGAAGAACGGTGCTAACGATGGTGATACGGATGGTTGGGGCCAATACTTTGGCACATATACCACCGTAAGTGTAGTTAACAAAGCGATTGGAGGAAGATCCGCCCGTTCATATTGGAACGAGGGACGATTCGCTGATGTCGCCAACGTTGTCAAATCTGGTGATATCGTCGTTATCGAGTTCGGGCATAATGATGGTGGTTCGCCGGAATCAAACGATAACGGCCGTTCGGACTGCCCTGGTACAGGGACGGAGACGTGCGTCTCAGATGCTACGGGCGAGACCGTCTGTAAGTAATTCTCTAACTACATCTCTTCTCCCGGGATTGTTTTCTTCATATTTTGGTAGCTTCTAGGGTATAAATCTCCCTTGATGGGCCAAGATAGTACTTCAAAGATTCTCAAATTCTCATAACAACGGTCCAAAATGCTGTAATTGACTCAAAGTTCCAGACACTTTTGTCTTCTACGTCATTCAAGCAGCGAAGTTAATGACCGCCAAAGGAGCTACGGTCGTTCTCAGCTCTCAAACCCCAAATAACCTTTGGGAGACGGGATCTTTCGTCAGCGCTCCACCGCGGTTTGTCGGTTACCAGTTGACCGCACAGAAAGCCCTCGGCGCTAACGTTTATTTCGTTGACCATTACCAAGCTGTATCCAATAGTAAGTACCCAGATTTTTCGTATTAAACTTTGGCTTGGAGTCCGTGTTTGCTGTGTTAATGCAGCTGTGGTCTTCCTGGCGTATCAAGATCCAAAAATACCTTCAGCACCTGTGAACCATTATGGTATCTAACTTGTGATGCCCTATAGTGTATAAGAAGTTGGGAAACTCCGCTACAAACGCTCTCTATCCCAATGACCATACTCATACTAGTCCCACGGGTGCCAGCTTGAGTGCGCAAGCTTTTACGCAAGCTATCCACACGAACCTGAATGGCACGACTTCTCTTGGGAGCTACATAGTCAGCAACCCACCAACAGTATACTGAGTAATCCTGTGGTATATAATACGTCAATGGATCGGGTGTCTTAAGCTTTTAGTATCGAATGAGGAATGATCCTGTATTATAGCTAGGCTGCCATGATAATTGATACTTGAAACCCAATATAGTGCAAAACCATAGAGGAATTTCTGTTTCGTGGTATTGTTCAAACAGTGACCTTCGTTGTCTCTTGCCGCCTTTACTAATATACCAGGGAATGAACAGTCTTATCCTAGCTGGAACGAATGTTCAAGGAAAACGCTGGAGTTTCCAATACTTCCGCCAACTCTTTCTCTCATCATCACAGGTAGATAATGGACAATTCGGCAATGAATCTACTGGCTGTATAAATTGCGGGTTTAGTCGCTTCAATTTTCAAAGACGCAGAATTGTGATACCAGCAAGTAATCCATACGCAAGTTGAAAAGAGTGGCAATCCTTCTTCTAATTGATATATATGCTAAGAACACTTTATTATAGTCCTAAATCAAAGTAAAATGCTGCTTGTGACTAGTATATGTTGACCTGTGCTCTATTTAACCCGCCCTTTGTTACTTTTCCATTTATTAAACCCCCCATGTTATACGATAACGGCGTCATTTTTACAGAAGCCTAACGGTTATGTCATATATGAACTCTTCATTGGTATTCGAACGTTTTAACTAGAAACCGGCGACCATAGATGAATAGAGAGGACATGGTATTAAACTTCATGCACAAATTCAGAATCCCGTGATAAAGAGGAAGAGATAGAATCGTCAACGGGTGACTACCAAGTGTATTAACGAGTGGTTTACCATGGAAAACGAAAGCGCTACCTGTCGCTCCATAAACTCATGGTGGATATCTAACACCCGGTATACCCCTATTCTAGCATTGTAGTGATCGTAATCATGAACCTCTCTCCTGAAGCCTCTACCGTTAGCGTCGTGACCCGCACGACGACCCGGCAGTTGCATCCTAGTGCGGTTCTCCATTCAGGGACCAGCCCCGTCGAGTCCATCTACCATGAGCGTCTCCACAACAATCTTCAATGGTCCGTTTGATCATGAATCGAAAGACCAGGTGACCGTAGTCCGACCGACCGACAAGTCAACTAACGACTGGAAGACTGTCGACGAGACATCGATGGATCCGCTCGCGCACGCGGGGCACTTATCAACCACCTTGGCTTTGGCCGTCTTCCCATCCTTGGTGATGGTGATTGACTTGCCGCAGTTCCCAGTGTACTGCGACGGCGACATCGCGACGACGGCGTCGCTGTCTGAGTTCGTCTCTCCGCAAGCGCCAAGACCTGGCTGGTAATAGGTGATGTCGCCTGTGTAGGATTGGGATCGCATTGCGACGGAATTGTTGCTGTAGAGAGGAGTTGCGAGGGCGCTGCCTGCAACACCGAGGACGATCATAAGCTGAGCGAGTGAAGGCATTTCTTTAGAGATCGTGAGACCTAGTGACTGCTTTAGATCTGTATTTCTTTGTCTGTTGTATAAACCCTATAGTTCTGGTGTTTATCTCTCTGAGATGGTTGTTTTGAAAGGATTGGAACTCTTGAAGCGAATGTAGATAATAAAGGACAGTGGCTCGCGAAGACTGCGAGTTAGTAAAGCGATTGTATGCTCGGCAAAGAAAGTTGCATTGGATTTCAGGAATTACATTGAGGTCTCCTGTTCTAGGACCACGTATTTATACATCATATTGCGCGTGGCGGCCCCGAGTGCGGACGAGATTGACTTGTGTCAGTAGACAGGCACGACATCAGTGAAGGGGCCACCGACTCGCCTTATCTGAGCTGTCCCAATTGCGACGAGTGAATCCGAGTTTATACCGTTTCATGAAGTTCTGGGATTCGTTGGTAAGGCTCGGCCTACCATAAATGGTTAGGATTTTAGATCCCGAGCAGAATCGCCATCGATCTACGGTACCTGACTTACCGCATTCACTTTGATAGATTTTGGCTAGTACAATCTTTGAGATCGGTGATGCGAGTCAGTTGAACTGGGAAAGCTCCTTCGTTAAACTGACTAATGTGTCCTAGAGGGACGCGCACGCACAAGCTTTAATCCTTCTCTTATGCAGGTACCGAATCATGTTTATTGGGACGGTGTTTTACTACGTGGTGTGCGGACCACCTAGTAAGATATTACCTTCTGATTGGGAATTAGTGGATAATTCCATTTGAATCGATGAATCTACCCAAAGCCCCCTGTGCGTCTTTACGATATTACCACTCATCTCGGAATACTGCGAGGTTTTCTTCCCGGGAAGCTAAGAGGCTACTTCTTGGACTCAGTCCACTGAGATATCATAGCGAACCATTCAGCATAAAATATATAAGGTTTCGGCGACATATATTACAAGTTTAGCAGATCTAGTTTAATTTTATCCCAATTTCGCCTTCAACAGCAAGGAATAACCCGTGCTGTAAAGTGTGAAGCTGGCGAACGTGGCGTTATGCTAATGCTGCATGACCGATGAATCGAAGAAACACCATTTCTCTAAGCCAAACCATCTTGCAGATACTCCTCTACGCCCGCTGTGAAAAGCATAACTCATTTCTAATCCCGTGTTAACTCTATGGCTACGTCACCTGTCTGATTTACCGGATGTTGTTTTCCCTAATGGCGCTGCGTCACCTAGCAACCTCACCTCTGACCAATCCGCTTGTCCGGTTATGGTGTGACCCTGTCCCATAGACGTTTCGGAATATTTGCGTGTCAGTGATTGAGGCCGAAAGCTTGATGGAGGGTGATAACCAGTGGGATATGTGGCTCCTTCGTAGTCCAGCTCATGTACTTGGTTTGCATTATGAGGTAGTGATAGGTTCGAGTTAGAGTGAGTATATTGCCAAGAGGCAGGTGAGCTGGATCTTGAAAGGTTGGGCGAATTGTTGTAGAGGTCACCATCACCTCCAAACTCACGAAACTCCTCGCGATCGCGGAAGTGCTCGAAATTCATTTGAGATTCGTTAACAACTTCGAAGGTGACGTCGCTTGGACCATCGACCAGGCCTGATTGGTGTGTAGAAAGCCTCTGCATTCGGTATGTATCGGTGTAATTATTCATCTCACCAAAATCAGCATCAGATTGCTCACGAACGATTTCCTTGAGAAGATGATTGGCTTTCTCGTTGACAAGGGGAACCATAAGCTTTTTGTATAGTGCCGGATGACCGAAGCGAACTCCAACGCGATCGTGTTTCGGCTTAGTTGATAACTTTCCTTGTTCTGTGCCATGCAAGCCTTTGGAGTAGAAATGTAAATCATCATCGAAAGTGCGTCGACAGTACCATTTAAACCCCGCTATGATGACCAGGAGTGGGATCATCAGGATAATCTGAGTATTTGACTCACGTCGATCTATGATAAAGATCGTTGTTACTACATTAGCAAGCAAGGTAGCAAAGAGCAACCTATTAACAAGTACTCGCCAAAAAGCACCGCCACTTTCATGTTTGGTGACGAATACATATCTGTACCCGAAATGTCAATTAAAGAATATCAAGACCAGGAGACAGAACTTACAATAGCAGATAACTTTTCGTGAAAGTGTCGAGAGTGAAATAGAATGCCGTAACAGGAAGCACCAGAGGCTGAAATGGAGCGAAGACCAGAGCAATGGTAGAGTAGAAGAGGAAATTATTGTAGTAGGCAGCGTAGTCGAACGGCTGTGGCGCCGAGAGCTCTATGCGTTCGCGTGGAGTTGGATTGAGCAGCTTGCGCGTAAAGTATCCAGTGGCTAGCTTAATAATTTGTGACAGATCAAGTGCAGCGCCAAAATTTCTTTGGAGCAGATAGTTCAACCAGAATGGCGAGACATCGCAGAAAGCAGTGAGCAAGTTTCCAAATGGATGCGAGTTGACAATAGCCGACCAAATATCGCCATCTTTTTCAGCTCCCTTCACTGCCGCAACGTATTTCCAGGCCGTAGAGAATAGAGAAAAAACAATGAGATTATTGAAAACAAAGAAGGCGTATAGTTTCTGAGTAACGTGCCTCTCACGAGCAGTCCTCGAATAATCACCAGCGTACACCGAAAGTCGACGAAATATGACGGGAAGGACTAGATAGAACAATGTTGTGACCAGAGGTGCAAGAATACCTTGAATGGCACCCCAAGTTCTCTGGTTTCTGAGCAGTTCATCCTGAAATGCAGGCCAGACGGACCCGAGATTACTCAGGTTAGCGAGAAACACAGCTATGAGGGCATTAGGCACGGTCCAGACGGCAGTGAGAACAACAACCCAGAAATTGTTCATGAAGGCGCCCCATCTACGGCGATGGCGGTCCAGTGGGAGGTTCTCCCATATTAAGTCGCTCGGCTTCGGTGCAAGCTTGATGGTAGTGCCTTGCGGATGCTTATTCTTGGCGGCGAAAGCGACGTTGTGGGCTTCTTCAATGTTTGAATAGCTAGCAAATCCATAAGAGAGTGTCTTTTGTTGATCTACCGATTTTCGCTTCTCAATAATATCCGCTTTAAGCCGTTCAATTCGAGATGTGAGATAGTCGATGGCGTCGACCTTCGTAACAGCACTATAACATGGGTCCCCTTTTTGGGTTTTGCATTGGGGTCGCTTGGCGGGCAGCTTGTCCGGGTTTTTCAGGTACTTAGCCAGCACTGATTCAAATTCCTTGACAACCTCGTCGTGCTCCTCAATTAGATTCGGAAGACCTTTGACATTGCGAGCAACAATACCCGAATGATTCCCTACGTTATCAATTTCGTCTACGATTTGCGAGACCCCAGCGTCGGTTCGATATGCCGAGGGAATGTCGGTAATCTGGAACTAAATTAGCGATGGTTGTGGTAGTTGCAGATGCTTAAAACGTCAAACTTTGAACAATCGTAGGAGTGTAAGTATAAATGCGGCCACTCGCGCGGCACTCGTCCTTATGGACTCGAAGTACGATGCGTTGTTAATTTGACTTACCATTAGAGTTCTTGAATGCAAACTTTCCTGATACTCGGGACTATTGAGGTATTGACGCCGCAAGTTGGTAACTGCGCGGTAGTTCCACCAGATGAAAAAGCATACCAAAATATCAAATGCGTAGGAAACAACGACGTGCGCCCAACAGGCAGCCCCCCAGACGCCCAAGGGAGTGAGGCGAATAAAATAATTCGTGTTATCTAATATGTTGTTCTGTGTATTCTGGACGACGTTAAGGGGAATATATACGCCACAGCCGATCACGGAGAGAACAATCATAAGATTGCGAGACATTTTAGTGAACCGTAGAAATAGAGTCGCGTCAACACCGATTTTTTCGGCGAGGACTTGCTCCCGTGTTTTCACAACGGGGGACACCCAGCTGAAGACACCCTTATCCACAGGCGGCGGCGCATGTTTCTCGTCAGCATGCTTTAGACGAGGTGCATATACGGTGCCATTGTACGGCCGTAGTACACAAAACAAAAGGGCGAATAACAAAGCCGCTCCAAAAGAATAGCCGAAGGACGACCAAAACGCTTTTTCGCTCAGCTGTATCACGATTAGAGTTGGCTGTAGAGCACCAATTATGGGGAGGACATACTTGTGTGTTGAAGGGATTCTGTATGAGTTTGAGGAACTGATCAGTCCCATCGTCGCGGGGTTGAACACCCGCGCCAAGCCGTGGGTACGACATGTTTAAGCGTCCCAGGCTACCCGGCAACTCAAGCCGAGAATATCTGGTCTCAGTCTCAGAGTGTTATCGTCGGAGGTTGTGGAATATTCAAATGCGAGCAGTTGCAGCGAGCGAAAGGATTAAGTGGCGAGCGAATTTCTTTAGCGCAATGACGTCGAAGCTCAGTGAAGAAGAGATCGGAATGAAATGAGAGTACGAAGTACAAATTCTTGAGGACATAAGGCACAGCAGATTATACAAAGACAGATGCACGTGTTGGAACTAAAGACAGCACAGCACAAAAAGAAAAAGAAACGCCCTGTCCCATGCCTCATTACGAGGAAAAGTTGTTTGTAACATACTAGGGGCAGGTGGATGACGCCGTCACGGTGGAACTCGTCGCTGACGACGGGCGCCCGCCATGCCTGTGGATCGCGGCTCACTCTCTAAGACGCCGCTGGCCCGTAAAGTGCTAATTTGGTACTGACACGGTTTGGATCGCAGCCGGGTCTTGGCCGGGGGCCTGAATCGGGACGAGCACCGGGATGAGTTCTAGAACCTAGACTACTGTAGATAGCAGGGCGTAGTAGGGCTATTGATTGGCTGTTAAGACCTGAGAAGTTAGTACTAGGATTGTTTTAAGCGCTAAAAGGATAACATAAGGAGTACCTACGCAATCCTCCCTGGTTATTCGGCGACGGACCGACGGACGTACAACATGTTTCGAGGCGCTGCATTGAATTAAAAGCTGAGTGATTTGGTCTGTTCGATATGATTAAATTGTGACCAGATTAACTTGCGGGCTGTGCTTGTTAATATTGGAGGTTGCCATGATGATGATAACTGGAACCTCGACGCTCCTGATAACAACTCATCGCCATGGCTGCCTTGGAAGATCGCGCCCATTTTCAAATGGAAGAGTACGAAGTAAATTTTGATGTAATACCATGGGGGGTTTTTTTTCCGCTTGATTTTCAAATGGTTCTGAGCCGTTTATCGATTAAAGCGGCCAACGTCGTTCACACCCCAGTTACATAAGTACAATGAGATTCATAGGCCCAATGTTCCAATACCGTGGGCTAGAATTCCCAACGCGGGTTTGCTGATTGTCTAGTGCGAACCCTCCGACGCATTGAAGTCAAGCAGCATTGCATCATTGCACCCGGACCACTTGGCGCACCTCCAGCGCTAAAAAAAGCTTACATTATTTCATTATGCATAACTAGGTACTTACTTGTGATGCAGTTCGGCTTCAGCGTAATAAATCCTCAGAACTCTTACTACAGTCAGGACGTAGACGCTGTATCGCAATCTACCTGCGGTCTTTTTGTGTCGCTATTCAGCGGCCGGTTGAAGGAAGGTACGTAATCTACTTAATCTGAACGCTGGTATCTCAGGGGTCTCTGGCTCAGCTGTCGGATTATTATACTTGTTCCGGCACCCGAAACTACGCTTTTCCACTTCGAGTCTTCAATGCTCTGACATTTATGGCAGCATTCGTACCCGAAGAGCGATGGTTCCAACTTGCAAGGCTGCCCTGACATTTCGTTAACCAATAGAAAAATTTGCTTGTGGCATAAAATTAGTCATGTCTTGTTCGTATGGTCTCCTATGACCTGGTACTCGGACGTGGGTAGTCGACTTATAACCTCAATCTCCCGAGCCAAAATCATTACCCCCCTTACAATCAGTCAATGACTCCAAGACATAGGGGCATAGATTACACCTTAAAGGAGCAATGTTTTATCTTTATTTTTATCGCGGCTAGTTATATAGGTATCAAGTCTGTTTGAGAGCTTATTTACCACCGTAATTATCAACCCTATCGGAGTGGAATGAATGCGAACACTCAAACCGCACCGAATTGTTAGTACGAGATTAGGTACGCGAGGAAACTTTGCTAATGAAACGGCGAGTTCACACTTAAGTTACATACACTAGCCATGCTCCGTCTTGCCCACGTATACTCATGGCTAGTCATCTATCGTACTCTGTGGGCGAATTCCTTACCAGCTTGAGGCTTAAACTGCTTCATTCCATCTCTACCTTACTTTTGTCGCATTGGGGACACTGTATAATAAGAGAGGCTTATTAGGTGACAACCTGCTACCTAATCTAAAGCAACCTAGGAGCACGAGTCGCAAATGGTTAATCACGTGTCAACATGCACGCCAACCCTGATAATCATTTGCTATTGCTCCCACGTGCCCGGTATCAGGCTAACCCGAGAGGTCACCCTCTTCCGTGATGCATGCATGCAAGACATGCGTCGGTATTTGTTACGCATTCCGATGCAACTTCGGTTTTAAGGTTATCAATATTTTTCGTAAGATATTAAGCTTCGGACCCCCATGACGCATCTAGGTTCAAAACAACAAATTCTGTTGCAAATAACCAATGGATAACAGCGCAGGTTTGATTCCCCAAAATTTTGAGTTCAATTTTGACGGTGACCACATTCCCGAGTCGACGATGAAAACATGATATATATAAACAACGCAGTGCACTAGCTGTTCCAGTACCCTCCTTTACTACAACACATACACTCAATACAGAAAAGACCCGACGTTTACGACTGAGACAACCACAACCCAACAACAAAGCGCTACAGCAGAACTACGGCAGACTAAGCCCGCCCCTTGTCAGCAGCCTAAGCCGGTTGTGGCGGTGCGTGGGGGCGATCCACAACAAATCAGAAGCCAAAAAGCCAGGACCTCAATTTCCGTCAGATCTTCAGTCTGTCCGGGTGTCCACTGCCATCAACTTCCCCAGATCCACCTCCGCATCCGTCCGATAGAAGCTCGCCAGCGAAATGTCCCGCGACGACGCTGCCGGTAGGACTGGTCCGCAGGCTAAAAGCCACGAGCCTTCGAGGCATGGCAGCACCGTCAACGGCACCGGCACTGATACTGGCACCGGCACTGATACTGGCACCGGCACCGACCGCCCCAACGGCAGTGATGGCAGCAATTCGAGTCGTTTTGCAAACTTGCCGGACCCTGTGTTAACGCAGATATTCCAGCTGCTTGCCAACACTTCGCCGCGTGACCTGTGCAGCGTGTCCCTCGTCAACAAGAAGTGGCATGACATCGCCGACTCGATTCTTTATAAGGATGTCCTCTTCGCGACGCCCGAGCATCACCTCGTCTTCGGCGAGTCTCTCACACGCCGTGAGCGCCGCGGGTCGGCTATACACTTCGCTAG
The DNA here is from genome assembly GCA_007182795.1 of Xylaria flabelliformis. Classification (NCBI taxonomy): domain Eukaryota; kingdom Fungi; phylum Ascomycota; class Sordariomycetes; order Xylariales; family Xylariaceae; genus Xylaria; species Xylaria flabelliformis. The sequence goes on along the minus strand of VFLP01000007.1, from coordinate 485,572 downwards.
CCTCGAGTATCCTACTAGCGAACTGTCACACCTGAGTCTCAATGGCCATATCGCCAACTCGCACTATACACCTGAGCATTTTGACAGTCTGTCGCGCACCATCTCCACAATGTCCAACTTACAGGAGCTGGAGATTTCCGTCCCAGTCACTCTGCTCCATGGCATCGGTGCCTTGTTCAACGGACCATTCGACCTGGCCTGTCTCAAATCGTGCAGTTTGTTCTATCAATGCCCGGAAAACGCCTATTGGGATCTCCGCGAGAACATCCACATATTTGCGCATCCGACGCTTGAGACTTTATTCATCCGAAGAGCGAAGCTGGATTATCGAGGGTTTGATTTCAACGAGCGTCCCCACGAGCTCCCCCTGAAGCAGTTGCATCTGATCGAGTGCGACATCAGCGACGATGCTCTCGGCGATGTCCTCGAGCTACCAAAGGGCCTACAGGAATTCGTCATGACGCAGAGCGCGAAGCCGAAGCCTGATCTGGAGGAGAGCTCCGATAACATGGGTGACTATATCGTGGCATTGCAATCCCAGTGCGAGTCCCTCGAGAAGATCACAATCGACTCTCCCACTCTAGGCAGCAGACGATCGCTACGCATGCGGGACTTTAATGCTCTGAAAGTCCTTCGTGTCAACTGGGACTGGCAACTTTTCGGCAAGTCGTCCAAGAAGCCCCGTCTGGATTCCTTTGGGGTACCGCCGCATCTCGAGCGATTGGAATTCTTCAACGAGCTTGGGACGGACGACGAAGTCACGGAATTACTAGATTACCTCATTCAAACCAACGACGTTGCGGCTAAGGCGGTTAAGTCCACCCCGGTCGATTCAGTCAACAAGAAGTTAGCACGCATGCAGCCTCTACTGCCAAGAAATCGTAGAGACAGCTACACTATCACGTTGGCCTAGAAATGTTGGGCGTTCAATCGGCTGTCTTTTACATATCACCGTTTGTCATGTTTTCTAAGCGATTTTCTACTTTTGTTGTTTCAAGGAGTAACGGCGCCACTTACATACAGGACAGATACAGTGTGCATATTAACATAGAGGGGAATAGAGTAGAAGGCCAAAGCTATAGAAGCGATAGAGGCTATAGAGAAGTGGAGATATCCCTATCTAGATCTGATCCTACATGGATGTTTTCTATACCTATCCGACTGAAGGTAGTTTAGAAGTTCAGGGGGAGTTTTAGACTGTTACTATTAGACGTAACCACGGTATGGTTAGGAATAATATTATCATTACTATGATATGCTTAATTACCTGACCTTTGCTCAGCTACGGGATCAGTATTGATTCGAATGCCTACTAGGTACTTATACCTTGCACTTGTACCTGAGCATGTTGACCGCTCTTGTCAATGCTCCAGCCTACCTAAGCTGCCTATTTACGCTAACGCGCAACCCTTAAGAAAAAAAGGCGACGGCATTTCGAAGCTGTGGGGCCAGCTACCTATTACCTGCATCTGATTGTTCCAAGGGTCTGAATGCGTGCCACTTTTTTTTCCCTCGCCATCCCCAAAATTTCCCAGAACAAAGTGCCCCTCGTTGCCACGTAAGGAGGGGGAGGGGTAGGTACAGTAGACAGGCAGATCGAGAAGGCTTGCCAACAAATTTGGACGCGTTCTTGTGCGAGTACAACCAACTCGGGCAACAAGTGAGGAGACCAGACAAACAAGGCACAGCAGAAAATTTTCTCAAGCCCGCTAGCTACTGGTTGCCCCCCAATTGAGATGCTAAAAATTTCCGTCGTCCTGCCCCCAATTAGGTGACACAGAAACGCGATGGGATCCGGTAGGTTGTTAAATCACGATACTGCACTATGTAGTGGCGGATCCAAGTGAATAGGTACATAACATACTAACTACCTAGGTCGCATCGCCTCTCCTTTTGAGGTGGGACCAAACGGCACCCCGCCAATGGAGATTGGGTATCATTCAAGATTTTTTTTCTTGCTGGTGCTTTTTCTCATGGTGCTGAACCCCTCTTACTATTATGAAATAGAAACAAGCGTTGGCGTTGTCCAGGTGAATAGAGCTTTGGCAGACCTGTTTATAAAGGACCTACCCCGTCTTCAGTCCTGCTTGACATTTCTTGATACCTTTCATACTCTCTCTCTCTCTCCGACTTTCATCTCCCCTTCTCACTCTCCTCCTACCCATAAACAAATCCCACATCTCCCCTGCCCACAATGTCTTCCTCTGAGGCCGAAGTTGTCATCGACCCGCAGACCATCAAGGAGCTGCACCTCTTCGAGGCCGCCATCTCAGATGTCGACATCGAGGTCACGGCGAAGCAGTACCTGATGTCCCGCGACATCTTCGCCGCCCGGCAAAAGACCATCGCCAAGATCCCCAGCTTCTGGGCCGTCGTCTTCGACAACGCCGCCTCGGAGCTCGAGGCCGCCGTCACCCCCGCCGACCTCGAGGTCTTCTCCGCTGCCCTCACATCCGTCGAGGTCACGAGACCCGAGATCCCGGCCTCGGCCAAGCCCTCCGACGCGGGCCTCGATAAGTTCGGCGAGCCCCGCTCCCTGCAATTCACCTTCCGCTTCAGCGACAACGACTGGTTCTCCGACAAGGAGCTGACCAAGACCTTCTATTTCCGCTACGGCAAGGACGGCTCCGCCGGCCTCGTCTCCGAGCCCATCAAGATCAACTGGAAGAGCTCCGAGAAGGATCTCACTCATGGTCTGTCGGACGCCGCCGTGGCATTCTGGAACGCCCAGAAGGCCAACCCCTCCCAGAAGCTCGATGGCGTGCTCGCCAACGACGCGCGCCACACTCGTGACGCCGCCGCCAAGCAGATCCCCGAGTACCAGTCTCTGGCCAAGAAATTGGAAAGCAATGTTGAGGGCGCTCTGAGCTTCTTCAACTTCTTCTCTTACCGTGGCCGCTGGATTAGCGCCGCCGAGCACGTTGAGGCCAAGGCCGAGATGCTCGCCAAGCGCAAGGCTGCTCAGGCTGGTAACGAGATGGAGGAGGACGATGAAGATGACGACGATGATGAGGATTTCACTGAGGAGGCTGTCGAGACATTTCCCCCTGGCCATGAGGTCGCTGTCACCCTTGCTGAGGACATCTTCCCCAATGCCATCGATTACTTCATGGGCAACAGCATCGACAGTGACAGCGACATCGACCTTGACGAGGACGAGGATGAGGAGATGGAGGGTTAACTGCCGGATTTAATGATTTCTTATGTTCTTTCTTCATGACTCGGTAGGGAAAAGTCTGGTTCGCGGGCGGGGCTTTCTTAAGCGCTTAATGATATGGAGCGGGCTAGCAGTCATGAGACTGCGATGATGATTTAGATAGATACCAATTCAGCACGCTAGACGTAGAACGCGGCAGTTTTACTCCCGGGATACACACAATACATCCCCCATTGGAGTAATTCTTTTGACCAAAGTTTCCCTCATCAAAAAGCAACGTGGCTTTCGTTCCTTATATCTCTTTTTGTCGCGACTCTCCGCCCTCCGTGTATTCCCTCTTGAGCCATTTTGGATCCTCAATCAAGCCAAATACAGCAGCATTTATAATATTAAAGCGATTGATGTGTACGCTCACCATTCGGCGCCGAGAATGCAAAGCCTTCCAAGTATAATTGACCAACCAAAAGTCAGTGTAACACGGGAGTATAATAGTCGCTCCTCTAAGTCTTTCAGCGAATTCGTGCCTAGTGCTGCAATGTCTTTCCAGGATTTCTCCACAGTGTTCTCCTGTTCCTGTATCGCAAGTATGTCTTCATTCGCCGAGCCGAAGAGAAACTGAGTCCAAGCCGTATCATTCCATATTAGCTTACTTCCGGCAATCATGCCACTCTCATCGAGAAATGAGCCGAGTATACGAGGGTTCAGGGAAAGATTCCTCTGAGTATCACAGTTCTTGCAAATTGCTGCTGGTCTGTTGGAATAAACCGGTATGCCGCAACTGAATGTGATTTAGTCACCATTGTGCTGTTGAATAGGGCACTTACCATTCTATACAATATGTGGTAGTCTTGCGCCAGTGATGGAGCAGATTCATTTCAAGCACAACCACGCTTAACTTTCCTGTGAAGTTAGTATCAGGGGGTTGGTTGCGCGCTTGTTCTTCGAGCTCTGCGAGTGTGTATAATGTCCGGTCAGGTCCATACATGGCCAGTTGCAAGTCCCAGATATCCTTAGGAAATGGGACAATGACTCTTTCTTTCTTGGCCATCTCCTGGATCTTAGCACGTAACCATGCAGCTTCCGGAAAGTCGGGGTCAACATTAACAATAGAGCTATACCCTATGCCAACCTCAGCATGAGCGGCACCTGCGCGATCTGTATATTCACGACACAAAGGTTGAGATAAGAGAAGAATAGTCTGGTTTGGGATCCATGACTTAGCCGACGTGATCTTGTCTTCCCACAGCTTCAACACGCAGTGTGCAGTGTCATCGTATATGCTCACTTCTACCATGTGCAGACTGCCTTCTCGTTTTTTGGGTTGAATAGTCCGCCGTGGCCCAACACTGCGCACACAAACCAGAATTCTGCCCTCTCCTAGATCATGTCCACTCACGAGGAATGATTTCAGTGTCATGAGGCCATGAATGTTGCCATATTGGTCGGTGTTCACATCTACTGGGCGGCGCAGGGAGCCGTCATCTTCAGAACCAGGCTCGTCTACATGGAACTCTATATGGGTTGCACCGTTGCGTCCAGGATATATCGTAGTAGCAGTGGAACAATACGGGATATGTCCGATCTCTGCCTGGTTTCCGGCGGATATCGAAGTTGCCCAAAGCGTGATCCGCTGGCCCAGCAGTGGTTGGCACTCGTTTGGATTGCAGTATAGCTTTATCTGAAAAACAGCATTAGATAGCTGTTGCGTGCAGTAGTATCATCACCGTAGCTTGTTTGGTGAAACTTACAGCCATCGCCGCGGTGCTATCACATATGACAAGGAAATAGTAGCCTTCCACATTCGTTGATGTCCTATGAGGGCCACCAGGAGATAAGAAGTTGACCAGTCGCCCGCTGATCTGGTAGTTATGCGGGCCTGTCTCAAGTTCTACAATAGAACAGACATCATAGTGCTTTGACGGTTGAAAAGGCCGGGAAAGAGGGTTGGTAACCGCTTCCACTTCAGATGGTGTGAAACCATCGCCGGCTTTAACGGGATGAGAAGAGCTACTGCATCCTCCAAAAGCTACTTCCCGCGAATAAAAGGATTGAATGGAAGGGAACTTGGAACTCATGTTGATTTCGATGGCTTGTTTACCTTGCGCTTATTATGGACTTGTAAACGCTGTCTTCAGGTTTTACGGGCCAAACTCTACGTAGAGAGAAATGAGAATTAGGGTTGGGTATGAAAATCTCTTCACCCAGGTAGGTACCTACAGTGAGTGAGTAGCAGGCACCTATCAAGTCCCTTGATTGCTAGAATCAGGCTGAACGAGAGAAAAGGCAGGCACGTTCACTTCCTGTTCTTACGGCAATGGCCGACCTTGGCCTTCTTCCTACCCACGCACCTTCCTGTAACTCTTGCTTTACCGAATACATTATCTCCAATCTTTTGTATCATAAACATAATGCGTTCTTGTTACTTTCAAAGGCAAGATTTTCAAAAGTAATTTTTGGACAGGTTTCGCAATGAAGAGTGTAGTTGCGCGCAGTTTGATAGACTTTCAAATGAATTTAGAAGCGTATTTGCAGTAAATCAATTGGAAGAAGGCCCTTCTCATATGGACAGTATAAACGTCTCAGAAATCTTCAGTATGATAGGTACTTTGTTTAAAAGTCTATTTATGTATGAAAAGGCAGCCTGAAGGTCGGTGTTGTCGACATAAAAGAATATAGTTATACGTATTGTAAATCGAAGATGAATTTATTCAAAGGCAATACGAGTTTCTTAATGAGAAGTTTGATCAGAAGGCAATCATGCTCTTCTTATAGCGCCCGGTCTCTCTCTCTTACAGGTCTGGCCGTCAGCTATCATACTAGACCAAAACCCATCAGATTGATGACTTGCACAGTTTAAACATATTATCCGTGTCACCGAGTTTTGGTATTCTTTTCGTGTTCCCATAGATATCATTCATTACGTATAGCACTTTCGTTAATAAGTAAGCAATCTAGGAATTTGGATCTCATCGGTCCCGAGCTTATAGGGCTTGATGAGTAAACAATGGTTCAGGAAATCAGAACACGAAGGCGCTCTCTGACGGAATAGTTGCCCCTGGTACCTTTGAGGATGTGATCGATGTTTCTGTGATCGCTTAGATTGCGTAACATGCCAAAAAATCAGATACAAGACTGTTTTCGCATATTTATTCAACATAATTGATGACAATACTCTCATATTCAGCCTCTGTAATATTTAGTTGATCATTGCCCGCGCAGCTCGTTAGGCCCGTCATCAAAGCCACCGGTCTTATTAGAGTGGGGGAGAGGCGTGTTGCACGGCCATTTTGGCCGATACGTAACCACACATAATGTCATACCTACCTAATCATTCTCCTTGCTGATTCATGCCCTCCTTCTCTAATCATGATGAACATTGCCTATTCGGCGTTACATAATGCTCGGCCGAGCGTCTAAATGTTTCACACGAACTTCTTCGCCCTTACATGATGCCCGATTCATGCGAGTTCTGGAAATATAAAGACGCGGGGCAACCCCAAGAGCTAAGGGAGCAGCTCAGACCCCAGCTGAGCCGTCATTTCCGAGCTATTGTCACCATTATCTCACACTGACCAGCTTTTATTTCATAATGAGCAATCAAGCTACCAAAATCTTAGCCGGGAAAGTAGCCCTGGGTGAGTTCGATTTCATTTATCCTTATACGCTCCCATCGTAACATGAACTGGGTCTGACATGCCTACTAGTGACGGGCTCGAGCCGTGGTATCGGGGCGGCCATCGCGCTGCGCCTAGCACAGGATGGGGCTGATGTGGTCATCAACTATGTTTCGTCGACATCGGCCGCAGAGGAAGTAGCAAAAAAAGCCCGTGGTTTAGGTGTCAGAGCAGCCATTATCAAAGCGGATGTATCGAAGGCCGACGAGATTGCCGCGCTGTTTGCGAAAGCGAAGGAAGAGCTCGGACGCATCGACAGTGAGGAATTCTTGGACCCATTTTCTTTTTATTTTGGCAAAAGCAATACTTAAATTTTGTTTCAAATCACGCCCAACATGGTTGTAACTAACACCAGGTGCTATAGTCGTGATGAGCAACTCAGGCATCGAACACTTCGGTGACTTAGAGGATGTCTCGCAAGAAACGTTCGATCGTGTCTACGCTGTCAACGTACGCGGACAGTTCCTCGTTGCGCAGCAGACGCACAAGTATATTGAAGAAGGCGGTCGGCTGTTCTTGATAGGATCGGTCTCAGCGAACTGGGTAAGCGCGCCATTCTCTATGTTCTATGAAATTCCACGAGCGCATATCATAGTCTGGGTGAACTAACCTGACGTGCCATAGGGACTCAAGGGGCATGCTGTTTACGCTTCGTCCAAGGCCGCGATACAAGGAATGGCCAAGTGTTTGGCATGGGACTTTGCTGACAAAAAGGTTACTGTCAACGTGATTGCGCCCGGCGGGGTCCAGACCGACATGGCAGCTGAGAATGCGAAGCACTATGGTGAGTAGCTCTAAGCGTCCGGAAGCTTCCGAAAGCTACACAAACCACGCCGAGAACGGATATAACTGACTCCGAGTGCTATAGTCCCAGGCTCTGACAAGATGACTCCGGACGAAATAGTTGCGAAGGTTGGCGCAGGAAGCCCATTCAATCGCATGGGATTGCCAAGCGATATTGCTGGTACTGTTGCTCTCTTGTCGTCGCCAGAAGCGGGTTGGATCACGGGTCAAACCATTAACTGCAACGGAGGTGTTTTCATGTTGTAATTGATACGATGATGTTGATGTGTTAGGTTCATTGGAAGACATACAAATCCACATTTGAATATTTGACAGCCTAATATCTTGGCATATCCGATTACTTTACGTTAAACCGAGACGTTTTGGTTCCTTGACTTTGGGACTTGTTTGGAGTATTTACTTCAACGTGATAGTGAGTAATCACATGGTGGTAATGAGCAGAAAAATGACCAAAATCTACCTTGAACTGTCCTCACGAGGCCCTTCATCAATTTTATCTGTCAAGTCTTATTCGTCCCTCCCCACGCGTCGTCACCGGATCGCGTTTCGTGACCCCGAGACGCTCAAGTGATGCTCCACCTCATCAACGATATTCCGGCGCCGGATGCTTGACGTGTCTATCAACTGCTTGGCCAGCTCAGTGATAGTAGCTTCGATAGCTTCGTACTATCATAATCCCGTTGGCTCAAGCACTTCTGATTTCACATCGTATTTTCCAAAGATAGACACGTCGCTAACGCTGTTCTGACAACGCGTGCCATTCTGCCGCAATAGGCTTTCAATATTGTATGACTGTATCGTGTCCGCCCTCCGGTGGCCAGTGACCCCTCTTCCGCGACAGCTTCAGGGGTTTAAAAGTGCATGCATGGACCCCTCTATGGGGCAGCAATGCATGGCATTCTGCGCTTTCCGCCTAGCCCGCTTTCTCATCTGAAGATCTCGGTGGGCCAGACGGTACTAGGCTTTGACCAAAAAAGTATGGTACGAAGCGTTTCGCGTGAGTAAAAGGGGGATAAAGTTAAAGCTCCGATCACATACATGATTATATGCCAGTATGACTTGCGTTGAAGGCCTGTCCTAGCTCGGAAGAGTATAGTACATCCCAAACGTGACCGTACAACCAGGGGCCAGCCAGATTCAGCCAGGTGTGGTGGTGAAGCGAAGCGGTGACCGATCACTGAGGGGAAATCAACAAAACCCACGGGTACAGAACAGTCCAACTAGGATAGGAGTTGACATATGTCAACGATCAACCAGCTGATAGGGGAGTGGCGCATACACGCGACCAAGGGTATCTGGTACAGCTAGATCTATCCGTGTGGGTCGAGACACTGGTCCATGCATATGACAGGCCAGCAGGGTTTATCGTTCCCCGCGACCCAGTGCTGCACGACCAGCTGGCATAGAGCGGTCAAGCCAGCGATCTCCAACGCAAACTGCAAGGGGCCGTGTCGTGGCTAGAATGCCGCTTTCGGACGTTTGATCAGTCGGCTTAGTGAGTGGTATAGGAGAATGTATAAGTTGAGCAACATAATCACCCTTTGCTCTGCTGATTATGTGCAATACTACTAACTCGGCAATCTCAAAGACACAATCAAAGTCGCTTTTACACGAACGAATCCATCTCTCACATCTTGTATAATTGAAGTACAAGAATGGCCGCTGCTTCCGTCCTCATCCCTCTTTCCGTCATCAACCAGAATGGAGGTGTGCTCCCGCCTAGCGCGCTCTCACAGCAAAATCCCCGCCATGGACGGAGCAGAGGTATGAGTGTGAATGGGAAAAGTGCAGGAGGCAAAGGGTACCGGGTAGTTGAGAATGCCGATGCAACGGTTGCCAAGGCAGTAGCATTTGTGTTGAAGCGGGCTGTCATGCAGGATGAGCTCGACTCGGAGGCTGAGGGTGACGATTATCTGATCTGTGACACAGAAGGATGGGTCGGAGTCGTTGATCTGGTGCGTTTGTTTTGTTTTACCTCATCGCAGTTCAAATGAATTGCACCAGAACTAACGTTATACGCCAGTTGGAGCAAACGAGGATGAAGGACCTCGGGATAACACTGAACGACATTCGCCATGCCGCGTCCTCATCAAAGGCACGGTTCACACTCCGACTACAACCGGAATCTGATGCAGAGAAGGCCGAGTCATACCAGATACGGAGGGACTCCAAGCGCGATAGCGCATCTCAAGCACCTCTGATCCCGGAGGGTGAGCCGCTGAAAACCGATTCCGAGAACCTGCCAGAGTATATTGTTTATGAGACCACCTACCAAAACTACCCGCTTGTGGTTGCCTCAGGCAACATCAAACGGGCTGACGGTGCTGCACATTTATCTTTCCTTCCCGTCGCCGCTGCAACAGCAACAAGCCGTCCAAGCAAGGCTGATGTTAGCATCTGGATCCATCTTCGTACTGCGATGGAACAGGCCCCGGAATTGAAATGGCAGTTCACCACGTCGGGTAGGATCATAACCGTTGCAGAAGAGGTACCACAGAGCCTGTGGAAGAAGGCTGTTGCTCGGCGCCCAGATATTGGACTGCTATTCGAGGATGGTGTGGTCCACAAGGAAATTCCCGAAGCTCTAAGAGGCAAAGGCGCGAAGGGAAAGGCAAAGAAGGGGAAAGGATTGCTGAAGCAGGAAGGTCAGGATCGTGCTGACAGCGAGTCCGATAGTGTTGAGGACGAAGAAGTGTAAACATATGTATGACGTTATAATAATCCTCAAGATAGACGGCTATAACACTTCCGAATAGACTGATCGGAAGTATACCTGGGAAATTCCTTCTGCAAAGCGGATATACCATGCCATGACGAGACAATAATCTCTTCAATGTAAATAGTGCATCCGCAAGCGCCGTCCCCTCATATTACTCCTAGAGATCGCATTGCCTTGAAGGCTACTTTGCGACCTGGACGCCATATGTTTTTCCCACCGTTTTGTTTCGCGTAAGTGTAACCGAGCGCCAGTCCGGCAAGGTGTGGCGCGTGCCCGAGGCGGAGATATGGATACCGGACAAATATGCCAATTGCGTCGAAGAGAGCAAGGTAGACCATCGCCTCAGTAATGGGAATAGAACCAGGCAGGAAAATTATGCCAACCTGAATTTTAGGATAAGAGACACCGACGATACCTAACAAGGCAAAAAGTGCACCGCTAGCTCCAAGACCCGCCGTATAAGCTGTACCTCCGGGCCAGACTGCTGTCACCTGGCTTGCAAGAGAACTCAGAATGCCAGCGGAGGCGTAGAAGGCCGCAAGGTGCGCACTGCTCCCCTCCAAAGTCGGGGACCGCTCGGCGAGCGGCATTAACATGAACATACCACATAAATTGAAGCCCAGGTGCAGCAGTCCTCCGTGTCCGAAAACCGAGGTCAGGAGGGTGTAGTTGGGAGATAGGGCAGGAGTATGGGCGAAATGATACTTCATTGTCGGAAAGAAGCTGGAGGCAATGTGGATTGACATAGTGATTGCCATAGTACTCCTCGTTAACTCTCCCGGGTCAAGAAATTCTGTTGATTCAGGACTACTGAGGCGATTCGACGTAGCATTCGCGGATGCTCTATCTCTCAAGCTCTGTAGGTCCTCGAATGTTGGAGCGGTTCCCTTGCGAATCCACTGCGTCGTTTTCTCTCTGGCTCGTTGCGCATCTTGATAGACTTCGAAGGCGGCGCATCCAAGGTAGATGGTGCTGCAGGCGGCAACACTCCAAAGTGTAGGGCCGAGCAAGCGAACGCGTGGTGATAGTGGTTGAAAACCAGTGGCGTATGCTCGTTTCAGTGGCCTGAACTTGAGCACAAGGAGGCCGACAGGGTTCGTTCGTGCTCGAAACATATTTGTCTGGAGAGAAGCACCATATTCCTTAACAACCTATCTACGTGAGATAGATTTGGAGCTTTACGGTTCTGGATTTGATGAAAAAGCTGGCGAAGCCACAACTCTCCAATACAACGTTTAGGTAAGGGGTCGCCGCCACAGTCAGCCTCAGGGCCTCCGGACCCCCTGCTACAGCGACCCTGACGCACCCTAAAGAATTCCAACCTACATACTTGTAGAAACCCGACTATGGAGCGGCTCTTGGAACTACCAAGGCATTTCATCAACAAGTATAATCGTACTATAATAAAAAAACAACTTGATTCGTGAAAAGCTTGCACGTTCAAGGACTAATTTCTTGACGTCCAACCTCCCTACTATCTTCTCGTTCCTCTTCGGTGATGCCCTTCTGCTGTAAAGTATCGCCCCGTCTCAACCCGTAGTCTCGAATACATGCGCAGGACACGACATGAATGGCTATTAGCACAGCGAAAGAGGCAAACACAGCACGGAGGCTCTTCATGTACCCCCGAGTAATTATATCTCTTTCTTCATCCGTAAGGTGTAGGTCTTTTAACGCGAACGTTGAGGAGGTTAACTTTGCGATAATGCTGGAGCTGAATCTCGATTTCAATTGACCATATAACACATTGCTTAAAATCGCACCTGAGACTACGCATTTGTTAGACGACCATTTGATATGGTAATAAGTCAGAGGTAAATACGTACTGGTTGTGCCGGTTGCTCCTCCCATATCTCTGAGAAAGTTTCGCAATCCAGTCAAGACAGCTCGATCTTTTGTGTCAGATCCTGCAAAGAGACCGACAAGGACTGTAAAGATTCTATGTGAGTGTGTACGAAGGTGTTTCAATGCTAAGGGAGACAATTACCAGGTTGCAGAGAACAGCCTACACCTATACCATCAAAAATACCAACGACCACGATCTTCCAAATTGGAGTCTCTTGATTGTAATGCATCTTTTCAACGGCGGCCAAGGCCCAGCAGAAGGCACCGGTGATGATGATAGGCTTGTATCGTCCAAATAGGGATATGAGAATACCTGTTAAGCCTGACGTAAGTCCGTGGGTGATGACCATAGGAAGCATTAAGATCCCAGCCTGCGTAGGGCTAGATCCGCGAACGTTCTGCAGATATAAAGGAAGAATGAATAGATTTCCCCAGTAAATCCAGCCGATGGGGATGTTGACATATATCAAAATGTTCGTAGAACGGCCATAACGGAACAATCGACTTGGCATCAGTGGTAGCTTCGCAAAGTACCTCTCGATGACTACGAAAGCGCCGAGTAGGGTCGCACCAGCAACAATCATACCTATGGTTGCTGGTGAGCCCCATGATATATTTGATCCTCCTTGGGATATAGAAATCTAGCTCGTAAGTCAGCATCAACGACTCAGTCGCAAAGACAAGCCCATTGCTTACTAAAAGCAACGCGATACCGAGCAAACTCGCCCAGGCTCCTACCCAGTCTACCAGCTTCAACTTGTCCCAGAGTCGGTCGTCGGCAGAAACAGAGCGTGAGGCCGGCCAAACTGATACGAGGTACCCGATAGCAATCACACATAATGGACAAACAAACCAAAATGCCCACCTCCATCCAAGTGTCTGTGTGAATATGCCGCCGATGACAGGACCCAGTCCGTTTCCAAAGGCCACCGCCATCCCTACCATACCGAAATAATACCCGCGCTGTTCCAGCGTCGTAATATCAGCAATAGCGATCTGAACTAGCGCATTTATAGCTCCTGCGCCAAAACCAGTAAATGCGCGGGCAGCGAACAACTCTACTGCTGTTGCGGAGAAGCCACACAACAAATTCCCAAGTGTCATAATAGAAAGCGCTGTGACGAGAGAGGCCTTGCGGCCGAATATGTCCGACAATCTTCCATTAATTAACTGGATGCTAGTGCTGGTGATAAGAAAACTAGCTCCGACTAAGGAGATGGACGGTCCAGTATCTAGTGCAGATGCAATAGCAGGCAGACTTGTCGAGATCGATGTTTGGTCGAGAAAAGAAGTAAACTGTATTAAAGCAAGCACTGGAAAGATTACTAGAAGCCGCCTCCGTGGAATAGAATGAGACTGGTCTTGAAGTAGATGGGTAGTCTCGTCCATTTTTCAAAAATAATGTGTAAAACCTGAGAGGATCTGACTGGACATAATATGTTTCGCGTTGACAGAGATATTACAACGTCCATGCAGGCCTTCATTGGTACTAAAAGGGAATAGCCATTGTATTTATTTCTAGTTACCCAGCTGCTTGTGCGGGTTTTGTACGTACGTAGCTGTCTAGGATGCGACCCGAATTGCCACCATGATCAACCTGTACTACGTATGTTCTCGCTAACTTTTCTGACCTGCCAATTCGCTCTAGATAAACTACAGTAGGTATGTCAGAATCTGAAGGGATAGAGATGTCCGATTGGGCAGAGTTAGGCACTGTGATTAAGTCATTTCTGCCATGCATGCTGCAGCAGAGCCACCAATGTCTCATCACATCATTTTGTGGCTGGCTACATTACCAACATATCAACATATTGCAATTTTCTTTTTAAATTGCCTCGAATGGTCACGTTATCAGGTTAATGAGTGGCGCTCTGCTAGGTGGTCTAAGTCCGGTGGCAATTGATACGCGGTGTAAAACATGTCTTTCAATACGAATATGCTTGTCGGCAACTTTATGGTCATTATCTAACTGGCGGACTTCCCCATAAGGCATCATGCTTTCTGGCTGCTATTCTTACATGCATGAGAACGGAACGGCATCCCAGCGCACTCTTCGAAGGTGGCGCTCTGGATCGTTGATGTTGTTTCGGGCATGCAGCCACCGGCGGTTATCCAACATTACAATACTCCCTGCGGGAATATCCTTAGAGACGAGATGCATTGTTAACTGTGATTGAGTCTCAAGATCCTCCAAGAACATATCAAGATCTCGTAACGCGCTTGAAGCCCTTTCTGTCAAGGGTGTCACGATATCTCTCCTAAACCGCATCATGCTAGGCCGGCCATTGTGGTCGGTTGCCATTAGGCTTCCAACAATACTCGATTGACTTTTCTTGAATTCAAGTGGAACCTTGATGCTGTATTCTTTGCGCATCAGAGAGTCTCGGGTGGACGGTGAGAGGGATTCGCCCAGCCGTTGAACTGCGTACAGAGAAATACGTTAGCTAATGCTTCCAAGTTTGACAATTGAACTTATTAGATCATACGAAACAGCAAGACTAGGAATCAGACACGAGAATTTACACCCACCATTCATGATTGATAAAGTTCCTCCGCCGAATCGATCGTGCTGGAGAACGTGAAGTGCAAAGTACCGTGGCGGTACGTCTTCATAGCTACAGTCGGTGTGCCAGGGAAACTTCTCCATTGTCTCCGATCGAGCTCGATGATTGGCAGTCTGAAAGGAAGTAGTGCTCGGTCGGACATCCCAGAACCATCCGCGTGACGCGCTATGTGATATGGGAAGCTGATGATCGTGATGTCGATGAAGGCTGAGGACTAGCTGTTTGAGATACTGGCTGCTGGGGTCGGCAAAGCCCAGGGTGATTTTGAGTATCCCGTCTTGCTGTAAACACTCATAGACATTGTCAACATGATGCTGTCGGCTTGCGTAGTCAAGGTCGGCTGCTGTCAACTGAGGTATGGAAGTCGGTATCAGTTTAGCTTCTGAAGCCATACCGCGAGTGGGTTTCGAAACTTGAGAGAACTTCCAAGCTTGGCGAACTGATGTATACGCGCTGGAAGAACTGCAGAAGTAGTGACGCAGCCCGAAGCATGGTGAACGAGCTGGGAGATACGCGAGCCTCATAGTGATGTCCGTAAACGGGATCGATGCTGGGTTCATTGCCTGGAGGACTTATCACCATTTAATCTGATCAATACGGGCTGTGTAAAGTGCGGGAACTGCGGCTTGATATCCGCTCGTCGCCATTGTATACACTATCGGATCATCGGCACAAGAGAACTTGTAATGTGCGTTTAATAAATGCAAAAACAACAGCCGGAACCAGCTCAGGTATGTGTGCGAAGTAGGGCATGTACATGACAATGACAACTCATCATACACTGTACAGAATGCTCGGGTTCTAGATCGAGGCGCCAGAACCACGGCCCATTGCCAAGCATAGGCACTCGATCTGTTTCAGAGCAATGAGTAGTATCACAAGGCTTTCTCCTGAATCAAGCGAAATGAGCCAGATGAGAGAATCATGAACAATCGCACCCCCTCCCATCTCGCGATATTGATAAAAAGATAACGACTTGTTCTTCCCAACGTGTGTTGCGTTGAGTATTCGACGCAATGGTAGTTGGTTTCGTGCCTGTCCTTCATTGATACCCAGTCAGCCTCGACATTGCTAGAATAAGACTATAAGGCTCGTACAAGTTGATATTAGGTATTAGCCTCGTAGGACCGGCAATTCCCTTACAAGGAATTAGAGCGGAGGTGAATTCGGCGGTGAAGAGATAATCTGCTCGCCAATTGTTCCACTGCATTATGCTCATCGTGAGTATCTAGGAAGACTCCGCCAAGATCTACTATCAAATTGTTTCCTGCACGTCGATATGCTACATCACGATTATTTTTCTTTCCTAGGACTTGATAGGCCACGGACATTCGGCAAAAGAAATCAGACATAGCTGGCCTGGAGGCGGTCTGGAGGTTACATCGTGTACATTATGATATCGGATCTTCGCCTTTTCACATCTAGCTCCATTGTGCCAATCACGCAGACGTTACTGATGCCGAGATTCCTAACTTATATTGCAAAAGTTCGACCATATCCTCAATTTTGGCTACTGTCATTATCCTATAAGGCTTCAGCATAAGAAATCCAGCTAGTGGCTCTACAGCCCATGAATGAAGCTGTGAGCAGAACAGCTTTAGAGTAGCATTAAGCGTCGTTTGTGACTGCTTATATTATCATCGTCACAGTCATAGAAGCTGAGAAACCTCTTATCAGATTAACATTGGCCTAACATGTTAGAACATTCACAGCGATATGTTATGTCAGCTAGATCTACACACAGACTGTTCTATGTCTCTTAGTTCGGTTGGAATCTACTCGTTTGAGCTTTAGCAGATTGTTTACCTACCACTCTGAGTATTGTAATTGATTTAAGTGCAGAGAGTGGTTGCGCTTAGAACTTGGCTTTGAGCTAAAATATCTAGTTATAGGGTCTCCTTTTTACAATAGCAAAGCATGGACGATTCCATGAGGCTACATGAACTTCGCATGTTTCTAATCAATGATAAAGCTGCATTGAAAATTCAGAACTGGGTACGTATGTGTCGCTACTTCGTAAAATAAGGCATATTTCTATGGTGATTCAATACAATTAGAGCTCTAGAATTAAGACGCATTGAATATCAGCTGATCCAGTATCGACTTTATATCATCGTCGCTTTCTCCTTCGTACCCCCGACTTGCGTAAAACTGCTCATCCCTGTTTTCGATGCAAGTTGTCACTACATTCGCTAAGGCTGATGCTAAGGGTCGGTTTCTGGATTTTGGGGTCAGGCACGAGCAAATCAGACCTCGCAATGCTGTATCCAGCTTCGGGTATGGATTGACGTTTCCGTTCGGAAGAATGACCCCCCCGTTAGTCATCATTTCCTTATATAACATTGGAGTCAATAATATCCACTTTTAAGAGTAACCACACAGGATTTCGGGAGCTTTGCAGGAGTAGCAAGAGCACAATATGCCCTTTGAGGTTCTTTTTGGGGACGTGCTAAAAGGGGGATAACAGACTCCAGCAACTAACCTGACTGTCTTGTTGCATCCTAAACTTCGTCGCTAAGGATTCTGATGGATATATGTTTCTTGCCGTATTGCTACTAAGCGTCACAAGCTCAACCATCATCTAAGTAGGCAAGCACATTTTAGTCAATTCATGATACAGCTAGTGGGATTGATGAACTTACAATCCCTATGTCAAACAGGTTGTCGCGAACAGCCTCGCGCATAGCATCCCTAACGCCAGATATTGGTTACGTGAATAAAGAGTGGCTTTCGTAGCATGGCTTACCCATCTCCCTCGACCATCCGCATACCGCCAAGATCGATCAGCTTCAGAATCGGGGTGATTCTGTGCTCCGTATCAGGGTCATCTGGTATGAAGTTCCCAAACATTACTGAGCTTGAGTGAGTGATAAGCTGCGAAAAGGCAAGGTAAATGATGCTAACTCACTATTTTGGTCATGCATATCCCCATGGATGAGTCCACCACGGGCACGGCCTTCGGCGATCTCTCTCACTGGCTGAGGGTCTTCGTCCTCTGGTTTCTTAGCTGGCCAACCCATAGCAATGCACATTCTAATTACTTAACACAGGTATCAGCTTGTCTACTCTAAAAGATTACACCTTGGACTTACAGCATAAGAAAAACCTCCAAAGCAACCTATTCGGCAGTGTAATTCCTAGCTGTATCGCTCGACCAACAAGATTTTTGATGGTCCCGCTGCGATCATGTCAGCCTCGATCCCTAAGCGTCGACCAGTGTTGGTGTCTCTACTTCTCCAGCCATTCAAGATAAAGCCAGTTGTCGATACCCACTGCATAAACCAAATCAGCGGTTATGGTCTTGAGTAAGAACGAAAAGACTGAACAAAGTGGCAAAAGCCCATGAGTTACGTTATAATCAGGAATGTGACCCAAACGAAAGAGTCCCCTAGAATTTACATACTGTGATGTGAACGAATGCCAGGAAAGCGCCGAGCCAAGGGATCTTTTGTGGGCGTCACGTCGTTAACAATGTGCTTGCTCCATCGCAGAACCTATTCATATGTTAGACGTAGCACGATCTATATGTATCCGCAGAACTGTATATAGGGTATCAGAGACTTCTAGCCACTTTTTTTCATTTGGTATCTGACTTCGCCCGACATTCTTAAGGCCCCCGGGAACGTTGACGTAAAGTGTGTAAATACGATCCGTCTTCACTAAAAATGCCGGAGTTAACAAAAGTAGGACTAGCGAGATGTTTGAGTTAAAGAATCATAGTTGGTAGATCTGGCTTCAGATAGTTTTCAATGAAACTAATGTGTACCTACAGACTATATGTTGAGCACTGGGTGTTGGACTAGAATCAGTGGCAGGTGTCATGTACCTCAACTTCCAAGTTAGGCCGAAGAATCCGCCCCCTATAATATTCTCCATATAGAAGCGATTCTCCTCATCTTTGTTGAAATATTCTGTAAGGATTTCCTGGGTTCGTGTGATATCTCTGCGATCATTGCTATGATAATGACATTCACGACTGATTAGTTGAAATTTGTCTTGACAGCGACATGCTCTTGTTCACTACCGGGGGCCATTCTAGGCTAATGCATAGCTAGCGGCTGGATAACTAATAGGAACTCAGAGCAAAGATACCTTTGGAAAACGGGGTTTTGATCAATATCTTGATCCATATTATCGCATCGAAGTTGCTATTCTGTTCTGCACGTGCCGAGGGAATTAAGTGACTACAATCCGCTACCAGCCAGACAGCTGCTTTTCTCTCCTCTTCAAATGAAGCACGCATGATAGTGTAGGTAGAGATAGACTGTTTCTGCGGCAGTGGAGACAAAGCGACTTGTAGAAACAATTGGTTCAACTCAAATCTTTTTTAGCGAATGTTTCCGGCAACACGCTTTTGTGACCATGTCTTTATGACCCTGCTGGGACAAGAGACTGACATTGATTGAATTGTTAAGTGAAAGAAGAAAAAGGGTAGAAGGTACAAAAATCACCCACCATGCTTAGCAATACCTTAAGTACCTACCTTAGTCTACAGTGCAAACTCAGCCAAGCACTCGCCAGGCGTTGAACGGCCCGACCCCTTGCTAATCAGCTATTAGCGGCCAGCAACACTGCTGCCAAGCTAAAAGGCAGCTGGGCTTGCAACTCGTCCTTTTGGCTACAACAGCTCATAAATAGTCCTTAAAAAAAGTTAAAGCTAGGATATATCATAAGGTTGAACTCTTTTAAGCTGTTATTAAATTACAAGTAAAAAAGCAGATAGTTTAATTCCTGGTAGGAAGTCAAGTATTAACAGATTAGGTTAGTTTCACAGCAAGACTGTGTGTTGGATCTTATTCACACTATAGAAGTTCGGGCTACTAGGCTGGTCCGTTGCCATATCAACGAAGCCTAGTGGGTCTCAGCTATGTGCATTTTATTTGGATGCATTGGTTCCCATCTGCTTCTTGTTCGTCACCAGTTGCATTCGTGACATAGCATCGCATTCAACACAACCCTCATAGAATGTGCTTTATAGATTGAACATCTTGTTTATCTCTATTGATTTGTTGTTTCAATCTTTCTATTCCCCTTCCCTATCTCGAATGGCGTCGATACCAGCTCCAGCTACACCCACACCACTCTCTTCAGCAAACAACGCGGCGCTGAACGCTGTGGCCATGGCAACACCTACGCCCACAATCCAGCGCTTCTTCGACGTCGAAATCGATAATAGCGGCCGTGATGACGGCAATTCCATCGACACTACTCCCTTGCACTCGCTGCCTCAGAACAACAATGCAGGTGCGGTGAATCAGGAACAGGAGAATGTCTCGCCCAATAAGCAACGCCATAGCCGCGTCTTATCTGGTAACGGATTGTCTCCTCTCAAGATTCTTGCCTCTCAGGACCTCGCTAGCGGTGAGGTGCGATCACTGGAGAAAATATCCACCGCTAAGAGCCCTAGAAAATGGTCTCCCGACAAGCGATTTCCTGTCAAGGTCAATAGTAGCCCACCTCTCGAAAAGCCCGATGTGCAACACCGCGAGATAACTCTGGAAGATGCGATAGCAGATAATAAGGATCTCGCACAAGCAATTAGAATATTTGAGGACGAGGATACAATCATGGAAAATGCAGATGGCGAGGGCAACGACACTTGCATGTCTACTGGACGAGAACAAGATCAAGTCGAAGATGATGAGCAAGCCGGCCCGGATGACACAATGATCAGTACTTTCAGTACTTTCTCTGCGGTGCCCAACTTAACAATGTTTGCCCGCATTGGACACACCCCTACGAAATTCGCCAACGTCGGCGCTACACCCAGCAGCCGCGAGCGATCAGGATTATCATCTGAGGAAACACCCAGGCCCGCTGTAAGGCGCGATTCTGCAGTCTCAACCAATCTGCTTGACTTTACGGACCAAATCCATAATTTCTCCTCCAGATATGCCGAGCAGATGTCGAATCTTCGAAGAGGCTCACCGACAAAGTCATTGGCGGGTACAATTCCTGTTACGCCCAAACAACGGCAAAATAACCTTCTTGACTTCGATATTCCTCCGCTGCCTACTCCCCGCAGCATCCCCACAATCACGCCGAGAGAATTGGAGTCGCTCAAATCAGGTTTTCTCTCTGAGATTAGCAGCCTCAAAGCTTCGCTGAGCGGCAAAGAGGCGGAAGCATTATCACTGAAGACGGCTGTCGCGGACGCTGAGAAACGCGTTGGTGAATGTATGGAGGAGTTGCGCGAAGTCAGGGCGGTCAAGGAGGGTCTCGCTGAACAGCAGGAAGAATGGGAGAAACGTGGCAAAGAGATGGAGTCTGTGTTGCGTAAAGTAAAGGAAGAGATTGTTCGCAGCCAATGTGAGCGGGATCAGCTTGAGTCAAAATTTGAAGAGAGCGAAAAACGTCGTGAAGCCGCTGAGATTATGGCTCAAGAGGCGGAAAGCAAGATGGCAGCCATGCGTGCTGGTAAAGTCAACACCGATGTCCCATCAAACGCCGCCAACAAATCACCCGAGAAGAACAAGGTCCCAGGATCACGCGAGGTTGAGATCGCCGTTGAGAAGGTGTCACGTGAGTTACATTCACTCTACAAGAGCAAACACGAGAGCAAGATCTCTGCTTTGAAAAAGAGCTATGAGAACCGATGGTCTAAGAAAGTCCATGAGCTCGAAGACAAGATCGAGGAACTTCTGGAAGAGAACGAGAAGCTCCGTGCTGGACGTGACGCCACCATGACCAAGGTGGACCCAAACCAGACTGTTATTGATGAAGAGCGCAAAGTTCAAGCCATCAAGGATTCTACACAGATCAAGGAGCTGAACGCGGAGATTCAGAAGCTTGATGCCGTCATCACCAGTGTTAAGTCTGATAATCAAGAGCTACGGGTACTACTGGAGAAGGAGCGCGTCGAGAAGGGCGAGTTGGTACAATTAGCTGAGGAGATGATGTCAATGCAGAGCTTTTGTCATGTAGAGGCACCACCTCCGTCTCCCCCAGCCGCCAAGCCACAGCCGCCGCCGCCAGCTACCAACAATTTCCGAAGCAGCATCTCACGGCCATCCGGCCTACGTGCCCCTGGATCCGTAAAGAAGCCCACTGACAGCAGAATTGGTGGTCTCGGAAGCGAGCGCAAGGCTGGCGGCGGCCTTCTTCGCCCCGGCAGTGGCACGGCCGGTCGAAGCGGCATCATGAGCTCTATTGAGAAGATGGGCAATTATCGCGGACGTGGCGACTAGATACCCGGGTTAAATTCTTGCGTGGCTTTGCTATCGGCGACATAGCGTTGATGGTCGGCAGCTTACTTGTGAAGGTTTATTAACACTCTGGATTAGAGGAATGACAGTGGCATGGCGATCTTGTACAAAGGTGTTCGATCACGTCTCATCTGTTGGAGTCGGTTGGTTTGTTAATGATGAGATGCCCTTAGAGATATACCATTATTCATGCGAAATAGCTTCGCGTTCCTGTATGTTGTAGTTGATGATGTTAATGAATGAATTACTACTTAAATAGTGTTAGCATTGCGAGATCTGCTGTGACGTTGTCAATCATCGCTGTCACAGTAGACGCCACAATAGATCAACCCGAGATCCAGTCTACCCATGGTAATGCTGCTGCGTAATACATGATTAGGCCCCCATCGTATCCTAAAATCTGCCTAGTCCCATCCTCCACACTCGAGCAACAATCCGCCTCATACGGTTCTCTCCCGCATCTCTGATAACATGTTTAGAGACGAAACGGAGAGAAATTCCGATCACAAGGATCCCGCCCAAAGCGTACGACAACAGAGTCCCAGAACCCTCTTCCCGGCGAATGTAAGTTGTAGGCCTTGATATCCCGGATGGCAGCATATACACGTTCCGCTTGGCAACGATAGCTAGCGAACGCCCACACCATGCTCGCATTTCTGTCTTCGAGCTGCCAGCGCTGGACGTATTCAATGTCGAATGCGCACCATCTTCGGAAGTAATCCAACAGCACATGCTGGTTTACGATGCTATCCGGACCGGTGATGTGCAGGACGCGCGACTCGGGTCCGACCGGCTGAGCCTCCGTCAAAATGCGGTTGGGTCGCACACGCGGCACCTGAATCGTCAAAGTTAGTGATTGTCTATTTGTGAAGAGCTCCAAAGCTTCTAGGCACTATCTTGGCCCAAAACGGAGGCTTTTCATCTCAAGCCATTTAAGATAAGAAGAAAGTAACACCGAAGAGTCCTTACGTAGGCGCCCACAGCGAACTGGCCGGCGTTGGCGCGCGCCTCGAAACGCTGCCGTCCCTCGAGGTCGAAGAAGACGATCTTGGCTGCTGAAGTGATGAATTTGTCGTCCGGGGGGCTGATCACCGCTGCGTATACCTTGCCAGCGTCCTGCACCATACCCAGAAGCTCTGCATAGTTGCAGTTCGGCGGTAGATTCGTGATCCATACGCTAGTGCTCTGTTCTGGCGGTATGTTGGCGGACTGGTTCCGTACCGAGAGATGGTTTCCCCTGTAGTTCCTGGAGATTGGTTGGGCGTGGAAGGTGAAAGGGTTGGGTGCTCTGGAGATCGAGGCATTTTGGAGTCGCAAGGGGATGCTCGGTCCAGCGGTGACTAGAGTAGGTTGTGCCAATGCCGGTGCATGTGTCGGAACGGTCGCCGTGAGGGGAGGTAAAGAAGGGCGAGAGAGAGGTAGCATGCGAGGAATAGTGTTGCGACCATTTGTATCCCAGCCGGATTCTGCCGGCATATCGTAATCCCAAGGATCAACATATAAATCTCCAAGTGAAGTTTGACTATTATCAATCTGAATACTGGAAATAATAACTGAGGGTAGAAGGACCTGGTTAGAATGCATGTGTGGTTCGTTTGGCTGATTCCTGTTTGAGGCTGGAGCCTGTTCCGGGCTATTGCTAGCCGACATGATTGGCGTTCGATACATGGATGGTTTATTGACGCCCATTGAGCTAGATGTTCTTGACTGTGCTTGTGAGTGAGTTTGTTAATACTGATGAAATTTGTTAAGTTGGGTTCAGGGAAGCTAAGTATTGGATGAAATGGGAGGCTGTCTACTTACCCTTCGTCACTTAGATATCGTTTTGCGAAACCTTGTACGCTGAAGTATGATCTTGACTTGATGGAAGAGAAAGAATGAGAGCTCAGGAGTAGGAAATAGGAGCACCTATATATGCACAGGCACCTCGGGAGCGTCTCCTAGAAACAATGCAAACCAGGTGTCAGTTTTAAGGCACCCAAGTTGACCCGGAGCTCGTTCAGCTAGAGACTCATTATCAGGGACAACTGAGTCGAACCGACTATCCTGATCATTGTCCCCTCCTTGTGCCGCTCGCTAGAGAACTGCACAGTTAACGAATATCTTCATCCACCCTCGTGGGCTTTATCTATTTTGCAGCAAAGGGATGTCTCCTAGGTTGGAGAATGTGGGAGAGCTTCATGAAAGAGGATAAAATTTACCATAGACTGCAACTTAGGTTGTAACACATCTTTGATCTTTGATGTTAACGCATAATCCACTACCAAACTCATTGTCCTGCAAAGTGAGTTCCATCGCCTTCCTTGCTGCTCAACATTAAAAGTAATATTGCCTCATAAATTCGGCAAAATACCTTTCATGAAACATTTGAGACTATGTAACGTGACTGTATAAGTTGGCCTGCGGGTCGAGATGCGCTCCAGACTTAAAGCTACAGAATTGAGTAACAGACGCCCAGGACAGCACTTCCCAACGAAGAAATTGAGTTCATGATTTTGAATCTCTACAGAACCTCATGGTGACTTGGGTGATTGTAACAGTTAGATGAGATGTCTTAAGTATAAGAGTCGCTCAGGCATCATGTCCTGTGTGCTCTAATAACCCTTATCTTCATGATATTAGTCCTCCTCGCTAGTGGGCCTACGAATGTATTGATATACATTCTCCATTGATACCCTTGCTTGGGACCCGTGTGGGATGACCACTCCCCTCATTCCCTTTCCGTGCTCCTTAATACTGCTCTTGAGCACGTTGTGTGGCAACACAAACAGATGCCTAACAGCAATCTCGCTCTGGAAGCAATTGCCACTATAGTGACGATCGAATGGGGTCCCTTCAGTGTCCTTTCTAGCGATTTCGACACCAAGTAGCACCACAACATTCGCAAACGCACTATTCTTCCACCCTTTCATTGTACCTGGTAGGACATCATTGAAATATGCACCTTTATAGTGGATGTACTCTGAGATTAGTCGCAAGCGTTAGTAAGAATATCGAATGTTGAAATTCCCAGCGTAACAGCTGACTTACGAATAGCTAGCTCAGGATGTGACACGTAAAAGACCTTATCAACCCTCGTATTTAGACCTTCATATAATATGTTGAGCAAGTTGATTGCAGGAGTACCATGAAACCCAGCTCGGCCACTTTCTAGGCATCTGGCTTTCATCAAATCCATAAACCCCACTTGACGTGATATCTCTGAGCTCACTTGAATGAATTGCTTTGAAGAGGGAATCTCAGGTACATACAATCCATCTTTGGCCGGGATAATCTGACCTCGGAAGTACTGATCTAACCACTTAAGGACTTTGTAACGCTCATGTTGTAGGTACTCGGTTCCTATGAGGTCCGAGATTGTGCTTGTACCGCCGAGTGGCGGGAACGAATTGATCACTTCGTGGACTGTAGACGGCTGTAGTGGAAATGAATTTGGTAGCGTGAACCACTCTACTTCAGTTGGATCGTAATCATTTACCTGCACTGCAGCGTGCACACATGCGAGCAGAAAGTCTAGAACTTCAGGATCGGGTAGCGTCGAACAGAGTTGTTGCCACATTCGGCTTCGGACACGAGGATAGTCCGAATCATCAAGTGGCGTAGTATAAGAGGGCTCTGTCAGTGTATCATGTTCTGGTTTCCAGTCCTTTATCCAGTCGTAACTTGGGGGTTTTGAATTGCAGTTTTGATGATCACCGGCTCCGGAGACGATGTCACGGAAGCCTGGCTTAACAAGATAAACTAAGACAGCAAAAATAGCAACTATTATGCGACAGAGATAGTAGGATATTGTTGCAAAGATACCGACCATAGATTGGATCAGCATTTTCAAGGCTTGTTTGGTCGAGCTGGGTGCTCGATCAAGTCGTCTGTTTTTGTCAAGACAGGATGGAGACGTTGCTTCATGGCATTTATCATCTGATGAATAGCAGTATTTTTTAGGTCTAAGATAGCGTTTCTTTTCGATTAAAGACATACATGCTTACCAAAAACATCTTCAGTATTCAAATTATATAATCGTTATGTGGGACGTGTCTTGGTAGAGACAGCACTTAACTCACAAAGAAGGTATCAGCGTTGTTTGAGTCTTGGAACAACCAATGTAGTAGAGTTTGGTATTTCATATCAACAAGTTCCGCTGCTATTCAGATGCATGGTGCCACGTAGGTTGGATGACACAATGAGTACAAGAGTGACTAAATCTCTTAGTCGGATTATCATTATGCTCCTCCACATCCTTCTTAATGCGCGATTTTATCCAGCTGACCGTGAAATCGTAAATATCGCACCATTCTTAGGTGACGCTCCGAAAGTCTCACACAAAATGTGAAGACTCATAAGTAACAACTCAGGCTGCTGCAAGAATAGTGTGGAAATCACGCAAGTGTGTCGTGAACCTACAAAGTTCGTTTAAATTGCGCTTGAAATGGTCATGCTTGTGTCAGGAAGTTTATTGATGATTGAGATTATTTCATAAGACTAGATTGATCCCACCTGCAGAAGCGACTCGAAAAAGTAAGTGAAATTCCATAGTGGACTTTGGAGGGTAACATGTACATGTTTTGATGCATGTGATTCGTTAGTTCTGTCATGTTTTGGCCCTTCTCCGCAGGAGACAAAGGCGCCTTGGTCATTCAGCCAGGCGTTGATGCCTCCGATTAGTTTCACAAGAACCTGAATCCTATCGTGCTTTGCTTCATCTGGGCCATCTGGTATGTAGCTAGACGGATTCTCTGCCGCTGCTGCTGCAACCCTCTCAGCTTTCACTTTAGCTCCTATTGTAAGTTTCCCAATCATCTCATCAATGGCACCTTTGAGGTCGATGCTTTTCCGGGCTTCGCTGAGATCCCAACCATCTATTTCCACTAACAATAAGCGCGATATAGCAATGTATAGAGAGATGAGGTCCGTAAGTGTAGTGAACGGAGCATATAAAAGGCCGTCAGGGCTAAAAGATTTAGCCATGCTCACGGACTTTTGACTTGCTTGTGAGCAGTATTGTAAACACTCCAGCTGCAGTTGTTTAGTTCCTTCACTGTCTGGAGTCGCATATGTCATAGGCAAATGCAACTGGATAAGGGCACTGTGATGTAAGACCCAAAGTAGGACTAAATTTAGGTCAGCTAAAAAACTTTGATAGGGAAGGGTGCGTAATACGGAGTTTTGGATGCTTATGAGTTACATCGCTTATGCAATCGTCAAGTTCTTCTCTTAATTCTTGCAATTGATCAGACGCGTCTTGAGAGATGTCTCGACACCACTTCATATCACAAATACCCTCGTAAATGGTCGGTATTCTTCCGATGAATTGCCGGAACTTGGTTAGTTTAATAAGGAGAAAGTCAGTTGCGAATTCGGATGATCGTTCAAGCGAATCAATACAGTATTGGACATGGGTTGCTGAAAGTGGGTTAGGTCGACCGAATTGGAATGAGTTGCTGAACAAATAGTCAGCCATGGTATGTTGAGGAATCGGTACGCTAGATATTTTAGCCATACAAGGAGACAACATAAAAGCAGGCTAGAAAAGCGCGACATTCTTCGTTGATCTCCGCTTCTTTCTTGCCTTGCAAGTCTTTCGTGTTAGGCGGCCTAAAAGCGGTCCAGTCAGCGCCGAGCAGCGCTTAACGTTAGGCGGAAGAAATACTTCGTAATACCCAGACTATGTGCAAGCCCCATGGCGAAATATATTAGCTGCGTGGCCCTATGGTCAGAAAAGAAATCAGGGGTGGCCCTAGTAATTCTATCAGCAATGACATGATATGGTGCGGGATTGTATTACCAAATGATGTAGACAAGGAGTCCCTGGAGGGCACCCAGACTCTGTTCCTCCATTACTAGCAGGTGTTGTCCAATCCAGGCATCTATACTCCTGCGTATCTCACGACTCTTAGAGACTGTGAAGTCTATTCCGATCATTAAAATTGCTCGGAATAGCAGGGGCTTCTCCATGAATAATCGGCGGGCTGTGATGTCGTGATCCAGTATCATGAACGGAAAGTGAGCTGTGAACATTGTAGCGAAATCCTCAATAGCTTTTTCGGCCTGATCCCAGGTGATGCCGAAGCCGGGACTCGCAGGCAGATAGTGCGGGAAGGATGTCTTAGTATGAGAAGGAATACTATATTGCTTCTGCGGCTTCACCTGCCTTGGTCTCCTGAGGATTTTGGTAGTTTGAGGAGTGCATGGGGTTTTTAATCGTAGGCATCTTCACGGCCCTGGTCAGTAACCAACTCAATACTGTAGTTGTCCGAAGTCATATTGGAAGGGTTCTTCTGTCTCCATAACGAATACACACCTACTGCATCCGTTGCTGATTTCGTTATGTTCATATTGGCACCGGGCTTTAGCCTTTGTACACGGCAAACAGGCCCTTGGTCGGCGGGGGGGACTCTGGGGCCGGTTATCGGTCGTCTGTCGACCAGACATACTAGACCAACACTCGCAACGAGTATAACGTTTCTATTTCTGGCAGCAACACTTAGTGATGAGTGACAAGTAGTTGGATAACACGGGGTTTGAAAACGGGTTAAAGAGACGGGTTGGGTGCTGTCCGGCTCAAGCAGGTTTAGTAGTCGGGTTTAGCGGATTTTAGCCTTGATCCTTCGGAATAACGAGTACCTCAATCTAGCCGGTGTACGCTGCAAATTTAATGTATATCCATAACCCGTATTATTATGCAGATCCCTCAGAACCCCTAAGCTTAACGCGATTTCCGGTTTCCACACACTAACACAACGTTTCTAACTACTCATCTCGGTTGCGTCATACTAGGTAGTTTCGATTGCTTATCCCCGCGGGTTAAAAGATCTTAAAACACTGAAATTCAATTTTATGGGTAGTTCTTGTGGCTGTCTATCTGTCACACCAGCCCTGAGTACTAGCCGTATACCAGGGTCTGGTCCGCGATATCCTGTACTCAATCTGCAAGGCGTATTCATTCTTGGATACCATGTCTGCTATTATCGTAGTCTCGAGCAAACACGATAATGGCAATATGGACCTAAATGATCTGGATGATCTGGAGTGATTTGGGTTCGCAAACAGCGAACCCATCCGTGTATAAAAACCCTGGATTCGCCGCCGGGCTTAACAGAGGATCCTAGACCTCTCTGCCTCTTCAATGCCCAAGAAAATTATTGCAATATCGAATACCCTTCCAAGCCCTAGTACTCTAGCTCTTGTGAAACTATCTACCTTTCGCTTTATGAAGCTGTGCTGGGCCACAGCTACTCTCTTAAGTATGTGTTTGTCAGAAGGTAAGTGCCGGAATGAATAGAGAGACCTACCTGCAGCCAGGAAAGTAGTAGTTAGGGCTCAATAGAGTGATCAATTGATCCCTAAACCTCTCAAATCTAAGAGGGGATTCAGTCACTTATTTACACAGAATCCACTAGTTCTACACCATAGGGTAGCCGTGAACTAGTTCCCTGACAGTGTTTCTATTTGGCCAGTGTCAAAACTCCGAACCTGACGGTAGGCAATAGGGACTCGTTGTCGTGCGAAGGACTCTAAACACCTTCCTAGGCGCTATCTGGCTATATACATACAGGAGATTTCTTTGTTCTGTGCTTGTGCCTCGTGAAGACCAGACAAAGCAATAGAAAACTACAAGTTTTAACCATTGCCTTCAAACCTTCATAAGTCGTATCTCTTCATAGGTTATAATGTATGCGGCGGTAAGCAATATCTTCGTGCTATTACTGTCTTTAGAGATGTGTGAGTTTCCTAAGAAAGCATTCATGTAAACCCACGTGTATCTTAAGGAAACTGCTGCCGATCTGTGAGTATTTGCAGTACAGGATCTAAAATGCAATAGTAAGTTGGAGCTCGCCAACGAAAGAAATGGAGGGAAGAGTTACAATACCTCAAGGCAGATAATAAATCAATGGATTAGCCAGTAAAGAATCTTGTTTCTTCGCAAATATTGTGGTCTTTAAGATCAAATTGATGATATATTTGCTTGTCTCCAGCCATCAAAGCTCCTTTCCTATAGCAAAGAACGAAGATTTGTTAATCCAGCCGTTCGCATGAACGTGCACAAGCACCTGTACCAGATTGTTAATGAATTCTGAGTGTAATAATCACACCATGCCGAGCTGGTGAGCCAATACAAATATCAAGGTCAGTCTCAATACAGCTAGCAGTATAGATTCAAGTCATCACCGTTCTCAAATTCACACATCTTTGAACTACAACCACCTACCATAGAGGTATTCAATCCATACACCATGTAATCAATATCAAAAGTCAGTAAACTGCACATTACCTAACATTGTACGTTGGTTTGAGCTAATCGTTCACAAGTTCTCCCGGACTGGAATGTGCATACAAGAAGACTTGGAGTCAGTCACCATAATGCTAGTCCTCGATATTATGCTCATTTAATCTCTAGTTTACATTTTCTGTTGAAGCTCAAATGGTGCCCCCTATTGCTCCTTTTGGATTGTGGCGAGCCCCATATTCTGAATTGAGGCTCGAACACTACTCCAGCCGCGATTAGTCGTGATGACATCGTCCAGCTACAGAAATGGTGTTTCAGTAGCTCGAGCCACCCTATTGTTGTACCTATGTACGTTTTGCGCCTTCCATCAATAGAAAAGCGCACGCTCGAGGAAGAGGAGAACCAGTACATGACACATATCCTTCTGCACTTGTAGAACCCAAAATCTCCCCTTCTCATCTGTCAGCTGATACTTGTTGGAGGCTTTTCATCACCCTTCTTAAGCACCACCAATGAATGAGATAGGTTCTATTCTGCCTTGATCTTCGAGGCAGTGGCTTCATTTAATCATTCTCCTCTCATTCTACAAACAACATCTTTCTGGCGCATCGCGAGAGGTTCCCCCTACTCCAAGTCTTACTCTTGACACTGTTTTATGTACCTACTTGCCTCACCGTTATCGAAAACCAGAGACAACGTCCTTCATTACACATATTCCAATCTGCATCCTCATCCATCCCGCTAGGACTTCTATTTGTTTTTGAAGTCATTTTTACAGAGATACGCTTGAAATACGCACTGCCTTTTACACTCCCCTCTTCTATAAATAGAGCAGTGCATAGCACTTCGGTACTTTCATCGGCGTCTTCGGTGGCAGCCTGCTTGACCGAGGCCATTTATTCTTAAAGAATTTGCGTCTTCAGACCTAGTAAGTTACGTGCTTCTACTCATCTAAATCACTCCCAATGTGCCATCATACTACGCTAAGCATGACACTGATAATTATTACAGCTGGATATATATCTTCATTCCTATCCCGACCGCAATAGCAATGGATCGTGGACGCAACTCCAAGGCCTACAAGGCTGACCTACAGGCGATGGAAGAAGCCCATGACAGAGCCAGATCCCAGTACCAGCCACCTCCTCCTGGTACATCAAGCTCAACCGACACTGAAGAAACTCGGCCTAAGCCGCCTCCCGAGTACATGCAGCATTACACACAGTTCATACCTCACGAGCCGATGCCGATTCCTAATGCTGTGCCAAAGGAGCGACTTCCCGTCATGCTTGATGACGGTGTTCTTTTCATGACGGGATCGTGTGCTCCCCGTAGCATGAAGGAAATCGAAGAGATGGAGGAAAGAGACAAAAAGGAGCGAGAGTTGGACGAAACTTTCCGACGTCTGAAGCAGGGTGCGCTGAAGCATGACGCATTGGAAGGCAAGAATCGCGCTACCTCTTCTACCCAAACTTCGACTAGTGACGCCGCACGTACCGGAAATGCCAGTGATTCCGACGAGGAGGAGGAGGAGGAATATCCCCCTTATCATCGACATGTCATGAAGCCATTTGCACATCAATACGGTCACACTACTGCCAGCCTCGCATACGAGGAGGGACTCAAGGTTGGTGCTGAGAAGGCTCGGCGGGAACAGAAGAAGGAGAAGGAGAAGGAAAAGAAAAAAGAAAAGAAAGATTGTATGTCAAAGTCCTTTCACTTTTGCGACCAATTCCGATCTGGTGTATCTTTAACTAACCATAAGCATCATAGAGGAAGCCAGTTTGAAGGCGTATGAGGCGATCCGGGAGCTTACCTTCTAGCTAGCTCTTGTCTGTAATGTATCAAGCAACACCCCTTAGTCGCCCACGAGAACGGCGATCACAAAACTCGAGTGCATCGAAAAAAAAAGTCGCGGCGGAAAGGAGCGGCCTCGTCTCTTCCGAGAATCGGATTCTCTAGGAACGTAGTGCATAGGCCCCATAACTTCGAGTACTCGCATGTAAAATAACTGGCTTTTGCATTGGCAAAGATAGCAGCACTGCTGCCTGCAACATGTGAATCGGACAGAATTCCAAGTTTAAGTTATATATTTTTAAATCGCTTCAATGTGTCAATGCAGGCGATATTTTTGTCTTTTTGGTTTAATTAAGAGTTCGTCGGCTAATGCAGCAGCGGCCCACCATCACTAACCACTCCGTTAAGCAAACAAAAGACTTCCACAGCCTGTATGCAGTGTTGGCTACAAAGCTTTTTGAAATACTAAGCAAACATAAACAAATCGGCAATAGATAACCCCCATCTTTACCACCGCCAACTTGTTTGGCGCCCGTTCGGTTCGCTTCCGGGCAGCGGGCTTGCTGCCCTTAGAATTAACCTCTAATTAGCTATAAGAACGCAGGATCTGACAGATGTTTATTGTCTTGTCTTTTAAATTGTCTTCCACAGTTGACAGGTAGGCAGCTGGATATGCTGCTTCGGGCAATCTCCATAGAATGAGTATGCTCTATCCCACATCGGCATGCATCTGCCCAAAGTAGGTCTAACAACACGCGGTAGACCTTGAATCAAAACATGATAGTTGCTGCCAAATTTAAGGGGTATGATCATTGCCGTACTATGAGTTTAATTAATATCTGAAGTCAACCTGAAGTAGGAAACGACTTGGTTGGTTCTGTACAAATTTGCCTCACTT
Organism: Xylaria flabelliformis; assembly: GCA_007182795.1. Lineage (NCBI taxonomy): Eukaryota > Fungi > Ascomycota > Sordariomycetes > Xylariales > Xylariaceae > Xylaria > Xylaria flabelliformis. The sequence continues at coordinate 452,685 of VFLP01000007.1, read as the reverse complement.
CATCGTACTAGAGGCACATCAATCGATCAACTGAAGCACTTCGATACCCCTGCGCTAATACTTTCGAAATTACTGAGCTCAGGCTTCGGAATCCTGAGATGTTCTAGATCACACTAGGATACTCACAGTGCGCTCGATTAACGTTAAGACCCTCAGGCTAGAGGGTTTTCTCGAAGATCAAGCTCCCAAATACGCCATATTATCATATACCTAGGGTAAACACGACAAAGAGCTTAGTTTCCGCAATGTCGAGGAGGGCAAGATTAATAAGCCTGACGTTGGCTCTGTCAAATTCAGACAGTGCTGTCAACAAGTCAGAGAAGACGCCTTTTGTTTACGTCTGGATTGAGACGTGTTGTATGAATAAAAACGACTTAGTGGAGCTCAGCGAAGCCATAAATTCTATGTTTCGGTGGTATTAGAGCGTGTCAGTCTGTTACGCTTATTTAGGTGACGTTCCTGCCGATGACGAACCTAGGAAAGATGGATCTAAGTTTCAAGCAAGCTGATGATTTCAGAGAGGTTGGACCTTGCAAGAACTTCTTGCGCCCAAGCACTTAGTTTTCTATTCTTAGGGTAGCGCTCTCTACGGACTAAGATAATTACAGCGAAGCCGCGTTATAGGAGAGATCACTCTCACGGTTCATAATGATAGCGTCTGGTCAGTCACATTCTCGCAAGACTCGAAACTGTTCGCCTCAGCCTGAAAGGATTAAACTTTCCGGCTCTGGGATATAGAAATGGCTCGGCTTCATCCAAACCCTTTGGGACCATAACAGTGATGTTACGCAAGTTACCTTTTCGCATAACTCGGAACTCTTAGCATTGGCGTTAACGATGTGCGACTTCGGGAGATTTGTTAGTAATGGCATCGCCATCGACACCGGTGGACTGAGGATATCAGTTCCAGAGATTATTTTGGTTTGGAGAAGTACATTTAAGCTATGAAAATTGCCAAAATAGGAAGGACATAATAATCCCAAGAACTCCTTACTAGGAAGACTGCGGAAGTCCCATAGTGTGAGCGGCGGCAAGTAAGGTTCGCATGTCAAGCTGAAGCAGGATCTCTTGGAGCAATTCTGCCGTTTGTAGTACGGCATCGCAGCTTGATAGCATTTTGTGTTAATTGATAATGGCAGAAGTGGCATTGTACAGGGAAATATTTAAGACACGGTCGAGCTTGCTCGTTTTTACACAACCTCGGAAGGATACAACGTTATACTTAAGGGAGTAAGCAAATGTACATGTAGGAAGTATGCAAACGGGCGATACCTGTGATCACGATACGGCTCATTGGTTGGTTTTGAGCCCCACCATTGTTCGACAGCTGGCAAAACGGCTTTCGACACGCCACCACCACCCAAGCTACAACAGCCAGCTTGCATAGGAACCCTCATGTACCTACTTGTACGTATATGAATTCGCAACACGAGAGGTTTGGCCATTGAACGATACGAAGCGATTTTGCCCGACACTGAAACACTGTCAAACACGCCCACCCGCAGACACAGACCACCCGCCATGGATCCATATTCAGCAGAAGGCGAGCTGATTAACATCCATAGCTACTTCCACCAGGGCCAATACCAGGAGGTGATCGACTTCGACACATCGGCGCTCTCGCCCGAGAATGAGGTTCCCGCGCGGGTCCTGGCACTGAGGGCGCGCATCGCGCTGGGACAGGCCGAAGACGTGCTCGCCGAGGTACAGGACGAGTCGGAGCCCGAATTTGCTGCTGTTGCCGCCTTGGCGCAGTCCGCGCTCGGCCAGATAGAGGACGCCGTGCAGGCTATTGAAGAGCTCGCTCGGTCTTTGGGTGACAATCAGACCATCCAGGTGCTAGGTGGCATTGTACTGCAGGCGGCTGGCAAGTCGGATGAGGCGCTTGCGCTATTGTCTAAACACTCCGGGAGTCGTGAGTATACCCCCCATGTCAAGGCACCCCTTTAACATGCAGAGGCTTGAGTATCGAGAAGATGGGATCCCATTCAATGGTTCTTTTAGAGGGCATCCAAACAAAGCTAACACCTTGCTTGTACAGTCGATGCCATCGCCCTCATTACACAAATCCACCTTCAGCAGAACCGAACAGACCTTGCCGTTAAGGAGGTAGCAGCAGCGCGGAGATGGGCCCAGGATAGTCTATTGGTGAACCTGGCAGAGTCCTGGGTCGGATTGCGGCTGGTACGACGCCCCACTCCCTTCGCCACGCTCTCTATAAACTCCCAGCTCAGCTTTGACTGACTATTTTCTTCTCAGGGCGGCGAGAAATACCAACAAGCCTTTTACGTATTCGAAGAACTAGCCCAGGCGCCCGCTACATCCTCGATCTTGACGCTCGTTTCACAAGCCGTCTGCGAACTCCACCTCGGCCGCGTCGAAGAGGCTCAGATCGCCCTCGAACAGGCGCTGCAGAAACAACCAGACTACGCGGATGCCATCGCAAACTTACTGGTACTGACGATTATCACGGGAAAAGATGCTGCTGAGCTTACTGGGTACGCGGGCACCCCTACCATTCTCCTCTACAATCTGTGAACTCTACATGGCATGCTGGCGCTGAAAGCTGTTGACTAACAATGCATACATAGCTCCCTGAAGAAGTTCGCGCCCCGACATGCCTTACTTGTAGACCTTGAGGAGAAGAGCGATCTGTTCGACAAGGCAGCCTCCAAATTCAGTGCCAAGGTTGCGGCGTAAATGCGAAGTGCCAAATAGTAAAGAGAACAAGGAAAAAACTCGGGTTTTTATCAGAGAGACGACACAATTATCATGATGGTAGGCGTTACTGATTTCTGCATGTTACTTAGACGTATAGAAATTGTAGGTAATGTTGGAAAGGTTGGGAAAAGGTGATCGGACGGGGCGAGGAAGACATTACGAGCAACTTCGAGCCACGACCAAAAGGCAGCTTTGCTAGATACTCGGAATATCTACGTGCCCCATTGTCCAGACCGTGACTGGATGCACTACCAATATATAGTGGTGAATGGTGAAGACAACCGAATGTCACTCCAGTTCAGATCCCTGATGTGATTTCGTCCTGTATTGTGTGACGTGTCGCGGGGTAAGATTGCCCAGGTTTTGCCATACGAAGGCATCTAAATATTAGTCCGAGAGAATGGCCATGCTTTTAACCAACTTCGCTTAATTATTTATTTTGAAGACTAACGAGTAATCTAAACCGAAAGCTGCTGGAAAAACATGGTCGCTGAAGTTCATACCCATTCCACAATAATAATTGATGAAGTAGGATTCGCATATCCGCTCCCATAACCATTTCCGCAACTCCGAACCAATTCAGTTCGGCTCTTTGATTAATGACCCAACAAATCCTATTCCAAGCCAACGAACTCATTCACTCCACCTCGAACCGCGTTCCGCTCACTTCGAAACTAGACATCGAAGATCGATAGTGTATAGGCGGTAGACACGGCATCATACGGCGAGCCTATCCAGGATCTTGTGGATTCCAGCACTCTTCTGCGAATCGCCGTTAAGTGCATCGGCAGTCTTCCGGGCCCGCTCGATGAGAACATCGAGGACCTTCTTAGTGTACTCGAAGCTGCCTGTGCCTTTCATATACTGCACAGCGTACCGCTTGACGTCCTCGTTCGTCGTCTTCTGTTTAAGAATGTTACGAAGTTGTAGATCACGCGGGTTGGCGCGGATGCTGTGGATGATCAGGAAAGAGAACTTGCCCTCCGTGAGGTCCTCACAGAAGCCCTTGTTATCCCCGTAAGCCGGGCTCGCCAAGTTACGGTAGTCGTCCTGGATCTGGAAGATAATACCCAGCACGTTCACGAGTGGCACACAGTCGACGGACGATTTAGACTCGGCCTGCATTAATTTGATGGCCAGCCGGAACAGGCCGCCCGTTTTGTTCCCCACCATCTCGAGGTAGTCATCCTCCGTGGGGCACTCGAGGTTGTCGCGCCAGAACAGATCCATTCCTTGTCCGCGGTGGAGGTTGACTAGCTCTTCTGAGAAGACGGCCACGGCTCGCGGGTTGTTGAGCTTCTGCACCTCCCGCAGTGCGCAGAAGTAGATATAGTTGGCTGAGTTGATGGTCTGGGCTGTGCCATAGATGTTATGCGCCACGGGCAGCCCTCGTCGAAGCAGAGAATTGTCTTGTACGTCATCGACAAGCAGTGACGCTGTATGCAGCATAGCGACCACCCTGGCAATGATGTCGAGGGCCTCTTTGGGTACCTCCAGCCAAACATTGAAGGCATTGATCATACTCGTGCGAAAATCTTTGCCTTGCTGGTTGAAAAGATAATTGTAAGGGGCCGAGACGGCCTCTTCCTTTTGATCGGTCCATGTTCTACGTGCCGTATAATCAAAGTCCTCGGTTGCATACCGCGCAGGATCCGGGGGGTTGGTGGAAGCCATGCCGTATAAGTAGTGCTGAGAAGTTGAGGCGGAGGGGGTTTTACGATGACTATGAATACTCTGAGCCAACCAGTTGGATTCCGAAACAGGCCGAAGCACAGACTTGGCGGGAGGTGTAAGTGTTGTTGTTGCGTAGCCTGTGGACGAGGTCCTGGGGGGGATTGCGTTGGGTGACTGAAGATATATAGTAGAAGTGCTACTGCCACCGAGGCTGACGTTGGCGTTGACGCTGGCTGCCATACTACCTCCCTAGTCACAGCTGCATAAGGTAGGTGGGTAGGTTACGATTGCCTTGAATCACCTCAGGTGGCTGTAGGTAACTGCAAGTAAATTGTAAGTAACTGCCCGGGTTCGGGTACCTACGTCGCTGCAAATCTAGATACCTGTATATCTAGGACCTTGTAATACCTAGGTAGTTTGAACCTAATGCGTGTAACTATTGCAAGGTATACTAGCCGATTATAAGAATGGAACGGAGTTACGACTTAACAAGCACAATGAAAGTGTTGAGGTAGGTAGCTGTGCATCGATCAATACAGCCCCGCGATGACTACCTCTTACATCGAACGGCGGGGTTGGATAGCGCTAGCCCTAGGCAGAAACCCGTTTTCACTTAGGTATAAGCCCACATCTGTCGAATTCGAGTCCCACCTCTACAGTGATGACGCCTACTTTTGTTATTACGAGATTTGGGTTGAGACATTGTGGGTTTGTTCGGATAGTGCCGTACCTGCAGACGATCAAGCCACGAAAGCCAAATGCGACTCAAATCTGGATAGTTGGTCCGAAAGGCGCAAGCTTGGAATAAGTCGCAAAGCGCTAAGACATGAGGGACGTTAGTTGCGCAGCTGGGGAGAGCTAGGGTACAAGGTTCTTAAGTAGCGATTCAGCTGGGGGCTAGCTACGTACATACTATATACATAAATATCCGTTCAACACGTCATGACGCAGAAGAATAAGAAAAAGGGAAATTCGGAAGAATGGGTGTTTGAGACGGGACGGAGATGGAAAATCCCGTCGAGAAAGATGCCTTATGTACCAAGTATTTACACTACAAGAAACCGGTAGACGTGGAATAATGTGGTATCAGTGTCATACCATGCCATAAGGTAGCCTTGCCGGGTGAGACGGGAAGCCGAGATAATGACATGTGAGATCTGCAGTACCTTGCAATATCCAGATAGGTCTAGTGCTGATTGCAAATAGTTATCGATAAGCATCCCCTCTAACTTCGCCTTGGCTTGTGGGTCGTTGCCGTGTCAACCACCCCGACTCTGACGTTTAGGTCGCTAGGTATCTGTATAACCTGTCGCATTCAAAAGCAATGGGTCCAGCATCTACACAATATGCCGGCATTCTCTTCGTGGTCTTCTATTTAGGGATTTTCATAGCTTTCTGTGATATCCCCAGATTTTTCGTTTCGTCTTACTTGTATTAACAGTTTCGCCGGTATCTGTATTTCAGTGCCTTGGCATTTTTCCGTATATGCACAATTCCAACTTTCAATAAGATCGATCACCAAACCAACATGGAGAACCTGCTGTCCCTTGCTTTCGACAATCTGTCTTCGTACGACGGCGGTAAGATCCGAAAAGGCCTGCGTCAAGTTGAAGGTCTCCTGGCCAATATTTGTCTCTCCCGACAGGACGGCAGAGACCGTCGAGCCTCCGTGGCCAGGGATCCGGCCCAAGAACAGGAATCTCTCCCGAACAGCAAGGATCTGAGCGAACTCGCCGACGACCCGGCGTTTTACGAATTCTTCAAGCTACAGGAGGGATTTGAGTGGAATGTCGCTGTTCGCCTCGTCAACACGCTTGATCGTCTGCTAGCAAAGGGCGGCGACGGATCAAACGACCTGCTCATCCTGAATGCGCTGGACCTGATCCAAGGAGTCATGCTGCTCCATCCGCCCAGCAAGGCACTCTTTTCGCGGGAGATGTATATGAATGTGAGAGCGCCTCTCTTAATCGACACTATATCTCGGTATCCCTCATGCTAACGACTTGCGCGCAACAGCTCCTCCTCGATCTCATCGAACCCGACTTCTGTCCAGCCATCCAATCGGCCACACTCCTGACGCTTGTCACCGCGCTCATTGACACACCCCAAAACACGCGCACATTTGAAAGCCTCGATGGCCTGCTCGCCGTGACCTCGCTCTTCCGCTCCCGAAGCACCAGTCGCGACGTCAAACTCAAGCTCATCGAGTTTCTCTACTTCTATCTCATGCCCGAGACACCGTCAATTCCGAGCGCCGCGCCCCGCGATTCCATGCCAGGATTATTGCAGCGCAGCCCTAGCAAGCTCGCGAAAGCATTCTCCTCAACAAGTAATGGTGCCAGGGACGAAAATGGTCGACCGCGATCCGCCGGCGAAAGCGCCACTCGCAGCCAGGCGGAGAAGCAGGCCTTACTAAGCCGGCACCTGAATAGTGTTGAGGAGCTAGTCAAAGATCTGCAGCAAAACACCTTGTTCAACGGCGTCGTTTCATAATGTCATGCGCTTAGCCGGACTTACATTTTGCTATTCCTTTCTATTAGGTTCGATTTCACTGCCCACGGAGCGCTACTTGTGATGTGAGAACTCTTGTCATACCGACACCCATTGTACATATCCTCTCACGAGACTAGTCGGCTGGAGTTTGGGGGGTTTGGTGTTTCGGTGCAACGGGCGCTTTTGTCACTTATTGGATGAAGGATCCATTTGAGCTAAGAAAAGGGTATAATCCGCCGTTAGATTCTTGTTCTGCAAATGCTTGGCTTAGGCCATGTACCAGCTACAGGATGCTGAAACAATTATATGAAATTTTCATTACGCTCTCCCATTTACGTGCCCGATATATCCCGTTTCGTCATGATATCATTACTTAAGTTCTGTTCACACCGGCGAAGATGGCGACGGTCCCTTTTCCCTCAGCTGACCGAGCTCATCAGAATTCACAGGTGAAGGAGTTCCCAGGCTTCCCATGAGTTCAAATGGACCCGCGGTAGGGTCTTCATCCTGCGCTGGTGTCTCCTCCGCATCAGCCAAGTGTCCATCTTCTTTCCGCTCCTCAATGTCTTTGTGCGTCTCACTCGCACCAATCTCCACCGGCCTCAAGATGTGATCAGGGTGGTACGGCGCGCCATCGGCGGGTGGCGTAGTAGCGAGCCCGGGATTGAAGACAGGATGTTCGTCTCCACCCCGGTCCGTGAACGGCCCCTCTATCGCATCGGGACCGATATAATCGTGTCCGTGACCAGACAAGGGGGTGTCATTCGGGTCCGAGAAACCTGAACGAAGTGTCCAGGGCGTCATAGGGCCGACTAAGAGGGAGTTGCCCACGTCCTGTTCCCCCACACCTGACCTCGCACCTCCAGTGGCATGTTCTGCTACAGTGTTACCTCGCATCTCGTGCGCCGACATGCTTGCGGTGCCTGTGGTTCCCGATCGCCGCCGTTGCCGGATACACAACCACGTCACGGCCGCGATGATAATGGCGGCGCCGACCGCCACTCCAACGCCAATGCCGGCCTTCGCGGCGCTCGAGATGCCGTTAGAACTGTCGTCGTCCGAAAGCGTGGGATCCGGGGCACACACGGCTGCCGAGGAGGCCGTCGCGACGCTCTGAAAAGTGCAGATGGATCCCGAATTGCAACACCCGCCACCTGCGGTCTGCGCGCACGTAATCTGTGAAGTGGTACATCCAGACGGTACCTCAGAGACAATCGTAGAAACAGACGTAGAGGTCGATGGGGCCGGGTCGGAGATGCACCGACTGCCTGACGCGCACTTGAACTCATATGGACAACACTGCCCGCCAAACGCCGGCTCGCACGAGAACGAGGTCGACTTGCACGCGCGATTGCAGCACGCCGTGGACGTGATGTACGACTCGATGGACGTCACGTTACCTTGCTGCTGCTCAGCAGTCGAGGTGGCGCCAATGGCCACCGTCGTAGTCGACGTGGTATTGCAGTAGAGCTCGTCGGCACCGCATTTCGAGTCCGGGCATTGCACGCCCAAGGAACAGCACATGGGCTTCCAATCCTCATTGTAGTAGCAGTACCGGTCGTTCTCGCAGCACGTGCCCGGGCTGTTTACCTCCACGCAGCTGTGCTGTCCTGCCGGGCATATGTAGCCCTGTCGCGCGCCGAGTCGATAGCCGCTCAGAGCATGTCTTGGGTTAGGACTCAAGGGTTGCGCCGGCCGCGCTGGAGTGCCCATGTACCAGCGCGGCGCGAAGCCGGCGCCCGCGAGCAGCGTCGCATCGTTGACAGCCCCGAAGCGGGGTACTGCGGCGAGGGCAGGATGGATGCGCAGACTGATGAGGAGGAAGATGATGATGATGGAAAGGCAAGGCGTCGCCATTTGAGGATGGGTGAGGGTCCCTATACTACAAGACCCTGGGTCTTACTATGGATGCTACTTGCATGGAAATCGGGGGCGGAGGAGGACGTTCAACCAATATTGCTACTACAATCTCTGGGCAGGCTAAGCTTGTAGAGAAGAGATATACGCATTGAAATACAATCTGCCCATTCAATTCATGATTGAGGGACTTGATAGTAATATGCGAAGACAGAGCTGAAAGCAGGCTGCCGTTGAAATACCTACCTACCTACTTACCGCCACCAGCCTGCAGGGTCACCTACCTACCTACCTGCAGCCTGAGAACCAACACGGAGTCCCCGCGGGGGGGAACGGGTAGGTAGATATGGGAACAAGTGCTGAAGAAGGGGTGGTCCCAAGCATTCTGACGGGTTCGCTCGTTGGGAAGGTTGTACGTGGCTGGTCGCCGATAGGTCGGGTCATGAGGGGTCATACATATCAACAGCGCCGCATCAGCTCGAGTAGGTGGGTATGTATGCTCGGGAACCAATTTCGCTACAACAGTTGTATGTCACCTCCAAAGAGGCGTCCGACTCTATTTTATCATTGGTTCCGCCCGCATGTGCAGCATCTTACCTGCTGTTGGAGCCGACTTGGCAGGTTGGTAGTGCGGAGAAAATACATACCTATTCTATCTATTTTCATGTTGTAATCCGGAAATCTCAAAACAAAAAAGATACGACATTGTAATCTGTTTTTCATTTTAACACTGTTATTTGAGAATATTCCATATTTTTATAATCTGTAGTCACAAAACGCACATCAGAATTAAGTAGTTTTTGTTTCTGTTCATTCCAAAAATGACCCATACCCCTAACTGTAAGTACCTACCTGGTAGGCTCGCCAATGCTCCTACTTATTCAGCTGGAACCTTAAATACAAATCCAAGGAATTGTAACTCCATGTGCGCTTGGGTTATTAGCACAACTCATACACAAGGAGGAATGGCATTGGTCTCGGTCAATCATGGATGCCTCACAACTTCCCAACGTGAGCGGCCAACTTGTTACAGCTCACAATCCAGCCAGTACCGACTTGCTGGGGATGGATCACGCGCGATGCGCCGCTCTTCATAACTATCTCGTGCACTACGCCTGGGTTGCCCAAGGTCGTGAGCCGGCCATTCTGCACAGCAATACGACGAATACCTTTTTCACCATTCACGGCGCTACAGCCGATGCTCTCCGTTCACGGCTCGACCCCTCGCTGACCGCTTTCCTTACGACGGCCTTGATTCCGCCTCCTAATACTCCCGAGCCCCCGCCCTTCTTCTTCTGGGCCAGCGAAGTCTCCAACCCAGACGACATCTTCGCTAACTGGGCGGCCGATTTATTCGATCAGCCGGAAGACAGCCTGGTAAGCCTGTATTTCCCCAATGTTGGCCAGGGCGGAGAATTCGGCGGCGGCGTGGTCTACCATCAAGGCTGCCATCTCGCCGCCGTCTTCATGCATATGAACGACTATGACTATGCGCTACCTATCGAGAAACACCCGGAGCTCTGGCATCCGCTGGAGACTATCCTCTCCAATTGGATCGACCTTATTCATCTTGGAAAGATTACGGCCTCGCCCAGAGATGTGCCGGCCGAGTTCGGCAGCGAGAAGATTGGGCCCTGGGAATGGAAGCCCTACAGCGAGGCCCAGGTTGCTACTTGTGTTGATTCGTGGGATCGGTTGTGCGACTCCATCGAGGCCCGCATCGCACTGCTGCCAGCAACTGATATCGCCATCGACGCCGCCGAACCAGAACAACTAGTTACGCCCACCGTATTAGATGCAGTCTCGGTTCCCGAGAATTGCTTCGCGCGCTCCTTCCTAACCCGTGCCCGCCGCCCCCAGTTCCACTATATCGCCCCAGGTCTCATCCTACCCTCGGCAGATGCACCCGAGTTCGCGGCAACGCAGCCCTTCACCAACCTTCTGCGTGGTCCACAGGCCATACCGCCAGTATGCCTCTTTCCTGCTGCGAGCAGTGAGTCCGAGGTCGACTTGACAGGGCCATTAAATCCATTCTGCAACGATTTCCGCACGGGGTCAGCCGACTCGTCTGTTCCGTCCCGCGTTCCCGCCGGTGTGTACAGCGAGTCAGTCGATAGGAGTGCCTTCGACAATGCCGAGGAGGGGTTTCGGCTGTTGCTACCATACGGCTTTAAGGGCGATGACTGGGACGCGGATAAGGGAGCGCGAAAGAGCGATGGGTCGGTCATAGAAAGAGGGGAGGTGGCCGAACTATTTCAACATGGATATAAGCCTTTTGGCGGCGACTACTACCGTCCTCAGCGACTGGAACGTTTGTTCGACCATTGGTGCAAGCTAGTCGTCGAAGGCGTTTGGTCCGTTGGACCACAAGGGGTAGAGGGAGGTATTGAGACCTTCAGGGAAGCTGACACAAAGTGGAAGGATTATGTTATTCCGCCGACTTGGTAATAATGGGGTTATTATGTTCTGACTAGCTGGCTCCTGGCATTTCCAGCTTTCCACCTATCAAAGATGAATGAAGCCCATGCTTGTTATTGTAGTACAAAAATGAGAGACGTGAGTAATTTTAGTAGACATTGTCTCTTTTGCAAAATAACTAATCAAGAAAACGGCCAGGAGTGGGTGTAGGAGAAATCTATTCTTAATAATACATCTAGCTCGTTTTAGTTATATCTAAAACGTTCTGACAGGTTACGGATCTTTCTGGTGTTTTCTCATAATCCTATAAGAGTACAAATCTACCTACTCCAGTCACCGTTGGACCTGAGCTGAGTCGGTACGCCCGCTGCTTGCTTCTTCAATTCACTTTCGACATCCCAATCCTCATACACATGTCCCTTTGGCAAATTCGTATTCTCAAATGGGGCACCATTCTGGAGATGGTCCAGCGCGGCCGTGAATTGTTCCCGAGCATAGTCCTCCGGATTGTGCTGCCAGATCCAGCGGCCAAGGTGGAAGGCGTGTTCAAACGGATTTTTGCCCTCGTCGAGCAGGCTCATGTCAATATGGTGCAGTGTGTGGCGGGACACAATGCCAAGCTGCTGAATCACCGAAACCCGCTGGTACCGCAACTTTGTGTGCACTTTAGTTGCCCAGGGCACATGCTCTTTTCCGCCCTGGTATAGACACTCGGCTAGTGAAATGCCGTCCTCTATTGCCTGCGTCGCGCCGTTGGCTGATGTCGGTAAGAAAGCGTGCGCGCTATCGCCCAACTGAATGATGCGGCCGCCTTTGGACGCCCACACGGGCTGAGGGTCACGCCACGTAAGTTTCCAGTCAATGAGCGTGTCTGCAGGTATCTGCTTCACAAAGTCCATGATCTGCTCGCCCCAGTTGGTGCGCTCCTTCAGAATCGCGACGAGGTCTTCGGCTGGGATCGTGTTGTTCCACGACTCCTGAGCGCTGCCGTCTTCCTTGTGCGTAAACGCAACACCCACCTTCTCGTGGGTGAAGAGCGTAATCAGATGCATATCCTCGCTGTTTAGTCTATCAGCCATCTCTTCTGGTTTGTTTAATTTCGGTTACAACTAACCCAAAATAAGTGCGAACTTCGGGGGTCTGTCCGGGTTTGAGCAAGAGCTCGGCGCCCTTTGAGTTGGGTGCAATCAAGCTGGGACTGAATGCACCTCTCATTATTGCGTATCCGCTGTGCACGAAAGGCAACGGACTGCCTGTCACAATCTCATGGGACTTAGTACCGACGCCTTCAGCGGCGACCACAACATCACCGGTGAAGACTTCGCTACCAGCCGTTAAAACGCGGGCCTTGCCAGAGGACTCGTCTTCTTCATAGCCGATGGTTTTACGGCCGTAAAAGATTGGGATACCCAAACCTATAAGACCCAGAGTCAGCAATGACCATTTCGAACATCTTTCGGAGGCACGCAAAGCCTCAAGACAGCCTTTTGGTCTATATGGCAACCTTCTATGCTTTTAAGACTAAGAACAGTCAAAAGAGCCAATGCTAGATGTCACTTACGATTGATCTGGTCTTCCAGCATCTGCATGAACCTAGTACGGATCTCGACAAAATCGACAATGGGCACGTCTTTAGCAGCAGCGTGCGGCGCCGCATCAGAGCGATTCCACTCAGGCAGTTCACTGATGAGCTTTTTCCCAGTTGTATCACACCACCACAGGGGAGAGTTGAATGCCCTCTCATTGTATTCGGCAAGCATCTTGGGGTAGTAGTGCATCGTCGAGAGGGCAGAAGGGCCAATGGAGAAAAAGTCGCCAAGAGCTGACATGGCGTCTTTCTGCTCTAGGACTTCGACATCGTTGCCTTTGCGCCAGCACTCGAGGGCTGCAAACATACCACCAACACCAGCGCCAGATATTATGACTTTGATGCCTGTACGAGGGTGGCGGTGGACGCCGTCAACGATTTCAACTGGCTGTGACTGTGATGATGGAGTCATCGTGAGGCTGATATCGATGAGGTATAGAGGGACGACGACGGTGAACAGATGAAGAGAGTTGGAAATGGCAGCTGTCTTCGTTGCAAATATGAATGTGAATGTACGTGCAGAGAAATGTTGAATGAGATGAGGTTGGCATATTCAGGCATATATAGCCATTCTGCTGTAAAGTCTTGGTAAGCCATTACAGCTCTTTTCTTAGTATTACACCCGCTGCTCTGAGCCATTTTATAAGCTCATTAGAAATCATCAAAGACTTTGACTGAATACTTCGTCGCCAGAAGTATGACAGATACACGAGGCAGTGGTAGAGATTCATGAGATATCCAGATACAGTATAGCGGAACATGGGGTGCCATTCTGGCTCAGATTAGACCCACTAGTTAACTGAAATACGTAACGTGGATGGATAGAGAGGTCCCCTGTTTAGGTCATCTTGACCTTAACTTGAAGCCTTCGTATGTACAATATGGAAGCTTATAGATTCTGCCGTCTTAATGTACCAGCAGGTGTAGTCGCGCTTTCACTATCTCTTCTCTGCATGCGGCATCCATCCGAGGTATGACCCGAAGTATAAAGCCACCCCTCAAATATTCGGGTACGGGTCTAGGTGGACTGTTGATCCATCTCCCGAACTATGGGGTTGTCGTATGTAAGGAGTGTCGCTTTGCTATCCAGCCGAGTGCCTTCTCTAGCCATCTCCAGAACCATCGAATTCTGCGCTCCGAACGGCGTGGCATACTAGATCAGCTGTTTTCTCTACACTTATCCCCGCCCGACCACGTCCGTGTTCCGGCGTCTGACTCGCCACGAATTGCGGAGTTGCCCGTCTTTTCCGGCTTCAAGTGTGATACCCCTGATTGCAATTATGCCTGCACATCCGTCAAGCGCATGTACCAGCACTGGAGTGAAGTTCACGACGAACCCGACTCAAAGGCCATCAAATGCCGCGAAGCCAGGTTGCAAACATTTTTCAGAGGCAACAAAATCCGCTATTTTGAGATTGAAGGGCCGAAAGGTTCGCAATGCTCAGCGCAGAAAGAGACTCGACTAGCCATCAAGAGACCATGTCTGCCATCGCCAGCGGACTCGGCGGATGAGGCTCCAGATGAGATACAGGCGCCGCCCCTAGATTACCAATCCCTTCTTTATATGCATCACTACACAAGACACTCAGGATTGTTCCTTAACAGGGGTAATGAGAGCATAAATTTTTGGGTGGACACTATTGTACTGGAAGCTTATAAGCACCCATTTCTGATGTACGGCATCTTATGCGTTTCCGCCATCGATAAGGCACGCAAAACCACTGCCCACACCGAAAGACGCAACCACTTACAGGCATCCGCCGCTTATTGCGCCGGTGCGATATCAGGATACCGTGCCGCTGTCGCATGTCCAACAAGAGACAATAGTACCGCAGTAGTAGCATGCAGTCGGCTTCTAGGACAACAAGAGGTGACCCGCGACCTGATCAAATTCGAGGAGATGAATTATAACTTTACAATTGAAGATATCGTCGAACATCTCGTGCTTCTCCGCGGCTGCTCCGACTTGATGCTTCAACTACAATCCACTCTGCCCCCCGACTCACTTTTCCGTCTACCCGAACAAGTCAGATCCGGGCTTAGGCAGATCGAGGGAAACGATAATACCACCATGCCTTCAAATCCAGGCTGCATCCCCGCTAATACTTGGCTGATCCTTAACACGCTTGAAGCTAGGCTAAAGGCCGTTGGGCTCCTACCAGAAAGTGAAGCCCCAATGATACGACGTATCATAAACCTGCTTGCCCGTTCAGCATCGCACGCGTACGATGCGAAAGAAGACGATTCAGGCTGGGCGGGTTGGAACGCTGTCGAAGGCTGGCTCCGCTCGCCCATCGTCTCAGATGAACTCGTGCCCGCTATGAGAGAAGTTCGTCCCGCTGCGCTTGTTGTATTCATTTCCTGGGCTATGCTCCTACTCAAAAGAATAGAGATCTCATATGACTGGATGACAGGGTTATCCGTATGGTTTGTCAGAGTTGCAATGAAAGTTGGGCAAAGCACTGAGGTAGAAGATCTTGTGAGAGAGATCTACAAGTTCGACTAAACTTCACTATCGTAGTTCAGCTATCACTCTACTTATTGTGTAATTAGCACAACGAAAGGGAGTGACAGTGTCTCTAAGAATTATACAGAAACGTTTCCCCTCGTCATCTTCTAATAGAATTATGATTTCTAGCCCTCATTAAAATAGAAAGACTTTGAATAATGTCCATACATAAATATGTAGGATCTCCAGTTGAGTACGTCTGGACTGCGTACATTGCATATGGATTTCTGTAATACGAGGAGATCAACTAATTGATGGCCATAGCTACCTTCTCCATCAATAGGTTCTCCATAAATAAAAGCCCACAAGCGCGTACCATTTTACGTATTGAAATCGTGCACGCTTTAGTTAGGTAAACATCAGTCTTATCATAGCATCTGTACGTGTGACCAAAACAGGTTAGTTTCTTGCGAATCATGTAACATACCCTACCGATTTTTTGAAAATATTAGTGATGATCAATGCGAGAACGATAACAAGGAAATCAATTTGGCTACATCTCCGAATCATTAGCTCACCTGTATTCGTCTGGTGTTGTATAGTATCCAGAGGTGGCTATACGGGAGCAGAATGTCGGGCTTGGGTCCTTTATGGCTCCCCGTAACTTTAGAGAAAATTTATTATAATTCAAATGCCTTTTCCAATACTTATTGAAATCTTAATCTTACTAGTACCGGGTTCACATAACCCAACAAAAATACTGTTCGTTCCTCTCTTCACGACAAACATTTCTATAATGAACGTCGCTTACAGTTAAGGTTCAGGGGGAGAGAGAAGCGATTGACGGCATCGCTACTTACAAACTCTTCTGCTTCGCAAAGATCATGGACTAATCTCTGGATATTTATACCCTCTGTTCTAGAATGGTAGCAAGTGATCATATTATCAGTGATATAACTATGGAACAAAGTCATCACTAGGAAAATATGGTGTATGTTGTCAGTAGCAGCTAACTACCTATAAGTCTACATCCAGAGCTTACTTATAATATAGTTATCAATAGATTTCTTCTCTGAGAACTAAAATCTGTTGGGAGATATAGGTGTAACAAGAGCTTCAAATCAAGGTCTTTGGATTATGTTTGAATTACAAAAGAGTACCAAGAAGGCTTAGAAGGCCCTGATCTCCTGTTCAGTCAGGCAAGAAATCCACACTCTATACGTCTGGAAAACCTTGCACCCAATCGCCGATCTCGCGCGTTCCTGCGTTCTAATCTCTCATAGATGTCTCAGAAGATGAGGTAAATGCGGGTGAGCTGAAAGTCGAGGCCTCGTACAGAATCTCACACTGGTATGTTTATATACATGACGGTCTCAGTTGCGTGGCACGTAGCTAATCCGTAGATTTGTCTTGAATCAGTACTTCTGCGCAAAAAACTCCAGCTGCTGCTGCTGATTAGTACTGTCTGTATACAAAGCTCTTAGATGTCGTCGGAGGCAAGAGGAACCATGACAGGGATCATGTTAAAGACTTCGTGATCGCTTATTCTCCTAGCGCTGTGTAAAGGCCTCGAGCCATATTGGAGTGGCCAGGATTTTCATCATCGCCGACTAAAGAGCGTCATCTTTGATCCGACTTTGATGTCATTGTACTCCCAGTTCCTTTGCTTGGTGATGCCTATGCGGAAAGTAGTATCAACATGCTCTTATTTCGTTTTTGGTATAATTTATGTCACAGAATTACGAGATTGCGGCCCAACTTACTGAGACCCCCATGCGGCTGAATCATTGGCATTGTTTGCATGCCTGACCACCCTCAGAAGACACGATGCTGGCTGTGAGTTCCAAACGACGATGTAAGCGCCAATATTATCCCAAGTATGTTTTTGCGCTTCGACCGGAACCTTCAGAAAATATGATCATTAATAAACCGTCCGAATTGTGACCCACTCTCTTTGTTTGATCGGCATGTTATTTTTTATGGTTTTATTGTGAGACAGTCAGGATAAAAGTTTCCGAGTCTAGATATCTGAGCCTCTATACTTGCCATGTCCGATCCAAGGAAAGATGTTCTTCAAATGTCATTCACTACCTGAAGTGGAACAAGTAGTTATCTCTAATTCTTCTTGCGGCTTACGCCACACGTTGAACTGTTTCACGAAGATTTGATGAGATTAATATGAAGGAATAGTCATGGCGCCTGTGATGTGATTGTGGAAAGAAATAGTCACATGAAAAGGTCATACGAACTACGACTCTTGGGGACATATCGGGTTGCTAATTGGTTGGATTTTTCATGAAAAGCCTTCACCGTTATGACGCTACTACACTGAACAACATTCTTTTTCCATGATGTAGGTGTGCGTAAGATCGACACTCTTTATATCCGAGAGCGGAATGGTTGGCCGAGCTCTACCTGTCGTCCATTTACCACGGTCTCGACATTGTCTTCTTGGAAGTGTCAAAGCATTTTCTTTATTTTGCAACAAGTAGTAGAACTAGTACGTTTGATAGCTCACTCGAGTTATTAAAAACTCGCCTTTCATCTGAGTAAAACCAATGCTTCTATCCCGACCCTTTCGAACTGCCAAGAGAAATAGATACCATTATTGCGCAAGTGCCGACAACAAATGTGTCTGTGAAACAATACTAAGCTTATTGTTTTCTAAACGCGTATCCCGCCAACTGTTAATTTGATAGAAAACGGTCGAGCCCAGATCTCATGCGGCGTAAAATTATGGCAGCTGGGAAAGCCGGGATCCGGCGTACAGACGGCGACATTTCTCTGACCTGCAGCCACCTTAATTGGTGGAAATCACCCCTGATGCCATCCTTCAAACACAGTAGATCACAGACAGGGGGCTTCGTTGCATCTGGTAGCTTGGCATTTCCGAGACAGTTAACAAAAGTACAGAACCAGTTTTGAGGATATTTGATAGAATCTTAACTTACAACTCGTTGTCCATTGCCGCTTTACTTCATCAGGATATGGTCGTCACAATTACCGTTAGTTACGATTTGATTAGAATCGGTAAAAGAATCGTAGTTAATGTAGTTTTTAAGCCTCACTGCATCAAGGTTCCTCCTCATTTCCTAGGAAAATTTTGCCTTAACCCCAGATTGCATGTGCATCTTACTATTTTACTCTTTCAGCCCAACGTACCGCAGATAGGAAAGTTTATACCGCACTGGCCCGGGAATAATAGAATTTTCAATGTTAACTCAAGGTGGCAAACCGCCACGTGCACCATGTTCGCACCCAGTATTCGGTCACGGGCAATTCAGCCTCGCAAGGGCACGAGGGGCATGTTATTGTAGTAGAATGTATCCCAGTCATCAAGTATCTTGTGAATTCATTGGCCTGGGTTTGCTAGGATAGGGGCTTGATCGTTTTCAATAACTGTGACATAACAATATTGATTTTTGAGAGTTGGTCGAGGGTTAAGGAGGCACATTACTGAGAATATGTCGTGGGGGTAAGACATCTTTGAGTTTGGGAGTTGAGAAATCGTGAATATAAAAAGACGAGGTTGTCGCTTTAGCATCGATATCATCTCACCAGCAAACTCATCGATACGCTCAAGTTATCAATAAGCTCTCAGACAGCCAATCACTTGTGTACTAGTTCCGTCTCTGAACAAACTTTTCAAGCCAAAATGCAGTTCATAACTTTCGCTCTCGCCGCACTCTCCATCGGCTCTGTTTTTGCTGCTCCGTCTACAGTAGTCCGTCGCGATCCTCTTCTAGATGCTGCGATTAGTGCTGTCAACACAGCCGAGGCTGCTGTTGCTAGTGAGGTGGCCATTATCAGTATGTCCCTGTTCCCTTTTCTTTCCAACTGTACAATGTTAAGCTAATTCTTTTCCAGATACCGCAGTCACTGGCACCATCAATAACCAGGCTATCACGGCTATCCAAGGGTCACTGACAAACATCGCTGCCGCGATTAGCAGCGTGACCAGCGCTGTCACGCCTCTTGTCACTGGCGTCGCGCTGCCTCTTTCCCAGGCTGAGTTAAACAGCCTCTCTGGCCTGGTCACAAGTGTAGAGAACATCGCTAGCAACGTGCAAACTGCCGCCAATGGTATCCTATCTAATGTTACCGGATGTAAGTTAAGCTTAAAATGCCGCTTCTTAACCATACCAAATGATGGTGCTGATTCAACACGATAGTGTCGAGTATACTTGTCAAAGCCCAAGCCCTTGCGGTTCTTGCCACCATCAACCCCTTTGTCCAGCCTGTCATACAGTTTGCCAACTCGGCAATCACCGGGATTACTGATCCTGTAGTTTCCACCATTCAGTCTACCCTATCGAGTATTTCAGATATCGTGAGCAACCTTCTCGGGCCAATCCTTACCGCTATCCTCGGCCTTCTCTAAGTCTATTACTTGGCCTCGCTTCAACAATTGCGGATAATGCCGCACGTACACTTGTGGCTGTGATGGAACACTATCGCCTGAGTTTCTGGGGCCCCTGGCTTTGGCGATATGGGATTTCTTATTTGAGAACGACGGAGAGTAGTAGCTTAGTACACTCGTTAGCCTTTAGTTATTATGGAGCAGAATTGTTCCGGTGAGAAAGAGGCTCATATATTAATACACTCGTTATTAAGCCTCAAACTATTGCTTTCTGTCTTGCTCCTCACTGAGCTTAGGTTTCCGCGTCGTCGTTGTCAAGAAGGAGTTTGCCTTGAGAGTTATTGAGGTGTGGCAAAGGGAATGTGCGAACCTATAGCCTAAAACGAGGGCAAGAAAACGTTAAATAAAAAGCTTTGTCTCGTTACCGCGGGCATTAAGAGTTGTTATTAGTTTGGTATTAATCAAACAACCCCCACTAGTCTGTTGCAGCAACAGGGGCAAGCTTGGTCTGATCTTGAAACCTGTTCCGTAGTATAAGGATGGAACATCGGGTATAATCAAACCTGCTACAAAAGAATTCAAAAATACAATATCTCTATCTTTATTTACATTTTTTCTTTCATGCGATTAACGGCTGCTTAATTACTCAAAACTCTCTAGAACAAATTCCGACAGTATGAACGTTCTCACGATGCATCAAAATTCATGCTGCAGTTACACATTTGATATCACTTCCCACAATAATGAGATGCTCGTACACTGAAGCTCAATCCTACCAGTTTGTAACAAGGGCAATAAGTCTAAGGCTTGGAAGGTTATTTGATTTACAATAATCTAACTCGGGCATCAAGGAGGCCATACAGGTCCAGTCTTCCCTTTCAGCCAAGTGGCGAGAAAGCCTCGCTTTCGTTTGCTTCACCTTGCCTATCTAGCCTTATATTGCCTTTTATATTTGATTGGGCATATAAGGGTAGCTGAATCCGGTCATATGACTATTTAATACTAAAGTCCTGGCCTGACGGGTCTCGGATATGTAATGTAACCCCAGTCCTATGGGTCTTTGCAAAGCAGATGAAGGGTTACATAGAATAAATTAATGGCACTTGTATCCCTTAAATTTCAATTTTCGATGAAATGGGTTGGTTGCTCATCCCCAAATCAAACCCCGGAGGTAACTTCATCGATCTTAGGTCGTGCGTGCACAGCATTTCTCTTAATCCTTTTAAGAAGCTGTCACGCCTGACAAGGTCTGCATACTTCTGCGTCTGGTCAAGCAATCTTTACAGAATCTGAACAAGCCATTCAGGAACCACGCCGTTGCCACCATGCCTGTCCTCGTGACTCTACCAATAGAGATTATCCGCAACATCTGCGACCAGTTGGTCCCGTATGTGATTGCTACAGGCACAGAGCCTCCTCTCCGCAACGAACACCAGCTCTGCAAGCATGCTCTGTGGAGTCTCACCTTGGTTTCTCATCATATTGGAGGAATTGCAACGGAGCTCCTTTACAAGAATGTGGTCATAACGTCGACCAAGCAAATGGTCTGCTTATTCCGAACTATCTACGATAAGCCGGAGTTTCGCAGGCACCCACGTTACCTGGCGAACTTGGTGCCGCTTATGGATTCTGGACTACAGGGAGAGATCGAAGCAAACATACAGCGCCATTGCCCTCTTCTTCCCGCAGGCATAGCCGGCTCAACTCAAACGTACCCTCGAGAGCTATATCATCTAGACTCGCCAGCGTTGTTTTTGGCCAAACCGTTGTGGACGCACGAGATCATCCGCTACTTGCGTAAGTTATACCTCTCACATAGTAGACAATACTAAGAGCAGTGCATGTTCCAGCTTGTTTGCAGTGCGCTGTTCTGCCCTCTCCTTGAATATTAAGGGATATTTACTTACTGACTCTTCATATATAGTTGCTATGCTACCTCGCTTAAAGGACATATTAATATCAATCCTAGCCAATATGACTACATTGGCTCCTTCTTTCATCGAGGATACTGATCAGACGTTTTTTGCCGAACCCCCAAGATTCCTACCTTTCTCAGAGGAGTCGCAAACCCTTCGAATCCAGTGGCAAGCGCGTGAGTCTCTGTACGATAAAGCTGGAGTGGGACCGCTATTCCAACTATATTTCCCTCCATACATTTCGAATGGTTGTCGCATGACGGACCTCAGGTTCTTAAACTTGGCAAATGTCACAAACTATGAGATTGACTACTTTTATGATGTGGAAACAGCCTTTGGCTCGCACCGCCTCGTGAGGTCAAAGAAGAACAGGGGTTTCTTTAGTTGGCTCGCTAAACTCAAGGCACTTAATCTAGGATATTCAACAGTCGGTCTACAGTTTGTCGGCCAACTGCTCGCCGCTTGCCCACAATTAAAGAAGCTCACCTGGGAGTTTTGGTGGCCGGTAAGTTACTCTCGGACTCCGTAGAAAGTCCTGGTAATATGATCATAATCGTTTTTGATGAGCTTCCCATGAATATAGTGGCTTATAACCCCTCGAAAGAGCAATAACTAACATCAAGTATTCCAGTGGAATGATGACCTTCCCGATTCATCGGATGTGGAGTCGGCACTTCAACAAACAGCTGGTCACTTGGAGGAACTGTATTTTTCACTAGCTAATCTACATGGACCGATATCTTTTCGGCATTTCCGAGCACTCAAACACTTATCAGTCGGCATTGAGGTGCTCAGTAGTTATTCTCACGAGTCAAAGCGCACTGGTGGTGACCCAGCCACGCCTATAACGATATTGGAAACACCATTGATTTCTTTGCTTCCCGAAACTCTCGTTCACCTCACGCTTGTCAATGAAGACTATGGACAGTTGGGTAGCGATCAGCGTAAAAGTGGTCAGATAGCTAGTAATTCGAGCTATAGGGATATCGTCATGGACGGCTATGTCGTGCATGGCAGGCAGCTATTTCCAACCTGGTTGGCAGACGGCTTAGAAACGCTCTCATGCAGTTGTCAAACTATGCCCCACCTCCGTTCCATCACCGTCATACAACCTCTTCATAGCATTCTGCCAGCGGAATCCTCATGGCAAATTGAAGTCGGCGATTTGACAGCTAAATTTAGAGCTGCTGGTGTGCGGTTCTCAACCAGAATCACCACGCGCGAAAAGTACGGTCGGGAAGATCCCACCTATTAGCTTTTACTTTTAAGAGTCAGGGCAGATCATTGTTGCCTTGTATGACACTATGTCAAAGTTCGTAACAGATAAATGATAGGAAGCCAACGGATCCGGCGCAAAACGGGGCTGATCTTTGCAATACGACTTATATCGGTGCGGTTGCATGCTCTGCTTTGCCATGCAATGCTCATAATGTTTGAAATAGGTTGGGTTGGATGTCAAGTGCGTTTAGCAGCAGAAGTACGAACAACAATGTAACCTAAGCTAGCGCAGGTACCGCATCTGATCCAGAAAACGCTGCTTCTTCCCCCCACCACTTGAGGAACTCTTTCATTCTCTCTGTTCTTTCCTCTGCGAGCTGTCGTCCAACTTCCGTTTTCATCATGCCTTGTAGTCTTAATAGTTTGTCATGAAAATGCTGGATGGATTCGGCCATGGAGGCCTTAGTCCTCGCTCCTGTGAAGGTAAAGACTCTGCCGATCCCGATGCTGCCAATAGCGTCAAGACGATCAGCATCCTGCACAACGGCGAGCTCTGGATACAACCCGATGAGCTTCTGTACTCGCGTGGGATCCTTGATCTCGCTCGAGTAGCTCACGCCGAGACAGACAGCCTGAACCTTCTTTGCTAATTCTTCCGTGGCACCATATGAGACAAGAAGATCGTTCACCAGTGATGAGGCATCCTCTCCTGGCTTCAGATATTTCTTGTCGCCTACATCATGAAGAAGGGCCGAAAGAATGACTACTAGCGGATCCCTCTCGAATGCATTAGGGGTATGAGTGTGAATATGCTTAGCAAGGCCGAGAACACGCTGGATGTGGTTGAAATCATGAGAACCATCGTAGTTTGCCATATACAACTCTACATACTCGGTCACAGACTTGATAAGACCCTCGTTCACAGGCGCGTCTATTGAAGCCATGATAGTCGGCTTATCTCTAGTACAACCGAGCGATAGTGCGTTAGTGTTGAAAATTAAGCGCTCGGCGGCATCTAGATTAGAGGAAAGAGCTCATGGGACCAGAAAACCATGTGTGATATGACCGGGGGGACTACGCGGAAACATACCGAATCCGGAAAGTAGAGAAAGGGATAGACGCAGCAGCCGCAAAAAGAGGGTGTAGAGAGCAGGCAGAGATCCACACGATCCGCCGAGAAGTGGGCTCAAGAGTATAGAAGATATGATAGTTGTCGAGGTTGTCAAGATTGTCAAGGTTGTATGCCAAAGAAGACACAGTCAGTCGACTGCGGCAGGACTTGCGCCGCTCTTGGACTCAGGCGGTCAAAGATGTCGACAATTGACAACCTAGGTTTAGCCTTGCTAGATCGAAGATCGGATCAGCGCTCCTCAGCTCCAGCTCGCTGCAGGCTAGCGGTCTTTCGTGGAAGAATCAGACGATAAATAATACTGGATGTCACCTTAACTGCAGGAAGCCAATGCAGAAAGGGACGCTATATACAGTCCTTATACAGTGCTTCACTGTATAGAGGCCACTGTTGCCTGTCTTTATCATGTGACTCACCAGGGCAGATTGCCCAATCAGAGCGCTGAAGTGTACTGCCAAGTCTAGGCGATTGTTCGGCTGGTCATTTTCTCCCCCTCTCGGAGCCTTTGTGAGTTAGCTTCGGGGTTCCCACTTAAACAATCATTGACCATTGAGGTGATGGAGATGGTCTATTGCAGCACCTACCAACCCCCTCTCCAGTGTAGCTCGGATCTTTGACAGAGGGAGGGGTCTCGGGAGTCTTGTTTTTGTCTGTGATTTCTTCCGCATACCCGCCGAAGCTAGAAGCTAGATAGATGATGATGTCCTGCAGAATGCATCATCTCAACCAGGTATCCCACACCTCTCTCTCACCGACCTTGTCGACTTTATTCAGGTGAGGTAGGTATCCGTCTTTGCTCGCCCGGAGCCGGGCCACCGAGAGCTAGACATGCGACCCGGCGAAATCTCGCCGACACCTCGTCTCACAAAGCCTTGATTAGGATTTGTTAAGGCCAAACATGAAGGGGGGCGAGCGAGTGAGAGCACTATATTCCGAGTAAATTGTCTGAAGGAAAAGGCTCGCAAATTGATGCTACCCATATGGGAAAACATAAGAGATAATGACAAGATTCTGTGGTTGAACAGCATCAAGCATCACACAGCGACGGTGTTCCCCTGTTGCGAAAACTAGGTGAGATGCAGCAGCTGATCCACTCACATCTTCCACGAGAAAACTTTCGGCTGAAGAATATTGCTCTTCTACGATTCGTACACATCAGGTTTTCCAAGTGGATAAACCTCTTGCGTAACAATAAAGTCGTCATCGTGACCTGCATGATTCCGATTGCATCAAAGCGGCCATTGCACATCACGAGCTGGCAGGGAAATACTCACATCGGAAGGCAGTACCCCTGTCCGAATGCTGCATTTGGTCGTCCAGCTAAAACCCACATGGCGAATCCCGTTCGTCAATGGAAGTAACCTTGGGAAATTTTCCACTTGACTTTCGGAGCGTTGGATTGCTTATCCTGCAGCCACGGACCCGAGCATCGATGTTGACAGCTATCATTGGCGGGCGCAATGCCGTCGCTGTGTGATGGGTGGTGATAAGCTGCTGATGGTATTGGTCCTATGCAGATCGTCTATGGCCAATCACTTCGCGCGTCTAGACGCCCAATCACAACTTCTCGGCTAGCCTGTCTCTCTCATGCCAGTCAACCAAGTCTCGCCAGTCTGCCTAGAACCCCAAGAACTCCCTTACCTCTTTGCTCTTCCCATTGCTGCTATTTCCAACATCCCTGCTAGTATTGCTGCTGTTTACTCCCACATCCAAGGTTCCACCCCCTCACCTCACGTTGCTTAACCGCCCGGCTTGTAGTGCTTGCAGCAGACTACTGCTGACTTCATCTGCACTTTACCGAATGTTCTGCCAACTTGCGGGTTCCTGTATTCCCAGGAAATATTTGGGGTGGTAGCGTGATATCTTGGCTGAGAGCACAGCAGTAGTTAGTCAGTGTACGGACCAAAGAGAGGCCAGATCCATCCCACCGTGACCCGAACTTCCTAGCTCGGCCGTTAGCATCCATCCAGCCATGGCTTGAGGGTTGCACCGCCTTGTGGTGGTATGGTTTGTTACTACTCGGCCTCTGGCCTGCGGCCTTGGGCCCCCAACCATATAATAGAGCCTACTTCCCCCCCTTCTGTTCCAATTCCTCTCTTTCTTTCCTCGGCAAGCATTCAATTACACAAAGCTAGTTTCTTGTTTTCTCTCTTTCCCCTTTTTTCTGTTTTCTCTTTGCGCTTGGTAGAGCTGTGCTCGATCTTGCATCATAATATTCAACTTAATTTTTTCCACTATACCAAAAAATCATACTCAGAATACCCAGTTGCCGGTCAACTAACTCCCTAATCGCCCTCCGAATACCCTAATAGAATCTAGAAACTAGCTTTACTTGCTCAAACGAGTCCCTTGAATAATTTACTAAAAGAAACGACAACTTTTGCGATAACAACATTAATAAAATGGCGACCATCCAGCTGTCTTTCTCGCTTCGCGTTTCTTCCGGCGTTAAGTCCGTCCACCTGCTCGGTTCCTGGGATAACTACGTCGGTCAAATCCCCCTTTCCAAGGACAAGTCTTCCTCGAAGTCCGGATCATGGAAGGGCACTTTCCGATTTCAGGGCAATCTTACACCCGGCCAACGCTACTGGTACTACTACATCATCGACGGCTATCACGTTTCACACAACCCCAGTGAAGCTTCAACCGTCGAGCCTACCACTGGCCGGGCACTCAACATCCTCGACGTTCCCAAGGACAAGTCGAGCAAATCATCATCCAAGTCTTCCCACAGCTCCAGCAAGAGCTCTTCGCGCCACCACTCTTCATCTTCATCCCACGAGAAGCACAGGTCGTCCAAGCGCGGCTCCCTATCTGTTGACATCCCCAAGGGCCGCCCCCTGTCCGTCTCGCAAATCGTAGCACCCAAGCCCATGTCGCCCCACGCAACACGCAACATCCTGGATGCCGACTACTATGGTGATGACCAGATCGAGGAGCTGACAGCCCGCTTTGGAAGCGCCGACCTCGATGAAGATGACTACATCACCGACTTCAGCACGTCTCCCGTGTCTTCGTCAGGCTCGAGCCTCTCTTACCGCTCAGACAGCTCATCACCGTCTTCTTCGCTCTCAGGTTACAGCACTCCAGCTTCAGATTACAGCAGCTGCACCTGCGAACGCTATGGCATCACGCGCAAGGGTGATCGTGTCAAGATCGACTGCGGTGGTTCCCGCTGCGGTTACAGTGAAGATGACAGCTCATGTGAGAGCTCCGGTGACGAGGAACAATATGTATCGCGCTCCTCGCGCCGCAATGGCATCGTTGTCCGCTCGTGATGAACTCTCAATAGTAGGAGATGAAGAGAGAAAAAGAAATCGAGGAAGAATTTTAATGATTTTGCCTTAATCTTGGGGAAGAGGAAGGGGTATCTCCTGCATACCCTTGCCCTTATTACTCCCATCAGCAACCGGAAGGCCGACGATAGCAATTTGACTTCCTGGCCGTTCGCTCATTTTACGAAAGGGGTTTTTCAATTCCCCTGCCGTCCTGTTGTTCCATTGCGATCCGCGCGGTTTGGCGTCGACAAGGTCCAGTGATCGGATCCTGCGAAGGCTCAAGCCGGTCTTGCAGTCTTCGCAGTCCGACCTGCCAAAACAGACAAGTATGACCTGTTGCACCACAACCTCCGCGTTCAGCCCACCTGGGTCGATGCTGCGACCCCCACGATCGGACTTGAGACCCCGCCCCCGTTCCAACGTAGCGGTTCGGTAATGTCCTGAAACGACTTTACCTTGCTTTGCCTCGCGCACGATAGTGTGCTGGAAGGGAGCGCGGGTTTAGTCCGCATCGTGCGCTCGTTTCGTATGTTTCTCACAAACTGCTGTCTCGAGCATCTTGGCTTGGACAAATTATTCATTGTATATACTTTATTTTTTATCCAAGCCGAGCCAACACGAACCTGCTCCGGCGACAAGAAAAAAACACCATAAAGCGAGCCGACGCGGCTCCTGGGGATGTTTTTCCAATCATGTTCAAAGTGGGACACCGGATTTTTTTTTTAAGTCCGGGCCAGCCACATGCTCTACTCGGTAGCTTTGTTTTCCGCAAGCTACCTTGTTGTCAAGAAGGGATGGGGAAGTCAAACGACATATATAAAGAAACCCCTGAAAAGAAAAAAAAAATCAATGGCTTCCGGATTCGTTCGGAATGCTAATTGTCGTTTGCTTTACTTAGCCTAGATAAGTTCATAGATGACGCTTGAATCTATTTACGATATGAGAAAAAGTATTACACGTTGCTTCTTAATATGTGATCATGTGAAAAGTACCTAGTTAGGCAGGTGTCGAATCAAAGCACTCAACTGGTTGACAATGAGGGGTTAGTTTTTGTATGCCGAGTTGAACAAAAGCCTCTTTGTTACTAGAAGATAGTTCACGTTGAGAGCGATTAAGTACTTGACATTAGAGACGTAAAGCGGAAAGGGTTTATTGTGTGACTGGCACTAAATGCAGAGTCATGTCACAGGAAGATATCATTGTTCACGAAGTCATAAGTCTTGCGTCATTCATAGTCATGTTGCTATAGAGAACGCTACAGAACCACACGATCCTCTCCAGTTCTATGCTGGGTTTCTTTGTCCTTGTACCGGGACTGTCTGGTATCAAATAATATAACAAACGAATTTTGTCGCAAACAAAGGTAGGACCTCCTCCTAACTTGGAACCCATAATGTAGATTTATGGTCGGGTCTCCTCCCCTGAACGCCGAACGCCTTCCTTCATCCTTTCTCTTGCCTAACTAGGGGTTGCCTCGCCCTCCTCAACCAGCAAACGCCGAATAGTGCACAATGATAAATATTATACAATGAAGTGGGTGTCAAAGTGTTGGGTTGTCCAGAATAAGTGATTATGGTAGCGTGGAAGTAGCCAGTCATAGCTCTCTATAGTCACTGGGCCGAACTCTACGCTGCCGGTTTTGGTGTCGTCCAGGATTGACCGGTTTTCGGAAATAGGCCTCATCGTCATTGTTTGGAGTCGTAAAATTGGTTCTTGGCTGTTGTTGGTTGTTGTTATTGTTGAAGCCGTTCGTACCACCATTCATATTCATGAATCCCATGTTGCCCATTCCGCCATTGTTCATACCAAAGTTCCCATTAAACATGCCGTTCATCATGGCCGGGTTGAATGCGCCATTCATACCCATCATAGGGTTCATCATTGGACTCATGCCCATCATACCCATATTCATATTAGGTTGACCAAATCCATTCATATTCATTGGAAATGGCATCATGTTAGGCATTACGCCCATTCCGTTCATCCCAGGCATCATAGTCTGCATTTCTTTGGCTTCCTGAGCACGTTGCATAGCTTTAGGGGCTTTGGGAATCTTGGGGTTCTCCATCAGCTCATCTGCTGGCCGCTTCTTCGTAGTAGGTTCCGTGGTCTTAGGTATATCATGAGATTCAGTAGAGGAACTATGTGTGACGGAAGACTTGGGTGCTTTGGGTGACTGAGGTTTCACTTCGGCAGTTGTTGGTGTAGGTGACTCTGCTTTCTCTGGAGCATCGGGTGACTCGGTCTTGACAGGATTTGATGGCAATGTTTCTTTCTTCTCAGGAGGTGACTGTGATTGAGGATTCTCTACCGGCGGACTAGGAGATTGTTCTTTCACTTTAGCAGTTTCTCTTTCTTTAAGGAACGCCTCAATTTTTGTGGCCACTGCGTCGTCAGACTTCAGATCATCAATGAGCACTCCATCAGTCTGACATCCAGGGCAGACGAAATCGCTCTCGATAAGGGCATTAGTGATGCAGTCATTGCAATACGTCTTCTCACAGCACGGTGTCTTCATTGGGTCTATGAACATCCTGTTGTCGATGGAGCACAGTATTCCCTTCTCTTCAAGCTCCTTGTCCTCGGCAAAGGCTGCTTTCTGTGCCGCCGCCGATGACTTAGTTTTGGCTTGGAACTGCTCCCAGCTTGCTTTGTCAGGTTCTGCAATCACAAATTCACCATCTGCGTTAACCATGAGACCAGAAGGAGGCTTCACTTCCTCGCCATCGGCGCCAGTTTGCTGCAGCGCTGACTTGTCCACTGTCTTGAGAAATGAACGGGGGATACCCGTGGTGCGCTTGACTCGAGGACGGTTATCAAATTCGGGGTTGTCATTTGTTGGGCACAACTGAATCCAGTGGCCCTTTTGTCCGCATCGGTAACAGATGTAGCCATTTGGGGGTTCATGATCGGGAACATTGGCCGGTTTCTTGCTCCCAGGTTTGTATACCGCGGTTTTACTGTAACCATGGTTAGTATCCAAATACAAGTAGTCCCATTGCTCACTTACTGGGACATCTCTTCCTGTTGTGCTGTCCATTGGTCGGATTCAGCCTGGAACATAGCCATCATTTTCTCCTCCTCAGTAAGCGCTGAACTCATCTGCACCAAGCCTGTCGTCGCCGGTTTTGTGACTTTAGCTGTGGCTTCTTTCCGACTGGAGTTTTTCGCGCTTGAAGGCATTTTTCCTGACACATAGCGAGCCGCGCGACCGGCGCCAGGCTTCTGAGGGGGGAGACGGCGTGCCACGACTGTCGTGGATCGTGGGATAATGGTCGTGTCGTCATCGTATTCTAAGAAGTTGTTAAAAGGGTGAAATTTTAAGTACTACTAGCATGGTCTTACCTTCACTACCGTCATCGGTATAGATAGCAAGATCAAAATCTGTACCATCACCCAGACCACTCTTAATGATAATGTCACGCTTCAGTTCAAATACTGAAATGCCGGTACCATCAAACTCGACTCTTGTCGGTTCCTTCTGCGACTTGAACTTGAAGAACACAGAGGAAGTCATGGTGAATTATCGCAACAAGATTGCGACTTTATCCTACTGTTGGCGTATGAGTAGCGGAGAAGACCCCGGGAGGTCTCGACAGCTTATGATGAGATGGCTAGATGGTTAGATTAGGCGATCAGGGAATGTTGGCACTTGTACGGATTAAGTCGTTCGCAAGCTAGTTAGTTTTGAATGAATTCGCGAAGTGGATTGTGGATGTGTAAATATAACGCGAAAGTTTTGCGCGGTATTTGTTTCTTTTATGAGCGAGCTGACAACACGAGGGGATGGGTATCAATTTCTGATTGTACTTCACGAACAATGAGAGCTCACGCTCTGAATAGAAGAGAAAGAAGGAATGTACAAAGCCACAGGTGGTTGATGCCACCAGGTCAGCTCGATAAAAACGAGGAGAAAAAAGGCAAAATCCCTCCAATACCAAGCCACGACGACGACACGCACAGAACCGAGAGCCGCAAGAATCTCGTCTTCTACTTAGTCCGAGGCCGCCCACCGTACCCTATGGATACTATCACAATGCTCAAGCACAATCGCAATGAATCGGCCGAAACAATGATCGTACGCTGGTCCTGGCGGCGATGGTTGCGCGAAGATGCGGAAATGCGAAGATGCGACCAGGATGCGCAGGCTAGCCGCTGATGCTGGTCCAACTAGTCGATGATGACAGCGCAGTATCGTGGGGGAACACGCGCGCACTACCTGGAGAAAGTAGTAGTAGTTAACCTGTCGTAGATGCCGTCCCGTCGATGCCGTGGATGTCTTGATACTACGATGCGGCGGTGCAACAGGCAGAGTGTCGAGAAGAAAGCGAGGTTGGGGAGAGAGTCGGAGATGGGTGTGAGAATGGAGAGAGGGACGTCTTTGAACAACCATAAAAGAGGAGCATTGGTTATGCTTTGAAATGCCTAAAATTAGTCAGACGCACTAGGGCCAGAAATAGAAATATCACGTGATTTATTTTCCTGAACGTGCAATGCATTTGCTAACAGATGGCTGCAACATTGGCAGGTGCGTCACAACTGACACATCTTGCAAGCAATTGCCAATGAAATCATAGGTACTTAAACTAACAGTTGTGCCTTGGTGAATTAATCTAAGTGATACCTTACCTAATAATAAATATATACATATATCCGCCTATCTATACCGGTAGACGCCTATGCCCATACTTCTCTTCCGTTCTATATCCGCCGGCAGTTTGACCCAATAGACATTCTGCATCGCCGCCTCGAGAATCAACGCCAGCCCCATAATAAGCAAACAATGCCGTTACTCGCATAGAGTACCCAGTATCCTAAGGCCACATATAAATATGGCTGATTTAACTATCTGATATATGTTTTCAAGGTTCAGGCGTGTTGTCCTTCCTTGGCTCGCCCTGCACATTCCTTCCTCCCCTACGCCCGGTTCGTATGTCTCGGCGCGATGTGCAACAACAGCCCAACCCAGCGTGTATGATGAAGGCCAATAAGGTAAGCCCAGCTGCTGTCCACTCAAAGGCTAACATATTTGTCCCGACCGAGGCACTCACGCCAAGGTCTGGCTGAGAGTTCAGCGCAGCTTGGAATATATACGAGATTGCGGTCCCAAGACCAGCAGCGACGATGGCAATCACAGCAGAGATACCAGATACTATCCCAAGCGGGAGGCTCCACCATCTCGAATAAAGCACAACCACGGAGCTGACGAGTAGGATCGCATTCAATATGGTAGCACCCAGGAAAAAGCCGAACATGATGTGGGATGCAATGCGCAGAATGTTCAGGATGTCGTTGACCTCGGAAGGCAGGGCAATGGAAGCGCCCGACAGGAGCTCGTTGAGAAGGATCGCGACTGGATTGAACCAAAACGAGGCGTCTGGTGTCGAACAATGGGTAATCCCGCTTTCGTCATGTCAGCCTATCTCTATCTCTTAGCCATGGTACGATCCGTCACCTACTCCATCTGATATCCCTCGCAGAAATTCCACAAGCCTACTTGGTAGAAATCATGCAGTCCCAGAGTCCGGGCGATTGAGTTTTGCAGCGACAATGACGTCGGGGCCGACTGGACAAGTATATTGGTCAGGTCCAGTTTGAAGAAATATATGCTTCCCAAGACTCCATTGTTCCGCGTGTTCCCGATCTCGACCTGTATTTGCAGTTAAATCAATAAGCCACCCGATGAGCTGTTATTGGCTCTTACCAGGATCAGGAACACTATAGCGACGAGGTAGAGAAAGATTAATATGAAGATGGCATTGCGTCGTGTTGTGGTCCCTCTCTTCAGTATAGCTTTGCTCTCGGGGTCCTCGGAGCTGCCACGCTCCTTTTCGGCTTCTGTATCGTTGGGTGCATCTTGACGTCGGCGTAGTGAAGACGAAGAACTCAATGCCATACTGAGCAAAGAACCGAAGAGTATTCAGTCTGAATTCGCAAATATTAAGGAAGCAGCTTGGGATCCGATTTCCGAAGCTCTTCGTGAAAATTATCGGGCAATCTATCCAACCCTATGCCAGCTATCCATGTGATGCAACTCAGTCACTACTCATACCTTGGACTTTTAGAAAAGAAACAAGTGTGGGTTGCCGATGAGGTAGGTTGATGGAGCATTTGAGGGCCAAGTCCCTGATCTGCAAGTAGCAAAGATTGATGACATGGTGACCAGGGACTATAACCTAATTACAAGTACCCTTGAGGTAGACGAAACTTTCTTTCTCAAGGCAGAAGCATTGAAGCCCTTACATGGATGCTGAAGTGGGCCTTGAAGTACCTACCGGTGGTCTGGGCTATTATGGAGTACCTACTTACTGCTGCACCGACAATCGTCATTACCGGATACATTATAACTTAGGTGCACGCATGCAGTACCAACTTACAACACGTGAACCCGCTAACCATACTTTTACTACTTATACCAAACTCGCCGGGCCTTAATTCATTTGGTAAGGTGTTCCAACATCAGATTTCAGTTGATTTCAGTACCTGGCCAGAATAGCATGTGATGGAGAAAACCACTTCAGCACCGCCCCGAATAGTTTCCAGCACTTATACGCGGGCAGGGGTAGGTGGAGTGGCTGAGCCCACTGAAAGACCGCTTAGCGGTGCGCTTTAGTTGCCGACTTGACGTAAGTTTGGTAGTAGCCGCTGAAAATCCACAGTGTCGCTGACGCGTGTCACCCTGGCCATGTACTGTAATCCGTATTTGCATCGATCAGCTTATGATTACCTAGCAACATGGAAATGCAAGTGCAATCTGACTTTGCACAACTCTTCCGGGTTGGGTAGATTCTGGGACCTTTTTCAAGTAATCGCCGTCAAGGGGCCATCCACTAACGACAAGTACACCGCAGGTAGCATCAAGTACCCGGTTATTGAGTGAGATATTCAAGGCCACCGGCAAGAGATAACCGGCGAGTCATCAGGGGACCTTCGGTGCCAGATGGACCCGACTAGCATAGACAGCCCGGCCAGCAATATGAAGTCATTTTCTACTGCTAGGGTCCATCAATCGAAGATACTCTTCCACCTGCTTTCTCCTTGTGCTGATGTTGTTGTCGTTCGTATTGGTGTTGGTGTGTATGTTTATGCCTGATACCTAACCTAACCTATTCATTTCTGCGTTGGCTTCGAAGAGGTCACATCTCACCACCGTTTTTTGTTTCAATGGCTCTTCGTCGAGGGGCATGGTGGTTGCTCGCCATTGCCGGAACGCTCGCTCAAAACAGTATCAGCGATGACAGAACAACCAAGACTAGTTCAAGTGTGACCCTGAGCGAGGCCGCCACGCCTACCGGTCCTTATCAGTCGTTCAAATCCCAGTCAACGCAACGAACGGATGGTCTAGCGACTCTGTCTAATGGCGCAGGCTCGACGTTTACCGACAATGCCACCTCAACCCAAACAACGACCAGCAATACGGTTACGATTTTGACTGGTTTAGCTAAGACAACAACCACAAAGCTACCCGGAAATGCCACAACAACAGTCACTCCCGCACCCGCGCCGACCAACACGCAAGCTTGTAATAACTATGTAGAGTTCTGTACCCGAAAATATAGCAATATCACCGAGGTGGCTTGTCACAACTCTCCATTCATCACGCTGAACAATATTGCTGCGAATCAACAATACGATGTTACGCAGCAGTTGGACGACGGTATACGCTTTCTGCAGGCTCAAATCCAATGGCCCAGCAATGCGACGCAGCCGCACTTTTGTCACACAAGTTGTGATATTCTGGATGCCGGTCCAATAACCGACTGGCTGACAGACGTCAGGAACTGGGTAGCCCAACATCCCTTCGATGTGGTTACTATTTTACTGGGCAATGGAAACTAGTAAGTCACATGTTTTTATGCCATAGGTGCAGACAGTATCATCTAATTGGTATCAGCTCGGTTCCCTCACTTTACGTCCCATATATCGAGCAATCCGGGATTACTAAATATGTTTATACACCTCCATACGTCCCGATGAACCTTACTAGCTGGCCCACTCTGACCGAAATGATCTTGGGTGGTCAAAGAGTCGTTATGTTTATGGACTATATGGCCAATCAGACGGAATATCCATGGCTTCTCGACGAATTTTCGCAGGTGTGGGAAACACCTTTCGATCCAGTGGACAATAGCTTCCCCTGCGACGTGCAAAGGCCACCTGATCTAGCTGTGCCCGATGCTAAAAACCGACTCAGCCTCATTAACCACAACCTCAATATTCAACTCTCCGCCCTGGGCACAGATTTGCTTGTCCCGGCTCGAACTGAGCTCAATGTTACGAATAACGCCACTGGAGCTGGAAGTCTTGGGCTTGCAGCTGATAACTGTCTCGCGCAATGGGACCGCGCACCGAACTTTCTCAACGTCGACTATTACAACTACGGAGGCTTTCCCGGCTCGGTTTTCGAAGTCGCTGCCCGAATGAACAATGTTACTTATAACCGACCATGCTGCGGTGTTCCGGTCAACGGAGGTACAACAATACTTGACGGTTCAGGAGCTTACATAAGGTATCCCATAGCGGCACTAGCATTGTTCTGGTTGCTTATGTGATTGTCCTTATTACCTCATAATACATTAGCATCCGAAAAGGCGTTAGGGCTCAGGCATCTGACGGGAATGGCTTGACCTTCACCGTTAAAAGTAGTCGGTTCATGATTATAGACATAGACTAATAAGAAAATAATTCTATCCCCGAATATCATCATAATCTCCTTAACCTCTGCGTACCAACCATACCTAACATGTCGAAGCAGAATTCCGTCTTGATCAATACGCGTGCTTTTACCTCTTGGCTCATCGATGCGGTCTGCTTTATCTCTCCATATTTGCTGTACCGATCAAGGTCAAACGTACATGCCCAGGCGTCAAGGCTATATTGGCATTGTATGAAATAACTACTATTTATGAAAGTTGGATATGTAATAAGCAGATCAAAAAAAAAAAAAAAAAAAAAAAAAAAATCCTCACAACACGACTGTATTACCTCCTTCATCATTACTATATCAAATAAATTCTAGTCTTACTGAGTTTACATTATTAACTTCACGGGCAGCAAATTAAATATCTTAACATAATGTTAAAAATCTTCGGATCTATCCAACTAGACACTAGACACTTATGTGAATTATCAAGCATGACCTATAGTTAAGAGATAGGCTTTCTTCGCTGTGCAAAGTCTGGTCCTCTTGCTAACTTCCCGTCAGTTACAAAATTACCAAGGCATCTCTAGGGTATGAATAATAACGAAAAATTCGCCAGATTGACGATTCCTTTCCCTCGTCTACACCTAGCCACCCATTTGTAATAGTTGTCGCCTCCCTTCGATTCGCTAAATACCAGAGAGATACCAGAGCCAGCTGGTAACCCGTATGAATCGCTGATTTTCGCATTGCCAGATGCTATTCCATGTCATTCTTCATCCAAGCTCCGATAGATCCTTTTTGCACTAAATGAGAATTATTGGATACAAAGCCCCTGAGTTGGGATTAAGGGATCTGAAATAGAGTCTTCCATATCCCCTGAGTCTTGGACTGAGGTTTTTCACAAAGTTAATACTGTGACTTAGATTAACTAATCCGCATCAAACCCCAAAGTAGTTATCGTGATCCCACATTTATTCATCATTTCATGATATCATGTGCATAGAACAAAGAAAAAGGTATACGCTACCGCTAGGTATTAATGCCTCGGCGTGCAGCAACGACAGTCTCTATTCACCTCTATTGTTGCATTGTTGAAATTATTGACAATTCCTAAGCAATAGTTACCACCGTGTTCCTCTATCATCCCTCCAGAGACCAGATACGTGTCTCCGCTCACACTGCTTATTTCCAGTTCCTTTCCTCTTCGGACTCCCCTTCTATCTCCCTTCTACGTACCTCTGCTCCGAATGAACAATCGTTTCTGATAACTGCATACACCTGTGATTACCTTATTTAAACCTGCATATAGAGTTACCCTTAGTAAACTTCCTGCTGCAGCACGTCTTCTAGTTGAACAAGAACAATCTTAACATCTAGAGCAAACCACTATACTCGGGAGCAGACGATGGTTGCATCCGGAAGCCCGACTGGCGTAATGGCTAACGCGTAAGACTTCTAATCTTAAGATTGCGGGTTCGAGTCCCGCGTTGGGTTTTGCCATCTTTTTTTATAGAACTCATTAACAAATCGGATCATCTAGGCCCTACTAGAGTTATGGCTAACGTGTAGGATTGACCAAATATGTTTATGTTACAATTATCTGAGTTACAAACCCTTTTTAACCACTAAAGCGCATATAGCTTTGAGCAGCACCTCGTGGCAGACAAGTGGCTTGCTTTGCATTAGATTTTTATTGGTAGTTGAAACATGTAACCGCCTTAAAGCTACCTAGGTATCTACAGGGAGGAATAAAAGCCATTTGCTTCCAAGCTCGGCCAAGTCATTGCGCTCATTAAAGTAAAGGCGGCTCTAGTTTATCTGTTGGTGCATGGCCCACTACAGTTAGAGTTCATAGAGTTAACCTAATCATCTGAGCATTGTGTCTAAGAGCACCGATTATCACAAGGAATACAGGCTTATAGACAAGAATAATGGGCAGATAGACAACGCACTAGATGCCCAGACAAAGAGACTCTCATATATAGTAAGGTAGTGTCCACGAAGGCGCTATAGAGTCCTTAACTGTGACAAGGGCTTTGAACTTCTATTTCGCTAATAATTCTCTTTGGGTCTAAAGGAGTCCTTCGTTCTTAACTTTCGGTTAAAACGCAGCTCGTCCTTTGCCCTCTACTTATACACGAAGACTTTAATCATCAATTTTTTTGGCAGGCTTCGATCGATCTCCAATTTTTTTTTCCCCTTACAGCCTTTGGCTCGGATTTAGTGATATGTAGATGACTCTTTTGGATGTCTTGACGGGGGCGCGTTGGGCCTTGACAGCCCCCTAACAGCTCGCAAATCAGTGGCAATCTTGGCCGTGTGACCATTGCGCAACAATAAGTGTCTTTGCCTACTGTAAGCACATGGTTCATGACACCAATGTGCTGTGAATAGAGGGGTGTTAACTAAGTTAAGATGGCAAGTGGAGACCACAGGCCTTTGACCGTTCTGATTTCCTCAATCTGGTACAATATGTAGTCTCTCTGGGAATCTAGAGGACAGAATCTGTAGCTTCACTCCTCAACAGGAATTACACATGCTATCATACCATTTAACGTAGAGGGAATCGCGATTTGCTGGGACCGAGGTTCCGCCATCGAAGATGCTAACGTTTTATAATTCCTCACTGCCCAACACTCGTTCCTGCTGCCCACTAGTGATCTCGATAATAGACTAGGATAGCTACCTGACGACCTACTCTTTACACTCCGATGACGACACTTTCGAACCGAAGGCATATTTTTCATCGGTGACCTGAACGGGAATGGTCTTAGTAGCGTCGACTATAGCGAACGGAACTAAGGAAATCAATGTTTGATATCTGTGGAATATGTCAGCCTGACAATAACGATGTGCGCCATTAAGAGTACGTGTAGTCGATGTGTTCATTCCATGGAATAAGATTATATCTACGGATCCGTAGAATTGGATGCTATCGACATTTTCGTCTGACCGCTTCCAAGTCATCTGTGGCTTGTTTGCTGCTGCGACTCTTGTTAACTGATTCCAAATAGTTAAGTTCGCTCTACGAGAAGCCGTTGTCACGATGTGATTCGTGGTTAAGCGTCTTGGCATCCCAATTGAGTAGTATCCAACTCCGGGAGGTTCAAAGATTAGCGCCATTCAGGGGCCAGAGTTTAACGAGAGAGCCGACTACTCGTAGAATTAGTTGTTATCCACGTGTTAGGCAGCCATCTGAGGCCCTGCTGAAGGGCTAATATCGCGAAGTCATCCCAAATGATGTCGGGCATTTGGCTAATGTCAAGTCCAAACCACATCTAGATACTGGACGCGTATGCTACCGCCTCAATGCAAAGGTGACTAAGATCAATAAAAGAAGCAACTGCATTATAGCTGAGACATTGGCGGGCCTTTAGAGCACTAAATCATGAAATTTTTTAGTCACGCAAAATACGCCTGCAAACAGTTTCAGATTTTAAGTTGCTGCCTGGACTAGTTGAACTAGCCGTAGTAGCCGGACTTAGCATCGCAGAAGAGAGAAACATGCAGTATGTAGCAATCTCATACCATTCAATACCTACTTCGGTGCCAAGATACGCCGTCAACGTGAAGGCTGATGGGTTAATGGCGGTGGCGGAGTTGAGCTGAATGAGAAATGACGAAATCCGGCCGTTGCGCAGGCTTAGCGGTCACTGCCGTGCTCGAAGAAGTGCATCCAGCCGCGCCGTTAGTCAAGATCCGAGTGCTGAAGCTCCGGTATTCTGAGCCTCAGTACACGCGTTGAGCTCTCTGGTATTACAGTCCTAGGGCAGTGAGACGAACAGCCGCAAGCCAGTACTCCTTTATAAAAGCGACCGTCGGTCGTCTTATACAACGAATGTTAATTAATCAACTGCTTCATATACTCAATCAAGAACCCATAGCGACAAGTAGAATCTTTCCGGCACGGTATCTCAAAATGCTTCAATCAGTCTTGATTTCTCTCGGCCTTGGCCTGGGGGCCGGAGCAAACCTTCTTGTTCCTGAGCTCACTGGCCCGCACAAAGTCGGCACCACTGTCCTTGAGCTGGTAGATTCGTCCAGACAAGATCCATTTGCACCAACTCCTCAGCCGCGGGACCTTGTTATCTCTCTATTCTATCCCACGTCGAAACACTTGAAAAACTGCACGCTTGCACCGCAGTTTCCCCCTGTGACCGCAGCTACGATTGATGCCTTGGTCAACGCTACTGGAATTGCGGAATCTTTCACCACTCGTGCCTGTGCAGGCAGTCCCCTCTCTCGGCCTGACTTGCCTTTGGTGCTCTTCAGTCCTGGCCTTGGTAATCCTCGCCTTTTCCATTCTGATATAGCGGAAGAGCTTGCCAGTTACGGCTGGAATGTGGTCACTGTCGATCACCCGTACGAGAGCTTCATTGTTGAATACCCTGACGGGCGGTCGGTATCCTCAAGCGATTCTCCTAACCAGGCCAATGCAACACTCGAACAGTATCTTGACGTTCGAGTAAAGGATATGAGATTTGTCCTAGACTCGCTATCAAACTCCTCGGTCACATCTCGCATTCCCGGTCTGGAAACCTCCTCGAGATCGTCAAAGACGAGTTCCTATAACTGTCCCAAGACGAAGTTTACGACAAGCAAGGTGGGCGTTTTCGGCCACTCTTTCGGAGGCGCAACATCGCTTCAGCTATTGAAAGACGATCCGCGCTTCTATGTCGGCGCTAACCTCGATGGCTCGGTCTACGGCGATGTTGTTCAGAAGGGTACGGATTCGCCATTCGTATTCTTCGGCAGGCACGATGGCGCGCAAAATCACACCGACGAAAATGACGACACTTGGGCTGAGGCTTGGAAGAATCTTCGAGGGTTCAAGCGCGAGTACAGTGTTAATGGAACACTCCATGGCGGCTACACTGATATCCCCGTATTCCGAGATCTGCTGCCAAGCGGGGCTCTTGGTGACTATGCACAGGGACTGGGCAGTATTAAAGGGGCTAGGATACTCGCTATCGAGAGGGCGTTCTTGGGAGCTCTATTCGATCGGTTCCTGAAGGGAAAGGGGGGCGAGTTGTTAGATGGTAAGGGGCTTGACCAATGGCCAGAGGTGACCTTGGTCAAGTGAAGTCGACTGTAACTTCATCTCTCTTTACCTAAGATCGCACGGACAACAATGTTGTGAAATGGAGCTTTGGATTAGATTGGATTGGACTAAACAGCGTCAACATATCGTTTGAAATGGGTATATGAGGGTAGGAGTGGGTGGTTTTATGTGATGCGAGGCTGTTTCAGAGGTAGTTGTTCTTTTAATTAAGAGTTCATATTAATATAATACATGGAATTAGATCGCCGACCTGAGAAGTCCAGCGTGTCCAAAATTAGGATCCTTTACATAGTTCCAATCATTGACTAAAATGTTGTTTCCAGTTTTGGATAGTCCATTGCAAGGGCGCCCAAGTCGGCGAAGATGGCCCCAGAATCATCGTCTTTGAGTGTTTCCATTCTGTGTGTATCCTCATCTTCCAGTTTCTCCAGTTCTTCTTCTAGGCTCTCCTTTCCTTTTCCTTCGTCCTCTTTCTGAGGTTCTGTAGCATTTGCGATGCCGCTTGATTCTCCAACTAGCAGAAATTGCGTATTCACGTAATCGAGATGATGTGGCTGTGACGGCATCCATCGGAGCGATCGAAACTCGTCTTGTACACTGAGATGCATTATCTTAGCGCATCTTGATTAGTATAGATTGGGTTACGATATTTACTCACTCTTTGGGATAATCTGGGCCCTGGGGAAGTGCGACATTCCGGGGGGCATCATATTTTGGGTTCCTTGTACTGAGGATAAAGCTTCCCTTTTCTCGTAAACCCAACTCGGTCTGGACTTCGCCGAGCTCGGATGGCAAGGTGATCATATAGACTAGGTGACTTTCTCGTCCTGTTGTGGTAATAGCATAAATGCCTTCGGCGGCCGGAGTAGCGGCAGGGTTATGTCGAGTGCCCATTGTCTTAGTTTCGTACTCGGAAGACGAGAGAAATTCGTCCTTGAGTGTTTTTAAGGAGGCATCAGACTTCTCCACGAAGGCGAGCCATCGGTCTCTGCCACTTCGCGGAAATACCTTCTTCGGCACCGCGATGAGTCGAGCATTGCCCGCATCCTTGATGGTACCCTCGCCAAGTTTAGCATCTTTATCGAGAGGACGAAGGATCATGTAGCTTCGTTGGATGTCGTTGACGTCGCTGGGATCGTCAATTCCCACGCGACCACGGAAGAAGAAGTATATAATTCCTTTTTCAAGAATGCTGGAGGGAACTTCTCCCTCACGAGCACCGGGTTCCTCGGCAGTACCCGTCTTTCGGCCATGGCCCTGAGCGTCATTCTCTACGTCTTTGCTGGGCTTTGGTTCCTCCTTTGATTTTGAGGTTGCGTGTCCGTTGCCATACGCCTCAGTAGGACTTGACGTGTAAGCTTATATAAACGCCTTTATTAGAACAGAGGCTAACAAACCTTGGCATGGTCTCTTCAATGGTCTTCTGGGTTTTGTCGTTATCCTTCTTTGGACGCTTTGAGTCTGGTGCAGTCTTCTCTTGAATTTCGTGTTTCGAGCCAGCACCTTTGCCTTCGCCTTTCTCGTCGCCGCCTTTAGCGGCAGCAGTCTTTTCGGCTGCTCTAGTTGTCGGCATTGTGTCTGGATTTGGTGCAACTGCTTGATGTGCAGCGTCCAATGAGGGAACTAGCTCCAACCCGATTAAGAGTAATTGGCTAACGATTGAGGATGCGCTGACCAATTGGGCAACTGCAAACCGGATGACAATGTTATAAATTCGATTGAGAATTCCACGATGGCGAACCTACTTTTAAAAGATATAAATAAGCTGAACACCGAGATTCTGTGTCATCACAATCACTCGACGAGCTCATCAATCTGACGTCATGGGCCAGGGATTGAGCTTCTGCTAGAGCCAGGAACGCTGGTAGCCCTGCGCGGGTAGCACTGCATAGTTTTACCAGCCGGCAACTCGATGACGCTGGTTAGTGCCTCTTCAGGTCTAAGGCGCCCGCGGATTTAGCATCCGACCCCTGAGATTATCCATGTGGGGGCTCTTGGTGTAAGTAGTTTCTAGGACTACCTATTACAGCCTTACTAACCAACCACGGCCAACAAAATAAAAGACAACGTCACAAAGTCCAATTTGAGGGTATAAGTATTTATGTCTAGGTTGAAACTTTATTGTTATTAAAATATATACAAGAGAGATTTAGGGTATCTCAGTGGCCCGCTTTTTGGGGGCTATGTTGTAAACACTGAACTCCAGGTTTCAATGGTCGTAATTAGAACAGTTGGTAAGTCGGCCGTTTTGTCTAACAACTCCTTACCGGCCGTCGTTTGATTCACCCACGATAGCTCCCATTCTAGTAGCTCGGCAGCAAACGTCTTTTGGTTGTAGTCGCTCGGTGGTGTCGCTACCAGGTAATCTACGAACTTCTGCCACCTCGGGAGATAGTATGTCGCGACGAGGCCGCTCCAAGATCGAGAGGAGTAATCAGAAATCTGCCCTGTTGGCCCCCACAGCGTGACCTGGTTGCGGGCTTGGTACTCGAGGAAGTCTGCAGCAGCCGAGTGGTTTGGATCAGATATGTTAGCGGTCGCACGGGCAGCCTTGATCCAAGTAGATAACCGGAAGTCCTCGTTCGTCGCCAGGACTGCATCCAAGGTCAAGAGGAGTTGCGTTAGCTTGTTGCCCTGAGACCTGAGGCTGCGCTTGCGTGAGGAACTGTCCTCCACCGTCGTGTATGTTGTAATTAACTGCTCATATAAGGGAATGAATGCATTGCCCAGGACTTGACGGGTCCAGTCGACAAGGTCGTATTGATAGGCTGGGTTGTGGAATAGTGTAGGCTTGTCTATGCCTGCTTGATACAGAAGGTTCCAGGCCGCAACCACAACTGCGGGGTCGTAATTAAGGAGCGTAGGATGGTGGCCTGTGCGGTTTACCAGGTTCGTTATGCTTGGTACGAGTTCGAAAATCGATTTAGGAACAGCATTAGCAACGAGGTTGGTATTGTTAAAGACCGTCGGCCTTAACAATTCCCAAGCGTCGTATA
Organism: Xylaria flabelliformis; assembly: GCA_007182795.1. Taxonomy (NCBI): domain Eukaryota; kingdom Fungi; phylum Ascomycota; class Sordariomycetes; order Xylariales; family Xylariaceae; genus Xylaria; species Xylaria flabelliformis. The sequence continues at coordinate 408,882 of VFLP01000007.1, read as the reverse complement.
CGCCTTTCGGAATTTGAACACCACCTGCCCCATAGCGAGCACCCACCCAATCATGAAAATACTTCTGGGTATTGATGGGGGTCTCGCTCCAAGCCTGGTCGAGCAGGAGATCATACATGATCTCGTTACCTTCGAGACCCTCCGGTGTAAGCCCAAAGCCAACTAAATTATCGCTTAAGTGAAGCGCCTCGATTGAATTTACAGTCACGTTCATAATTTGTCCATACTGTAGAAGAAGTCAGTATCTTCGAAAAGAGAAGGGATCGCAAGAAGGACGTACCAATCCGTAGTTGCCACCATAGCCGTGAAGTTGACACCATACCCAGGGTTTTCCGTAAAAAGATTTAGTCCTCTGCCACTGCGGTTGGGATTCCGAGAACAGGTCCAAGATCAGCATGTCAGAATCAACCGTCACGCCGCCCAGAAACGACTTGATGCGATCATTCGTCCAGAAGGCCGAGTTGGACGAGAATAGCCAACCCTGCATAATCCATATTGCATCTGGGTCGGCCGCCTTGAGCGACTTCCATGTGTTTTTACTCACGCTCTCAAGATAACCTAGGTCACCAGACGCAGGGTTATTCTCGTTAAACTGATCTAGGGTCCAGAAGTTTGTGACGTTGCCGTAGTAAGACTTTTGCTTGGAAACGAATCGAACCTGGAGCTCTTCAAACAGCGGATCGAAGGGATCCAAAAACGTGTCGTTGGTATAACTAGTTGGGAAGCCCTCCCAATTCGAACCATTCGATACGTTTGCTGAAGGAAAGACTCGAGTGATCGATCTCGGAGTATAGCCCGGGAACGCTGGGAGGATGGGCTTGATGCCGAGCTCAACCATGCGTTCCACGATCTTCAATTGCAGCGAGAACTGGTCGTCTATCCACGACTCTTGCGTCGAGCCGCCCCAAGAGCCCTGAATGTTTCCAAAATGATTCCAGGCTAGGAAGGCCGGACCACTTAGAAAGTCGTCGAGATCAGCATCGGAGAAGCCCATTTCGCGGAAGACCTCGATATAAATCTTCTCAAACCCAATCCATGCAAGGGCGGTGTTGATGCCCCGGAGGGCCATCCAATCCAAATGTTCCTCCCATTCGGCCCATCCCCAGAACGCTGAGGTGTAAGAGGTTGTCACTTGAAGCCCGTTAGACGAGATCGACTATTTTAACACATTATAATCGACACTTACCGGTGTTCAGGTAGTACCGGTAAGGAACAACACTAGAGCCGTGCAGTGGACTAGAAAGAACAGGGAGGTGCTTCGGCGCCTCATCCAATTGACTCCCGACAAACCACCAGATGTCGACGTGAGCCTCGCTTGATAAGTAGGTATGAAGGCTAGACACTATGCCTTAGTTGGGCGACCATCTCAGAGCAATGAAGCAGAGGCCGTACTCACCCAGCAAATAGTCCTCCAACCGTATTACCTTGCACGAGGATCTTGCCCTGCCCCGTGCTCGTAACGACAAAGCTGTCGTTCACACGCTCATTCTCGACGTCCGAGAGTGTTTCGTTACAGCCAAGAAAGTCAACAATCTCGAACTCGAAATACTCGGCGTGTTCAGGCAGACGGCGCCGAACCAAGGACTCAACACCGGCGGTTGATTCCGTGGTTCGGAGGGCAGTGATGCCCGCCGCGAAGGCCCAGGCGACGAGATTGAAGACGCGCATCGGGTCAGGTACGACGTTTCAACTTTCCTAGCAAAGCGGTGCGTGCCGCCGCAACGAGACGGGCGAGAGGTGCCGCGCTGATATGGTATTTTGTGTTCATTACGCTATTACTTGGCACCTACCTAGCTAGACTAGCTCATCACGAATCTCTGATCGGCAGGGGCTCTTGGACAGGGTATTTAATTACCAGCACCGGCGCTGAATGCATAGTATACACTTTAGTTTCTGTACTGTGCTACGTAACGTGGCGCCTCAGAGATTAAACGATGCTCAAATAGGTATAGAGCAATTGACGAGATCTCACAGCAAGGAGAATAATGAACAGAAGCCCCAACTACATCTGTGAAAACTCAACAGCTAGGTAACTATCTCAGTGCTCTAAATGTTTTGCTACACCAGCATTTGTCGTCAATTTATCGACTTACGTAAGAAAAAACGAACTGATGTCACAGAGGTTTAACAAACGAAGGTCAAGATGCTAAGGCATGCGGCAATAATAATACACCCGGAAAGATTAAAAAGTCTTTCCATTGAGTAAACAGACAAAAGATATGCACTATCCGTTCTCGAGAGGTTCAGCAAACCGCCCAGCAACTCATAACACGAGGCCTACGCGCTTACTGTTAATTTGCCAGCCATCGTCCGAGTCCTTAGAGTATCCTCTGGCCCTTCGACATGCTACTTGTGCCGATTTTCAAAAAGCACCTAGAGGAGAAAACGACTAGATAGTTTCCCATATCTCAACTTCACAACGCTTAACGCCAGGTATAACAATCGAACCTGGTAGTTTTCTAGTAGAGATCTGAGCCAGGGTAGCATTCCCAATATGCAAAGCTATTAGTCGAGTCAATTTGTCAGGCAGTTCCGAGAGACGGGTACCAGAAGACTCAGCTGTGGTTGTGCAATGCACTTAGTCAAACAACTCAACCGGACTGACCTTGGCGATAATAGATGGTGGCTGATCAATTTACATGGCTCGCCTGTAAGGCATTTATGTATCCGGTTGATAACGCGAATGCACGTGCGAGAACTGATGTCACCGATTTACAAAGGTTATTATGGCTATCAACCATTAGGCTCTGTCTTACTCTATGATCCCTAGCAGCCAGCCACGTGGGTAACCTTTACGCATGATATCTGAAGCCACTATCTTCACAATCCGACCTAATCGCTCAATAACGGCAGACTTACACCGAAAGTACTGATCTATATCCGGGGTAGCTGAGACTACGACTAGCAAGTCATCCGCCTAGCCAACACGTGGGCTATCTTCTCAATCTCATTCAGTGCCTCGGGCCACAGCTAGAAAGTTGTCTCCGCACGTCGTATAAGTCAAGCGCACTATGCGGAACGCCTCTCATCCATCTTACTCAGAAGCCTATCTAGCATATTCTCAGACATCATCTGAATCACGTATGGATTGACGAGTCCGCGCTCGCGGCATCTTGTCGAAACGCTGTTCATGATATCACTATAAAAAGATGCAGCTCTATGGCAATTGTTACCGGCAACGCAAGGAGGGCCAGGTCGCGACTAACAGTTCCCATCTGTATCGTTTGCAGCATATATGTTCGCGTGCCTGTGAAGCCCGCTCAGGCAAACAGATTGAGTCAGAATTTGGTCTAACTTCTGGACTTTCGTACAGTGCATGACAATACATCCCTTGCCCCAAGCAGATGATATGTCTTCGAGATTCTTTGTTTATTCATTAGCATAACAGAGTCACCTTTTCCGGCGATTCTTTCTAGATCATTTAAGCCAAAGCGCTCTATCTAGCAATCGCCTCTCTACTGTCTCAAGGCTTCTTTCTGATCGGGATCTCCTTCGTCAGCTCCTTAGTAAATGGAAGGAAATCGCGTTGCCCAGGAATGTATTTGCGTAGTACTTCCGGAACAACAATTCCATCGGCTGTCTGATAGTTTTCTAGAACGCAGCAGAGAGTCCGCTCCGTAGCACAAAGTGTCTATCAAATGTTAGCTCTGCGGAATTTTGAGGAGCTTGTGAGGGAGGAAAGGAGATAGAATGGAAAATGATGACATACTGCATTCAGGGCATGTGTATACACCTTCTTCGCGGAATCAGGCGTACCCTTTTGTTTCTTGGGGCCGAATCGGATGCCTAATTCGCGAGTCTGGTAGTCGGTGCAGTTGGAGCATGAGACTAGCTCCTTGTATTCTTTCTGGAAGGGGAAAATGGCCTCGAGGTCATACTTTGCGGATGCCGCGTTGTTCAGCGCTGAGGATACAATGGAGACGACGCGATAGGGCAGTTGAAGAGCCTTGTAAAATTCCTCAGAAATCTGGATCATCTCATCGTAGTGCTTCCAGCTGTCCTCAGGGTTGCAGATAACGAACTGCTCAATCTTCTCGAACTGATGTATTCTGAAAAGGCCCCAGGTATCGTGGCCATGCTTGCCGGCCTCCTTTCGGAAGCAAGTGCTGTATCCGGCATACTTTATCGGCAACTCGGTAGTCTGGAGCCACTCGTCGGAATGCAGAGCAGAGAGCGGCTGTTCGCTGGTCGCAATTAGGTACTTCGGATCACTATCTTGTTCGGTGATCTTGTATAGTTCTTCATCGAACTGAGACAGCTGGGCCGTTTTAGCCATGTATGCTTGGTCCATGAAAAAGGGGGGCTGGTTGGGAGAGTAGCCCTTGTTGAAGAGGAACTCCAAGCCGAAGTTGATGAGAGCCTGGTTGAGAAACAGGCCCCAGCCAGTCAGGCAGTAGCCTCGGTGGCCGGCTAGCTTGGTGCCACGCTCAGGATCGTAGCCATCAAGCCGGGCGAGGACTTGGTGATGGCTCAGCAGGTTCTCGTTGGTGGGGCGGGAGGTCTCGGGGTTCCAGGTGCGAAGCACGGCGTTGTCGTCTTCAGTGTTGCTAACGGGCACCGAGTCGTGGACGTAGTTGCCGACAGTCTTAAGCTTGGCGTCTAGCTTCTGCTGTAGCTCGCCGGCGGCCTTCTCCTGCGCGGCGCGTCGTTGGGTGATCTCGTCCTTCTGAGCCAACAGGTCGTCGATGGCCTCACCCTTCTTCTTCCGCGCGGTGATGCCGCTCTGCACGGTCTTGAGCTCGGCACCTATCTGCGTCGCGGCATATAATGTTGTCCTGTGGACTTCCCAAAGCTCAATAATCTCGTCTACGATCTCTATCGGAGCATTGCGCTTCTTCTGGCTTTGTCGGATCTTCTCCGGGTCGCCGCCACGAGAGGCGATGAAATCGTTGATGTCGAGCATCTTTGAGGCTGATTATGCACTGCTTTTCTATCGAAACTTAACGATGTGGTCAACACACGACACAAACAGCTGGACACGACAAGGACAACAGTGATCTTCTGGTTATCGAGATGGATTGCCCCACCTGCAATTGGGTTGGAGGGGTAGCGGAAATTTCAGTATGTTTTCCACATGAGGCAGGAGGGGTAAATGCCTACCCTGGTCTCGATAGGCTTGGGTACCAAGCTAAGGCTAGTAGGTCATAGAAGGCGGTGAAACTCAGCAGAAAGTGCAAGAGCCAACTACGTAGTTAGATTGAGACAGTGAAAGAAAGTAGTGAGACTGCAACTTCCAAATATCCTGAGTTAGTTATATCAGCCACGCCAAACACTCCAATTAATTCAAGAAAATACTACAGCCTACTATCTGCTAATGGAAATCAATACGGAAAATAATTCAGTGGATACTCTGGCTGCTCCTGTTACTCCGGCTACTCCAATTACTCAACCGCAGAAAAAGACTGTAAAGTATCATCTAACGCACAGCGATGCGGCGAAGAAAACAGCCCTTCGTACGATAATCAAATTCCGCGATGATCTCAAGCTTCCAGTTTCGAACACCGATATTTTCAAATATACTGGGTTCACCCATGCAACAGGTTATCGAGTATTAAAGGATAGCACGGATCATCGTTTCCACAATAATCCTTTCTGCGACGAGACACGAGGTCGTCCTCGGGCCCTCACAGAGGCCAATATTGACCAGATAATCGAATTTCTTGGGCGAGAAGGCTGTAGCCTCCCTTGGGCTAACCTCTGTGCTGCCGCTGGCCTCGAATTTCCGAATCTTTCGAAGCCTCCGTCCACAACTACGATTAAAAAGGCGGTGTATGGAAGAGGATGGAGGAAATGCGTTGCTTGCTCAAAATTTTGGACTTTTAAAAACGTAGCTGATGAACATGACCGGTTGGCTCAAGAACAGCTTGAAAAACATAAACTTGACCTCGCTTACTTTAGATTTGGCCCTAATGGCAAGGTCAATGTCACTAGAAAAGCTGGCACTCAATATTGCACTGAGTGTATTCAATCCCGTGCACTCGACAGCCACCTCAAGAATCGAATTAATAAATAAATACTATACACAAGTCTACGGGTAGCACATCAAGATAGAATAAGGGTGTGCATGATAGGAATGCACGGCCTCTCAATTATTTATGGTGGCTGTCAAGGACATATATTGAAACTTGCGGGCGTGATGTTCAATCGTGCATTATGAGATCCTGAGCGACAACTTGAAGATGATACAAAGCGAAAGAATCACAACCAGCATGCGATCTATGTGGTAATTATATTGGGTTCTCCATCGAAACAGTAAGGCGACATCTAATTGTATCAAGTACAAGCTCTAGGTGTATCTAGCTTCCTAAGCAGATATCCGTACACACCCTCCTTAAGCCTGCAGCGCCAATTCCTCTCGCGCAGCATGACTTCCACCTCGCCACGACTTAGTATGATCTCTATCTTCATCAACGGACCTCTCGCCGCCGACAGGGCCCCATCCGCCTCCACCAGGCGTGTTGACAATAATCCTGTCACCCGGCTTCATAGGCGCGCTATTCTTAGCCCCCATGCTGATCCTGCGCTCTTCGTATTCGACGTCTTCCTGCTTGTCGCCGTCCGTCGCATGCTGTCCCTGAGCCGCGAGGTCTTTCTCCGGGTTTGACTTGGCCACGCGTCGCACCCAGATGTTCAGGCCGCATGCTGCATCTTCGCCGCCCGCGAGGCCGTAGGGGTGGTATACGCGGCGCTCGCTGAGGATGGATACTTGAACAGGGATGCGGAACTCAATGTCACGCACCACGCCGTCACCGCCGCGGTGCTGGCCCCTGCCACCAGAGCCCTTGCGGATCGAGAACTCGCGTAGGAGCACGGGATACCGGCGCTCGAAGACTTCTGAGTCTGTAATCCGCGTGTTGGTCATGTGCGTGTGTACACCGCTCGTGCCCTCCCACGTAGGTCCAGCGCCCGAGCCACCCGCGATTGTTTCATAGTATCCGAAGCCCTTCACCTCCGTCTCGCCCGACAGGTTGCCGCCAAACCCGAATGTGAGGTTGTTGCAGTCACCCTGGCTAGCTGCGCATGCCTCGAAAGCCTTAAAGATGACGTCTGTGACACGCTGGCTCGTCAAAACGTTACCTCCGACAACTGCGGCGCCCGTTGAGGGCGATAGAAGCGATTTAGGCGGAATCTTGACATGGATCGGCTTAAGACATCCCTGGTTCAGAGGGATGTCCTCTGATATCAGACACCGCAAGCAGTATATGATGGCGCTGTAGGATACAGCCTCCGGCGCGTTAATGTTTCCATAGACCTCGGGTCCAGTACCATCAAAATCGAAAATGGCCTCGCCTTTCTCCGGATCTATCGTCACACGTAGACGGATCGGTGTGCCGTCATCCATGTAATCTACTGCTGAGAGATCCTTTCCTTCAAATCTCTTATATACCTCCTTCAACAGGGTTCTAACGCATTGCTCAGCATTATTTTGTATGTTGATCATGTAAAACTGGACCGTCTCTTCTCCATACTCTTGGATCAAACTCTCAATGAGTGAGATGCCCTTCTGATTCGCCGAGACTTGTGCTCTGAGATCATTGATGTTATCCGCCAAGCATCGAGTACCGCTGCACCCGGGGTATTGCGCCGGCTCCTTGTACAGCAACTCTGTAATCCTCTCCTCGTTGAATTTACCCTCACTCACAATCTTCTCGCTCTTGATCGCCGCGCCTTCTTGGAACAGCTCGCGCGAGTGGGGTGGCATACTGCCAGCTGTAATCCCACCGATATCCGCGTGATGTGCTCGTGACGCAGCGTAGAACAAGATCTTCTCTCCCTTTTCGTCAAAGGCGGGCATCAACAGAGTGATATCTGGTAGATGCGTTCCACCATATGATGGATGGTTTGAGATAATCACATCTCCTTTTTTGAGTTTACCCTCCCATATCTTGGCCTGTGTTCTCACACATGTTGACATAGACCCAAGATGGACAGGCAAATGTGGTGCATTTGCGACTAGACCTCCAGTGGCATCAAAGATAGCGCATGAAAAGTCCAGACGCTCCTTTACGTTTGTGCTAACACTCGTCTTCTGAAGGGCTCTGCCCATCTGTTCGGCAATCGCCATGAAGCGGTGACCGAAGATGCTCAGCATGATGGGATCAACCTCTCGCTCGGTTGTCCCCCTTTTATGGGACCTAGTCACAGGTTAGCCTGCTGCGCAACATCATAATTCGGGAGGAAACTTACTCTTCTTTGCTGGTATCGGCCCCAAGGTTGATGATGACGTGTGTTTGAAGGATTAAAGCGGTTGCGTTAGGCGTGACAACAATCGTCTGTGTTCCATCAGCGAGAACGGCCGGGCCGTTGATCTCATCACCAACAGCCAAGTCTTCCAACTTGTAGATAGGGGTCTCTCGGCGGCCCCCTTCAAAATACACCTGAGATTTGCCGTACGCCTTTTTATCCCCAATAGACTGACGTTTGACCTCTTTAAGCTGCTGATCAACTGTTTTGTCTTGATACCTAAAGCTTTTGCCGATTCCTCGTACACGGACATCATCGACAATTATGTCTCGTTCGTCGAGAGTAAAACCAAACTCATAACTATGATGCTTCACGAACGCCTTGCCAAATGCCCAGTCGTCCCCACCAAATGAATCTCTGGCATCTTCTTCGCTAGGTTTGATAATCATGAGAGCGGACTCGGTTCCTCGGTAACGCATGTTAAGATACTCCTCGAAGATGATCTCGTCGTCTTGAAATCCCTGGTCTCGGAGCGCCTGTCTTGACTTCTCCTTAAGCTTATCCATCTTCTCCTTCAGTTCGTCCACAGCTTTTCCCTTGTCTTGCCATACTTTAGATTCGGGTTCTTGTCGCTCATCCACCACGTCCGCCAGAGCCATACCGTATGCTGATAACACAGAAGAATATCTGTGCACCAAGATTTGCTTGACGCCCAAGGCCTCTGCAATGGCCACAGCGTGTTGACCACCTGCGCCGCCAAATGTCGCAAGACGATGCTTCGACGAGTCATGTCCCTTGGCTTCCGTGATAGATCTGATTGGTCTGGTCATGGCCTCATTTGCAATGGTTAAGAAGCCGTACGCCACCTCGTCTAGGCTCATGTTCTTCCCGGTTTCATTATTAATCTGGTCGGTAAGTTCCTGGATAACCTTCTTACTGGCCTCGTAATCGAGACCCTCGTTTTCGTTCTTCCCAAAGATTTTAGGGAAGAAATCAGGCAAGAGACGACCAAGGAACAGGTTGGCATCAGTTACTGCAGCAGGGCCACCTTTCCGGTAGCAGGCAGGCCCCGGGTGAGCGCCGACAGATTCGGGACCAACAACGAAGAGCCCGTTCTTGAAGAAAAGCCGGCTTCCACCACCGGCGGCAACAGTGTTGATATCAAGCTGAGGTGATTGAATGGTGACGCCAGCTGTCGTTGTTTCAAAAACATGCTCATATCGCCCTTCACCATACCGAGAGACGTCTGTGCTGGTGCCGCCCATGTCGAATCCAATAACAGGAATCTTGGTCTCTTCATCGTAGCTTGTGATCGCGTAACCCACCACACCACCGGCTGGACCTGAAAGGATCGCCTTCAGACCAGTGAACTTCTCCACGTCGACCAATCCGCCGTCACTCTGCATAAACTCGCATCTCGCGCCTTTATTGCCCTCTTCTTTTAGGACACTCCGTGTACCTAACCCACCAGCAAATCCCTTCTGGAAGCCAGCAATGTACTTCTTAATAGCTGGGGTGAGATAGGCATCGGCGCACACACTTGTTGCGCGAGAGACGAGTTTAATCATGGGCATCAGCTCATGACTAAGTGAGATGTGCTCGAAGCCAACGTCTCTTGCGATTTTACCTACCAAGGCTTCGTGGTCGGGGAATGTATAGCCGTGCATTAGACACACAGCTATGCTCCGAATGCCCTTGTCGTAGATACTCTTGAGCTGGTCCCAAATCCTATCTTCTGTCGGCCGTTGAAGGACTCGGACGGCTTCACCCGACAAGCCCATTACCAGATCTGCCTTGGCGGCCTCTGGCGAACCTGCCTTTACCTCGGCCTTGGTGATATTTCTCCCTGGGTCTTCCGCATAATCCTCCAGTGTCACTCTCTCATCTATCTCAACAACCTCTTCATACAGGACATCAGGCTTCTTGATAGCGAGGTCGAAAATCTTTGGTCGGCTCTGGTTGCCGATCGTGAGACAGTCTTGAAATCCTTTGGTGACCACTAACGCGATTTTCTCTCCTTTGCGTTCAAGTAACGCATTTGTTGCGACAGTGGTGCCCATGCGTATGCTGTCGATTTCGGATGTGTCCAATGCCTCGCCACGCGGGATGTCCCGCTTCTGGAAGTGGCTCATAATGCGCCGTATCCCCTCGAGCGGTGCATCCTCGTAGTTTGCGGGATCCTCCGATAATAGCTTAATTACAACATCTTTACCGTTTAGCGTGCCCACGCAGTCGGTGAATGTGCCGCCACGATCTATCGCGATGCGTATTCCGCGCTGTTGTTGGTCTGTAGAGCCCATTGTGACGGCTAGGCTCGGTGATTAATGGAGAAAATAGTGGGAGGGGTAAGCAAGTGAAAGGTATAGTCGTTGAGCAGGTGACAATTAACACATCTAGACACTATCAACTAGGTACTTATAATCTCAGAAATCATGATTCTACTGCTTGGTAGTGAACACCAGGTGGAGTCGGGAGCCCGTCTGAGACGATAGAGCTTCATTGTCAACTGATCGAAGCTTACCAATGCGGACATATAAAGAGGTATTGAACCCCGCCATTTCCCAGCCGCCCCGCAGGAGCTCCGAGTCGCAACCGATGATTGGAAATCGATTTCCAACCCAAATCTATGATGGGGCCGATGGGGCGACTATGATATCTATTTATCTTCGGGGACGGAAGTCCGTCTAAATATCTCCGTCTTTTGCATGACTACACACCCTATCTCAGCTTCAAACTAAATTCAGAGGACATTAGTAATCTGAACATGTAGTTTATCTTGAACTGATTGCATTATGTTACTTTCTACGCGAGATATTTCCGCGCGTCTACGCGTTTTCTTCTACTAGTTAGTGTACATCAAAGTCGTGATAGTTGTTCGTAATACATGGCCTCATAATCCCCGCGTCGCTCGGAGGGAGACTCAATGCGTCACTATGCGTACTGCCTGCAGAATAAGACCGAAGAACAAGCCTCGGGCCACTTCTTCAATCTGAAGACAGTCAAAAACACGGCCCAGCGCTTCATTAGTAGCTGATTGGCCCATGATGCCCATAAGGGCAGCGGGGACGCTGCTCTGGATGAACAGCCTTCGTGCCTTTTCTCGAAGCTCTTCTTTCTCTGCGGCAGTGAGCTCACTTGGCCATGCCTTGCGTTCCTCTTCCGTAGGTAGTGAGTTTTCTCGAAGCTTACGTAGATGCGTAGCCAACCCGTCATCTGATGTGTTGGCGTCGAGAAGCGATTCCTGGATTAAGGATTGGATGGAAGTTAGGGAAGGATTTCCGGGTCGCAGTAGGAAAGACTTCGCAGCTGTTAGCAGCGTCCTCCTAATATTCCATGCTGAGGATAAGGTATAAAGTTCGTTTATAACGGCAAAAAGAAGTTCGATTGCTACTCGCGTTTCCTGTTCAGACAATGGCAAGAACTGTTTAACGGGTCGCTTGGCGCTACCGTTTATTTGTGATAGCCTCGCCTGTTGATCAATGGATGTACGAATCGGGGAGGCGAACGAATTGCTAGATCTCGGATAACCGTCCATACTGGGCCGTGTACTTGTCGGGGAGCCGTAATCATCTGTTATCTCGTTGGGTGGAGGTGGCAATTTCAAGTTACTGAGGCTAACTTCCGAGGGCGACCGTAAAGGCGAACGTGCTGCAGCGGTACTCGAGGCCCGACTATGTACACGACTGCTGGCTGCGCTCACTGACGATTTTCGTTCCCATCTATCAGCCCTGGCGGGATGCAGACTGCTGTCGAGATCCAAATCTGCTTGCGAGCTGTGTCGTCGATCCATCGGAGGGATTTTGCCAGGCTGTACAGAGACTATAGAAGATCTCTGGCTGTCAAGGCTATCCCTTGACACTCTAGGCCCGTTCATTACTGAGGCGGTGTCCATTCTCGGAAGAACAGGCAAAGATACCGGCCGGGTACTACTTGAGCTACGGGAACTGCTCCCTTGCGTAGTTTGAATTTCCTGTAAAGAGGTGTTCGTGGATCTCTTCGGGCCCAACCCGATGTTGCCGAAAACTCCAGTTACTCCGCCCATGACCACTTTACCGCTATCCAATGCCCCTTTCGGAGCGTTTTGAATGACATCCAGCATTCCTTTGCCCATTGACTCAAAAGAAAACCCGCGGTTAACGCCCATTTTAGGATCTTGCCCCTTGTCTAGGAAGCGTTTCATAGCCTCCGATTCGGCTAGAGACTTTTCACCACAGGCATTCCGCATGTATCTCTCTATTTCCCCTCGCAATGACGACCGTGTGTGCAATTTCCAACCCGGAAACTGTGAATGAGCTTCTAAAAATGCCGTTGCGCCTGAGATGTGTGCTATCCGTCGCAGACTCTCATGGAGACCTTCAAATTGCATATATGTTTTCATGACCATCCAACCGGAGTAGTGCGAAGATGACGGTTCGATTTGCAAAAGATATTCCCACGTTGGCTTATTTCGTAGTCGGCTGTTATCGGTGCCTACTTCATCGTGGATAGTAATAGAAGCATTGTGAATCGTAAGAGGTGGCGGCTTAGAATATCCGCTATCTTCACCCTCCTCATCCTTAGCTGGCGGGACCAGCTGATCGAAATTCGTAAACCGTTGAGCCGGGGCTGTCTCTTGGCTGGTGGCTGGTGGTGCAGATTGATTCGAAGAGTCAGCAGGCGACCTAGGGGACACTGGAGAACGATGGTGTCGAGCAACCTCAGCCTCGCCTATCTGCAACGAATTGCGCACAGACTGAGAGCCCATAGCTGATGTATCTGAGGTCTCTGTGGAGAAATTGTTTGAGCTCCTGTTCATACTCAAGTCTCGTTCATCAGTGCTCTTTTTCAAGATGCCTTTGGGGCTAGAACCCTCGCCAGTGACTGGCTGTGATGCCTGTTTTGTCTTCTCGGCCTTGGCGATCATTTCGTTGAGTCTTCTCATCTCTTCCGTGGCTTTTTCCATCTCCTCGTCTGCTTTTGAAAGCTTCTTCTTATGAACCATGTCTTTCCGACGTTGCCTGTCTAGTTCATATGAATTGCGATTACCTCTCGATAAGCCGATGTTACCAACGTTCCCATCAACATCACCAAATGCTTTCTGATCTTGGATAGCCTCATCGATAGCCTGGGAAAGATCCGTCTCGCCTGACTCTAACAGATACACGATCCAAGCATTAATCCATTCCGCCTTGGAGCAAGTCTGCAAGGTGCCCTCGAGAACAATAGTCGATAGAATCTCCCTAAGAAAGGCTCTGGCTGGGTCACAGTCGTAACTCGACTTTTCCAAGAAGCTCAGTAGATCCTCTGCCACCATCTTGAACTTTGCTGCCTGTTGTCGTTGGTTGAGGAGATTGGACAAGGGTGCTTCGGTGTGAGTAGCTAAGTAGTTGTAGATGGTGTCGGCGGCTGTCATATGCGTGTTTGCTGGCAGCTCAGCATATGCGGCAGCCATTTCCGAAAAAAAGACAATGATGATAGAACACGAATGGGTAACAAAGTCGACAAAGGCATCGGCAGGTCGCTTACGTCTTAGTCTATTGGCGAGATTTAGGATGAACTGTGTGAGGACTTTGCGACAAGCGAGCGGGAACGACTTGTCCGAAGGTATAATTGGGCCATACCACCAGTCAACGTAGTCTCGAATAACTGCATCGACCAATCCATGCAAGGCCTCCCGTGTTTCAGGCTGGAAATCGTCCAAGCTTTGGGCAATGGCCATCGAGTCTCTCTCTTCGTCAAGTTCGGACTTCGACCGTACGTCACCATACTGGCTCGCGAGGAAGCGGTTTAAGAAAGCATGACCCTGTTCTCCTCGCACGGCTCGCGCCACTTCGGGGTGTCGCGACTCCCATGCCACAAATGATAATACGCCAGCAAAAGCCCCAATCAGTAGGAGACCTATTCGGCCCAGGATGAAGTATGTCACGGCGGCGAGCGCCACGGCAATAGCGCCAAGCGTACCGGGTGTAGCAGTTGAGAGAAATTGAAATATTCGCGTTGCGACATCGTCCTCTTGGCTAGCAGAAGACTGGGCCGCGCCCTTCGCTGGGTCCGGAAGCAAGTCCGTTAGCTCTGTAGGCGCATGGCCGGAGCTTGGGGTCGGTGGATTCGCATTTATGCTAGAGTAGCTCTGGGACTCAGCCGGAGAATCGGCCGGCGGTTCATGTTCGACGGCGGCCATGGAGGTTCGACAGATATTGTAGGAGCGGATAGGTTAAGAGAGGCGCATACGTCGAGATGGCAGCATGTCAAGGTCTGGTCAGCCGTTGGGTGTGAAGACAGATTAAACTTAGATAAAGACGGTTCCGGGTTGCCCAGCAATCACAACACATGTACATGAACAACATAGATTTGAAATACGGGTTGGGCTTGTTAATAAATAAACGAGTGTAGGCCCGGGGCGGAAACTGGAAATACTGAGAAGAATCTGAAAGGATGATGACCCTCAACATGGCCCTCCTCACTTGTCTGGGCTAACCTAGTACCCTAGAGTGGTTGACAGCCTCGCGTGCATCGAAGCAATTAGGTAGGTAATTACCCCCTGAATCCACCAACTTTAACAGGTTGCTTTAATGGGTGGGACCCGAACTCTTACGCCTTGTCTAGACTGCAGGTGCCGGTCTTGGCATCTGGGTCGCCCTTTACCCCCAGTAAATGAGAGTACCTACATTCTGTTAAGTACCCACAGGCAAGTACGGTACCCACCCCGGCAAGGTACCTACTTGCACGTTAAGGCACTGGAATGACTTAATTGCCTGGTTTATCTGGTATGCGCAACCGCGTCTTCGATCGACTTGGGCGCGTCAACCCCACGGTCGATCAGTGACTGCCACAAGCACGATAATACCTCTGATCTCCCCAAAGAAACACTTCTCCCCTTAGTTAAACAGAATCCTCCTATCCACGCCACGCCACGCCATCACGCCAAAATGGGTCGACCCAGCAAGAAACGCCATGTTGAAGAGGACGTAGCCTCCAGTGATGAGGAAGTCGCCAAGCCAAGCAAGAAGGCCAAGACCAAGACGACATCTGAGGAGGGCCCGGGCAAAGACAGTGAAGGAAACTCATTCTGGCCTGTATGTGTTCTCACGTTTCTTGGGTCGCGACTTTTCGTAAACTAATCATGTTTTATGATTTAGCTCGGCACCACACGTAGGGTCACGATTCAAAACTTCAAGGGTAAAAACTACATCAACATTCGAGAATACTACGAAAGCAACGGAGAGCTTAGGCCAGGAAAGAAGGTTTGTCTCGTCCATCATGCACATCAAGAGCCCAGGATAATTAACCCTTGAATTTCAGGGTATCATGCTCCCCCTCGAGCAATACAATGCTCTTCTCACCGCCATCCCGGCCATCAACGTCGAGCTCGAATCGAAGGGACACGAAATGCCCGACATCTTCGCGAGCGCCCCCAGCACTTCTGAGCTCAAGTTGTCTACCAAGTCTCCATCTAAGGAGCAGAAACGTAAGAAAAAGAAGATGAACATCGAGGCCACCAGTGACGAAGAGGATGCCGAGTCGAATTAGAGATTCTGTCGTGATGGTCACCGCACATATATGTACGGCACCTTTCCAGTGCCACGCAATCCTCACGACTTGATTCAGCGCCCACCCATGACGTATCCGTGACGCCTGTGCGATAATGGCTTTGGATCGCTTTGGCTTTACTTGTTGGCTCGGGATGTCACTTGCATGTTGAATAATGGCTGCAGGATTCATGGTCACAACGAAGAGGTACGATTAGTGATGCTAGATGGAATTTGAACCCCAAGCAAAAGTTACAATTGCGTGGATGTAGTCTTGAACCACACATACCAACCATAATGATCGAAATTGATACCCATTAGTTTTCTCGTTCGAGGACGTCCCAGCGCTTTTAACTACCGTATAAGATAGTTTTCTTCGCCTAAGGTGCATGCACCGGCGCCACGAGAAAGGAAGCAACGCATTAGGTCTATTCATCACGAAAGAAGGGCCGGGCATGGGACAACAATAATCTTGATGTCCTCTTTGATTATAAGAAAACGATGGAGAAATAATAGAATGAGAGGCATTCTTCTCGTTACTAACCCCTACAGGTAATGAGACGGTGTGCTTCAAGTTCTCATCCGATTTATTCAAATCGAAGGCTGGAGAGCGCGAAGCCGTTATCTAAGTCGTTTGCAAAGCGATCCCTCAAAAGCGCCAATATTCTGCTTAGGTATCCAAACTTTCCCCCTCACTGTTTTCGGCAATCCATCTATCCGGATAAGCTATCCTGTAGCAAAGAGCTTCTCTTCTTTGCTCGTCAGTGAGCTTCCACTGTATGGTCGCGTTAGCTATGGCTTTTGCCGCCCTTTCAGCCGCCTCCTTTGCTCTCATAGCATAGCTCTTCATCGTTTCCCAGGCAGCGGTATCTGGTGCGCTGACATTCTGCAGTACGTTTGCGCTCTCCACCATGCGGTCGGCTGCTTCTTTAGCTTCTGAGATCTTGTCTTGCCAATCGCTACCATCATCCTTCTTCTCTTCACCATCATCATTGCCATGATGACCTGAAGTATGAGCCGTAGGAGGGATAACGATGGGAGAAGCATCAGCAGCAAGAGGAGATTGTAATGTCTGCGCCAGAACGCCGGCAATGCCAGCCAATTGTCCTGTGGCCATTCGGATAGCGGTCTGGGTATCTGTGTGTGGTGACACCGCTTGTTCCACGCAAGCTGCACTAGTGTTATGCTTTGCTTCCATTCGGACGGCATCACTTGTTTCCCCTCCTGCGATGGTTTGTGCGACTCCAACGAGCAATCTCGCCAATGATCCCGCCAAGACCTCACTCGGCAGTCGTCCGAATGCGCCTTTAACCTCGTCCATTGAGGACCATAGTTTCTTCATTGTGGCGTCCTCGCTACCTTGAACGACCTTTGCCATCTCTGCTACTCTCGTTATTGTGTAGGCCGCGGACTCCAGGTCGTCTGCTGCCTCTGCAATGTTTGCGACCGTCATCTGCAAACCTGCCTGAGCTGTCGCTGCTGCGGCATCGGCGACTTGGCATAGTTGACCTGTACACTGTTCCCATTGCACCATGTCCTTCCGCGCCAAAGATTTCGAGTCACCTCCCTTCTCAAACCTCGCGAGTACATCGCTCCAGTACATGACATCCTTATCCCAGCCTCCCGCATGCCCTTCGTTGCTGGCATGCCATATATCTACTTGACTTTTCCATTCGTCCCATAGCTTCTTTTCAGTCTCGTCGTAACTTTCCTGGGGTAGATAATCAACTAGCTGGTGACGCTCGTGTCCAAGCCAGCCAAGTTTCTCAGACAGTCCCTCGAGGACCCCCTCTCTTGTCCTGTATCTGAGTTCCTTAAGCAGCTCCTTCGCGGTGAAGTGAATCCTAGGGTGACATCCGATATAATCCGGTCTTTCTCCGTTTTCTTGCGCTATCGCCTCAGTTACGGTATTACCGACCTGTGTCATCTCATGTTGATATTTTGCGGCCTGATCCTTATCCGAAAGTACTGAGAATGCTGCATCGACGATTGCTGTAACCCTTGTCTCGCTCATGTCGGTGTCATTTACATGGATGGCTGTCTTGACAGTGGCCGTGAGAAGCTCCGTGTCTCCCATTGCACTTGCTCTTCCCGCTCTTGTCATACCCTCTTTGATTTTTCCACTCACATCTTCGCCAATCATTTTATTCACATCATCCGATTTTTCGTAGTCGTAGCTTGCCTTGTACAGCTTTGCAGAAGACCTCATTTGCTTTCGCTTGTGTTTTGCACTTGATTCGTTCTTCTCGTGCTTCCCACTATGTTCTTGAGGCTTGAAAGTTCTTCGGAAGTGTCTCCTACGCGACCCGCTCCACCATCCAAGCGTCAAAATGTGCGGGATATACCACACGCCTTGAAGACTTTCGTTGATATTACCTACAGTTAATAAGCACAGTCTTCTTCAGGCATCAAAGTCAGTCAGTTATACCTTTGGACCATAGAAGATTCATTGCCGTTGTCTCGTCATCCTTCCGTCCATACCACCAATTTGCGTTAGGTCGTGGGGGTTGTACCATTTGGAGGAGAGCCCCATGATCAAATGAGGCCCGACACTACAGCACCTGGAGTTAGTCCCCACCGTCTTAAGTGTTGTACGATGCCTCTGAGACATAATCGTAACCCTAATTGCGAAAATTACTTACAGCCCCCTGTATCTTAGCCGCCATCCATAGCAGAGACACCGTAGAGAGCCCAGCATCCAGATTTCCACCACCAATGTCAGAGTGGCAGCCAGAGAAGACACACTGCGCCACGTTAGTTCCACGACGTGCCCTGGTATAAACCATCGGCTTGAAGCTCCCTCTCCTCTCGTTGAGGGCGATGGCTAGAAAAGCGTTCTGGACATTCTCGGGCACCGTTTCTTTCATGAACGAGAATTTCTTCCTCCAGCCAACGTGGCCGATAGCGCTCACCGTGTCCCACTCAGCAAGAACAGTGATCTTGACCGGGACGGAAAAGGTCTGATTCATCTTTCTGATTTCTGATTTCATCCTTTCCCTGTCCGGTTCTTCTTTCATACCCATCCACCGCTGGAACAGCACGGACAGGAAGGGTAAGGTCTTGCGCTGAAGTAGGCCAACTTGACTGATGAAATCAGCAAGACATCGGACGGTGAAGGCGCCTCGTGAGAAGCCGATTAGAATGATCTCGTCGTTTTGGGAGCTGAAGTTGTAGTTGTTGCAGAGAAAGCAGTAGGCGTTGAGGATGTCTTCTTCTAGGCCTGTTGACAAAACCGATTAGCATACAAACTGTGGCTAGAGTGAATAAAGCAACATCATGTAACAACCTGCTCCAGTAATGCCAGAGTAGATACTGTCAACCCTTGTCTTAAGGACAGGCTCCGAGCCTATCCCTGCCGAATAGTAGATCACCTGTGCGATGGGACGGGCAGGGTAGTCGGGGTTGAGGCCGAATCGATCAATCGCTCGCGCGAACCTCGCTACATTGGTCAGCGGCGCGGTTGTACCCGAAGCGTTTACCCAGGTGCCATCACAGCAGACGAAGAGACGCCTCTTTCCGACTTCTTCACTTATCGCCCTAAAGAACTTGGGGGTTGCGTTAGAATCGTCCTCTGACCACCCACTCGTACCCTGTGTAGCAACAACTCTGTCGACTAGATCGCTGCTATGAGCGAGGACGCCGGCAAGTACATGCTTGTGGTTCGCAGATAGATCTTCCTCGTGAAGCTGGGTTTGAGAACCCATGAATCTTTTATATCAAGGGGTTAAGAGAAGATAGGGGATATTTCCTAAATGATTGTGGTGGGAAATCCTAAATTCGCTTTGTTTGTCTCGTATCTTGAAAATGTCTGAGAAAGGAAAGGCACCGTACTTGTTTTTTCTTAGATGAAGAAGCATTGTCAACATCTACATTATTTCAAGTGCAATGTTTATAGTTTTACTAGTAGTCGTCAGCTAGAGAAAAATGATGGGTTGGTTAGTTTCTTCGAACCGCGCACCTTGAACCCTACGTGTCCTATCTCTTGCTGCCTGACCCAACATCTCTAAGTTGCGGTACAGTAGATAATTTCGCGATGTTACCCAATAAGCCACCATAGACTCTCCGCCACGACGTGACTCTAGCATGCGTTGGACACCAGTCCTTCCTATATTATGTAACAAGGTACAGGCAAGATGCGCTGGTCAAATAGATGTTAAGATAACCATATGAACTGCGCAAACCTACTTTGTATGTACGTTCTAATAAGTTTCGGCCTATCTGGCATTGTTTCTGTACGTTGATAAGATACCAATAATTAAGATGTCATGTTCAAGGTGGAAGTATACGCAATGAAACATGTTGCGCCCTTAGCAGCGCCTTCCACAGCTGAGGTCTCCGTTCATGTATCAATTGAGCACAAATTTGATAATTAGTTCTTCAGATAAGCTACCTAGTTTTGGAATAGGAATTGTAAGACTGTAAGTGCCTTTTTTGTTTTGTTTTGTTCAAAACGGTCATTCACTGCAAACACTAGCTTCAAATCCCCATTGTCCCAATCATGTCAAGGCGGGCCCCACAATAATAATATAACGAACGTTCTCTGCCCAAACATGCAATTCCATCACTCCTTGCTGACTCTTCTCCCTCCCCTCCATCCCTCCCTCATTTCTTAACCAAGATTATTCTTCATTTCTCTAGATAAAGAGTCTCTATTGTTCTCCTCGCCTCTACCGCCAGTCCCTGCGTAGGTCAATTTCTCACTCTAGTCGCAAACATGTTTTTACCTGAGAGAACTGGACCTCCACTACATTCACCACGAAAGCCTTTACCATCCGGCCTCTCAACACTAAGACTTTCACTATCAAAGTCCTTACGCGCAATATTCTCACGGCTACTATGTTTGCCATCAAAATCGTCATTGAAAACTTCACCAGAACCTCCAGCACCAGAGGTTTCGCAAAATTTCCCACAATCGGTACTCTTAACACTGCCGCCGCCGCTAGTGGCTTTACCAGCAGAAGCTCCATCGCCAGAGTCTCCACCGCATATAATCTCATCACCGTTAGAATCACATGACCTCAACCCGCGCCTTGAGGACCCGTCTCCCTTGTTACCTTGGAAGCCGCGAATGGATGATCCGTGCGTCATCAGCAAACAATTTGGAGCCGAAGTACGCCTAGACGATGGAGAGATTTTAAAACGTGGCAACCGTGTAAGAAAGAATGAAGAGGAAGCTATTCGCATTGTCAAGCAATACACAACCATCCCTGTTCCTGAGATATACGACTCGGAATACAAAACTATCGAGAATTATACATGGGGCCAGATTTGGATGGAGAAGCTTCCCGGCTCACCACTAAACGAGATATGGGACTATCTAGACGACGCTACCAAGGAGCGCGTTTGTCATGAACTCTGGGGCTTTGTCGCGCAACTAAGAAATATTCCTAAGCCTTCAGAGTTGGAACATCTCTACCAATGTGGCGCAGACGGCTCTGCTTGTCACGATGTCTTACTCGAAGATCTGGGCCGACCCCGAGCGCCACTTCTGGATGATGAGTCACTTAGAAGACGCATCAACGAGCGTTATTTGCATTCTGGCGGCGCTTCGTACCGTGAGAACTTGCCGGATTACCTGCCGCAATCTAATATCTCCGTTTTCACGCACGCTGATCTGGCCCCGCGGAACGTCCTAGTAGACAAGTCTGGCATTATAACCGGATTGATAGATTGGGAATTTGCTGGATGGTATCCCGACTATTGGGAATATGCCAAGACGCAGACACAGTGGGGGGAGGCAGATTATATGCACTGGATGGATCGAACAAAACCTCAGAGTTGGGACATAACTGGGATACACAAAGCCAAACGGATTCTCTTTTGAGTTCCATAGCTTAATGCGTACCTCTCTACCGAAACCTTTTTTCCCCTTTTTTTCGATATTTAGTTGTTTACTATATTTGCGTTTAAACGCAACAGCGGCGGAGTTAGGTGTTACCTGCATTGATGTTTAGCATATACACCTTCCCGCATATCGGTGTTTGTAAAATAGTACTGTACTATCCTAGTAAGACAAGAGAAATATTAGTTTGTGTTCGAGTTATGATTTGCTCCGCCCCTCTCAGTGGCCTCGATTTTGCTAGAAACGAGGTGATCACGGGGCATAGTCGGAGAGCCTTGAGGAAAGGGCTATCTTGACGAAGTACAACCATAACGGCTCTAGTCAAAACCCTAAGTCGTATTATTTTGATGCATTACGCTACATAATTGTCGTACACCTCTTGTGTTGGAATTCAGCAGTATGCGAGGCTCAGCAACACACACAAGCACCACCAACCTACTACACCTACTACTCCCTTCATGTGAACGGCGACTTAGATTTGGACAGCTCAAGTAGAGAATGCATTGATCAGTTTATAAAGAGTGGAAAGGTGATGTCTGGGAATTAAAAGCTATGCGAGAAAAACGATCGCAATATATCTGTGTAATACGCGAATCGTATACAGTAGAGGAAAACAGAAAAAATTTTTGCGTGATCTGCTCAAGCACTGCTTTTCTAACGCAGTGTGAAGCATATTAACTCAGGTTAATGGCTCCATCGACGGCGTTAGTTTATCTGCAGTGCCCTTACTGACAACGCCCTTTGCTTCAAGGTCTCCAAGAACTCGAACCGCCCAACCTTGGCAATTCTCCTTAATTGCAGCAGCGTTCGGCGCAGATGGGGGTGCTTGCCTGTATGCGCAGTGTTCAACCATCTCTCGGCCTTTGTTGTCTAGATATCCCAAATTGAACGAATCGAAGTAACTCTCAGACATAAAGATGTTCTTCTCCCTTGCATGATCATGGTACATGTGAATAGCATCACCCTTGACTTGATAAATTTCGCCGGGACCGCCCTCTTCCGAAGCAACGGCTAACGACCAATGGTATGGTCCTACAGCTTGTCTCTGGCGAACGAGCCAAAGACAAGTTGCAGATCGCTCAGCCGGTGGCAATTCCTCAGGAGTATATAGCTGCCACGTTCCCCATGCTCCTTGACGCAATTTGCGGACCCATTGCCTGCCGTCGTTTGAAGTGCGGTACTCTCTGTTTCCAGATCGCACTGGGTCGCTAAACGTAATTTGTTGATTGTCCATTGATCCTTTATTTACATACAATGCTTAGCTCAGCCCTGGAAGTACTGACCTCATATTGGAATACATACCAACTTTGTTGAGGACTTGATGTAGGACTTTTAAATAAACGTATATCGATTTGGTGATAAGCAATGCTTGATGGCTCGATGCTCTCTCTTTTCATAGTGCTAGGATCTCTATGGGTTTTATAGACATCAAAACTTCTACCAATGTGTCTTCCATCGTTTCCAAATTTCCCGAGTAATAAGACAAACGCTCCTAGTCACGCAGGTTCGGCATTAAATAGGATCACCTGAGCTCTTTTTTCTTTGCGAGGTGGCCAGTAGCCGCTCAGTTGCGTATCTAGCACCACCATCTATACGAGTGGCATGCCTTGATCTCCGAGACAACGCTGAGAGGCAGAAAGCTAGATAGATCGATGTACTGTGCGTGATTGGTCATTGTATTACCAAATGATTCACTCAGCCCATTGTTGGTTTAATCTTGAATTTTTGCTTTTGCTTCAGCAACAAATGTGTGTAATGTGTTGTCCGATCTTTTTAACCAAAAAAGGGATACAGCGTCACGCAACTAAATATGGGAATTGTCAGGTTCGTGTCGCATAATTTGCAGTTTGCGTTAAACGTCGGGGTTTGCTTTTCCTGCGTTCATCTGATTCTCAGAGGCATAATAATCGTATAACCACCTGAAAAGACCAACAAAGTCTTTTCATATGCTCGATGAAGCGTCGGGATCCGCATTGAATATGTAGTTCTGAACAACGACATTTAATGCGTCATCTGTCTCTAGCTCCTCTGCCGGATTCACCACCCCTATTGCCGCAAGCTCTTGATTCTTTTTGTAATACTTCTCGTCTCTGAAGAATGGACTATTCGCTTCACCCACTAATTCGACTAGCTCTTCTAGCCTGGGTCTGTTCTCCGGGTCGATAGCCAGACACCGCTGCACCAGCAATCGCAAATCCTCGTCTAGATAAGGATGAATACTAGTGTCCATTATATTTCTCCGGCATGTAATGGCGAATCCCGGTACATTGGTAATCAGGTTCGCCATCAAGACACCAACGTCGAGGATATTCTTGTCTATACCTTGATTACGCCGGCCGGTTTCAGGGCGACTGCAAAAGCATGTAAGCGGTTTCAAGAATGTGATTATAGATAACACAGGTTCACAAACTGGGTAGCCAAGAGTAACACATTGTCATATCTGTTCATTGCCAATGGATCAGGTGGAACTGTGGCTTCACCGGCAGGTCGCTCGTTCGCCTCCCCTAGATCGATCAATTTCGCAACTGGTACTGTTCCATGTTCTAATTCTCTTTCGTCAAGATCTCCGAACATTACTATTGAGTTTATGATTAGCCTTGAAGATATCGCGTTTTATTAATGGAGGGGGAAGACCGACCGTTGCCACTGTGTAAATCCATATGCGCCAAAGTTAACGGCTCCGACGGTGCTGGAACCTCAAGTACGACATCCGGTCCATCAGGCGGCCATGCCATCCCGACACATGCTCGTATTACTATCAATCATTAGTTCGATCATTTAGGTATAAGGGTCAACGCCACTCACAGCAGAGAAATATTGACCAAAGTAGCCTATTAGGCAACATGAATGGTATGACCAATCCACTTGGTAGCGTCAACGCTGTTACATTCTCTATTCTTTTCTGAAATTCTCCTAAAGTACCGTTCTCCAGATACTCCACGAAGAAGTAAGGCCGGCTCAACCCCTCATTGCCTAGGCTGGGCGCCATAGGATCAGGCATCAACGTCATCCATTTCACGATATGTCGCGCGAAGCGGACGCGCTGTTCATCATTAGTCACATCACCTTCTTCTCACAAACACTATAGGATAACAGTATCTAGATTGCGGGATAGTGGGAATTATGCTCACATGTGTCCAACCCATCTCCCTCCTGATCACTCCTGCGGAGCTCGGAGAGCTACTAGCCTTGACAACGAACCGTCTGTACACCCGCCCCGAATCCAGCATCTCCACGACACGCAGCAACATCCCACCCCTAGACACAGTCGTTTTCTCGACCATGAACCTAGGTTGATCATTGAATAACTTCGTCGCGCGTTGCAGCCAGTTTTGTCGTTCCGCTCCACCCGCCACGCTCGATCCACCAAACGGGTCATCCATGGGCGCAGCCGTGCGCCCACCAAATAGACCGAACGACCCTTCGCCGACCCTTCTACCTCTGGCACCCATCCCTCCTCTCCCATCTCCCCCAAACCTCCCCCAGCGATCACGTTCACCATTACCATCCCGTTCCCGGGGCAGCGGAGGCCAACCCTGCCGGGTGGGTGGTCTGGCGAACAAATTCGCCCGCTGTGGCGCCCGAGGCGGCGAGCTAAAGGGATCGGGACTATTTCCACCACTACCTATACCACTACTGCTACTATCAGAGAACTTTCCTCCTCCTCCTCCGCTCCCTTGTGCTGGTCGAGGGGGTGTTGACGCGCCTCTACCTCCTCGGCCTCCGCCGCGGGGTGGGGTGCTGAAAGGGTCGCTCATGCCTTGGTTTGCCGTGGAGTTGACGCGAGCGCGTGCATTTGAAAGCCGTCGGAAATTCGTCGTCGTTGACGCTAGACAATTCAAGAGTAGAGCATGTGAAATTACAGCCGAAACAGTAAACTGCAATTAGCGAGACGGCTTCATTGTCTTTGTGATACAAAGGGCCACAACAGCGGTTGATCTTTGTTGATAGACTGAAAGCGCTCAAGATCGGGATCTCTACCAATGAGGACAAAGTATTATAAGCGGCATGATGAAGACTCATTATGGTGGTATCTTTGTGTCGGTAACGAATCCCCCCGCGTATTTGGACACGCTCAACGTGCATGGCGAGTGTTGGATTTAACTGGGGCTTTGCCATTGCCTGAGCTAGATGGTTCTTCTGGGAAACGAATGACAGACGCCATGAACATGGCGAAGTTGGAGCAATCACTAGTCAGCATTGAAGCTAACATGGGTTCACTGACCTTCTTATAATGCGGGTGATTTACAAGTGGGCTACATATGCTCTGGGGTTAAAATGGCAGAGCTTATAAGTTCCTCCCATTATATATATACTTGTAACCTATTAAATGCAAGAGTACGAACAGGTCTGGGCGAAAGCTCATAACATAAAGGTATTCTGCAACATAGTGCTTACCGTAACGTAATGCAAAATCCTTACTGTTATTGTATTCTAGTCCATATAAATATACACAGAGTTGAAGAGAGAAGACAAAATAAAAGAACGGAATTATGTATTCGTACTAAACCGCACTAAATAAACTGACAAATACAGCAAAGTAAGCTACAGCCCCGAGAAGGACATGGCTCATGCTGTTTTCGAATGCAATGAGTATAGAGGCAAACAAGAAGTCAAATAAAACTACAATGACATATGAAATTACCTTTCCAGGATTTAGAAGATAAATTATGCCAACTGGTACCAACAAAGGCGTGGAGCAGGCAAGCACCATTGAAGTTTTGACGAAGAGTCTAATCTTCTGTTCGTTGTAGGCTCCTCTCCCGAAAGACACGTCTTCAGTTGCAAAGACTGTTTTGAAGCTGAGATATTTAACGCTCCTCTATCGGCGGCGATGTCATTAGCTGAGTTCTTTGGTTGTATATCAACATGTTATCTGATAGTACGAGGCTGGTTCCTACGCAATTACAACCAAGTGTGCAAATCCGACAACTCGAACGATGTTGTCATACTGTAGCGATGAGAAAGGAATGCAGTTCCTCGAAAGACAGAAAGTGAAACTACTTACGACGAAGGCTCCCCGAACGTAGACTAAAAAGGTATAGAAACGCTCGTATAGAGGATCGGCATCGGCGTAGATATGGTCATCGTACGCTCGTAGGTAATCAACTACGTCGGGGTCGAGGCCTTCCATGCTTTTTATATGTTTGAACAACCTTTCATGGGTGCCAGATGAAACTTGGGGGAATTTGCGCAAAGAATCTTGCCAGTTAATCAGGTCACCTGAGGATGCATTAGCAGGGCATATGGGTAACAGCGAGTAGAGGCATACGATATTTGTCGAAGATGCGCTCTATGTTTGCAATGAGGTTCTCTCTCGCTACATCAATACGCTGCTTCTTTTGTTCATCGTCTTCCTCGTTCCGCTCGTTCCCTCCATCTCTCGTCGGAACTCGGACAAGCGAAATTTGATCGGGGGATCGAAGACATCGTGATATAAACTTTTCCTTGTCAAAGGGAGTAGGCTGGCTACCTTGTTGGCCTGACGTCTCGCTCCGAGTTGCGATTTCAGCGTCGAGGTCCACCAGCGCACCCAGAAGACAGGTAAGTTGGCATTGATATATCGTCATAAGTCTTTGTGTCACCGCGTCAAAAGCCCGGCAGATTCTTGTATTCGCATATTTGGTATGGAACGCAGCGATCGAAGGGAAGCCCTTGACAGTGACTTTTTCTATGCCAAGTTAGCAACAACAGGAAAAACTATTGGATATGGGCCAAGCCCCAGCTCGTACCAAATTCATCACTTCCATAGAATTCGTCTTCTGGTGTTGACTCTTGTCCGTTTGCTTGTCTGTCTAAACACAATTAATCAATAGGATGTAGCTCGACAATAAAAACCCACCTACCTCTAAGAATCTTAGAATAAAGGCCATCGTGTCTGGGGTTTCGTTGATCTATGTTCGTATTGCTCGAACTTTGGAGTTGGGGTCGGCTGCTGTCACGAAACCCCAGGGTCCTCAGAGGGATTCCTGCTTCGAGATCGTAATTGGACGCCATGATGAAATGAATAGGGATATCTTTAGACCTTCATGGCACTTGACGATGATAGAGAGACATCTTTCTTTTATGGTCGTCGACGGCAGTCTGGGTCTAGCGAGGCTGCAGCCGTAGACTGAAAGAATAGCATTGTTGGTGGCTCTGATATACACTTGCATATTTAAACCCCCTATTAGCGCCCGGAAATGTCACGAGAGACATTCTGGTGCATGGGGTCTATGGATGCCACTAGAAAGAGCCTCATCGTCGTAATGTTGACCGGGGCTCCTATCTCCCTATAGGATGGAATTATGGGCAAAGTCGACGCGAGAAGGTTGGTTTTAGTAGATGAATGGATCGTATTGGTGTTGGCAAAGACTTGGTGTAGTGCGATAGGTGTAGGTGATCTCTCGGACAGCGGATAGCGGAGCTGATATCGGCCCCCTCGTTCATCGTGGGCATTTCGGTGACTGGAGCCTGACCGCCTTTACTACAAGACATCCAAATAGATTTGGGGATATTGTGTCCGTTGTATTTGCAAAACTGTACACGAATTCGAGGCTTTGGGGCCAAAGAGATACCTGAATGATTTGTGTTCTCGGAATAGCCCCAGAAATATACTTTCGGCGGAATGAAAGTACTGCGACCTGCTCAATCACTGCATAGGTACTCTATTGGTACGTAACTGCCGGATAGGGGGGTGTCGCAGGGTGAAGTTATTTGAGTTGACTGATAGTGGCCTTGATCCCAACACTTGAGGGAGAACTCCAATACGCCTATACAATACCATAAATGATTGTTGAAGGTTAAAACTGGGTATCCTGCGTTGATCGACGTAACGAAGGTGGAGAGACTTTCGAGGCATACTCGAATATGTATGTGTATTGACCGTCGCACTCACGACTCTAGTGACCGCCCCCAGACTTTTGCTTAAATTTTAGGGGGTTTCGTTCCACAACATTATCTTCTTACCTTGCCAAAGCAAAGGTAATGGTTTAAATATCATGAAAGTAACTCGCTGGTGAAGTATTGGGCGGACCAAACTTTAAAACAAGCAAACAAACAATTAGTAGAAGAGCCTCTGGTATCGTCGTCTTGGGTGCAGTGTTCACTTGATGACGTAGATATATTGATGCAGCGTAAGGATGCGACCGCCTGCTATTAGGCCAGCAACGCCGGCCTCGCGCAGTAAGATAAAAAGAAATAAGGAAAAGCCTACCAAGTATTGACTAAATACCTCACCACCTCATCCGAACATGAAAAGACGCATCCCCGCTTTAGAAAAGATAGAACCATATGGTCCAGACATAGTATCTTCACTTGCGGTTTTAAGGACTAAGGAACGGATAAAGACGACAGACGAAAGGAAGGAATTCTTGGTCTACAACTCCTATCTCAGTAGAAGTAGGTACATACTGATCGGTTCAGCAGTATTCTACAGTTCAGGTCCCCGTGACCATATCGCTACGTATGCAGTTTGATGCATCCAGCTACGGAAACCACAAATTTCTATACTTGGATACTACATAACTAGTCTCTTCTTAGTTCTCGTCTACATATACTAGTAGACTAAGGCGGATTAAGTGGGCACCGTTTTGGAGACAAAATGTGTCTGAGAGGTGGAAACAGGAACAAAATCTTGAAACTCCATTCGACCACATAGCCATCCCCCGCAATCTACATTTCTCGCCAACCCTCTCGAGTTCGTGACAGTATAACTCGGACATACAATATCGCAGCAACATGTTAGTCCAACATCACATCTCCGTATCTCATTGTCCCGTTCGGACTGACGCGACAGCTGTGTCTTTATTCCACATCCTCAACGATCTCCCCAATATCAATAAGTATTCCCTCTGCCGTCCGCTGGTTCTCCTCGTATAGCAGACAGTAGTATATCACGCAGTGGGATAGCTGAGGGACGGTGATTGGGTTGCACGGATCCTCTACTACGCCATCAACCCAGTTGATCAGCCGAGGTTAGCGAACCAAACCTGGACACAGCTCCAGCCGTACAGCGGGCAGTGACCCCTTTCAGTCTGGGCATTTGCCGGGAACTGCCGGCCTCAGGGGTTAGCCGCAGACGGACCACCTAGCGCCCCGAATCTACTGTCCCGGAATGCACCTCATGCCGGACTCATGTGACATTTTCGACCTCCTAGCATATACGGCTGGCCGAAAGTAATATCTATGTGCTTCGTTCCTCTCGACTATCACCTGGGAATGGGTGATTATGGATGTTTACCAACCAGTGCTCTGCCACTCCCCTGTAGCGTCAAGCCACACCAACAGCCACAGTGGGCAAAATAGGTTCGCTACTGCACCAATATATTTCAGTTACTACGGCTCAAAAATATTTTGCGGCTACGGTTACAGACGACAGGACATACCGAGCCGTTAAGAGGCAGAAAACACGGGCTTGGTGTTGAGAAGACGTTACGGCGAAAGCCGGGAATTATAGCGTTCTTAGGGCTACCGAGATTGATTGACCTTCAGTAGAGCTTAGCGCTGTTGAACAAACCGCCGGTCCGGGGATTAGGGAGCTAGTGGGGTTCCAAGCTTCCGGGTGCTGGGTTCAAGTCTAGGTACCTAGCGAGTGGGCAGCGGGCAGGGCTTGTTTATCGTGTCGGAGCCATAACTACTTCCTAGGCGGGACGGAGACAAACAGAACAGGAACCCAGGCTTGGACCAGAGCTTCCAGATCTTGAAGACTTGCCGAGTAAAGCTGGTTATCGATTATCTCACCTTGATTTGTGAATTTCTCGATAATGGTTTTTGGTTGGGAAAAGGGAATGAATACTTGGCTAGGTGAGGAGCGAGGGCCAGAGTGGTATCGTCCGGGCGCGTTTGGAGGACACGCTACAATGTCCAAGGAGGATAATTAACATACCTAGGTGCCTATAGAAAACAATGACCCCTGACCGTTGCGCGCGCGGGTTGCCTATAGCTTTCTGCCACTTGCCCACCCTGGACTATTTTGTCTTTTCCTCTTCTCCCCCACATGTCTTCTAGTCTCTTCGCATGACAGCCTTGGTTATGCCGATTCTTCGACTTCGATATCAATTAACGAGAGCATCGTTTCCGGTTCCTACACTACTCGTCTCCGATGCCTTCAGAGTGGTATCATATCGCGTATCTCCAACCATGACTGCTCACTACGACGGCTGCACTCCAGCACAGCCTTAACTAGATCGACTAGTTTCTAGTCTACTGCTTGAATGTCATGGGTCTGGCTTGACCGGACGTGCATACACGGTATGGCAGCCGGTTATTCCACTACACTATCTATTACTTCCAAACGCCCCGAGTGTACGTCAAGCAGAAGTCTGTATCCACTTGTGCAAACTCGTCGAAGTATAAAAGCAGTCTCCTAGTGTTCACTTCTCTTCCAACTATCGTCAACTACTCAGTTCGCTATTCTAGTCCTCCAGCACTATCTCGGTACTTTCAGTCATCACACAGGTACGATGCGATCTCCTTATTGTTATAACCGTATACGCTCCTTTAGCTATGTTGGCAAGAGCCTCCCATCTGAATGTCATCTGAATGTTTGATAACAGAGCAAGCTATTGCCACCGTCTATCGTAAAATCACGACGTTCACACATTCGCTGTACTGCCCACAAAGATGTCTTCCCCAGGTTCGTCGCCTTTGCTCTTACTATCACCACAGCTTCGACTAATGCCAAGTCCTCTGAAGCCGAAACAAATGCCAAACCCTCAAACAAAGACACAACCAACCCTACCCAAAACAAAAATCCCTCCAGAGAGAAGCCAGGTGATAAGGATAAGAGAGAGAATAAGAGCCAGAAGAGAAAGCCTAAGGGGAGAGAGTGGATTATCCTATAGAACATGTATTCACTAGACTACAAGTCGATAGACGGGACGGATGACTTAGAATTTTAGACGTCTATTCTTGATCTGAAGCCAATACATTCTCCTTTTGAAGTCTTAATGCTTGTATACACATTTGAATAATTGGAAGGAATTCTCTTGACGTTTTCTTCATCGAGTAGGTAACATATCTTGTAGATAACGAGCAACAATTGGCAACTGGCGTCGATATACCATATACTAGTGTCCGGTGTACAAAATACGATAAAATTCGGACTACCCTAGCTACGCTATAAACGAGGCAAAACTCGAGCCAAGGGCTGACCTTTACGCAATTGGCCCTTGAATAGACTAGCGTGCCAGGTGTGCGAAGATAACTGGTCATAGTGACAAGGCTATGTGATCATATTGAATATGCGGTCGGCCTGTGCAACAATAGTTACCCTGGACAACATGTAGTTAGATAATAGTCTTCAATAGGGTCTAGCAACTAATTGACATTTTCTAACATCCCACATGTGGATTTTAACGTGAACATGGACTGATAAGCGAGATGAATCAAGTGCGGCACAGCGTTGGTATGAGCAGCCGGGCCGTATTAGTTGGCCTTCAGTTATCAGAATTGAACTGAGTATTTGTGTACCTAAGTATGTGCACTCTGGAGGTATAGCGCAAATCACTTACTCCGCTTCAGCCTCAAGACACGGCCTGAAGTTGGACGGTTTGCAACGGGTACCCGAACCAGGGTAATATTTCACCATGATTGTGTCTAAGACAAGTCGAAATAAGCACCGGAATAAGTGCGAGTGGCTGATTGTAGAATCAGCCACATAAAAATGTATAAGGGGTAAACAGGGGCTTGATCGGAAATCTGGCAATTTAGCTACCTTCCAGCTGGTTTTTAACCGATTTGACCACCGTTGATTCAATTGAATTGCGTTCTACTTGATCAAGTGAGATCCTATTGAATTTCGTAATCTTTACCGGTCTTGGATACGTCAAAGTTAGCTTACCTACTTGGCCAGGGTCCGGAGTAGGTGTACAAAGTCACCCGCAACAGGGGTTAGAAAACAAGCCAGGCCGGGTTTGGCGTCAGTCGCCCGGAAAAAAATCTGCTAGGCAAGACAGCAATGCGGTCCGCGACCCACGAGCTATGCAAGTAATAACCGCCAAATTCAAATTAGTTGACAGGGTCTGCGAAGATCTGCCGTTCATGAAGTGACTTCAGCTACGACACGATCGACACAGCAGAATACTGTCGTCGATACTGTACATGTTCACTTTCACAGCAAGACAATGCCTACGGTTGACAGGTGCAGTCCAGCTTCAAAATTACACATTGTAGTCCAATGAGCGATAACGTCACATCGGGATGCTCTGTGGTACTAACAATATGCCTTATCTGAACAACACGTCACGTAGGGTCCGTACTAGCCGTCTCAGCCCCGATCATGACTTATCACGCTGTAACTTCAATATACATGGGTTCTTCGAGTTTGATTACTTAGGCGCAAGGTGTGTGCGACGATGTAACCGTCTGACCTTATATGGCGGAAACTGAATGCCTATTTACGTCCGCCGAGCACTCACCGCTTCCTAGGACACGCAAATATGGCCATTAATATCATCATCGCCCAAGTTCCGTTCAAGCTATTCAGTAGTGCTGATATACAAACAGTGTTAGTTTTATTGCTCGACCGATCAGATGCCTGGTCCATTTCTAAAGGTTCCCCTCGAGCACGCATGGAGACACACCCAAGGACATTAGGCGTCGTTGGTATTTGTTGATCATACACACAGCCACCCCTTGGGCTCGAATATCTGGATGTAGTCTTCTCTTTGTTTTGATCCGAGCAACATAGCCCCGTCACCTCGGCTCTCGAGGCCCCAGATGCATGAACAGCCGACCAGTTTAATCAACGTGGTGTTACTCAAGCATTTGTTTTAGACTATAGGAGAAAATGTAATAGTTTCTCCAGAAGCTATAGAAAGACGAAATTTGGACGGGAAGAACGGAAACTTCCGCAGATAGGAGGTAGGGTAGGACCAGACCATTGTGCTGTTTTCAGTCTGCATGCTACAATATCGACTCTAGGGAAAAAGCATCGTATCTTAATCGAAGGAGGTAGCACGTAGAAGAAGTAAGCCTCTAGAAGTTTTATGCAAGAACCACATACAGAAAAACTCAGTCTTACATTTTCGCTATGCCGACGCGTTCAATCTTGAAACCAAAACAAACGTCTATTTAAATGACAGAGGATCACGCAAGCCCTCAAGAAATTAAGCCTTTAACCGTTCTGCATGCATACCGCCCTATAAATCCAGTTATCCTTGTCAAAAGTGCAAAAACTTTTTGGGGTGCTCCAACTGGTTAACCCGACGACGGAGGTCGAGGCACTACGACTACTCAATTTGTGGCAGCAGGCAGAATTATTATCGAATCCGCAACCATGAGACCTGTCATCGGATGCAATGCAACGCTGTCCAGGGTTTTGGCACTTATTAAGGGGCATTATTAGAAGGCTGTTCGAATGTTTGGGACTTGTGGCCTTCGGTGGGTGAGAGAGCTTTAATTGGCTACTTCTTATTTTTGACCAGTTTACTTTCCACGTGACCTCCAGGCACGACTACATGTCATGAAATCTAAGCTTTACTTTAGCAACTTCTTTGTTGTCAAGCGCGGAAACCCTCGTGTTGTTCCTATGCAATCTACGGGCACTTCGGATACTATTCTCTTATCCTACCGAGCCTCTCCCGAGGAGATTATGACTTGAAGATTCATGATAGCATCTACAAACTCACCGCGAAGCATTTAGGCCAGAGGTGTGTCCCCAGGCGGTCCATCACTCAAATACGGAAAAGATCACTCACCACTCCTTTGATTTATATCAACTCAACTGTGTTTGTGCTGACAAGAGATAGAGCAGCAAGCCTGAGCCTCGTTGCCGATAAAAAGCCAGTTAATCCTTCTCCTAACAATCGAGTCACGGTGCCTAAGATCCTTACGAGTCGAAGTCCTGAATTATAGTTCTCGCCAGAGATACGTTATCCACGTAAAGGCCAGTGTACTGAACGCATATACCGATATCAAAAGCGGCGGTATAGACATTTCGAAGAGAATAGTTACCACTACTCGCGCAAGTCTAAACAAGAAGTTGTTTATTGTATCATACTTGGGGCCAAACACTCATAGAACTGGAAGAAGGAGTAGGCTATCGATGTCATACACTGCGTATACTCTCACGCAGTACAAATTTCAAACGATCCTTAAGTTAGCTTTTACCTCAAACTCCCCAGGCAAGTTACTGTTGGTTCTGTATGCGATAATGGTACTTGCCTTAGGAGGCTAGACTTTCAAGCTAATATACATCACTATTCACTAACCACATTTTGATCCAAGCCCCTAATTTGGTGTTATATCCTCGCGATCCCTCCCCATTCTGCTAGTGTTAAGAGGACAGGAGAAAAATGAAAACAAAACCTAGGTCGGAATTTTTCCTTTGTTGATGAACTCTCGCTCGCTAAGCGTTCACGTAGTTACATTCTGTTGGCGTCTATCTCTTATCAGTCGCAAGCCCAGACGACGTGTTGAGCAAATGACTTTAGAGCCTCTTGCCTCTATCCTTTGATGTAAAGGTGGTCTGTTGTTTCAATAGGTAATTTCCCTTTCCCTGCAATCACATAACCTGGGTCTCTAAGCTGCCTATACAGATGGAACAAGGATGTCTATATATAGATAACAGCCGAAATATGCGCAAGGCCCTTTTGATTTCGAGTCATTCAATTGCCCTTCAACACATGAGGTGACTGTCATCCTCGTATCACTTATTGAGAGAAGCAAAACTGGTACTATGTGATCATACAATTACCATTCCGTCGACCAAGGATATCTTTCCCCCATGATTCTTCATCCTTACTAACTCGTGTCGCGGTACGCGTATAATAGCTACACATAGCCAGACTTAACAACGCTTTACATTTAGATGGCGTACCTGCGCAGTGCTGCGGTCCTATTCCGTGACATTCCGTAGAAGTGACATCCTACAGATCAAGTAGCCCAACTCAGCTCATGAAGATGTTTCGACGCTCTTCGCGCAACAACTGTCTTAATTAGACCTCGGCTTGGTATTGAAATAAAGTGCGTTGTGCCATCCACAACTGTAGATCTCATAAGAGTCTACGAAAGACCCTTGATAATATGACTAGCAAAGTTTAGGTGTCATAGCGGTCTTGCAATTAACTTTACGTAGTAGATGCTAGATCATTATACAGCAGAATATTCGTGTGTCGATAATTCCTCAGATTGACATGAACAACAAGTTCAGCACAATCACGAAATTTATTTAGACGTCTTTAAAAAATTGAAGTACTCGCGAAGGTCATAACGACTTGGTTCTTCTAGGAATAGGGGTAACAGAGTGAGCAAAAGTTTCCTCGTAGTGATAAATACATCTCGATCTTGGATTGATCGTTTACCTTCTCAGTCAACAAGGTGTTATAGAACATGGACGTTATAATTGAACAGCTGTGCCGAAGTCTAGTAGTGGTCATCATACAGCATCTGTGAGAATTATTGCAACATCACAATAAAGCACGGCTGAGCGGTTGCACCAAGTGAGAAAATCGACCGCTGCATTTCGCCCAGAACAACAAATGGCTCAGCCGAATATTCTCTACAACTATAGGGAACTAGAGCTATGTCGATTAAATTACTCCTCAGCGTTCCACTTCCCGTCGTAATTTGAGACATGCGGGGTGATAATAATACCTTGATAAATACAAAGCGGTGGCGTGAATGTTTCAAACTGTACGAAACGGCCCGCTGCAGAGCGACCCGTAGCTCAAAATAGTTATTATTAGATATCCATCAATTACATGGCCGGTAACAGACTAAGATACGATTATATACTCATCAACAAGGCTCGAAGTCTTATGAGGGGTTTCAGAATGCTTGATGAACAACTTTCATAGTCCGTTGCCACTCTGAATTAAGCCTTAAACTTGAGACATCAGGAATTTAAACTCGTGTACGGAGGAAGAAAATCCTCCTCTTAAACTGGCAACCCTTTTACTTTGTTTTAAACTATAGAAATGGACGCAAAACGGGATATAATAGCCGAAAGTGAACGGTCATTGAGTCTATTCGCGGTACCAGGCAGTACCCCTGATTGGCTCAAGTTACCCTGTGGTGACTCATGTGTGTCGGCCATGCAGGAAGTTGGAATATTGCGTTCAAAAAGCACAACCAATGCCCTCTACTTTCATGGTATGCCGAGACAAACTTAAAAGATTCACACGGCCAGCAAGGCCTTTCTTTGTGTAGAGACAGATGTAGTGGCTTATGTCGATTCTCTACATCATAAGTATCAACTAGTTAGAGCTATACTGGCCAGGTTCAATGCGTTTGTTCCTCTATGCAGCTATATCCTAATGCGCAAAGTCAAGTTCCCCAGAACACCTAGGATGCAGATGCCCCTTCCACCCTAACCCAGTATGCAGTCGTGAAGATCTCATCAAATCATCCTCATCTCAAGCCTGCCCACTCGGCGGTGGTTGAAATTCGTCCATGCCAGAAGGTGATTTATCCTTGTGCTTTGAATATAGACCATAGACACTTTGTTGGCCCTTTGATGCGACCTTGAGGTCCGCGAATCGCGCTTCTGGTAATCTCCTGCCAGCTTTAACGCTCTCAAGAACCCACTGGACGCCAACATACTTGACAGCAGGACCCCCTAATTTTGAAATCTCCCTCTGTAGCTTCCCGCCCGCTAGACCGCCTCCGCTACCAGATCCTCCCGCCGCGGGCCGACCGAGAATGACATGTGTTACCTTTCGACGTCCGAGATGGCTAGACATACTGGCCCCGTTCTCAGCAAGCACGTGCTTCAGTTTATGATCAGAGATGAGAGGGTGAGTACTCCCGTTCAGGTAGACAACAACACCGTCAAATATCTTGCGAGACTGCTTTGCTTGTTCTCTCGCTGCATCCTCCTCCCTACGTCGGGCCATGAGACGCTCTTCAGCCGTCATCTCATGGGAACCCGGATTTATTAACTTGCCGTTCCGGGATTCACTAGAGGTTGATGCTGGAACCGGATCGGCCATCGACGGTAATCCAGATGCAGACGAGGACAATGACGGCTTCATCGTCCCAGGGTTCGCGAGCATGTCCAGGACCGAGCTTTTGGCTCGTGATCGCGCTTCTGGCGTGATCACTGCTTTCATCTGTGGATCATAATTTGACGATCCCTCTCCTACTGTATCTGATACCCGTTTGCCACCGCCGGCACCACCAGTAAATTGGCTCATCAGTTTCCGATTCCGCGAGGTACGCCATCCTGTGCTGACGCCTAGGCGGTTCTCGGCGCGCTGATGTCCTGTGGATGACGAATTCCAGGGGTCAAATTTCTGTCCATGTACGGGATCGGCGGCCTGGGGAACGGGCGGTCTGAGGGGCGGCATGATGATGCGATACTACCGTAATGTCGGGAGAGGTGAAAGATGCGGCTGTTGTGGAGCTCCGAAAAGGACAAAGCTCTCATGACTTATTCATTGACAAAGACAACAGAGAAGACATTAGTAAGTTTACGGCTTGGAAGGTCACCTCGGTTTGCTCGTCTGCCCTCTTTTTCACATTGCTATTGTTTTGTTTCAGCCTGGCACAATGTGGTGTCTCTAAACCGAGCAAACACCGCAAACGTGGCATTGGCTACCCAGCAACAACACAACCCACCCTATAAGCGTTGAGCTAGTAAACTCTATGACACATGTTACCTACCTACTTCCTACTAGTACTACTAGCAGTAGACCTGTTCTGTTCTGCGTTGCATGTCGGCCTGAGCCGATGGATTGATCACGATTTGATGAAAATATCGTGTGTTTGCTTGTTTGTCTATGTTGCATTTTCGTTCGAATATCAAACAATGATATTCAGGTTCCAAGTTTTCTTTTTCCTGTGCCGAGCCTCTGCTCGGACGGCATTGCGTGCAGCCGTTTCGAGTCCACCCGCGCCACGAAAATCCGCACATCGCAACTCTCTGATAAGGTGAGTCTCGAGAGGACCAATCGGGTGGGCTCGATGCGAGAGAAGCAGCCAAGGAGCCGGGGATTATCGACACAGGGATACCTACCTTGGCCTGCTTTCTTCCTGCCTTCACAGCAAATGCACGGAGGACTTGGATTGGGACGGGGAAGATGTGGGCTGTGCGTTTTGGCGCGCGCACCGCGGGTTACATTCCTTCGATTAGACGGGCCTTATTACTTAGTATTTCGTGGATGGGTGGGTGGGAATAGGCTAGGTTAGTGTAGTAGAGTAGTAGGTAGAGTAGTAGTATACTGTAGGGTCGCAGTGGTGGCGGCGATGGGCCCATGACCGACGAGGATGGAGGGTCGTGGTTTGCTAACAAGCTGAGAGATAAGATGCATGTCAAATCAGCCAACATATTGCGCTCAGCGAAGACGACGCTGATGGCCCAATGGTCGGCAAGTCAAAGTCAGCTAACTAGCCAGAAACGAGATTGAGGGACTCGGGCTTGTCAGAGACTCAGGGACTCAGGGACTCAGGGCCTGCTCAGGGACTTCTTAGGTATGTGTTTTATTATTGTTCCTCTCAAAGATTACGCAGATTGAGGTCTGGGTTCATTGCCCTGCCCTGGTCTGGGTCCGTGGTTTCGTTCCCCGCAAATTCATGCAAGCAGTGCACGTCCTCCTGTCGACGTTTCTTCATGCAAAGCAGGTAGCAGCCGGGCTGAAAGGGACCCTGCCGGTGCTACAGTGGAGGGCCACAGCAATAAGCTAGGTTAGTATAATTCATTGCACGAGATATCTAGGTAGCTTACATCTTAGATGGAAGATGCACTCTGACCTCGCGCTCTCATTCACTTTTACCATCTTACCTTTCTTGTTCTTTCTTCTATTACTGGTCAGAGACCTCGTCAGCGGCTTACCGCGGAGAGGAGTTCTTTTTTGCTTCGAGGATACCCCTGGCCATCAAGTTTTAGAACATGTTGTACTTTACTACAAGAAGGCCACAGACTAAGTAAACCCCATGAACCTCGGTATGTATGAATGTATGGATGCCTGTGCACATGTATGTGGAAGTATGTTGTAATAGCAATCGTTGCGTTGACGTACATACTTCAACATGCAAGCTCAGTATTCTCGCAAGTCTGGGGTTCATGCAACGAACCGGGCCAGTATGGGTGTTTCTGCACTGGTAGAAAGAGGCTAGGTTACGAGCAATTGCTTCAGGGGGAGAATAACGTTGGCGGGACTATGGTTGGGGTAGTCTGTTAACTCGGGTTCCTTTTCCGAATAAGTTCCTGTCCTGTGCTTTGATCCGTCGTTGCAGGAGCCCGCAGCTGTGCATTGTTTTTACCGGCATAACAGGCATCGCCACGTTCTAGAGATGTACGGGGATAGGCATTGTTACCGCATCGCGCTACTTTGGCAATGCCGCCCTACTGTATGTACAGTATGCTTAGATCGAGACCCTGGATTTCATCTGAGGGATGCAGATAAACCTGCGTAGCGTTAGTGAACCAAAACAAATTGGATCTTGATTAGGGTTCCCGCTTCGAGATCTATGAGTCGTTGCATCTCCAGGATTCATTAATCTTTTAATGATCGAGAGTAAAGGCTGTGCTCATGAACCGAGGCTTGATTGAATATGCACTGATTGGGGAGAAGACAGGTTCTCCATACAGTAATCACAAGCTCTCTTCCTGGCGTTGATCTAGATGTTCCGTCTCAGCGTGGTCCTGCTGTCAAATTTAGCAATTTTGACTCACATAGGTCTCGGGTATCTTTTGGATCCCCTGTTATTTAGCGTAGTCGTAGCTCGCGAGATTTGTCACAAAGAAAGACATTGTTACCAGAGGATACATGATAACGGTCCCATACGATCAGCGTGGTTGGGTGGTTACTCCATCTTAACCCCCTAATATATTTATTTGATGTAAATCCATGCTGCAAATATGTACCTTCATGGCCCAGGAAATAACAAGGACCAGTTGTTGTACTTGGTCGTCACATCCAAGCTACCTACTCAGTAGATGTAAGTCGCTGGGCAGACTTTGATATGGGACTTCAAAGTTATGTTGACGCTTTGCAGGTGACATTTTCGGAGGTTGTCACTCAAGAATGAGCTACAGCATATATGCGGAT
Source organism: Xylaria flabelliformis (assembly GCA_007182795.1). Classification (NCBI taxonomy): domain Eukaryota; kingdom Fungi; phylum Ascomycota; class Sordariomycetes; order Xylariales; family Xylariaceae; genus Xylaria; species Xylaria flabelliformis. The sequence continues at coordinate 368,374 of VFLP01000007.1, read as the reverse complement.
CATACTTGCTTCTGCTTGATGCTGCTGGCCGAGTAAAGAAGGCTGCGGCGCCGCTTCCCGTCTATGTACATGCCTAAGGCGGCTGGGTATCCGCATGGTAACGTTGACGAGGTTCCCGGGCTAGCTGAATCTTGGGTGGGCTCGCTACCTACAAGTAGATAGTTAGGCAAGTAATCCATTAATTAGTGCTGGCACCGTAGTAGTTATAGGTACTAAGTTTCAGGTCTTTCCATACAGAGACACTGATCCAGGATCCAGAGCTAGAGTTTGGCGGGTTTCTGCGCGATCGGGGTTTACACAAGTAATTCGCGACTCTAATTAGGATATCTTCAAACTACAGTACTGCCCGCACCGACCCCGTTGCGTCTAGGTCACTGTATAGAAAGTGGAGAGCCCGTCTACACGATTGATATAGTGTACAGTAGTTACTTAGTGTAGGTATGTCAAAGACCAGCACGAGCGACGAAACTACGCTAAACAGCGGGCCATGGGCGAATGGTCGTGATTTCTCGGTCCCATGTCTTCTCTTCCGCCGCTAGTAATGTAGAGTGCGGATATGTAGCGGTAATCCTTCCTGCCCGTACGCATCAGTACATAATACAGTAGGTACATGCGTCACACGTTCACACAGCAGGCCACTACTGCGGTAGCTGTGGGATCCTAGGGTTGGCATACAGATGGACAGCCGGGCTAGCCCACGGCTCATGCACGATGTCAGATCGAAGCCGATGGGTTTTCAACGACGATCACATCCCACGACAACCTTCGATAAGAGACATGTTGGAATAATTGCTTATTGACAACCCATCGTAGGACTGCCGAATAGTTGAGCGCGTGGACGCATCCCGGGTGTCTCACGAGCCCTGTCTTACCGAGTAAGAAGATAGAATAACGCTACTGGCAGTAATTGGAAATACTCGACATAGGAGGACTTGTCTTTGCGGAATAGAATTCCTCCTTTGCGAACCACATCTGAGATGCTCTGGACCAATGACGATGGTCGCTGCCCACTCTCATTCGGATAATAGCCCTAGACGTGCGCTGATGACGATCATTGACTTGAAGCAGACAAAAGTCCTCGAGAGTACGCCTGAGATTGCTTGGCAACAAGTAGCCATTACTCAACGCCGACGTTCATTCGCAAGGAGTATAGCTTCTTTAGTTTTTCGTCAGGAGTAAACTATTTGCTGCCTACAGGGTCAGGCTGGTAGATCGGTTACTGGTGCATTCCTAGTATTGAGGCCAGGTAAGCATTTGTGTACTTGTATTGACGTGATTCCAGGCTAGTATAGATAAAATTATCACTGGTCAGAAACAGATTGGGCAGGAGGGATTTTCCAATAGGACACTGGTACTAGATAATGAATAGGATGACGGCCGGATCCTTTTATGGTAAGTTGTCACACCAATCGACATGCGATGAGAACAGAAATACGAATAGTCTGAGCTGATAAAAGAGGAATGACAGCTCACCTAGAAACGATGAAATATAATTAGGTATCTTGTACAAGTTACTGGTAGATAATTCTATCTTGAAGATTCACTCCCATGTGAGCGATTCTTCTCGTACGCTGTATAGACCAATAACCGATGATCATCGGACAGGGGGTTTTTGATACTTGACATGGGTATACAATTAGGATCACGTACACTAGTCTGTATTCAGTCTAGTCTAGTACGGTATAGAGTCGGAACGGAGAGGAAGGGGGGGTGTGTGTGTGTTATAGTTAGATCTGGAAAATAGTAGGTACGTGACACTAAGTATAGCGGGGGCTGGCAATGAAGTGGCGGTGAAGAGAAGCTTGGACCCGTTCGTTACGCGGGGTGCTTTGGCTAGCTAGCTTTGGCATCCCTCAACTACAGTATGTACTAATCACTATTTTGACAGTGTAGTAGTTGCGACTACCCCCGTTCTTCAGCGTGGGCAGTTCTTTTCTATAACACAAAGGCAACAATGGCTTATTATACAATTGTCTAACCGCTATATACTCTTAAGTTGGCGAATATGCAACTTAGATTCAGGATATCAGAGCCCATTGTATTGTCATGACCAATGATAGACTTAGCAGTCTTTTGTAAGTTAGTTCCAGTCCAGTCTATTGAAACCGATGTTGGTGGAGAAACGAACACGCTGGACACCTTTTCCCACGTTGTTCGATCCAATTGGGCCAGCAAATCCCTATATCCTGAGAAATCATATGGTGGTACACGTTTGTAAGTTGCTAAGAAGGCACTTGCTCATGGCGCCACAAAAGTTTTGTTTCTCCTTCACACCACCACGCCTCTCACCCTCCGCCTTGGCCCGATTACTTGTAGTTAGCTATAAGCCGTTTAGCACGGATAACGGTCCGCTCTTGCAGCCCGCTGACTGCTAGGAGAATTACGGAGCCATGATGATATGCAGGCCCTTATGGTATAGACGATGTCAGGTACTTCTTGGCCCACCCGTTGGAAGGATTCGGGGCTGGCCGCTCGTCATCGTTGGAATAAAGGTATACCTAGATGTTATCTCTAAGTGGTCGCTCAGCTTTTCTGCAATTTGTAATATTGAATTCTGTAAGGTCGAGAGAGGGCGTGACGGGTATACAGTATTCGGTACATCTTCGCAATGGTGCTGTGGTTAGCTACCTAGTCCACAGCCGGTGATTAGTTGGCCTGGTGGCTCGCTGTTGGAGACAGCTTTCCTAGTCCCGAACTAGGGCTGGTGTCCACATCAGCTGGTTGGGGTTGTGTTCGTCGACGTGGGCGGCTCTGATTGGCCTGGACGAGCAATGGAGGGTGACAGAGAGGTTGGTACACAAAATAGGAATCGAGAATGACATACTACGCTCGAAGCCCTTCGCACTGTCCAACTGATATTCTACTATGCTGCTTGTATTGTGAAGGCAAGTATTTCCTTAGGTCGGAGACAGACCGGAGACCAGCTAAGTCAGATCGATACTTGGCATATCCTAGGCAGGGGGTCGGCACAAGCTATCATGATTGTCCGTCGGCACCGGCTTATTACTAAGGAGGTCGGGGAACTGAAAGATCCTCCGAAGCGAGCTCGCTCTCAAGAAAAGCCAGTTATGCTTTTCATGCTATTTAACCTTCCGACGGTAATAAAATTCATTGACTGCGATCCCAATTGTTGTATGAGATGTAAACAAGCCCTGACGATAGAAGTGCCATAATACCCATTCTCTAAGAACAATCCAAGCATAGCAAGGCTGGCCAACTCTGGAATAATCCCTTCAATCCTGCAGCGCCATGGACACCCTGGAGCATGGGGTAAAAAGCGTGATTGGTTAGGTGCGAGATATGCATAGCCGCGCCCGTCGTGCGTTAGTGTCCCTGCTCGGTCATGCAAGTGCTCAAGCCCATAATCACGGATGCCCCTGTCATTCCCTCGATGACGCTTTGTTCTTGCATGTACCGAATCGTACGGCATACAGTAGTGTACACTACAGACAGCGCTGACGGGAGAAGCTTATTTCGTCAGCCGTTGAAACGGCTTTCATGGGTAGACAAGAAAATTGTTGATATAAGCAATGAAACGTGGGCGCAAGCCTACTGTGTAAGACTTGAATTGGCACTCATCCATTATATACTGGCAAGTTGTTAGTAAAGGAAGATTGACGTACAACGTAGATTATCTGCAGCCGAATTTGTAACCAAAACCTGGTTGAGCGACGGCCCCGTTGGAGTTCTCCTGTGGTACACTCGAGTAGGGTAACTAACTGGCCGTGATCGCCCATTATACATTATATACTAGAAACCAAAAGATGCAACGAGATCTTTATTAGTCGAACTGGTAACGCGGGTTGTAATGTCTGCTGCCAATTCTGCGCTGCATGGCATATCCAACTTCAAATTAACATGCGATGCAGCTTGCACACATGCTTACTTGCAACATCATAGTCTCTATGATCAGCATGCAGAAACGTGATGCAACGGCAAGCTGTAGGATTCTGGTTGACATGTTTTCCACGCGGAGCGAAGTGTAAACGTACTTAGCAACCCCCAATATAAGTACCCTGATAACGAGTATTGCTGAACGTAAATATAGGGGTGTTAAGTCATTCAATAGAGTAGGACGATTATAAGTAAAGGAATATATGTATATATATACATATTGTGACGGTTTAGGACGATCAGTTCCGTCTATAATGAGGCTCATGTGTTGGCGCGCGCCAGCGGATGAACGAATGTCGTGCATGGCATAGCATGAGCATCGCATCACATGCGGTGGACATCTGAGGCTCTCTTCCACGGCATGTGCTTGCTGGTCACCTTGCCTCGTACCCCACATCGTTGCCAACCATGTACCTGTCTCCCTCCCCAGAGATCCATCGAGTTAGCTAGCTAATGCGTATAGTAACGATGGCACGAGATCCACGCACCTTAAATCTGCACATGAAGGAGACTGTTCACTGCATGGAGGTCTGCGCCTGCCCGCTGGCATTCAAGAACCCGTTCGTTTCCAACAGCGCGGATCTAAACTCCAGTATAGTACCTTACCGAATATCTCACCGAAGGATGATATGCGTCTGCTCAAGATAAAAAGAATGATACTTGTAGATCTGTCAGCTTGCAATGCAGGACCCGACGCTGGCTTGAGTGTAGTTATCGGACGACAGCATGTATCCAGTTACGTCTATGTACCAAACTGACGACGCAGTGCGGGAGCTTTACCCTCCCTTGATCGACCAGTTGAAACTGGACCCTGCATCCCATCCCATATGTATAATAAGTAGATAGGTGGGGAAGACATATCACCTTGGAACGAAGACTGTCATTAGTGTGGTTATCTGCAATTGTTTTCAAGTGGGCTGTCCATGCTATCACGGTTGTTCTCGTCAGCGGGACGGGCATAACACGGTCTAGATACTTTTGAAAATACGAGAATTGAACTTAAAAAGTCAGGACCTAACCTTCTTTCCGTACGTATAAACCTCGTGGATTTCAGCACAGGACATCCAGTGTACACAGACACTCTGTCAGTAACTGGGTGCTGCCTTTACATCTGGGAGTCCCTCTTTCGGCTAGATCAGCAATGGCATGCAAGAAACGGGCTTGGCGATTATTGGCCCGAATACAGTACACCGCATCTGCTTGCAGGCAAGATGGTGAGGGCGGAATCTTGCATGCGGGGACGTAAGTGCTGCAGAGCCAGACAACGCCTCAGTTCTGACTGCAGTATTTTATTACCGTTAAGTACGCTGGCGATCTGTTCCAAGTTTCACCGGCCTTGTGTTGCTACCTGACCAAGTTCATACATACATAGAAGATGCCTATACTTTGCCAGCATGTGTTACGCGAAAACAGTGGGCAAATACAAAATATCGCATATAGTTGCCTTGCACACTCAGATGTCAACAACGCTTCCTGCTTCAGGGAAAGGCAAAAGGCTAATTGAGTTCCGATGCGAAGTAACTCGGGCCGGGAAACACCTACTTCTCGAGAGCGGAACAGACATGAGTGTAGACATTGTTATCTGGTGTAGGTGAGCTGCATTTGAAACTGTTCATAGGTCTGGCTCAGGAAAGCTTGGCCCCCAACTTACAAGTCACATTGCATGTCACGACGTGATGTACGTGTAACTTACGTGCCTCAACTCGTAGGACAATGCTTGCTCACAATACCCGGACCCTGCCGCCCTTATCTAGCGATTCCGTAAGCGCTAGGCGACGGTTGAAAAATCTTGGTAGATGCGCTGTCCTTAAACCTGAAAATAGGCGCAAGAATCTCCGATGCCCAGACCAATTGCAATAGTATCAGGCGGGTTTCCGGTCTACGGCAGCAGGCTTACGATGGCACGAGGGTTCATTCATTTCGCATCAGACTAAGACGGGGGGTTTCCATTCATACTCTAGAACCTGCTACAGCGTCGCTGGACAGGATTGATCGCCGTGCGTCCCGCTGCAAGTCGTATAGGAATACTACGGTAGCGTATGTAGACGCAGATAGGTTAGGTGGTACTTCCGAATGCACGCAGTTACACGCTTGCTGCAAGTACTCCGGGACTTAGATTATTGTGCATCTGACCTACCGGTACCAATGTGCATACATACGCACATCAGCCTGGGCCCTGACTTATCGCATGCATTGGCTGCCGCCTTCTGAACGCCTGCGATTTGCTAATTACGGCTCTGATGAACACGACTTCCCATCAAGACTATTTTATATTCTGAATCTATATATATAGCTACTCAATGGATCAGCAGCTTATCGAGACGATCTCGAGCAAGTTGAGGTGTTGGACATTACTTTAAGCTTGAGATGCAATTGTAAGATGAACTTGTTAGGCTGGGCTACCGAGCCGGGGTTCATGTGGATCTCGGACGGCCGCGATGTTGAATCGCCTGACTAGATGCCATGCACGACCAGGGTTGTGAGGACTGGACCAACAAACAACTCTTGGCTAAGCTCGACTAGCAGGTCAGAACCGTCAAGAAGAGGGGAAGATGTGAGCCAAGAACCCCAACGCCAGCCCGGTGGAGTAGATAGGGGAGACGATCATCTTCTTCTGTACCGTATACCTTATCAGCACTAACATGGCCAAGTACAGGCGCGAAATATCTCTTCTAGAAAAATCATTTCCAGCAGTGGTTATAACTCATGACCCCATGTATCACCGAGGTTTTTATTTTTCTGCCTGACGCCTTGCTACGAGCACTGCTTACGAGAGATGAGACAGCAAACATTTTGCGGATAAAGGTTTGACAACTTAATACTGGACGAGAGTTGGCACACCGATTCCCGTTGCGCCGTCGGATGTTACTGCGTGAGCGATAATCGGCGTGGCTCCTGGACCCCTTATCACAAAGAAAAACAATCAAGTCTTGTTTAGCCGGCTAGGTGGAAGAGGGCTATTGTTCGGGGCGTGCCTTTCTAACTACAAAGACGAAGGGGAGCATGGGCTAACTACAAGCTTTGAAGTATTCAAAGTACCACTGAGACGTGTATATAAATCTCCTCTTTATTCTTATAGATCTGGGCTTGTCATCTTAGGCGCCTTTTACCGCCAGACAAGAAAGCATACAAACCATCTTAGACTGGTTGTACTAGTACATGGTCCTCGAGACGCCGAATATAGTAACTTGCGGGAGATGGAAAAGCCACTCAAGCCACCAGTGTATCAGACGCCAGCGCCGATATATTAATATGTTGCTCTTGTGCCACGATGGCACGCCAGAAGAGCATATCACTTTCGCAACAGGATGAGGGGCCACACCTTTCTGTTATTGATTTTTGATTCGCTGGAACCGGCGTCTGAAGGCGCTAAAACAATAACGATCTTTGCCAATTGCTTCCTAGTTCTCTCACGAAGCGACGCTCGTAATTATTTGTGAATATGCTTTCGGTGGCATCTAGCGAGTTTGATGCAATCAAAGAGCATATTCCGTCTAGATCGGAGAACCCTAAAGGTTGCACTATAGTAGAACTTGACGCAATGGTCCTTAGAGCTTGCCCATGACTTGAAGACTTAAGCCATTGGTTTCAATGGAATGCTGTATTAAACATTTACGTAGACATGCTTTCACCGCGATGCTCAAATGATATGTGACAAAAGACCATCACGCCTGGTAATGAATGAGGCTCAACAGAATAAAGCAGATGCCAGCTCTACCCTAATTAAGGACATCCTAAGCTGTTGAGCCACGCCTTGACACCGAGATCAGCCTGAAATGAGGTTAGTAGCAGGTAGTAGGGCATGCGTCTAAATTCCCTGGCATGCCCAAGAAGCACTGATGGCATTCATAACATGACAATGACGATCAATGATAAAAAGACCTAGCAGCAGATTCGGATATGTAAACCGTCGCCTGTTTCTCTTGTACGTGTGTGCCTCGATGCCCGAGTCCCGTTCTCCCTTAGCTTTAGCTTCCCTCTCTCTGCCTCTCTTTCGTTTTCCGTCTTTTCTTCCCTCTCCTCGCTTTTAGTACGCCGTAGAAATATGTCGCTCGTGATTAGAGCCTCGTCTAGATTCCCTATCCCATCCACCTTATGACGCTGATACATTCGCAGACACACCTATGAAGATGAAGTCAAGGGTTGTAGGAGGGTCACGATCTCATTCACGATTCACACTGTGCACCACACATTGCCAACGAGAACTGACCGACCGACCGAGCGAGACCGACTACACACATCCCGCCGACCGACAAGGTACATACGGTACGATACGTACTGGAATCCACCAGGCCACACGGGCTGCGGCCATCTTCCTTCCCGGGCTCCACCCAGCTACCAATACAGTAATCTACTCATGAATATCTCTCTGTCTATACGATTATAGAGAATTCCCACTGGCTAGATACGCGTGCCTCCAAATGCTGGGATACATGGAGGCAAGTCACGAGCCGCTTGATCTCATATGGACGGTCCCGAAGACGGCCAGCTATACACCTACTGTACCAGTAACCGGACAATTTGGGTGCTTAGTTGACTATCGTCCTAGCAGGCTAACTCATGCTTCGGCCACTAGTTATTCACGCCTCGGTTTATCCAGAGAAGCAGTTGCGGTACTAGATAATTGGCGCTTAGGGTAGGGCTACCTAGAGAACTACTGTATCAAATTACATGCTCTACCCGCTAGGTATATCTACATTTTGTCGGTTATCGCTCATCTACAGTACTTCCGCCACTACGATACGCTGCAGGTAGGAAGTCGAAGACAGCACATAAAGTTCAACGGCGAACTCTCGCAGCCCAGTTTGGCGTGGTAAGATCCAGCCAACTCGGTGACACCTCAAACAGACAGATCTTGCGATTTGTCTCGTAGCGCTCTGTACTTTGTTGGCTACTTGCCCTTCTGCCTTCTCCAGCAAGTTGGTGACGCACAGTACGCACTCGACATCAGGATACGGATACGCTTTTGAGAAAAAACCAGAGATGTAGATCCCGTCATCGAAGGGCCAGGGATCTAGTATATGCTGTACTGTATACGATATCTGTATAGGCAGACACCCACTAACCCCTGTCAACACCCCTAAATTACACGCTGCCGCTAAAGAGCCATATTGGAGCCTTGTTAATTGTGTTACAGTATAACGCCGGGTCACTTTTTGCGACCTGACGATCTCGTCAACAAACCTGAAACTAACCCATTCTAGTATTGTCGCTACCCCACCTACCTCCAGCTCTAATCTATACCTAATTTGTATAGGCAACCTAACACTAACCAGGGTTACCCTAGACACTAAAAAAAGATTAATAAAAAAACAGTTACAGAGGTTAGCAACATACGAAAATCCACTAAATATACGATGCAACGGGCCCTACAGCGTTTTTAAGGGCTATAGGGCGAATAAGGTAGCCAAGATCCCCTAATTTAAACGTTATACCCACTAATACTTACTAACACTTACTAACTTATAGCGTACTATACTATTAATACTTACTAATAGCACTTCTAGGCTGCTGCTTAAAGCACTTTAAAGCTACTGCTTAAAGTAGGTCATAGCTACTATAGCTACTATAGCCACTATACTACTTATACTACTACCTACACTTAAATACCACATATAACAGCACCCACCTGCACTACTACTTACTTTTTTAATCTATTTTTAACTTACTTACTAATTACTTTTATTTATTAACAAAACACTAGCGCTTTACGATTTCTATTAAAACAACGTTGTTTTTAGCTTTATCTCATCTCAAACTATCGATTGTACTTTTTTTTAAGCAAAAATACCTAGTTTTAGATTTTTAGTAACTATTACAGTCATAATTATGCTTTTTGCACCCCTAACCGCCAACTGTTTTAATACTTTCTAACAAGGCTTTAATGCCTAGCAAACCTACGCACTAGCCAAAGGTTACGCTATTAAAAAAGCCTATTCAAGCAATAAAATAAAGAGCTAATATATTCGCTATAATATCGGTTGTACAGCTAGCCCTTGTACTAAAGCTTTTTAAAGCACTTATAGCAAGACTTCTACAGCTAGTTAAAAATGCTGTTTTAAAACTGTTGCAAAGTTTTACTACAGTACTAACGAGTAGAAATTTAAAGTTAAGCACCCTTACCACACTTACTTGCTTTTTTTTGCAACCCTAACCCATCGGAAGCAGAAAATAACCCCCAAAGTTATTAAAATAATCTTTTATAGCCTTAATAACCTTATACTTCGTCGCCTTATTTACAAAACTATTAAAAGTTTTAACCCAGCCTTAGCTTTAACCAAAAACAATATTAGCAACTTTATGTTACATATTTTACGCAAAAAAAGGGGTTTATACACTAACTACAGTTAAATTATTTAATAATTACAGCAAAATAACGTGTAGTACAAAGTTAAATATAAAAATAATCGTATATTTTAAATCTTTTAGTCTTTTTTTTAGTATTAAAAAATATAAAAGCAGTTTTCTAACGTAATTTTATTAAATAATACATATAAAGTTTATTTTTATCCATTTTTTTTTATAGCAATACTTTACGTTTTTTATATTAATACTATAAACTAACTATAATACCTAAGTTAACTTTTTTAATAAACTGTTTTTTAAAGTTGCTAGCACTACTTTTTTAAATATAACTTTTAATATAGCTTTCGCTATTATTAACAACAAAAAAAAAGACTTTTATACGTAGTACTTTAACCACTTTAACAACCTTTGCAAATTTTTTAATATTCTTCCGCTACAAATAATAGTTACTAATAAAGCTAAAGCTACCTATAACGCAGTTAAATCTATTTAGCCTGCTATATAACTATAACTTTATATTTAGCATTTTTTAAGCAACGTACGCGCTAGAATAATTTAACAATAAAATGGCCTAAAGCTAAAAGGTTACGTAGCCCTAAGTATTAATTAATGCTTAAATAAACGCTGGCATAAGCTAGACCATATAAGTAATAAAAGGTTTAAAGCTATAGAACCACCGCTGCTACCTACAACTAAAAAAGTTACTTCGGACTAACAACAACGTTGCCATTATTACTTCTACTGCTTGCTTAACATTAACCACAATATTAACAATATTTTAACTTTATAGTACTATTTATCTTACTATAAATCAAAAGCTAAAGCCTTTTATTACTAAAATAACCTTATAAGCGAATTTATCGATTAGCTATATATATTAGCTTACTTAAGCAAAATTTACTAGTAGCACCGTATATAGTAAGCTAACTATTATACTTATAAATACTACAACTATAATATTTAAAGCATTTTAAGGGTTAAAAGTTTTTACGCTAAACTAAAAACTTACTTTTAAAACCTTTAAACTAGTAGTTTACAGTTATACAAAACTACTATAGCGCTTACTAACATAAAAAAAAATAAATTTAAAGCTGCTTAAAAAAAGCAAGTTAACCGCGTACCTATTAAATATTAAGCCCTAATGTTTGTTAATAAAGCAGTTAAACTAACGATTAATTAGTACGTTTTAAACGAAGCTTACAAATAATATAAAGCTGCAAAAAAAGCTTATAAATTAAAAACATGTTTATTACGTTACACCGGTGCTTTTATTTGCTAATAAAGTATACTTTGCTGCTACGCTTTTTATAAGCATATATATACTGTTCTAAGGTTTAATAGCACCTGCTATATTTACGTATATTAAAGTTAAGCCTTAAAAACTGACGATTTTAATAAACACTAGTAGCTTTAAGTAGACTTAAAGGGTTTAAACCCCCTATTATTGGTTAGTAACTTCGAACGGAAATAAAAAAAACCAAAAATGCTGCTATATAATAAGGCTGCTCGCATTATACTACGCTAAATCCAGGCCCCTAGCGCTCCTTTAAGCTATTAAGTCCTTCTTAGTAGTAGCAGGGTACTTAATTAGTACAAAACTATATTATAAAAAGGTGCTACTAACCCTAACAGGCAACAAAAATTATTACTATTGCTAGCTCAATCAAATCTAACAAACAAAAAGTAGTATTATAAAGTATGCGTTAAACAATCTCTGTTAATACTTTTAACGCTAACGTAGCTAACTCTACTACTTTTTACAGCACCATTAATAGCTTTACATAAAAACTAGTAGTTATAAGTGCTTTTACCGCTAATATAAGTGCTACTACTACCTTTTATAACGCTTACGATAGCCTTACAAGCGTACTAAGCAACAGGGAACAGTCTCGAGCGCTACAAAGTGCTCCTAAGCGTGTATAAGCCGTACTATACCCTTGGACCTTTTAGCGGCCGCTATTTTTGGTAATAGAGGTGGCATAAACGGTGTTTTTGGGCTCTATAGGGCTAAGATAAACTAGCAAGTTACTCCCTTCGATCGGGGTAGCAGACCCTAAAAATGAGACTTTTTGCTTTCGACGCTTTTATGTACAATTTATATAGTAACGTGTTATATACAAGACTTTTAAATACGTTAAATCGGCTAACTTAGCAGTTTTTTAACCAAGTAACTTATGTAGCTATCTTAGTTGTATTACATACAAAATCGTTAATTTGTACAGCGTTGCTAAAAGCGTTAATTTAAACGTACAGATCGCTAAAAGCGTTAAAAAGCGTTAATTTGTACGTACAGGTTACTAAAAGCACTTATTTCAAACAGATCGCTAACAGCGTTAAAAAGCGTTGATTTGTACGTACAGGTTACTAAAAGCACTTATTTTAAACAGATCGCTAACAGCGTTGAAAAGCGTTGATTTATACGTACAAGTCACCAAAAGCACTTATTTCAAACAGATTGCTAAACGCGTTAAAAAGCGTTGATTTATACGTACAGGTCACCAAAAGCACTTATTTCAAACAGATCGCCAACAGCGTTAAAAAGCGTTAATTTGTACGTACAAGTCACCAAACGCGTTAAAAAGCGTTGGTTTGTACGTACAGGTCACCAAAAGCACTTATTTCAAACAGATCACCTTCAATTGCAACCGCCCGATCAAGCCAGACCGTCTGTTTTTTGAGCCCCCTGCTACTACATGGGTCCTGCTGCCAGTCCTATACAAATTAGGTATAGATTGAAGCAGGGAGTGTGTGGTGGATAGGGGTTGCCGAACAAGGTTAGTTTCAGGTTTGTTGACGAGATCGTCAGGTCGCAAAAAGTGACCCGGTACAACGCTGAGTAGGTATACTGAGAAACGATGACCAAGAAAAAACCCTGCCACCTACAATGGAGCTACCAGGTCAGCTAAGCGGACAGAATACCGACTTTGACATGGCTTCTAGACAGGAACGCTATGCGGAATTGGGAATCCTAAGTATCTCATGTATCTAGGAGCGTAGGGTACGTACCTGCCAGCCTCCATATCTTGCGCAGTAGTTCAAGTCGCTAACTAACTAGCCTGATCTATCTCACCACACTCCACCTAACCCTCTACTTACAGCGCTGTACTGTGCGTACAAGGACCTAAGTGTAAGTTAGGTAAAGGGGGATCCTAGCTGTTGCCGGTCGTCGAGCGCGCTCCACTCGTACCAAATCCCACCTCGCCCACCATGCATGCATTCTTCTCCTCTCCACTTCCATCCTGCCCTGGCTCGATAATAACAAGACCCCAGCAGCATCAGCAACAACAACAGTGAACAACGATGCCGTCCGGGTTTGGGTTGGGCCAGCTTGCGGGCCCCCCTGCCTTCGCTGGCAGCCGATACCACTACTCTCTGTATGTGCGGCTATAGCTACACCTGTTCTAGATGCCTACAGTACTGCACTGCACAGCACTGCAACAGCACAAGCAGGTATGTAGAAGGGAAGGGGTGCGTCCCAGGTGCTGGCTGTAAGCAGGTAAGTAGGTATGCTGTACATACTTTAAGGTGGGCTGGCAGGTAAGGCCTGGTTTGTAGTTTGCGAGGCCATCGGCATCAGCTACGTGAGTGCAAGGGGATGACCGTCGTCGTCGTCGTTGTCGTCGTCGTCCGTCGTCGTCGAGGTTGAGGTTGGTGGTGATGGTGGTGGTGGTGGTGTAGGTACAGCGATTTTGCCTGCTCTGGCGGCTCCTGTCCCTGCTCCTGCGAATTTGCACTTATCTCTCTCCCCCCAGGCAAAAGTTCCTTCCTCACTCCTATACCGGGCTGTGTATCTAAAGGGCTGTAGTGTGGTGTATGCTGTACCTTTCCCGTGCAGTGCAAGTAGTGTATGTACAGCATCCCAGCAGCCCATCATCCATCCCCCCCTGCCTGCTTCTACCGCTGTACCGACAGCTAGGCCAGGTACCTACCTATACAGCTGTACCCCAAGGTACCTACCTACGCTCTTTTTCTAGGTATATCCTACCACTTTTAGAGTTAGCTAGCCGATCTGTTCGTCCTCTCTTATCCACCTCAACCTCCTCCTTCTTCTCCTCTTCTTCAATCTTCCTGCCTCCTCATCATTGCCTAGGAGAGACTTCCTTCGTCTCGTCTCCTCAGACTTCCTCTCTTTACCTCCTCTTTCCGCTCCCTTACCCTCCCGCCTCTCTTTTCTTCTGATCCGACCTCCCCAATTATTCTGGGGGTGAAGGCTGCCGAGGTTTAGACTGAGAGGTTTATGCGGTTCAAAGGTCCGTCGTCTTGGCTACAACTCGAACTTGCTCGCCTACTCGTGTACGGACTGACGAGTTACTCATCACAGTTCAAAAGTACTAGAAGATAGGATTAGTAGCGTGTTGTGTGTTGTGTGTTGCGTGTATCGGCGTTCCAGCCCCTGCCCTAGCATTTCGGACCAGTTAACGATAACGATCGATTTCCCCGGCCCGCACAATCTACGGTTTTCCTTGTGTCTGTCTTTTTGACATTGATTCCGAACGCATATCTGGAGGACTCTGATTCCTGATGAGAGGAGGGAAATAGTGTTGTTACATAGCTCAAATTCCGTCCAACGCCATATCGATGACTGCGAACGAAGCGCGGAATACTACTGGATTTTCACTTCTCTAAGCCCAATTGGAGGAATTTTGGTGCAGTCTTTACGACTTCTCACGACCCGTCTACGAATTTATTGAAAAAAGAGGAGCTTTCTCCGTTTTGCTTATCGAGTTTCTCGTCTGTGAACGTTTCAGCGTCCCCCCGGCTCTTCCACTCATCGAGTAGCTAGCCAGCTCAGCCTCCGGCCACGCAACTACAGGGACTTTCGAAACTGCCTTATCATTGTTACCAACCAAGGTCTAGGTCGGTTGATCGGTTGTGCCGAATCCGAGCAAGCCTCAGGTCTGTTCAGAAGGCCTTGACAAGCCATATTTCACCCCTTTGCGGATTCCTCCCATTGGTTTATTCTCGACCCGGGCGCGAGCCCTCCATAGCCCACCCGCTCGCCTTTTTGAAGCCGCAAAGCTGGATTTACCGCCGATCTCGTATCCGCCGACCCGGGGAACGTCTGACATCCCGTATTACGGTGCTATCGCTACCCAGCGTCCTCCGTATGTGAGCGAAAAGCTGCCATCACTTCCTTTGCGACAGCAACCGGCGGCGTACTCTCCAATCGTATCATCTCCCCGGGTCAGCTCCATCGCTTCATCGACGAGCTCGAACGGCGACTCGCAATCGTCCTATACCTCGGCTTCATCGACGGCTCCCTCATCAAACGGCCCCAAGACACCCTCGCCGAATCTTGCAGCACACGGCATTAGCGCATACGAACAATACTCAGCGATGAATCAACAACCAGATATGTACTACCAACCTCAGCACATGTCTGCCGGTCCAGCACCGGCACCGCAAACTGTGACTTCAAGTGCCTTGCCTCAATATGGACACCAGCAGCCTACTCTCTTACAACCGGGTCCTTTACAACCAGGACCGCAATATTCTGCGCCGCCTTATCATTACAGCAGTTACCCCAATGGGCTCACTTCGCCACAAACAGCACCGCCAGCAGTTTCGGCTCCCATGGGCCCCGGCAACGTGCTACCCCTACCAGGTGTGCCCAATCAGCCGGCAATGCAAAATCAGTACCAAGGATTCGACACGACTGGGCAGATCGCTCCGCCGGGAATGAAACCCCGTGTAACAGCAACTTTGTGGGAAGACGAGGGAAGTTTATGCTTTCAGGTCGAAGCCAGGGGAATATGTGTTGCCCGCCGAGAAGGTACACCAACCGCACCAACAAAGTTTCGAACTTACCAAACTAACGTTTTGGCAGATAATCACATGATAAATGGCACCAAATTACTAAATGTGGCTGGCATGACACGAGGTAGACGAGACGGTATCTTAAAAAGCGAGAAGGTTCGACATGTTGTAAAAATCGGTCCAATGCACCTAAAGGGTGTCTGGTAAGTTCTGCATTTGTGAAAATTCAGACAAGCAAACTGATAATCCCGTCATAGGATACCATTTGAACGAGCTTTAGATTTTGCCAACAAGGAGAAGATCACAGAATTGTTGTATCCATTATTCGTGCACAACATAGGAGCCCTGCTGTATCATCCGACAAATCAGAATCGGACCAACCAAGTGATGGCCGCAGCTGAGCGTCGCAAACAAGAGGTGAGCCAGATGCGTAACGGTCCTGCTCCGGGTCCAGGCCCTGTCTCAGGACCATCGCCTCCAGGCGGCGTGTTGCCGTCTTTACAACAGCATCAACATCATCACCATATGGGTTTGCCCGGCCCACAACCTTTACCATCGCATGGTAGTTCCGGACGCCCATCAATTGACCGTGCCCACACTTTCCCTACTCCTCCAACTAGTGCTTCGAGTGTGATAGGAAATATGGGTGCTGCAGAGAATTACTGGGGTCAACCAAGCATGAATGGCGCTCAAGGTACTAATCCCATGTCTATCGACACAAATCTCAGCAATGCTGCACGATCGATGCCGGCCACTCCAGCCACAACTCCTCCGGGTAACACATTGCATAGTATGCAGTCGTATCCTCAGGCTACTCAGCCATATGACAATGGCCGAGGTGTTTACAATCACACAGCCCAGCAAGCATCATACTCATCACACAACAGCCCACCAGATAGGAACGTCTATGGGCAACCAAATACCTACATGAAAAGCGAGATGGGCCCACCTTCGGGGCGGCCTGTTGGCGCGGGAGTACCGGAAGGTTCAGACGTTAAGCCGCCGAACGGTATGACTCAACATGGTGATGCTGTTTCACATCCGACTGGCGAAGACGAGGCCGAGCATGAGGCAGAATACACTCACGACAGCGGTGCTTATGATGCGAACCGAAACACTTACAATTATAACGCTTCTGCTGTCGCTCCCATGTCTGGTGATCATTCACACCTCTCTTCAGAGATCACTGGCTCTCCAGGCCATCAAGCTCATTCTGGCCGTGCCACACCACGAACCGCGGCACCACCCCAGCCATACTATGGACAACCGACCGGATATAACACGCCACCCCGTGTACCACCCCCATCTAGCAGTCTGTATAGCGTGATGAGTAACGATCGAGGAGCAGCAAATGGTGCTTCGGCTTCAGATGTATATGGTTCCCAAACAGACATGAATCCTTCATTACAAAATGGATACGCACCTCCACCTGTCTTGAATGGTGTTCCGGGGCCCTTAAAACGAGGCCGTGATGATGAGGATGATCTCCAGCGGCCTCCAAGCGGTGGTTTGGATCTGAAACGTCGGAAAACGCTGGTTGATGGAGCGATCCCCACTCCAGGCTACGACACAATGAACCGGCCAGCTTCCGCCGTAGGAGGTGCTCGGCGGCGATAACATTTTCTCATTAACCACCCGGCACCAGTCACTTACATTGCTCCGGTAATCTTTCCGGCAGCTACAGGTCATCAAAGCTTGGCTGAGTAACCAATATCAACTTAACCACTACACGTTCATTCCAACGACTCCTTTGCATAAATTCTTTGTATTCGCTGCGAACGACTGAGACCCGGCATGTTCACGTCCATACCAGAAGATATGATGACGAAAATTACGACTTGATTATTGTTATTAACTGCCGCTCAAGGCCGTGTACATGCTTCATGATTTGATGCGTCGCATGGCGAACATTAATTATTCGCGACGAGATAATATTCTACGCCATGCTAATGCCGAGATAAATGAGACTCGACTTACGGAAAAACTCCCTATCACGACCTTTAGGGAAACGTTCATGATCGAGGCAGCTTTGTTTTACTTTGTTCATACATCCACCGTCTCGTAAAGAGACGAGCTGGTGCTACGCCTTATTCCCTTGTTTACGAATGATGAAATGCCTCCCAATTTTCTCTCTATTTTAACTATCAAAAAGGGGTCGGTGTCAGTGGCGTGTGTTGTTGGAAATGTCTGATTGCAGTATCATGTGATGAGCCTGACGGTCTAAAAGCTTAACTTGCTTTAATACAATGAATTAGACACTGAGCTACATACTGTTGCCTCATTAACAATGACCAAATATAGTCTTTAAAACTGCTTATCAAACTTGAATTAAAACCCTAGACTTCGTAATGCTTGGGAGCTTGTATCACTCTTTAATGATAATATCCAAGATTAGCTTAGGTAACAAACAAAGGGTCATTTTGAGCTTCAAGAATAGGTGCTGTCAACGATCACCACTGCCAACCGATGCTGTATACCTATTCCATGTAACACGTGAAACAAGAAAGTTGTGTGACATGATTATTCATTTTCTTATTGCGGCCTCCTTGATTTCCAGTAGAAATGAACAGAAAATAATCAGCAGAAGCAGACACAAATGTATTGTGCAGAGCCAACAGAGTGGACACCCGGTATGATATACGTTATAAGTGTGGGAATTTGAAGACTTCCGTATTATGAAAGAACGTCGTACTAAGTTTACACAAATATAGTGCGAGACGAATCGTCAGCCTTGAGAGAAATCCAATATTCGAGTATCTCAAGATGGTACCGAATATCTAGTATACCTAACTCTACGTAAGTACACGTTACCTATATTCGATAATTCCTATCATCTTACTAAATCCTGATGAAAGAGGCAGACGACAGAACAACACGATTATAAAGATGCGAAAGGTTACCATTTTCGAGCTCAGTGCCTGATCTACGCTAGCGAGGATGAAGAACCAGAAATGCACACCGCTTCTCGTCCTGTATTACGGAAACAGCTGCGAAATTGTAACACTTGGACCCACAGGCAATATTGGCGTAAGCTCTGAATAATGAATGACCTTTGGACGCACATGACAATATCCGGATCGGAAATATGGGACAAGTCGGCGCGGCGCACCACATTTTAGTTTACGGTGGAACTGCTCTAACTCCCGGATTATTGTGTCGACGCTCGGCGTTTAAAAATGGAAAGCAAGCTTAATAGAAAGAAATATGATGAAAGTTTATTTTTAAGTATACATGATTTATTATTCTTCCATCTTTTGAAATGGAGTCTAGATTTTATACCGATGCTAACCCCTTATCATTTAACACGGAACTCCAAATTGAATCATCTGATTAACGTATCCATTTTTCAAGAAATTGAGGTGATACAATAAGTTCTCAAAAACAATCATGTCTCATCTGCCCGCCTCGTCCCTGTCCTTCTCTTCCAACAGACACCCCGCACCGAGAGCCAGCTACCCTTCAAGGCTCTCAGATCGATCGTCTAGAACCAGGCCATAACCAACCACTAGCGAGCAAGCCCGCTATATTAGGATTCGTGTAATTGTAAATGCCGTACCCTATTCCTGGACCCCTGACATAAAAGACCTTGTAGCTAAATGCGTCACTAGCTAAGTTCAGTTCATCGTTACGGCTCCCTGGTTGAGTCCACCACTAATTCGCTTCCTCATCCCAACACTAATTGTGATATACCCGGGGTTGTGACGTGCAGGTAAGCGAACAACGTACAACCTGCTTACGCCGCACTATATGTGAAACGTGCTGGGGGTGAGCGAGCCTCAGCCTTTACGCAAGCGTTCCTCGTCTTATCCATTCATGATGAGATATCATTATTGTCACCAACCGATTCAATAGCTTTTATGATCCTGTACCTGCAATTGTTCCAACCTAATATAATAAACAAAGTTATTAGCATCTTAGGATCATCTAGACAATCTCTTCGATCTCCCGAGCCCATAACCTACCCTAATTCTACAGCCCCGCAACTTATATCTCACAACCTCATGCTCCAGTAGCACACAGACTAGTAACCCGACAACTCAGTTTCGCGGCATCTGGTCCCAATCCCCAGCAGTAGTCAAACGTGGGACGTCCCAGCCAAGGAAGGATAAGAGAGAGCTCAGCCGAAAGTTTGTGTGGTTCGAGAGCGGTGAGTGTGACACAAAATTCGGGCCGCTGCATTATGTGTGACGTGAAGCCGCGAGATAGCCTAGCTATCCGCACGATACACAGTACATACGCCGCAAAGGTTGGATAGAGAGAGAGGGGGGGGGGGCGAGGGGGAATGTCGCCCGGTCACATATGGAGTCCCGGCTACACGTCACTGTCACGCCAGCACACGGCGTACAACACCACGGACGAGGTAGGTGAGCAGGTGAGTACTTGCACGAGTTCAAACCCACAAGACTCAACACAACAGGACACATCACTTCAGCACAATCACCCCCGTGTTGAGTGTTTGTGCCAGTGCCCCGCGCGCCCAGCCTCTGTCGTCTTACGTCTTTGGTTCCACAGGTACGAGGGGATTGTATCGATTGTCTCTTGGGATTGGCTGAGACGAAGCTAGTAGGTAGCTACTACTGTAGAACGAGCAGGTTGGAGGAGTATGGAATGTCTCCTTAAGATGGGACGGGACGGGATGGATTAGTCCCCAGAGCGGGTGTAGCCTTGTACGCGGAGGCGAATGGGTAGAGAGACAGACAGTATGAGATCTCTTTTCGAGAGACAGTCTAACTCGGAAAATAGCTACAGAGCTTTTTCTCGCTTTTCTCTATCCACTTCAGTTTGGCGACGCTCGGCTCGCGTATGGAAGACATGATGTACACAATAGATCCCTGCACATATACACTCCTTTTTCTGGCTTGTCTTTTGCCGCTTAAACTTGTCTTATGTTAACAGTTGATCTCGCATTCTTTTCCTAATGGCATTCGCATTCCTAAGTATAGAGGGTACAAGAAAGCTTCTTAAAATTCTCATGACGTAGCTCGTTGAGTTTGTTCATCTCGTAAATCTCATCCAATTGCCCTATGGAGTTATACTGCTCCCTAACGGAGAAAGCGTATATATATCGTACTTAAGCATGGGAATGTGATAGCTTGTAAGTTTTTTTTGATGATTTTTTGAGAGTTCCCCCCCCCTGGGTTTATACCGAAATGGATTCGAGGTATTAGGGAACCAAGGCCTGCTATGTCAATAGATCGCCGCGTTGATAGCTATTCCATTAACAAATAATGGTGATTGTCCTTTTCTACCGTCGAGTATAATGAGCGAAATTTCAAGGCTTGTTTGTCCATCTGCATAAATAAAGGATAATGGAAATGGATTCTTCTCGGGATACAATCACATTATCTGCTCTCCTATTATTGATTAAGAACTTCTCCGGTCGCTTCACAGCAGAGAAGCGCATTGTAAGTAAGAGTGACTGCTAGCTCTGTGCTGACTATCGGCATTCCCGTCAGAGATAGTTGGTAACACGGAATTTGTGCTCTGAATTGCAAGGCTCACTATATCCATTCCGTCGGCCACCGCTTCATTGACATAGCTGCCCCACGATAAATAGGTCCCATTATTTATTTGTAAGTGTTTTGTGTCTTGCATGGCGTACTTGGAGACTGAAAGAAACTGCGGAGTCAATCGACATCACGTGGGAAGCGGCTCCGTACCATCACAGTTAGGCCCAAATAATCGTAATTTTGTCGTCATTATCCATTCTATGATAATAGAGTGCTCAAAAACATTGGGATATCTAGAAAACCTATCATGTTGTTCCAAACGATTGATTACATAGCCCAAACGTCGTCGATATCATCAACATGGCTGAAGGCTCACTGCCACTAGAAACCAGGCTCCTCAATATCAAAGACTTTAGTGATTTCACACTCGCATGCCATGGGAAGAAATTCGGACTCCATAAAGCAATACTGTGCTCACAATCATCCGTCATGGCGAATACTTTACGGGGCCATTCCGAAGTAAGTCTTGCTTCGTTATAACTGGAATCGCTTCAGGTTTACAAGCATTAGGAAGCCACAGCTGAAGTTTTGCACGTTCCATTCGACATCGAGAGTGTAAAACGTCTACTCGAATTCATGTATACCGGAGACTACCAGTTATCTCCTGATCCTTCCCTAGAGCTCCTCTCATCGGGAGAGTCAGATGACTCCGATACGGAAGTGGGTAAGAGATCCTGAATCTCGAGTTTGATTGAAGATGATCAAGTCTTAAGTCAATCCCTCGTCAAGATACCGGCAATATTAAACCAGGCTTAAGCAATGGTACTCAAGAACTCGGAATTCCAATCACTGTTTCTGAACGCTTGACGTGTCACACCCGCATGGACTCCATAGCGAGCTACTATGATATACCAGCTCTCTCGGCACTGTCAAGAAGCAAGGTTGACGACATCTTGGTACATGAATGGTCTTCTGATGCATTTTGCGACTTGATCCAAGAGTCGCTGGACTCCACGAGTGACCAAGTATATCATCAGATGCTAGCGGCAAAAGCCGTCGACCACGCCGATGAACTCGCAGAGCGGCACATGTTCGAGAAAGGAGGGGTTGCGGAACGACTCGCTCCCTACATGCTACCTATTCTCTTGACAAGCTTAAAAGCGGCCGAGGCTCGACGGCAAGAACTAACATCCAGCTTGTGTCTAGAAAAGACGAAGCTGGAGGAAGAGGACCAGAAGTCAGCCAATCGATTGAAAGCTCTTGAGGCGTGCGTCCAACTCCTAAACACTAATCCACGTTGTCATAATTGTGGAATTGATTTTGCATGTACGCTTGAGCAAACATCATGGTATCATCCGAGACATATTCTTCGTTGTTCCCGGTGCTCTTGCCGCCATGAGGAGTCAGCTTGATAGTGGGTTTTTTGATATCATAACGAGCTAGAGGCTCCAGAACTTTCTAGTATTTTTTTACTAAAAGATATCAAATTGGTAATCATAGGAATAAGCGTGGATTAGTACTAGGATACTCGGATATCTAGGCAGTTAAAGATACACATGGTTACCTGTGCAATATACTCCAACATTAAGGAAGCATAACTTTTGTGCAGCTATATCTAGTAGTCTCTGTCTTATCTTCATTCGCTTTTATGTATTTTGATCTGCGATACTATCTTATATAGTAGGCTAATATAAGTCGCGTTCTTATATCATAAACCCCCGTTAGAGCGTATGAAGAAAGAAATCAAGACGAAGTACTGTTCGAGGTGTATGTACTTAGGTACTCCTGAGTTTTGAAGACAGCACCTGCCACACTAGAGAGACTTTGCAACTACCCAGGTACTTACATGTAGGTTGGTGAGTCTATCTTATTTGGTTCCCTAGCAACCTCAACTTGTCTGCTGCAGCTACTTCGGCATAGCTAGATCAGTTATCCCTAAAACCTGCAAGCTTGTTTTTTCTTCTCTTTCCTGCAAGCTACAACTCATTGTTGTATCCTCATCCGGCTCAGGATATGCCCTCCTAGTATCCTCAACATCCATCTTCACACAAAGTCCCCAGGAAATCCCGTTAAATCCCCTTTACTCCGTCGTGTATGATGGCCAACGTCGCTTCGTTCGGCGCAGAGCTTCTGCGTTCTGGAGAATACAGCGACTTCACACTTGTGTGTGAAGGCCAAGAGTTCCGCGTCCACAAAAGCATCGTATGCCCACAATCATCCGTTATCGCTGCTGCTCTAAAGAGCGAGTTCAAGGTACTTACAGATGTCTCTATTCTCTTCTATCTGTGGGTGGCCAGATGCTGACCGTGAACTGACCATTTGACAGGAAGCAAAGACAAATACAATTGAAGTCAATTTTGAGCCTGCGACCCTGAAGTGCATGCTTGACTATATGTACACAGGACATTACAAGGACCCTGCTAGGCCTGCTCAGCCTGTTCAGCCTATCAAGCCTGTCAAGCCTGTTCGAGATGCTCAGCCTTCTCAACCCTCTCAGCCCTCTCAACCCTCTCAGCCCTCTCAGCCCGCTCAGCCCTCTCAGCCTAACTCAAGAGGATCACCAGGTATGTTCTTGCGCACATATTCACGAGTTTCGTTGCGAGTGTGCCGTTAGTTCCTCATTGAAAGCATTGTGTCGCTTTGGGCCTTCGCTGATTCTCAAAAGCTCAACCCAGAACTGAAAAAAAACCTGTTGATGCGACAATTTCTCAAGACTTGATCTACCATGCACATGTGAATAGCATTGCAGATTACTACCACGTGATGAATCTAGCTAAGGTCTCGGCTACCAAAATTGGAGACCTGCTCGCCAAGCGCTGGTCAGCGGACGCCTTCTGTGATCTCATGCGGGAGTCTAGTGGCTCGACAGGAGATAAGAATCTACAAAAGGTTTTGACGCAGATTGCTGCTGTCCATCTGTCCGAGCTCACGGCCCAAAACATCTTTTCTGAAGGGAAAATTGCAAACGACATAGCTGCTGGGGTTCTCGCGGCATCTATCAATATATTCAAGGACAAAGCCTCCGAAGTGACGAAGCTCAACAGTCAACTTGTAGCTGAAACGGCGAAGGTCGAAAATCTCAAGCAGAACCTCAAAGAGCTCGCTGACGTGTTGGTAGCGACACGCGGGTGTTGTAAGCGGGAATGCTCGAACGTCTTCGGATGCACAATTCAACGACCTACGCAAAATAACGAGAAACGTTGGCTAATTCGTTGCACTAAGTGTGGATGTCGGCATATGTACGACCAAAAGAAAGAATCCGCCATTCTTGCGCCTCCTCCTACTCGTCTTTTGTGGGATTTCCTCAATTGAAAGAAGGGTGCCAGTACACGGGAAGGGTTACAATCAAAGCAGAATATATCAACTGCATATGGGGAATGCGGGAATGATTACGGATGAAGCATTTTCAGATGCGTGATATCCCAGTAGATAGTCTTCATACGCATAAAAATTCCAGCTTTTCCTCTCACCGTCTTACGCTTCCACGTAAATACAAGTCCGGTGTAAAACGTAGCATCGCGTATGATCTTCGACAAGCTCGCGGAGTTCGTTCAGTGCCCTCCGCGTTCGTAATCCTGGTTCGCGTTGATGATACTCCTGTCCGATCTGTTATTGCAACACAATATGCACCGGATGCTGAACCCTACGTCGAATTCAAATTTACACTTTAAACACCGAGAAAATAGCATCCGTTGTGTGAACCCCAATCGTATTATCCATTGAATTCCGAGCTTCATCCCGTCTGCTGACCCGAAGGACAGATTCGTTCACTCTCGAGCCGGATGGCAGTACATTTCTACAAGTCAGTGAGCATCAGGATACCTTACGTTCATGACACACAGCATCCAATCCGCACATATAGCGAACGGGCTATGATAACTGAACAATGAGTGTTTCTAGCTCCGCAGAGCCCAAGCTCCGTCGCCGCCGCACAATGCATGTTCACTCGGCAGCAAACCCGAAGAGCTCCGCGCCCCAAAGCCGGCATAGCCATGAACCGCGTATGCTAGGAAAGGGCCGATACCTCCACCAAATGCGAAATCCGAGGATGGGAGACGGAGTTCGCAAATAGTTCGGTAAGCTCGGAGTTCACAGGCGCATGTCAACGGCTAGATCCGAGAGGCAGTCAGTCAGCGCAAGCCAACACGCGAGATTCGGCCTTGGGCGTAGAGTTGGACTGACTGTGATACTGCTGCAGCCGTCGGGGCTTTTGGGGCGTAACAAGTTCGTATTTACGTGGACTCTGGCCAACTAATCGTACGTCTCGGTCTGGGAAGGGAATGGATGATACTGGACCTACATAGCTAAGAAACCAATTGGTAGGTCGGAGATCTGCAGTCTAGAGAACAATTCCGCAAACGTTCGCGCTGTCCTGGGTACTATGTTGACTTCATGCAGTCCTACTACACATAGGCATCTTCATTTTAGGCGAGTTGCCCTGCAATCAAAGTGGTCGTGTGCCGCATCGCCATATCTTCGCAGACAAGTAAAACCCCGCGTTCTCGCTCTCGAGAGGCGATGAAATTTATCCCGAGGCGTACGACACAATTATCCAACTATGAATTACTTCACGATTTTCGGCCGTCCTATCAAAGACAAATAGCGAAATGCGATGCACGAAGATGACATAGCGCCATGCATATCTAGCACACAAATGAAGGGGGTAGACCCCAGCAACATAAACTACCCACTTGACAAGTTGTCAGAGAGCCAATTCTAAAAGAAACTTGCCCGCCTTGCATAGTTGAACTTTATCAGAAAGTATATTCCATCAATTAAGTGAACTGTAAAAGGGGCTTGCCACACACGCGAAATACTAAAATACAGTTCTTCCACGTGCAATGGGTGGAAGTGCCACTAATTAACGAGGTGGGCCGACAGACTCAAATCGTGATCGAACGATCGTGGGGTACGTCAAAGAAAAAGTGCGGGGAGCGTAGCATTCAGTTTCCAAAATCATTCCGGGGTCTAGTTCTGAAACTCCCTGGTTCAATTGCTTTCCCAGGGACTACTGTGCGGATCTTAAGTAGTCCTATTTCTTAAGATTGTTGGCCTGGCCAGCTCCAGGCTGGATATAGCTTCGCTTTGAGAGGTCCACGGGTTTGACAACCAATATGCTATGAATACCTTTCTCACCCCGATTCGCCAAGATGGTATCCGGACCAAGCGTATCCTTCATATACCTATGAGCAATGATCGTTACAGGGGCGACTAAATATATTGCATAAATACCAGTTGAGGATCGTCCGTTCAATTGTCACAGGAGGTGCATGTCTAATCAGCAACAGAGGGGTCATGAGCATTGCCCACGCGCGACTATTATTCAACTGTATGAAATGATAGCCAGCAGGCTCGCTAAGGAGCTTCTTTAGCATCCAAGCAGATCCACTGCAGCCTCTCTCCATCCAAGGAAGGTGGATGACTGCCTTTTCCCCTCTCCCAAAAAACCAACGCCAGCATTAAAATGATATAGAAAAAGTTGGTTCAAAACATTCTTGAACCGCCCACGTAATGCCATTTCAGCAGGGGTTGCTAATCCCACCAGAGTATCAAACTCGCTCTCCTGACCAAGATAGAAAACTGTTCGTGGTAATCGTTACAAAAACAGTGATTATTTGTTAGAGGGCCATTTTGGCCTTATTACTTTGTTGACCTAACACGTCGTCCACCAGACCCCTCCAGAGATCTGTCAGCATCCCCTGGTGTTGTTCGGCGGGTTCAGCGTCGTGAATGAACTTCAATTCAATACCGTCGACACCCATCCCTTCTACCTCTGTTAAAGCAGAGGGCGACACAAGGTCCGGCTTCGCAGCGACAATGCTGATCTCGGGAAGCGTGACGGGAGCGTCGACAGACTCCGGGGTATGTTGAAATTTGACGTTGTCGGGGAGCAGGGGCACGCGGAGATTGCTGAATGGGTCTTGGCTGGCACCGTCGAAGACGGCTGAGCCAGGGAAGACGATGTTGTCAATGCTCGTCGCGGCTGCGTTCTGTGTGGCAGCACTCGAAAATGTCTGCATCAGACGCATTTTCCGAGGTAGAGGATGAGGTAGATTTGCTGAGCGGGTATAGAGATGGCGAGGATGCTGCTCACGAGTCTTGTCAGTCTCAGTGTACACATAGGCAATTGTCCAACATGGGCGTGTTCGCCTAACTAATGCAGATGGATGGAAGTCTTACATCAGGGTCTACATTCCGTTCCTTGAGGAGGTCTGCATATTTCCTCGACAGAGGCGCACCGGCCTTAGAGCTTGTGAGAAGAGTCGAGGGCTGAGTGGTTGTTGTGATTGAGCGAACGAGCTTGGCGACAGGACCAGTGACACGGGGACCAGCCATTGTAAGGTTGTGATTTTATGAATATCAGGATGAAGCCAGATGGGTGATCTTGATAGGAAGAGATGAAGTCCAAAGATCTACGATAGCTGCCGGCAGGAATGTCAATTAGCTATTGTAATGGGAATGAATTGGTAGGGGACAGGCGCTATTGGATGGCTATGCTTATGAGAACGGAGGTCCGGGAGCTGAATGCACCTGGGAGGGTGTGAAGCAAATGCAGGCGTTGGCGCTGATGATGCTGATGCTGATGCCACTGTAGATGCAGATGCAGGTGCAGGTCGGAGGGGAAATGGGAAGACACTCACCTGATGGTGGTTGGATGATTCGGGATATACACTTACGTACAGGTTTGGGGTACTGTAACGACGTGCACTTCTTGCGACAATGGACAATGCAGCAGACGGGATGTTCAGTCCATCTTAATATACCGGTATGGTATGCAGTGGTTCAATGTCGGGCTTGGTGGGTGAGTAAGTACATACATATGTACCCTCACCCATGTACATGTATACTGTACTACCTGCATTCTATCTAGGTATACATACATATTTGTATGAAGATAAGACCTAACTGCAGGTACACTCACCTTGTAAGTAAGCCCAGGACTCGCTACATGTACATGACTGGTACTGGTGATATGGGTACACTACTAATAAGATGAATCCTAGAGCTTCTTCACATAGTAATTAGATAGGTATAGCTTCGGCAAGGCGGTGTACCTACTCATAGTTATAGAAGCACAGTAAGCTACCACGGACTACTCAAGACTTGAAAGCTTCACCCGGTTCGGGAGGCGTATTCATCTGGCTGGATTCCCGGTGCAACATCAATATTGCTCCGAATACCAGAGGCTAGGTAGGTAGGGTGTTTGTGTTCTCGTTGGTAAGAAGATATTCGAGCTGCGAACACGAGCATAGAGCATACAGTACTGGCCAAGCAGCAGCCGTGTCTCACCGTATTGGATTTGATTAGACTATCAGACAAGCCCCGAAGCCCAGAATTGGTCCAAGACTCGGAGTTATCGAATAGGAAAGCTGCCGGCAAAGAGCTGTCACCGCTACCACGGCACTTCCGCTTTCCACTATTACCCACTGCTGTCCACTTTTCTCATCTGTTGAGACGCAAGCTCAGACCACCGTGGGGTCATATACCCTGGAGAAACCCGCAGTTTGATTCGTCTCGAACATCTCTAGCTGTTTATATCTTAGCGGGATGCTCAACGGCGAGCAAAAGCTAATCATAGCGGACCCTATTTGTTAAACCTGGTGCTCACGTTCCTGTTCCTGTTCTCTTGGTAAGACACGATAGCGTGATCTTCATCCCTGGTAGGCGATTTGACCTAAGTACATAGATACCGGTACCTACGGTAGATGCTTGTGTTAACATGCTGTTAAGAGGAAGTCGGCGCTTCTAGAAGTGCGGGGAATAGACAAAATCAGAGATAAGAGTACATGTCGTTTTCTAGAAGCTATTGTGGCGGGAGGAAAATGCGTTCCTGAATCAAAATGCGACAGCATATGTATACGCAACGTTCATGCAGCACGGAATGGCTTACCACGGTGTCAGAATTAAGCCCCTGATTAGTTCCATAGCAAGGCTTCCCATGTTCTTTTCTCCGGGGGGTTTTTTTTTTTTTTGCTCTGTCAAATCTCAAATCCATCCTTTTCTGCCATCTCAGATTTCGCAAGGATAAGCCCCAACAGAACCCGATGTCGGAGGCTTTCCTATTCCAAAGTCTACGTCCCATCATCTGAGCCACACAGCGTGATCAGCCCGGAGTCCGCGCGATTACACTAGTTATCGGGCACGCTCCGATATAACTTTAGCTAGCGATAAGCTAAAAATGGTCGTTGAAGAGAAGTGTATTAATGGCTACTTGATTTGAATAGAATGTCAGTCTTATCACTTTCATCCGTCCGACGAAGGTCGTAAGCAACGATAGTTTGTAATACCTAAGGCCTCGGAGTATATCATAGTCTACGTGGCAATCCGTCTTACTTCAAATCCACATTCAACTCACGCTTATTTCCAATTCCGGCGCCGACATATATCTACAACCCATATTCAATCATAGGACCTACCAACTCTCATGAAACTGATGTGCAGGTTCTGATGTATAGCTAGCTAGCCTAACCAACAAATCCCGAATTAGCTCTTTCCACGCGTTTCTGTCAAAACTCGTCGAAACATCCTGTTCTTATTTGCTGTAGAATAGCCGAGTTCGCCGTCTTGATGATGCTAGGTAATGCGATAGAGGAGCTGAGGCCTCACAGTATGATTACTATACAATTCATCCAGTAAGTGAACGGAAACGATAGACAAGTCACTCACATATCAAGCCGATGGGCCTTTAGATAGATACTTAGTAATACCCGATACCAGCAATTTTTACTCAAATTGACCTACTAAGCTATTCATCTCCAGGAAATCCTGCCTTTGAGGGATATTAGGGTATGAGGGTCTCCGCGGCGGGGCAACGTATTCGCTTCGCTATCGTGGAATTGACCCTGTCAAGCTAACCGGAACCGATATTTGCTTCTTGCGGAAGGTGGGGACGTCAATGTATGGCCCGCGATAGCTGCATGCCATAACTCGGTACAGTAGATCTGATCTTACATAGTACCATCCCCAGAATGCGGCACAGATGTGAGTGTGCATCTTATCGTAGGGCCATACGACACACTCAGTTTCAACAATTTCAACAATTTGAGAATACCTGGGTGTTTATTTACGTATTGCGGGCTACAAATGTTCGCAACACCATACCTGCACCGCCGTATAATAGCGATCCAACATTCACCGTGGCAATAACTAATTCCATCATATCTAATCACTTCTGCTCGCTAGCATAGCTCTCTACTCATCTCTAGTGGTATTTCGTAAGTCGCTTGTAGTAATTTCCCAAATATCTTTATCAACATGTCACCACTATGTTTGCAGAAGACTACATATAGTTGTCCAATATGCCACACGTGTGAGACTCAGTTATTTATATCATTTACATATTGAAGTATGAAGTGCGGATGGATTTCGGCTCGCTTTAGTCAATCCCAGGGGCCTTTTTTCGAGGTTTTGGGGGTTCATGGTACAAATTAGCCACCCACACCTTCGTTTTCAACACCACCATTTTGCTCTTCATTGAATTTGCCGGTTTTCACCGGCCTTGGATGCGTAATAGTCAGATTACCTCCTTGGTTAGGGCTCACTCGGGGCCGTTTGAATATTCACAAGAGTGAAAGGCTCTGTGGTGAACTTTCGAACTGCCCGCATTCATCTGACTTCCCATGGCTTCTCAAGACAACTACACAAAAACGAGGTAGGTAACGTGAAGCAGAGTCGGCAATCCGATGCTAGGCCATTTGGACAAATAATCGGTAACTATATCCCTCTCTGTCGCAAGGACTTGGAAGGGTATTCAATATTGCAAGAATCTTCTTGGTCGTCAGGAAGACCTAGAGGTCTAAATTCCTCTCTCGAGCCCAAGCGGCGAATCTGGGTTCAGATACACGAATAGCCTCGCTCTTGCTTGTCTGGATAATTCAGGCCCGTATTGCTATTATCGTGTTTGCTCAAGCCCACAAGAATAGCAAACATAATAACCAAGAATAGGCACTGGTAGCCAAACATACGAGACACTACTCTGCAGATTGATTACATGATATCGCCGACCAGACCTTAGTATACGGGTAGTTGCATTCCCCTACCTAGGGCCGGTCCGTATGACACCCCTCCCCTACCCCAAATGGCCAAGTAGAATTTATGTTGTCCGTGGTACTAGGGGACTATGCAACCTGAATATCTTTCCGAGTCTTTTTCCGCCGAGTAAAGTCTCGGCGTTAATGTATGCTGCGAGAAATAAACTGTATCAGAATGCCCAGAATATAAGAAGAACATGCCACTAAGGCTTGATATCCGACACCTGTTCACTACCTATATAAGACCCGGTAGTGCCAAGCAAGTCGTCACTAAAATGGAAAGCTTTGCCGGCAAAGACTCTCCATTTTGACACGCTGTAAATCAAAGTGCAAGGCACTTCGATTTAAATCTTCGTACATAGTGCCAGGGGAGACCCCCTGGCACCCCCCTTCGCCTGCAGCGAGCTTTCTCACGTTATAACTATTGAGCAGTCATTGAGATTTCGCACGCAAGCCTCACAGTTAAACCTAGTGCGAATACGTTGTGGTTAATGTCTCAAATAGACTCTGACCAATCAAACGATTACAGACTACGTCTAGACCAATAGGAAGCCATCCTACTTTTATAGAATTTTGGGGGTCTGGAGTTAACTTCTCAAGCTTCACTTTCCCTTACACTTGATTGTCGTTGCCAATACGTGTTCGGGAAAGGTAAAGCTTTCCAAATATCTCAGTATGTAAGTATGTTGGCAGTTCCAACGATATAGAGTTACTCAAAATGGTTCTTTGTTTTACGATCTTATAATTCCGTCCTCTGATATGCAAGCATGAAGATGGGGTAACGGCTTGTTTATGTCTTCACTAGGTGTCTATCTAAGTACGCAGTTCGTCTGACCTTAGAAACACCAGTGACTTTCTCATTCTATCTAAGGGTCTATCTCACCTGGTAGTGTTGATTCACCATCCCTGTCTGCGGTTATTGTCAAAACTAGGTGGCTGGGATACATCCGATCCACAATGCAGTAAAAGAATACCCTTTAAAACGATTTCTAGACCGGAATTACCAGAAACGGCAATTGAACAGCCAGGGATGTCGGCCCACTTATACAACATTTCAGTGATTGGATCGCAAAATTCAGTGAATCTTTACGCCCGCGCGCGCAAGCCACAGATTCAGCCAGAATGTTGCGATTTCCTGATCCGGAGCGTCTGGAAATCGTCTTATATAATAGTAGGCTTTGCCCTGTAGTGTAAGATTAGAACTTAGACTTCTAAATAATCTAACGGGATTACCAAGTACTACTTTTACCAGTTATTACAGTAAATTCTGTAACCACTCTCAGAAGATTCCACAACAGAGCATCGATGAGTCAGGCAATATTTGCAGACTGTACTACTAAGGAACGAATGGATTGTCTCCAGGTTCCTTGCTTGCGCGTTGCATCTCGCGGTCAATTCTTCGAGTCTCGTAGCGCAAAGCCTTACGATGGTTGGAGTCAATTCGTCACTCGGATCAGCTCCGTTGAAGAGGCCCCTTGCCGTGAGTTCGCCTAGATGATCCATGGCTGCCGTCGCTAGCATGGTGCGGAAACCCTTGTCTGTTGTTCTACCCAGGGTTTCATAGAACAAATTGCAGAACGCATCCTCTGACCAGTGTTTTTGAATAAGTCTGTCTAATGTGGAAGTGGCCTTCTCGGCTAGCTCGGGTACGTCGAAGTAATCCGCAATGCAGTTCACAAGTCCGTGGTAGATCCAAACTTTACTTTCTGTGGTTTGCGCTGATAGAAAGATGAGTCAGTAAACTGTAGTAGAGGATATAGGTGGAATGTAGGTCAAATAAGAAGCAATATTGCCGAGTACTTTCACGTAAGTTAAATTGACGCAGTCAGCAAAATAAGCTACCCACCTTGATCTTTGCTATCGTTGCGGTAGTCGGGAGGCGTCTGCGAATACTCTCCAGCGTACATGTAATCGATCATGCACTTCACGATCGTGGGGTCGAAGTCGGTAACATGGTATGTGTTGGTCTTGGATTCCTGAGATCTGGTCAATGACTTCGCCCTGATTGTCTGTTTGTGTTATCTAGGAGATTCTTAGGGAAGGGCAGATACCTCAAAATACCCCTTCAAGGCAGCAGCTAGGACGGGCGACTGGGCGCAAACGATGACTTTGTGGACTTGAAACTCTTGGTCTTTGCACACAATTTTGAGGTCGGCGTAATCGCCGGAACTCAGCAAATTCTTTAGGAATTTTGCCATTATCGCTTAGGAACTTCGCGAGCTATGCTGCAAAAGCTACAACGGTCAGATGGATAAGTAGTTGCAGACTCAACCAATATAGGTAGGGAAGCGATCGATTTACTCCAGAGCTAACCCGATTGATTGTTGTTATTAGTGCTGGCGAATAAGCTGCCCCTTCAACGTAGACAGAGAGAAGGAGACAGGGAGAAGGAGACAGGTTACTGAGCAACCGCGCGTACGTGTTGGCGTAACAAACAGCTTCAAAGTTTACCTCATTTTCTAAACATCCTTTTCATGAACACTTCAAGCGTTTTCTTTTAGCCGCCCGTGGTCATACTATATTGTGAAGAAAATAACATAGTAAATGGGAGTTGATAGGTAGAATGATGAGCTGTCTTCATCATTGTTTGTAGAACTAACTACCTATTCCCTTTTGTTAGAACCTTTCGATTGCTTTAATGATGCATCTTACTTACTACACCATTTGAGGGCACAAGTGGGCAGTCCCAAATACTGATTTTAAAGCTATTCCCTTACCTAGAAACACCATCGCTTCATTGTATTTCCATTTTCCATTCATCTGTGAAGTCATACAAGGCGTATGTACTTGAATACACTAACTTCATTGGGCTTGGCACGTATTAGGTGGGTTTCAGTATTCAACGAACAACTCGAGCACCATCAAATTAGCCCACGAGCACTTACAGATTAAAAAGCTAAAAATGAATTGTGAAAGACGTACCACATCTTGTGATATCATAGATATTCATATGGCTGAGACCTCTATATAAGACCTAGAGACGGATTATACCGTCACACGGACTAGCCCCTGGGTATTAGGAAAACTACCCTTATATCAGAGGGTAGGTCGGCGACAACATGTAACTAATCTACGAGGTGGCGTTTCGTATATTCAGCTACCCGTAATCATTCTTGTTAGTATTTTTTTTTTGTTTGCTCGATCCTTCAATCCTACGGAAAACACAACAATAGCGATAAGGACTTGGATAGGCCGGTCAGAGCGAAGCGTTCGTACACTTAAACTCAGATCGCCGCCTGGGCTCGAAAGGAAAGGCTTGAACTTTTATGGCTTCCTTGATACCTAAGTGAATTATTACAATATCGAATACCATTCCGAGCCCTAGTTCTCTAGCCCTTGTTACGTATACTCTATTACGCCTAAGAGCCTCCAGTATCATCAACATGAGCGGTTAAGCTTGCCTCCAAGTTACCCGTGGGTGCCTGATCAAATAAGACAAGCTATACAAGAGCGAGCGCGAATAAGAAGCGAAAGCGAGGCTTTCGTATATATAGAGCGCCTTGGCTACCTTAATGACCCGTTGAAGCCGAAGTTGATTGCTGCAATTTAAACTTTCAAGCCCTTGTTACGCGAGGCTGTTCGAACGTATATATTAGAGGTCTACTAGTTATCTATCTAGTCGAATGGGAAGGCAAAGTCTTCATGACTCTGTCGACAGTAAGATAATTACAACTCAAAAATTCTTCCAAGCCCTTGTTTCATGAGGAGTTTTCACATTCTACTCAGCAGTAAGTTAGGCGAAAATGATACTCGCTCATCTTCAGCCTAACTCAGAAAACAGTGCCTCTAATATGGGGTTTGATTTTAAGAGCCGGAGCCTCGACGATTACAAGAATAGTTGTGAGAACATCTTAACTAATGCTTATGCTCTGCTCTTATGTTAGGATGCCGCCCCCGTCTATTCACTGTATAGCCTCACCACTCACATGATATAGATTGAGGAGATCCCTACCACTTGTCAGTGGAAAAGGATGCAAGAAGAACATGGTATAGCGAGCTATCCAGATTTCTAGATCTACCGAAGAGGCGTTCTGAAGGCCACAAGCCGTCAGCAATCATTTTTACATAAATCCTTAGTTATTCTTAGATGACCGAAGGCCCTTGTTGCCAAGAGAAGAGCCATCCTACCTAAAAATCCGATAGGAAAAGTCACTTACATACTACACTACTACTAATAGTACCTCTTCTACCTAGTTATTCATAAATTTGAGTACCGGTTGAAAATACATGAATTACTAGATCCGATATCGATACTGGAACAGCGGGCTACTCGCCTGAGAGCCCAAAATAGCTCAAGGCAGTTAGCTAATTCACAGTCCAAAATACTATCGGCTGAACGCCAAGATACCTCGATCTTCAAACCAGACTAGCAAAATGGGCGTACTGAGCGCTAAAAAAATTTTAATGTCAGGAAACGGCGAGAGGTACAAGAAAAACCCTACTTTTACAATGTTATTCCTTCATACTAGTATAAGCTAGACTAAATAGTCTTTTCAGTTGGTAGTCTCAGGCAGGAAAGAGCTAAACGATACTGAATGACGTTTCATAGGTCATTGATAATACTCTGCAACTCATTTCGATTTGACAGGTATATGCGAGATGTTTTTTAATACGGAAATGCCCTAGAATGGCCCATTTTTCAGAAGAAAGGGGGCGAAAGGGTATCGCATCCTAAGAACTATATGTACAGTCACTACGCAAAAGTCTTTGTGCATGGCCCACTTTTACACTTAAACTCAACATTGGCGCTTTATAATAACCTGGTCAAATAAAATATATAAAAAGTTTAAAAGCTAAAGTAAGGTAAATATTATATAGCGATTTATTTTAAATATTTTTTTTTATTTAAAGAACTATTGTTGTAAAAGTTATTTACCTTTAAAGTTTTATATGTTTAAAGTTCTTGTTACTGCTAACATATTTATATAGGACTACCTAGTAATTATGTTAACAGTTATTTATCTACATAACATTTTAAACTTTAACCCTTAAAAAAACACGTTTATAATGGTTTTAAAATTTTTTAAAAATCTACATTGTAAATTTAAAATAAGTATAATTAAAAGAATATTTTTTAATCATTTTAAATAATTTATTTGGCCAAGTTATTGTAAAGCGCAAATGTTGAGTTTGAGTGTAAAAGTGGGCCATGCACAAAGACTTTTGCGCAGTAAGTGTAGTAAGACATGACAGTCGAAAACTAGGCAGGCTGGCCAGGCTGCATATACTAGCCCACTGCAGACATACGACTCTAATGACATTCTTTCAACATGTTTGGGAGTCGGAGCAGTTCGTGAAGTAGCCTGATATGTGGCTAACTTAGGATAATGCTGCTGTCGCTTGTAAAGCTCCATAGTGAAGTAGCGTCATGTTTATCTATGAGCATAGAAGCGCTTCCGCGCCGTTGGCTGTTACTGTACGCCCTGCATCCCTAGTTCCTTTTCTTTGAGAGATGTTTGACTTATCTTAACTACCTCGGTATTTATCGGTCACTAGCAAATACAGCTTCGTCTTTCGCAAAGATACAGTCTTAGTATGATATTTATTTTAAGGATCGTACCTATCACACGGACCAAGCCCTGGGTCGGGTAATGCGACTACCCGTATGCCAGGGTCTGGTCGGCGATATCCTGTACTCTATATGCAAGGCGTATCTATTCTTGGATATCGTGTTTACTATTATCGTGGACTCAAAAAACACGATAATTGCAAAATGGACCTGGATGACCTGGATGACCTGGATGACCTGGATGATCCGGATGATCTGGAGTGATTTGGGTTCGCAAAGAGCGAGCCTATTCGTTTATAAAAACCCTGGATTTGCCACTGAGCTCAAGAGAGGAACTGAGACTTCCATGCCGCCTTGATGTCCAAGAAGATTATTGCAATATTTGAACACTTTTC
Source organism: Xylaria flabelliformis (assembly GCA_007182795.1). NCBI lineage: Eukaryota > Fungi > Ascomycota > Sordariomycetes > Xylariales > Xylariaceae > Xylaria > Xylaria flabelliformis. The sequence continues at coordinate 331,032 of VFLP01000007.1, read as the reverse complement.
CAAGCCCTAGTACTCTAACCCTTGTGACAGTACCCGAACCTGTCTATACAAGGCATAAGAACAGCCCAAGTCTGTATCCCAAACGTAATGAATTGGCAAGGTCTTTGTCGTAGCAGACAATTCCATTCAGTGTTCTCTGGCATGACGTTGAGAACATCAAGCCCGGAGAAATTGGAGCCAGGTAATATTACTAAATATTTCAAAATCCATAATCATCGATAGTTGCTATAACCGAAGTATCATGACAAAACTCATGAGAAGACTGGACTATGATATTTACATTTTGTGTAATCGGTGTTATGAAGCGCAAACAGTCTAATTATAACGATTAAGCAAGTACCTAGAAATCTTTGATGTTCACATTAAGAAGGTATTACGTACTAGTATAGTAGAACCCATTGGTCAGTGAGCTTATGAGTGTGGAGACAGAGAGAAATACTTGACTACCTACTAAGTAAGTACTTAGTAGTTTATCTTTTTAAGTGCAGCTAACTAACAGGTGACAGGGCTCGGGGAACAGCCGACAACAACCTTCTTGGATCGCTAATATTTAGGGCTAACCGTTATAAACCACCCCCACCACATTTCCAGGAAGGGACAATGAAGACATACTGTATACGTAAGAGCAAAGGGGTAAGGAAACGCAGAACCACTCCATGCATCTATTCAGTCTTTGGTAAAAGAACCACGAGTTCCTACAGCGTGGCAACAATAATCCCTTGTCCGTCTCCTGGGGGCCAATATATTCCCTCAATCGACAGTCCAGCAGCTCCCAATAGAGTTCTCCATTGACTTTCGGTTCTTTCCATGGAAGAAAGAAGCACCATCATCATCAGATCCCACTGAGATTGCAATAACCCGCAATCAGTGTTGGGCAGAATAAATTCATTGATGACAAGATAAGAGTACCCTTTGATCATGGATGCCTTTACTTTATCAAGAATGTGCAAGCATTGCTCATCGACATAGTCATGTAAGATGAACTTCATAAAATATATCCTTGCGCCTATGAGTTGTAATTAGCTATAGCCGGTTGCCAAGAGAATCGGCCTCCCATGGACGCTTACTCTGGACTGGGGAATCTGCGAATAAATCGAACGACTGTTTGGTGATTCTGGGTGATAGCGACGGAGCACTATGTAGGACGATCTCTTGGTCATGAAGTACAAAAGGGCCTGGCTCTTCTGGATACTTAGCGAGAAATTCCATTAGATCATGCCCACGACCACCAGCAACATCGACCAGGAGCGGAGTCTTCTGTTGATGTCCTCCTGGAAAAAATTTATCCTTGACAGGAAACCAGGACAGCCAAGAGGGACGGTTACCCCTGTCCCCTTCGAAAAACGTGTTTGCATTGTCCCAAAGCTCTTTATTTTTAGGTATGGTTAACCATTTGAAGGTTGGAAGGTCCGTGTGGTTTGCGGTTTGGAACATGCCACGCCGTGCATCCTCAGGATTCTGGTAGCCTGTCTCTTTCAGCCAATTGGCACCTTGGGCGATTGGAAGCATTGACGCATCGTATCTTGAATAATGTTAGCTTAAAGAGCGCCAAGATGTGAAACTAAACCCATGCATACATAAATTTAATCGTGCCCTGAGCGAGGCGGTCATTAATGTGCATTGTCCAATTTGTTGGTCCGTATAAGCCATCACCTTTCTCTGCAACATAACCTGCGGCGGTAAGCACCCGAAGCAATCGTCCTTTTGTTCATTAGCATACTACATATAGTTTCATTTATCGAGACATACTAATCAGGATTTCGTCGGCATTCCCCTCGGCTGCAATTTCTACGGCTGAGATGGTCTCCTTTCTCGTTATCATTTCGAAAACATTCAGTTGCGCACACACACGAAGAGCCATCCAAGTTGTCGGCTGCGAACAATGTCAGAATCTTCACGTTCGATTGCTAGATAAGCTGTCTATCGTCGTTTCTACTTACACTAAACGCAAATTTAATCAACCCATCCTCGGGTTTCTCTAGAACACGAATGACCTTGTTCGCGGCTTGTAGAGCCTTCACTCGAGTCTCTTCGGAGAGAAAAGGACCCGACCCCTGGGAGAGCAGAGCCACAATACTAGAAACACTTTCTAGTGCCTCATCTTTCAAAATATCTGACATTATACTGGCCATAAAATTAGGCAAAATAAGCAATACAAAGACGGAGTTTGAGATCCAAGTGTTGGTTTTGTGTTTCGAAGAACAGTTAAGTTGATAGTATTGATCTTTGGACGGCGAATCTAAGAATCTATATATCATATATGACGGTTAGAGCAATCTGTCGCCTAATCGTTAATGCATAAAGTGACCCGGCCTTCTGCTCGTGGCTTTATGCTATTGATCACAAACGCAGAATGCATATACTAGTATAGTTATCTTGTCAGCCGCAGCGTCGTACACATTTCCTATTGGATACCATAAATTTGATATTTATGGTAACTCTAATCTGGCATAGCACCATGTTAGGTTCCGTCGATCTTTATCTAACCCATTATGTATCTAAATACCAGAATCTAACATAGTTTAACCTTTTTTAGTCTCCGATGATTACAGTAAATAGTAGCTCTTTAAGATCCTGGGGAGGCTGAAGAAACCCAGGTATGTAAATTTTCTAAAAGCTCCTGCAATGGCCAGCAAAGAATACCATACACCCATGATAGTGGGATTCTTCCCCAACCCATATACATACGGTAAAGACTTCGCTTAAGACGTTGCTGTTCACTCTCTATCAGCCAATAATCTATTCAATGCACCAAATAACCCTCGAGACCCTGGCTTTTCACTTTCTGCCGCCGCATCATGGCGGAGACTGACTATGTAACAACCCTTATTGTCGTATCCTGGGTTCTTACCGGCTTGGCCATCATTGTTACTATCGCGAGAATTCTTGGGAGAACATGTACGTGTCGATTCTCTATCAGAGCACGTTAGGAATATTTGGCTTTATGGTGCCAAGATTTTCTCAATGCTCCTCGGCTCTGCAACAAGAATACTAATTCAGTTGGCATATGCAGTGTACATGAAGCAAACAGGTTGGGATGACTTCTTCATGGTACTTGGATCTGTGAGATTCCATATACTACAATGATAATCGAGGCGCTGACGGGTAATTTTCCCAGTTGTCTGCTCTCGTATGCTCGTCCCTCGTCGTCGTGGGTGCTTCCTACGGCTTGGGCAAGCAAGAAGCACAAATTAAAAACCCACATGATCGTTCAGAAGCCATTAAATATACCATTCTCGCTCCGACTTTCTCTATTATTTCATCCACTAGCAGCAAGATATCGATTTCAATATTCCTTATCCGATTGGTGGGAGTTTCAGCGAAGAGATGGCATCTGTATTTCCTTTGGGGACTATGTGCTCTACTAGTCGTTTTCAATATCACTGCGATACTGCTTATAGTCCGCTTCTGTGACCCGCCTCAAAAGCAATGGCAGCCCTGGCTTCCAGGAAAGTGTCTCGATCCACAGGTTCAGTATGTCTCTGCAATTACCGCACTGCCTTTTTCAGAATTATTGCTCGAAACTGATACGAGGAATAGACAATATGTGGGCTTTATCCAATCAGCATATAATGCCCTCATGGATATTATTGTGGCCGTTTTCCCAGCTCTATTCATCACACAGCTCAGGATCACTCGCAGAATGAAATTTGGATTGTCGGCCTTGATGGGAGGAAGTATCTTGTGCGTTACCTATTAATTTCATATCTGAGACTTTCTAATATCTCAATTAGTGCAGCCGGAGCTACGATTGTAAAGATATATTTACTAAAAGACCTGAACAAACAGTACGCTCTCCAGTAGACTTCATTTTCGTCTCTAGCAAAGATGCCACTAATGCATGCTACCACATGCTCTTGACTACTCACAATTTCCCCAGAAACGAGAAAAGTCTTCGTTATAAGCGGCGAGTCCTGACAGATTTCTTATAGTTCAGACATCACTTGGTACTGGGCTCCTATTGCATTATGGTTTACAGCTGAAGTGAGCACTCATACTCTTATTTGGCTTCTATAACGACATGCCATGAATAATTAACTTGCTTCGCAGATGGACGTCATTATCATAGTCGGAACGATACCCACATTATGGCCGCTAATTAGGCTTATACGACGAAAAAAGAAAGACAGCCGCGGCCACGGTATATACGATATAGTCGAGAGCGATTGTATCTATCAGAATGGGTCAGAAAATATCCAGTTAGGGGGATCAGCTACCAGGGCACTTCAAGAGCTTGACAACATGCGAACAGATGGAACGTGGAACGGTGAACGGTGATTAGGTGCGACAGGGTCATTCATGAACTGCTACTGTCTGTAACTTGCAAAGAAGTTCCGTCTAATTTACGATGACTACGTTTAGCTCATTATTGAGTACTTTTTAACAAGATCTATTGAATTTAAAAAAGATATACTCAGTGTGGAGGTGTGTTGTACATGAGCAAAGTTGATGTTTGAGTTCTGGATATTTTGATTTCAGATTAGCTAAGGGATGGATCACTTTTCATGGGGCAGCAATACGAGGCAAAAGCTGACACTCAGAGGTGAAGGGGCAGCAATTATGCGTGGAGCTGTGTTGTCTTATAGACTTTGGATCTCGTTTGTTAGATAGAAAACAGGATCCTAACGGTCCCTTTAAAGTCATAAAAGATTGTTGCAATCTGAACATCCTCTCAAACCCTTAGACACAGGCCCTAGTGACACCAGCGTCGTGGGACGGCCCGCCTAATTAGTAGGTTATTTAGGTACGTGAAGGTCTTCAGGTCTCCGTCTATCTGAAAATCGAATTTAATAGTACTGTGCATAAGAATGCATTTTGGGTCTCTGCGCTTAAGGTAAATCGGACATGACGTTTGGAGTGTAATCGGAATAGTTTGTTCTATTAGGTATTTCACATTTACCACCCAAATTAGGCAAAGATCGAGGAATCGACGGAGTCATCCTTGATCCCTACGCAAATCATCCCCATAGGATCTACATATCATTTCACTATTTATTATCATCCGACAGCCTTTCTTTTATATTTGATACAAGATTATAACCCTATCACTCCTCGCAACTCTTCCGAAATGGATCTTGCCGACGCCTTTCAAATATATCGCGAGACCGTGGCCACAACTCAAAATAGCATAGTAGAAGCCTTCGTGGAAAGACTCAACACAACCCCCCAGCACCTGCGACCCGCGCAACATGACACACTCGTCCCAAATGATATTGACGTAAGAGATGACCTCTTTGTAATGTTCTATTGGGACGTTCGATATTAGCCCATATTGGGAATGGGCATACCAGAAACATTGATCCTGTGATAGCGCGTACAAAGCTCTCAACTACGTTGCCATCGATCTTCAATGATCACATCAACAGAACAGACGGCAGGGTGCTACCAGAGCCTAGTAAAGTGCGAGATGCTCTCATAGAGCCGTATATCGGTGACTTGGGAGGGATTTCTCTGTTACTACCCAGATATCTGCAAACCAGAGTCGATCCAAAACCATATCAAAAACCGAATTCGAGACATACATTCCATATTAGTGAAACGTGATCAAGAACCGTGGTGAGTAATAAGAACCTATAACCCAAAATATGCCTTATTCATATTACTTAGAATGATCGATCAGTCCTGCGACTCATCCTGCAACCTGTTCATAGGGTAGGTATGGTAAACAAGCATGGCCTCATGCTGCTTAATTATCGTCAAATACATCCAGACCAACGTCTATCACAGCAATTTAAGAACAATTTAACGAAGCCCTTATTATTGTTATAAGCTTTGTATGCTTTAATGCTATCTCACTCCATGAATGACTGCCGTCGGGGGCCAGTAGAAAATACACCTGCAGTCGTTTGGAGCGCAGCCTCTATTCAGCCTTAGGCATTATTTTCGACATATATATTTTTTCCCCGGAATGCAGCTTCCCTGTGTCATCTTTAATTCTAACAAATCAATACTCCAATCGCTTCGATACAAACGATCACCCCCCCTAAGGTGATAGGATCATATACTTCAAATACTTACTCCGAAAGATCCAAACAGCGCCATTACCTGGCGCGTCGCTCGTCTAAACAATGACTGACTCCCGTCCGGCGTATATGTTACGAGAGTATTAACGGCATCAAGGAGCTGTCGTGATGAATAGCCCTTTTTTCACAATTACTCTGCATTCTACTTTCGAAGTTAGTGAAATACCCAGACCTGTACTCCTACGCGGAGAGTAAGAACGCGTCAACTATGATTTACAGGGTGCCCACTCCTTTCCAGTCATGCTACATACTTAGATAAGTAGCATCTTCAAGATTCCACGAAGTCAAGCCAGTATCGTGAAGTTAAGCGCCTCAAGGCAAGTTCAGATACAGAATCACGGTAAACAACTCATATTCGACTCTATGTTCTCTCTTTTTATAAACGTCGAAGACTCACGAGTTCCCTAATATCGGTACATGATAAAGACTTCAAAGTGACTTTAATTTCATTGATCGATCCTTCGCAGCTGGCTCCTACACATGCGTCTGTCTATAACCGACAAGAAATTGGGTATCGTATTGTGACCCCGACGAACCTGAACCGCCCCGCCCCTCCAAAGAGGTATTTGTTTCCGTTAGGTGGCCTCTTAACCCTCCGGGCCAAGTTGAAAATCCCCATGTCTACTGTTACTGAACAATATGTGAACACGTCACCAAGCAGGCGACGTTATTTACACCAAAGGACTCTGGATACAGACATATATGTTTTCCTTATACAACTGGGTCTGGCCCCATTTTCTTTTTTTTTACTCTGTTCAGGGTTCCATCATAGTGCGTGCGTTTTCAGCTCCTTCGGCTCTCTTGCGCCTGCCCTCGGCTTGCGCGTGGTGGAGTGACTTCATGACATATTCGTATGTCATCATGGTGACTGTCGCTGCGGGCACCGCTCTCATCATATTCACCCCCATACCCGCGTAGAAGGCCCTCCAGCCCTCTTCCATTAATATTGTGCGAAAGGTCATAACCACACCTCTGTACTTGGGTTGGGGGCCGTTGTTCTGGACCCTCTTTGTTGGCTGAGATTGGCTTCCTGATGGCTCTGAGATCCCTAGCCCTTGCAGGTATTCGACCCCGGGCGTTGGACGTCGCTGTGTTTGTAGCCTTGTCCTGATCACCTCGTGGGGATATGTGGCTGAGCTCGCCATTATCTTGGACAATATCGAAGCTGATAACACACCCAACCAATGACTTTGCTGGGTTGACTCTGTCATCTCTCCCATTCCCTGACCCGTGAATTTCTTTCTCAGGAATTCGTAGGCAGGGAATTGCACCGCAACGTGCGTAAGACCAAGCAGTGCGGGCGTAAGGCCTGAGTAGAATGACAAAATGCCTTCGGAGGAGTACATTTTGCGCGCCGCGTCAAGCGTCGAGTGATAGTGCCAAGGAGAGTTGATAGTTGGTCTTGAGGTCGGGGTGTTACCGGATCTCGGAAATACTGACATCTCTCTGTTGTAACCACTCGAGGACTGTGACATCAACCGGGTCTTGATTACCCAGATCGGGTTTGTTACGATTGTGCTGCTAGCTCCCGCAATGATGGATGACCAAAAGTTGATGGCAAACTGGTTGCGCACTGTCCAATGGAAGATGGTTAGCGGCCAGGCTGTAATTTTGGACTCGGCGGGGGTCTGACTTACCATGATGGTCTGCTAAATACGTTTTACTCTTGTTATAAACGGTAAACCAAACGGCCCAGGTTGGTAGGTAGCCCAGCACAATGGGTCCCAAACCGCGGTACAGACCGCGTATGCCCTCATCTCTCCATATGGCGCCTCCTGTGCCAATTAGACCAGAGTATACCTTGTGGTGGCCAACATGCCTCCCCTTTGAAACAGGCAAGAAGCCGCCTTGAGCTTGAAGCTTAGTCTTTATGACGTCAAGAGGACATGTGACGACACCGGAGGTAAAGCCACCAACAGCACCGGATAGAGCATTGAACTGCGTGTCCGAAGCACCGGCGGCCCACCTCTGCAGCGGCGTTGAACCCTGCGAATCTTGGAACTCCATGGTGGTTACCGCGGAGGGGGCAAGAGAGCGCGAGCTGCCGTTTGTGAGAGGGTTTTCCGACGAACCGGTATACGCGGCTGTCGAGGGGGTATGATGAGTGAAGCGCTCATATTCCGTGGTATTGGAAGATGGGGGTCCTTGGGGATGTCTCTCGGCTGCTTCGCCTCGAGACATTCCCTCGTCGACGGGTGCAGGTCCAGTGCAGACAGAACGGGACGGTCGGCGAGAGTGGGTGTTCTGGGGCCTCTGGAATTTGCAGGTCAGAGGCCCTCCTCAAGCGATTGAGGGATCGGCGTGGTTGGCGTTGGTCGGCGGAGCGGGAACGGAAGTGCGGAGTAAGGGGAGCGCACGCGACGGTCGTATGCCCAGCAGAGGAAGTCGACAAGACGCTCAGCTCACTGCAGAGGTCCGTTGTCCGAGGCGATGAGGTGAGGAATATGGTTGTGCTCGTGCGGTGTGCGGGGAATGACCCTCGCAAGTGCACCGTCGACACAATGACTACCGTCTATCGCATTCCATCGACATTCGCAGAGGCGAGTGACTGATTCGGGGCTTCGGGCTTCGGGCGGTGAGACAGACAGTCGGTCGGAGGCTCGTGGGGGAAACACGATATGCGCCGCAGTAGAGGCGAGGAAGACAATTATTAAAGAAAGGCGAATATTTAGGGAAGGGAAAGAAAAAGAAGGGAGAGAAGGGTGGTGGTGGTGGTGGCAGTGAGCAAATGGTGAGAGGTGAGTGGATAATATCTAAGTAGGTAGTCTAAGTAAGTATTTTACTAGGTTGGTTGGTAATGAGAAGTTGAAGCAGCCGTAGTTAGTGAGAATATCGGAGCCGGACTCTGGATCTCTAGTTCCTGGATTCTGGGTCCTTGGGTCCTTGTAGCGGGTCTACGCAGGATTGGGTCTGGCCCTGTGTCTTCCCCTCCTTCAGATCAGAAACACACGATGCAAGCAAGGTGCGACGATAAGGCGGGACAAAGACACGACAAACGAACGACGATATTGCCGATGGTTGACGAACGGTGTAGCTCGTGAATTGGTGGGGATGACGAGGGTGCAGCGGCACAAAAAGAGTGTCGTTTGGGCTGTAACAGGGAAATATTTGGTCGCTTATGGTATCATTTTAGGTACGTATGTAGCAATGTGGGATGAGATGTTGCTTTGTTGAGTCGGTAGGGTATGAGGTATAATATAATATAATTGGTATCATAAAGAAAGTCAGATCAGCAGCAAAGCAAATCTGATAAGCAAGTGGGTGAGGTAAGCACCCATAGTTACCTATTCTATATCCCATCCCATATCTCATACATACCTATCTTATAATTATCCACTACTGCGCAGAGACCATGTTACATCTGACGTAGATAAAATGACATAAATTGATATGACGAACGGCGATCCGACATTTTCGCTTTGGCTCGTGCTGCCGAGCATCTGGGAGCTCCTGAGCAACGCGGGACCTCGCTGCACCACGCTGGACCGAGGAACACATGAGGAAGCATCAAATCTATTCGCTAACTCCAACTCAGTGCATACATAGATAGGTACCCATGCTGGTACAGCATATGTACGTGCCATAGTCGCGGGATGGGCCGATGAAGTAGCTCTACTGTTGCATTGCGCCTTGGGTCTTATGTCCGATTGGAACTGAACCCATTAGACAGTACTATCGGGAGGCTTTAGAGCTTTGCTGCTATTGAGGCTGTAAAACAAGACATCTAGAATCGTATACATGTAGGTATCTACTCATGAGATAACGGACGTGCATGCAGTACTAATACATTGCTGAAGTAGTAGGTGGGGTAAAAGTCGGGTTGTCGAAAGATCTGTATTAACCAATAGGAATTCATGCTTACCTAAACTAAGCACTTCTCTTTGCCTTGGGCTCATGCCAGGTCACATGACAGCTTCTCGTTCAATGGGAGCGATTTTGTCCTGCAAACCACCTAACCGGCGACACCTAGCCAAGCTCCCTCGACCCTCCAAACCCTCCCATCGCCACGCCGTCGCCGTCGTCATTCACTCACCGGGATCGCCACCAATCCCTCCACCATGTCGTACCCGAGTCTCGCCCCCTTTGTCTTGAAGCGCCCTTGGCTGCGCAACTTCCTCACGCCTCTTGCCGGCTGGTACGCCAACGCTGCCGGCTACCGTCAGCTCGGTCTTCGGTTCGTGCACCCGATATCAATTTAAAAGTGTCTCTGTCCGTTGGATCTTTGGGATTTTTAAGAATACGCTATTCAGTAGCTGCGAGTTCAATTGGCGGCGGGGTTGTTTCCAGGAAAAGAGAGTTGAAGGAAGTGCTGACGATATATCTTTTGTCATGGTAACAGTGCCGACGACCTGATCATCGAGGAGAACGAGGATGTCCTAAAGGCCCTGCAGCGCCTCCCCGCCCAAGACGCCTACGACCGTGTCTACCGGCTGCGCCGCGCCATCCAGTGCAGCGTCACCCACAAGCTACTACCCAAGGACCAGTGGACCAAGCCCGAGGATGTACGTATACCTCATCCATTCTACCCGCCGCCCCAGCGTCTGGCCTAGATGAGAAAAGGCGATGCGAATTAGACATTGCTCAGACATGAAGAGATAACCCGAGGAAAGATTTGGCTTGCTGACCGTCGAATTGCGCAATGCAGGATGTCCCTTACCTGACCCCTATCCTCGAGCAGATCCGCGCCGCCGAGAAAGAGAAGGAGTCCCTGGACTCATTAACCATCGTCAAGGGTCACTAAACCAAGTCAATATAACACCGGATAGATTCCCTGGGTAACAAGAAAAGCCCCGACTTCATCTCTCCTTAAAGAGAAACGCGACCACGTCAGGGGGTTAGTAGAGGAAGTGGGGATGTATGGCTTTGGTCGAACTTGTATAAACAGACACAACCCTGCATTAGAACAAGGCAAATAGAAGGAAGTTCCTATGTATCTGTCTCCAGACCTCCACACACTAAAAATCAAGCTACACATCGTGTACAAGGGTGTAGCTATGATGAAGTTGATGGTTACGAATTTATAAAACACATCTCTCATGGGTTCACCATTTCAAAAACTAAGTCTTCACTCGACTTAAATCGCAGGCTCATAGCAACAATGCGCGCTATCCTCAAACCCGAGTAACGGTGACGACATACCCTGCATGTGTTTTTTATGCTCTGCTCTCCCTCACTATTGCACGAGCATATATACACGGCCTTCGAGATGGATAAGAACATTGCTCGCAATCACAAATGCAACATTCAGAGGTGGACACTATATACCATCAGTTTGAATATTGATACCTTGAGTTAAGAAGTCGCCTAAGGCACCCAAATTGCCCACGTGTTCAAGCGGCACTAAGTCTACCTACCTAATGAGTCAAAACTCAACTTGCCTCAATTTATACTTCGTCTCAGACTCCCTTTTTCGGTATAAATAGGTGAGCGACATACAGCAATCCATCCCCTCTGCCACACCCGGTGAAAGAAGGAAAGGCCAGTTCTTGGTTCTTGTATCATGACTGGGCGCGAAGATATATGTTATTCTGGTCCTAGTTCATAACGTTAAACTATCACTTCTACTATCTGCTAGTGGCGCTTCTGTGAGATACACTTGATGCTGATATTGTTTCAGCTTCTTTAGAACATGTCGAGATTATTAAAAACGAGCTGTCATCTCTGATTCTTCCTCCTACGCAGGACACAACAACAAATAGAACAGGATGATATATATTAGTCATTTTCTTCTACACTTTATACAGATCACAGACAACCAACCTACTGTGGTGTGATCAACGGCGCTGTTATCCTTCGAGCTGGAGGAGCCGACTGCATGGCCCTCCCATTACATCCCTCTGCCAATTGTCCCTATTCATATAGCCAGTCGTTGTCACCGCGATGCTGCCCAAGTGCCATCGATGCGAGGCCGGCGGTAACATGTTCATCCCGAATATCGTCGGCAAAGGGCCAACGAACCTCAGCCAAAACTCATCAGCGATGCAATACATGACCAGACAGATTAGAATAACCGAACCCCCTATTCAAGCGCTTGACTATGCGGCCCCTGTCAGCTTGACCGTGAGTTTCAAGTTGAATGCCGTAGTAGTATCCAGTGGCTTGCCTGCAAGACTAAGCCGGAGCCTTCCCTCGACACCAGTTATAGCGAAACAAAAACGAAGAAATCATGAACCCCGGCCGTTTCCCTAACTCCTCTTTAGCCGGGCACAAAGCCGAAAATTCTAGTGGCCTATGCTGTGGAGGCGCCATCGTAACTTCTTGTACAGTAATAGGCATGCCGTAAAATCTTGCAAAGATGAATGGCCCATGGCTATCCGAGATAACCAATACAGGGAAGAATATATGCAGGCAGGAAGATGCAAAGTTGTATGCGAAAAGTCGGTATCGAAAGGGTCCTAATTCGTTCGATTAAGCGTTGCCAGGCTTCTCTTCTGTGTCGATATGCCAGACGACATAGTTAGGAAGGCCAATCACTTCATAGCCTGCTCGTTTGGCCATTTTGGCAAATCCTTCGGTCTCGGCTTGGTTCTCGAATGCATAGCATGGGAAGTTGATGCCTATAGAGCTATGTCAGTCTCGACTGAGATTGATAAGTAGATCCGCAACTAACCTGATCGATGTACATCGGCTTTCACTAAAATATTGACACCGCCAATACCATCAAGTTCAATCTCCTCAAAAGGGTTTGCATGTCGGTCGCCCATCTTAGCCATATAAGTTCTGCCAGTATCATATTGCTTGTATCCTGTAGACGATGAGTGAGCTTAGTAAGGACGTAGAAACCGCAAGAGCGCAAAATACATACCTTCGGCCAAAACAACGTCCTTGTCAAGTTTGCTCGCAAGCTTCAGTGCCTTGGGGGACTCGATCCATGAGTTGTAGTCAACTTTTACACGCCATATTAATACAAGGTACATTTTCGATACGTCCCAATGATGACTCACATCTGCCTTCGATGTCCACGTTATTCTCGTCATAGCGGTGAAACCAGATATCTATCGACATTAGCTGTTTGGTCTGCCATATCATGTATCGGACTGCATACTTGGAACAAGAATGTCACGGTCGAGGGATATGAAATCCTCTAAGATCCTCGAGGGGCTCTCCACGATATCGACATCTCGCCAATATACCCAAGAGTGATCGGGTTTCATAGTTGACGACAGGAGATAGTTTCTGGCGCGGCCCATCGCCTTTCGTCTTGGGCCCTGGGCTGCGAAGCTGTGACGGTCCTCAACATTTTGGCCAGTAACAGACCCAAAGTCCTTCTCGATAATTGTGGCGCTATTGAACGGAACGTTATCTTTGCGCTTTTGAATGCGCTCCAGCTCCGTACCTAATACGGCAAGTGTGTCGTCGGTTGAATCGCCAACAAGAAACCCAAGATCGATTAGGTGGTGCGGGTAAGTTAGCTCAACAAGTAGATCGAAGTATTTAGCCAGGTAGGGTGAAGCGTCTTTGAGGGGTGTAAGAATGAGGACACGCTCTTCGTTTTCGATAGCCTGGCGCGTAGAGCGGATGGCGTTAAGATCTACGTGTTCTATCGTACTGTCGTTGATCGTAACTGGGGCGTGGTGGTTGAAGATTACAGGTGTATTGAGATGAGCGTTCCAGGCCTGCTGTTCGTTCAGGGTCATGTCCATTGGTGGTTTGGATGGACCCCAGCAATAGAAACTATGCGAAAGCCTGGTCAGCAGAGCCAGGTTTGACATTACGAAGGAACAGAGGATGGCAGTACCTTTGCATCTCACTAGCCGATGAGCGGATGCCACGCCATAGTAATAAGACTATGCCGGCGAGAGCGAGAGTCAGAAGAACTCTGGTCCTTGTGAGAAACACCCATATAGCGCGGGTTGGCGGGAGCTGTGCCCTGGCCGACTTCCAGGTCATGCCGCCCTTTGGAAGAAGCATGGTGAGTGCCTCAAGTAGCCCTTGGTACCGCCGTAATCCTGTATGAGAGAGCGAGCTACGATATCGGTTATGGTGGAAAGTCCGGAGTCGCAAGAGCACCGGCTCGTCGGAATGTGGTGCGAACAGTGCAAAAAGAAGCTGCGAAGACACGCGAGGGGAGAGTTTAGGTGCAGCTGGCAAGTGATGTGATTGTATGCGTGGGTACCGTCAGCGGAACGTAATTAATTCCAATCGAGGCTAGAAGCACAGCGGCAATCTGCGATTCGCGCTTCGCGATCCAACGATCTCTTGTCCCCGGGTCGAAGTCGCAGTGTCCGAGTTGTACAGTAGGATAATTGTGCAAACCGAGGAAGTATCGATTTAGGAGCGCCGTCAGAAAGCCTGGTCGTCGAGTCAAGTCGAGTCTAGTGTAGTGTAGTGTCCAGCCCAGTCACAGGTCAATGCGTTGGTCCGTTGGAGGAACGGGAAAATCTGATCTAACAGCCTAACCTAGCCCGTTCAACATTCAACGGGGGATGGGTAGGACGTGGGTAGACGGTAGAGATGCAATAACTGGAGCAAGAAGAGGCTTAGACGAGCTGTTCGCCGTGTCGATGGAAGAGCCAAGACAAGATTAGTGGCCGTTTGAAGGTAAGAATGGAGGCAAGTCAGCCGGCGTCGCGAACAGTAGCGCCAACTCAGCACCTGTCAATTTCGGCTGTCCTGTCCTGAGCTCAATTAAAAAAAAAATCCAGGGGAAGATGGAGCTACGTACCTAGGTCTAAGTACGTACCTAGGTAGCTTGCACTATCGAGCACAGTACTATAAACGAATGATATGAGGCACTTCAATGTTCAGGTTATCACTGCCTGCACCTGCATTCATCTTGCTTGCATCATCCAATCTCTCGCTTGAGATAAGCCTGAGATACTCACGCCTATATCACACCCTAACCCACCGGTTGTAAAAAGCACTGAAGTACCCGGGTAGGTAAATATACAGTAGTAGCACTGTGTCACATACCTACCTCTAGGTACTTGGCAAAGAACCAGGTCTATTAATATCACTAAGTGTTGTTATACTTACACAATGAGTCCCACCTTAGTTATTCAGCATTCAGAATAGAAACACATAGTGGACCGTATCCAGTATGATATATACTGGAAATGGTATTTCTTTTATTGCCTACTACTAAGGAATGATATGTAGGTATACATGCAAACATACATACATAATTGGGGTAACCACTTGACCCCTACCAAGCCTCAGGTAGTAAGGTGCAGTAGCATTGCATGTGCCGGGGGACATAACCGCGTCTAAAACCTCGTGTTAAATTACCTTACTGCAGCTTAGTTCCGGTTGGGAAAACCACACACCCTCGACACCCTTCCTCAGGCACCTGTAGTAGCTTATCTAATTTACAACGATATGAACTATCGCCTTGGGTATCCTCACTCAGATCCAACCAATGTTAGATAGGTAGAGTTAGGAGATGTGTGGCAATCCGAGCTCATTATTTGCAACTCGAGTTGCTTCACATTTTCAACAAAATGAACCGCTTTCTTACTCTTTTCCCCTTTTCCTCTTATACTGGCTTCCTCATTATATTCGACTGGAGCGTTATCAAGGGAGAATGTTGATCCATCTTCAACCATTTAGTTCGAGATCTTGTCTTCCCATTACACAACCTGCCACGTCGCGTGCTACTCCTCCAAGGTCAGTGAGGATAGATTTCCTTGTGTATCTCTGAAGAAAACCGGTTTCTACAGAAGCCTGGGCCTGAGTGGCCGACAGCAAGCTTTTAGGTCAACATTGGTTGGTCTGGCCTCGATTGGCAGATCCAACTTTACATCCAGATGCCTCGCCCACTCCAGTGAGAGATTGTTAAGGCCTTGCTCTTCGCGGGACCATCGTATGACAATTTTGCAGTTAATAAATATCGTTGTTAAAATCCAAGCATAGTAGAGCCAGTTGACTTATACTTTGCATATATAAACTTGCTACCCGGGTAATTTTGGACCAATTAAACGATCTCGAGTTATCATTATTAGGATGAAGGCGGCACCTTAGACGAATGTTACCTGAAACTTCAACCTCATCAAACTTACACTATCTGTAAGACTCGATGATAAATGCAAACTTCAAACGAAAGTGCTAATTCAGTACTCGAGCAAATCGCACAAAGATTATGTCATTCTTGCTACAAGCAATGTGCGCACCCAATCATAGTTTTTTTCGATAACAGATGAACACCTAGATTACCTAGGTAGGTTAGAAAGCATATCGCTAAGTCATCAGTTGACAAGGCAAGGGCGCAACACTGGCTCAGCGCCAGCGCTCATTACGGAACACAGGGTACATTGCGCATAAATAAATAAATAAATACCTACGTAGGTAAGATAGGTATCGCAGCGCAACTTATTACACATTCTCTCCATCAAGACCCATATACCTCTGACTTCCAGTTCCTAGAATATCATTTGCAGCCTTAGCTATGTGCTTGGAGAAAGAAGCAACATATTTCTAACTAGAGTGGTCCTAAAAATATCATCACAGCAGCGTGCTGGATGTCCGCCATATTTGCCACTTTATGTCAGCCTCTATTGTTCCTTAGATCACATTCCTTCATCACGACAGCAATATCAACTACATCTAGTCATTTTCACGTAACTCTAAACTGTATGATTCAAACTCGAGGCAGGCATTTTGCTAGATCATTGAAGACGATCAACCAACAGTACCAAAGCGCGCCTCTAGAACTGCGTGGCATATCATTTTCACTCAAGCGCGCAACCGTCCACTCTCTCTACCGAAATATCCGAGGATTTGCACTCTGCTCTGACACTAGCAAGAATTTGAGATTCCAGCTAGTAGCAAACATGTCAACTCGTAGATCGGCGCGCTTAATCGCCGCCTCAGAGTCCAAGGTCTCATCATCACCTTCATCGACAATGGCGCCGCCACCGCCTCCTGCTCCAGCGCAAAAAGGACGCAAAAGAAAGGCAGCGACAGACCCAGCGCCGAATGGGGTAACTGAAGATGCTCCCACAGAAGCCCCAACGGCATCCAAAAAGCGGCGCACGCAGAGGCCCAGTACGCCGCCGCCGCCATCTCCAACACCAACACCGAGCAATGTGAAGCTAATGGCAGAGCCCGCCGCTCCGGGAGACGCCGTGTTCGCGACTCCTCCGAGCAAGAAGCCGCGGGCGGCAGCTGTGGATCGGCTTGCAGACTCAAACACGACGCTTGCCACGCTCCTCTCTCCCGAGACTTCGAGGGTCGTGACTAGCAAGAAAGCCAGGACGCGCACTCCTTCGGGATCGCCTACGAAACAGCCTGTGCAGAAAACACCCGCAACAGCCAGTATCCTAGAGGAAGCCAACCGGTTTCTCGTCTCCGTGGATCCGCGAATGAGACCTCTTGTCGAGAATCATCATTGCCGGATCTTCTCGCCAGAAGGGCTAGCTGAAGAAATCGACCCTTTCGAATCCCTATGCAGTGGAATCATCTCGCAGCAAGTCTCCGGTGCCGCCGCAAAGTCGATCAAGAACAAGTTCATCGGCTTATTTCACGAAAGCCCAGACGGCGAGGAGAGTGCAGCAGGAGGAGACGGGAACGAAGAGCAGACCAAGGAGCGCCGATTTCCACATCCGTCGGAGGTCGTCAAAGTCCCCCTCGAGAAACTACGCACGGCAGGCCTCTCGCAGCGCAAGGCCGAATACGTATCCGGCCTGGCCGAGAAATTCGTCAACGGCGAGCTGTCAGCGCAAATACTCGCCGACGCCCCGTACGAAGAGGTCATCTCGCGATTGACCGCCGTCCGTGGGCTAGGCCTCTGGTCTGCCGAGATGTTTGCGTGTTTTGGGCTCAAGCGAACAGACGTCTTCTCGCTCGGCGATTTGGGCGTTCAGCGCGGCATGGCTGCGTTTGTGGGTCGGGATATTGCGAAGCTGAAAAGCAAGGGCGGAAAATTTAAGTACATGAGTGAAGCCGATATGACGGCCTTATCGGACAAATATAAGCCATACAGGTCGTTATTTATGTGGTACATGTGGCGCGTTGAGGAGACGGATGTAAGTACGATGGAATGAAGTTGTAGGCTGAACGAGAAGTAGTTTGTACAGTACCAGTACCCGTTAGATTAATAGAATGATCTAGCGATGCAATGATAAGAACAGCAGATAACCACCTTCGGGGCTTTAAATAATCGAATTGCAGCAACTTATATCGTCTTTGAGTAGATATGTCTAGAAGGTAACAGCTAGAAGAGAAGGCTGCGTGTTATTCTCTATGACTATTGACTCCCCCTTAATCGGCATCATCAATGTACGAATAAATGAGGCCGGTAACTCAAACCACTTGAATTCAACTCAAGCTGGGTTGAGACCACGATAGAATCAGCAATAGGCAATTGATGAGAGCAGGCTTTCACATCAATACTCTATGAATTATCTAAGAATCTCATAGGTGTTCATCAAAACCCATTAACACTAGCCAGGAGTATGTATTTTTGAGTTAAGTGTAAGGAGTGATGTAGAATCGTTGAGGACGTATAGAAGGGTACTATACCTTAGATATGTATCGCAGAAGACCAACTTATTTTCATTGTACCATGATACTATGCACTTTGTTTTTACCGCCGTTACTTATAAACTCTGCTTACTTTGGGTGAAGCTAGCTACATAAATTCCAGTGTCATACATAGCCTTGTCGTCGCTTGATCTCTCCTATTTCTCGGTGCCTTCTCCTCCAGGATTAAAAAGGAGCGCAAGATTAAGAGACGACTTTTTATGTTAGTTTAGCATCTGGATCTAACATATATATAGCAGTATTCAGCTACTATTTTCATATAATATTCTTTTGACCCATCAAGTTACCTACGATATTAGTGAAAGAGCAATACCGGCGGCGAATACAAAATAAGCCCGGGCATGCGTCACGCGGACACAGAAATGGCCCCGTAAGTTGGGATGAAGCCTGTATCTCGACGGTGCCGCTATGACTGGTCATCGGGAGCCCCCACATACCGACTTATATCTTCATACTTAAGCTTAAGAAAGGGTCGTCAGAATCCCGGGAACTTGTTACATAGCGCAGAGGCTGTGTGCAATACTCCACGTAACTTATGGCGGTGCGATTACTTCAAAGAAAGCGGACGCGTGGACTTTTTCGATGCTACAATCTCGGGTGCGTTACCGTATAGGATCCAAGGCGCCGTCCATCTTCTACTGGGGGTAAACATATACCCGGTGCTAGGCATTTGAGATCTCATCTCCCAAGCAGACTGGCAGTAAAAGCGACAACCCTGAAATCTGGCCAATCGGTGTGAAAATACGACATGCATTTAATTGTTCACCGTTCAAAGAATAAAGGTGATGGGAAGGTGCCATCTCATCCCGATGTATAGGGATCGTCTTTAATCTATCTCCAAATGCACCATGCCTGGGGCAGGGTTACGTACAACCGGTCGCAAGCCCAAGACTCTCGTATGATCAAAAGTAGCATAACCACATGGAGTAAATCGATGCAATGATACCTACTAGTTCAGTATATATAGTCTAGCTTCGCGCCTTGGCTAGATTAGAGACGTCTACTGAGGTCGCAGCATCAGACCGCGAAGTCTCTGCTTTTACTACAGGACAGCGACAGCCTGATTAATTGACTATGCGATCTCAATCCAGAGAGCTCGTTTTGAGCCTGAGCGGCGTCTTTGCGGCTGTCAAAGCAGCTTCATTAGCTGATATCTGCACTGTCGACTATGCCACGACGGCACTCCCGGTCGAAGACCTCGGACTGGCCGTGACTATTGACACATCCTCAGTCTCGGTAGCGCTAACGACCAACAAGACCGTCGGTTCGAGCTGGTACCCGTCAGCTGTCGTCGACTACTGTACCATGACTTTCGCATACTCGCACAATGGTCTCAATAACGACACAGTACATGTGTCCTATCTCGTTCCATCGCCTGATAAGTTCTCGAAGCGGTACTTGTCCACCGGTGGGGGTGGCCTGGCCATCAATTCCGGCACGGCGTACACGCCAAGCGGTATAGTCGTGGGCGCAGTGGCCGGGATAACGGATGGCGGCTTCGGGTCCTTCAACACGCAGTTCGACGCGGCGTTCTTGCTAGCCAACGGCACCGTGAACTGGCAGGCCACGTACATGTTCGGGTATCAGGCGCACCGCGAGCTTGCGACGCTCGGCAAGCAGTTCACGCGTAACTTGTTCAACGTCTCGGCCGACGATAAGCTGTATTCGTACTACCAGGGGTGCTCGGAAGGCGGTCGCGAAGGTTGGAGCCAGGCTCAGCGCTTCGCGGACCAGTTCGACGGTCTGGTTACCGGTGCCCCAGCTATCCGCTTCAGCCATCTGCAAACAAATCATTTATCGGGCGGCGTGCTGGAGGAGGTGGCGGGGTACTATCCTCCGCCGTGCGAACTCGAAAAGATCCGAAACTTGACCATCACTGCCTGTGATGGGCTGGACGGAAAAGTCGACGGCGTCGTGGCGAGATCAGATCTCTGTAAGTTGGAGTTTGACTACGAAAAGACCATCGGTGAGCCGTATTACTGCTCTGCCTCCACGAGCAACAGCGGTTCGACGCCCGAGCAGAACGGCACGGTAACGGCCGAGGGCGTGGCAATTGCCAAGGCATTCTCTGAGGGCCTGATCGACTCCAAGGGGCGGCAGGTATACCTGAACCCGCAGCCGAGTTCAAGCTTCGCCGACGCAAAAACAGCTTATAACGCGGAGGCCGATTCATGGGACCCGACACCTCTGTCCCTTGGCGGCGGATGGATCACGCGGTTTCTCGAGCTAGAAAACAAGGACAACCTCGATAGCCTGTCAGGGGTAACAGTAGATCAGCTGCGGGACTGGATGAATTTGGGGATGATGAAGTACTACGACTCGCTGCAGACGACATGGACGGACTTGAACAGCTTTCAGGCCGCCGGCAGCAAGGTCCTCGTGTTGCACGGCGAGGCGGACAGTTCGATTCCTGCAGGGTCGTCTGTGCATTATTACGAGTCGGTGCGGCAGGCTATGTTTGGGAACCTGACCTATGAAGAGGGAACCAAGGCCCTCGACGACTTCTACCGTCTGTACATCGTGCCGGGCGCCGAGCACTGCGGCAGCAATGCGGCCCAGCCCGGCGCCGGATGGCCTATGACGACTCTCCAGACCGTCATCGACTGGGTAGAGAAGGACATAGCGCCTGAAACGTTGAATACCACAGGCAAGAGTATCAGCAACGTCTGTCGTTGGCCGTTGCGGCCGTTATGGTCGGGTAACGGCACCAGCTCCGAGTGCGTATTTGATCAGAAATCTGTCGATTCGTGGATGTATACGTTTGATGCATTCACGTTCCCGGTCTACTGAGTCCAGAGACCCTATGACGGACATGTACATTGGATCCATAGATAAATTTAGTGCTGATCTTATTGCATCCTGTTGAAGCCGGCGTGCAGAGATAGATGCGGGTAGCCGTGACAGAAGTACATATCGTCGTTACTTTAGGAATAGTGGTATAGGTATACTCATGCCACGCGGACCAGTTGCTTCTTTCATCTGTAGATCTTGCGCTTGAAACATCAAATATTGAGTGAGCATTACGACACTAGCATAATAGAACGGGACATGTCTAGGCTAGCATACGTAATGTCTCTAACCGGGAATAATCACTTACAATGTCTG
The DNA here is from genome assembly GCA_007182795.1 of Xylaria flabelliformis. Lineage (NCBI taxonomy): Eukaryota > Fungi > Ascomycota > Sordariomycetes > Xylariales > Xylariaceae > Xylaria > Xylaria flabelliformis. The sequence goes on along the minus strand of VFLP01000007.1, from coordinate 309,424 downwards.
ACTGATATCGCATACATTCATTCAAGAAATGCCCAATGTTTGCATCTCACTAAAGCTGTATACCGGTGACTTTGCCATCTCGCTGCGCATCGGCAAACTCGAAGAGTTCGTGCAAAAGGACTTAGACTGCGTCACAACCACAAAATCGCAACTTACATATATGTCTAAAAGAGACTGTCTCGAAGGTGGTTTATATTGACCGAGCGATGACCAAACTTAAGCAAGGGGGTAAGCGAAAAGTGTCATACCAATAATTCGGGTTTAAGATGCTGATCGGATGACGTGTTGAAAGCTGGGATTTTCCCGTGAACAAGGAGCCCCGGGTGTTGATCCGAGCCAACGCGTCGTTTGAGGGCGTCTTGTCGCAGATTTCGGCTTGCGGGACTGACTGTGCAGAATGCCGAATTGCTAGCTAGTTAATGCACAGACTTACACCTCAGTAAGATATGGTGCAGATACCCTCTCTCTTAACAGCATTAGCATTCGTTGCGCAAGAAACCACCAAGCCAGGCAATTGGACCGACAGCATCGATGGGTTGTCATGGTATACAGAGAATACGAGGGCGTTGCCAATTCTCGTGTTCGTGGCGCCAATATTGCTGGTTCTTCTCCGATAAGCTGTCTTGGGGGGGTGTATCTACTTAAACTACTGCATGTTACCGGTAACAACACGTGGGGTGCATGCAGTAGGTAGGGTATGGCATAGGTACGCTACTAGATGGAAAAAGTATTTTAAAAAACTATCAGTCTACACACCTTCATAGTAGTATCCTGCGTTTTGTGCCAAATGGAGACATGTGCCTAAACTCAAGAGCGATTTGACCTCTTAGAACCATGGGTATTGGCGTCGGATTCCATAGCGCATATGCGGCTATTCGTAGATCTCAAAAGTACAGTAGAGCTCATCTACCTAAATTACTGGTAGATAAGTCGCTTGATACCGATTCCAGGTAAGAGTGGCGCGGATCTATGATTCGTGGGTAACTTGCATGGAACTAATACTAGCAATGCCGCGCAATCTTATTGTGGTAGTATTGCATTATGACATGGCTTCAAAGATAGGAGAAATACCTATTCAGATCGCTTGTCGCTGGGACGACTCACGGATACCTAGTTGTATTACAGTGTGATTGGCAAGTAGCAGCCTACCATCAGACAATTAAGAAAGCTGTCTCACAGTCTACTTGGACATAGCGAGACGGAGAAAGTCGTAGCTGAAACGCCAGCAGGGCTCAGTCTTGAAAAATATCTTTGGTATCCGTCCGACCGTGGTTATCAGGCGGAAGAAAAAAGCTGGTGCTCCACGCTGTCGTCATGGACTTCAATGATCTGCGGCCACGACAGTAAGATTGTTTTGACTGCTACCCAGACGAGGAGCTACCATTGGCCAGACAATAATTTTGATGCGTTGCCCTGCTTTGAGGTGTGTTTGATATTGAAGCAATCATGGGTAATGGAATAGAAGCAAAGAAAACACTGGGAGGTACTTGCAGAGGTCACTGATAAGACCAAACCATCTAGGTATCAACAAATGTACGACGATATCTGTCGTCGCTATGAGTATGTACTTTGCATGTTGACTACCTACTTGGACTCCAACTTAGCGTGGGCGCGGAACTGGGCGATAGAAAACCTGATTTGGAGCTTATGAGCATATTCTACAGTCAGTACTGTACAGAATTGTGGAAACTTGGTTGAATAGCTTTCATGCAAACACAGCCATTCGGGAAAGCCCCGGCATTGCTACAGCTGTTTGGAACTGCTGTAAGTACACGCACACAAGCGGATGCAGACGCGGCCAAGCCCCGGCCAAGCAACTGCCCAGAAGTTATACAGCAAGGGGGGCCCTGTCGTTAAACTGGAGAAGCTGTGAGCAATCTCACTTCTTCGCCGACGACGAAACGCACCAAGCGAGGGTACTGATATTAATGGAACAACATCTTATACGATACTGGTAGGCATGATCGGGATAGCAGAGGTATCGATGAATACCGAAGCTCAGCCATCGATTGTAAGCTCATTGGAAATTCATGGCGCTGTCTAACGTTGGATATTGCCATATCAGGGAATACCTAGAAGAAACATTAGAAGGCAGGCAAGGAGCTTTGCAAAGACAACACGAGGTCAATTCGAGCCTGGTCAGACCGCATCGTAAATGTGGGATCCTGGCGTTTTGCTGGTTCGTAGTCGGCGGGTATTTGTGCAACATGTTCATGAAGAAATGAGGTGGGAGTTGGTCAAGAAATATCACATGCCTTTTATGTCTATCGCAAGAAACTGATCGTTCTAGAATCTTAGGCCTGTGATCTCGATACGGGTTTGGTGGACCTCGACATTGTCGAGAGACGACCAGGGGCAGCAATGGAGTCGGATGCGATGGAGTTGGTAGGTACTAAGTAGGTAATCTACTTGTGCCCAGCATTGCCAAAGCTACTGCACGCGTTAATGGCAGGAGCTAAGTCTGGGAAAATCTGTCGAGTCGTCATGTCATCTCCCAGGTGTAGTGTAGCCATCGATCTATCAGTACCAGAACCATTCCAAGCACTTCACTGTTACAGTAGCGGGGGGTGTACCGAGTAAGTGATTTCGGCACTGTATCGGTGTTTCTGCTCCTATGCCTGGTTATGACGATCTGGCGGCCATTGAGCTATGGTGATACCGTGCGGGAACACGTTACTCATTTCGTTTACAGTGCGCCGTGATTGCCGTGTAAATGCTTTATCAACGAATCAGATTCCCACTCAGGCAGTTGATAGTGGACCACACTTTCTAGTGGCCTGCTAAAGAAGATCCTTACGGCCCCTGACCCAACCAGCCCATAGCGTAGAATCCACTACAGCACAGTACAAGGGGCCCGATCCAGTAACCATCTCCCTCAATCCCCCTTTTGCAGGCTTTATTCTGACGCCCCCCTGCCAATTGGACCTCCCCCCAAAACACATAAGTCGGATTCCAAAACGTTTCGGCTTTTCTTGTCCACGTCCTGACCTTCCTCCTCATCCCTCTCGTACTTACACCGAGCGATCCTCCTACATCTTCCATTTCGGATTCATTCGTTTGTCCATATTCCTTTTATCGTACAGGAAGAGCACTCGCTCCACTACTTCCTCCTCTTTAATATACACAACACGCAAGTCATCGACCTCGACACGACTCTTGACTACCTCGCCCACACGACAACCACGACTTTGTTCTCAATCCCGCGAAGCACAGCAATATCATTTTCGAACTGACCAAATTGGCTTTGTAAAAGCCTGAGACGGGAGAATAAAATATCGTAAATAGTTTTCTGGAAAACACCCTCGTGGTTTCGTAAGGTAAGCCTATCTATTCGTTCTTTTGCTATACATTCTGTGGCATCGCGATTGCAAAAGGATGCAGCACTATTTGCGTGTCTGGCCAGTAGACCTACTGGATGGTTAATTGCCGGACTTGGACTACGGCAATTCGATAGAATCACAGCTTCGAGTGGGACTTGGGCTATCAATGCGTGAAAGAAGACAACCTAAGCTTTCAGAGAGCCGGGTAGCGATCGCCTACTTGATCTTGCCATTGCCTTGGCTGCGCGAGTATGTCGAAGGAGGCCCGACACACAAGAGACAAATGGCTTGTTTCGCAACAGCACTTCGAATCCGTCCAACTTTATCCCTAGTTCCCATCATAACTGCCCTGCTCGGTTGCCGACGGTCGCCTTATTTACGTCTGCGGGAAGCTCGGTTGTGCCTCGTTGGACTTGCCATTCGAACTCAGTTATTGCTAGGTCCTCAGCTACGCCTATAATCCTCAGCCTGAGCTTCAACAATCACACAAATCTCTAATTTTTGGGACTGATTAAACCAAGCGGAACGCGTCCATTTTACCCATAGCCTTGGATTGCTCATTACGTGGCTTAAGCCAGCGGCTTAGTCTTTCAGCTATTTTGCCGCGCTAGGCCTAACGCTAATGATTGCCTCATTTATAGTCAAAATGTACAGCAAAGAGCTAGTCTCAGCCGTTGTGGCTCTTGGCATGGTTTCTGGTAGGTTACGCACAGAGGATATTGGGATCGCGTCTCGATGCTAACATATTGATAGGTGCCACTGCTTTGGGATGCAAGGATGACCCCGTTCAGGTCAACAGCCAGGCCGACGCTACCCAAGCCAGCAACTGCGATTCTATCGCGAACGACGTCGTTTTCGGTGTAAATGCTGGTACGGAGATTGATCTCGGTGGTCGCTTGAAGGTTATCAACGGTAGCCTGATCATCAAGAACAATGGCGCCATCCAAACTCTGCAAAGTAGCTCTCTGACAACTATTGGCGGCGACTTTATAATGCAGAATGTCACTTCTCTCGTTTCGTTGGTGATGCCGGCGCTCGGCGAGGTCGGCACTATCCAATGGACCACTCTGAACGCATTCACCGAGCCGACGTTCGGTAACCCCGGTATTACCAAGGCTAAGAGCGTTACCGTTGCGGATACGTTCGTGCAAAATTTGGACGGCATTAACGTGCAAGCGGTGACAGACATGAACATCAACAACAATCACCGTCTGTCAAAGTTCTCTACTAGCATTAAGACTTTGAGCAACGCCCTCTACGTGAACTCGAACGCTTTAAACATGACTATGGAGATGCCCAACCTTGAATGGATTGCCAACATGACTATCGCCAACGTCAGCACATTCTCCGTCCCCTCACTGAAGACTGTCAATGGCTCTATGCGCTTTGACTCCAACTACTTCACCAACTTTTTCGCTCCTAACCTGACTGAGACTCACGACGGAGATCTGTCGTTTGTTAGCAACCCTCAGCTCCAGAACATTTCCATTCCTCTGCTGAAGAAGGTTGGTGGTGGATTGACCATTGCCAACAACACGGATCTTATGAAGGTTGACGGCCTGGGCTCTCTTACTGATGTCGGTGGCGCTATCAAGATGCGTGGTTCTTTTGATGAGATTGACCTGCCTGATCTCAACAACGTTGTCGGAACGGCCGAGTTTGTCAGCACTGAGGACATTACGGACTCTTGCAACGCATTGAACAAGCTGAGCGGAAACGTCATTCAGGGCAAAGTCACCGACTGCCGGGGTAGCGATGCTTCGGCCAACAATGACACGTCCAGTGCTGGCGACGGCAGCAGCGGTAGCGGCAGCAGTGGATCAAGTGGCAATAAGAACGCTGCTTCTCTTTCCAGCGCTAGCATGTCTACTGTTGTTACACTTGCCGCTCTTGGTGGCCTTGTTGCCGCTTTCTTGTAAATTGGAGGAGTGGGTTTCACGATGTATCGAGAAGCGTTCTCAAAATTTCCCTTACCTTCTCATATCTGTCAACTGTTGATTAATGGACCACTTCTCGCTACCGGCGTTAAGCTACGTACAAGAACCTGTTAGACTTAATACCGACTTGTCTCTCGTCTAGAAATTCATGATTCTGATGTTTTACCTGGACTGATGAGGGCTGCGCATCTCAGCCTCGAGCCAAGGATCCGCGTGGCCCCGTCCTCACCTGAGACACGACAATCCTGAGGACATGGTGGAGTCTGGGGAGTTGAGGCTTATTCACTCTATTCGCACATTTCAAGATACGCTTGGACTCTGATGACTTGTTGGGAAAAAAACGGAATCGGTCTGTTTCTTTAGCATGTGTTGAATTCATTCCTTGATGGATGTGAGAAGTTGTAAGAAAACGCGCGAAGTTGTGATTGTAGAGGGAACAACCAATAGCCAAGGCCTAGGCATATAGTATCTGGGTTTGCTTCTAATTAATACATGACTACTTTTTCCTTTGAAACTTACCCTGTTCCTGTGGATGATTTGATATGTCTTCCGGTCTCTTGCTTATTAATTTGGTCACGTAAAGTATCCTATATCCTTGTTTGAGGTATGTACAAGTGTAAGTAGGTATTGCCATGATCGTAACTTGTATATCTTGACTATAGGTCCTGGAAAAACCAAGGCTCTCATACTCCATTTGCCTGGCTCCCTTGGTCCGTCATCTGTATGCCCGCTCGGGCGAAGTGAGCATACACAGTATAGATAGAATACGGGTCACAACGGGGTCCAAAACACGCAGGTCTGGCTCGTTCGGTGTCATTTTCCGTGACGTGATATGCGACCTAGATAGAGTCTGAGCTGATTATATACAATTGAGATTTTGTTTCTCATATCTGGTTCTTCATTATTCGTAGATCCGCTTGTCGAATTTATCAGGGTCGTAGTATTGCGGAACAATGGCGTTCCCGGCAAAGATGCGGCCGTCGAGGGCGTTGACTGCCTGTTTGATCGTCATCCGTCAGTTTTGTGCGTAACTCTTATGATAATGCTCTCTGCCTGGTAGAACTGTACAATAGACAAAGAGAGAAGGGATTGTACGTACCCTCAATGCTGATACTTGATCAGTGAATTTGATAAACACCCTCCGACCCTCGATGTCGATATACAACCTCTCGACACGGCCATACTTGTCGCCGCACTCCTCGCCGATCTCCTGCCCGAGGCCGTTCTCCATCTCAGATTGCAAGTCCTCCATGCCATCCAGCATATTGCGCAGTACGATGACGTTGCTCATAGCGCCAAACTTGCCCGCGCTCTCGGATGTTGATGAAGATGTACCCGTGCCCGTCTTGGCTGCTATGATCTTGCCTCGGTTGCCAGGTTCGGCCCATCCGCCGCCCTCAGCGTCCGACTTCTTCTTTCGCTTCTCGACTTGCACGCGTATGGGCTGGAGGATGCCGCTGCCCTCGGCACCGAGACCTTGACCCTTGGACCAGCCGTACTTGGACATCAGACGGGCTGCGAAGCCCTTCTGTCCTGGCCGGTTGGTGCGGGGTGCCTCTTCGTTGTCATCGGTCACAGAGGATAGTTCTGGAGGTACGTAGTCTGTGCCGCCGTCCTCCTCGTCCACATCCATGGAATCTGGATCCCTCTGCGGCTGGGTTTGTTGTGGCGGGGCGTAGCGAACGGGCGCACGAGATATTGTCGAGTCAGGATCTGCGGGTGGAGGGGGAGGAGGAGGTGTGGGAGAACGGGGTGGTGGAGGCGCGTGGCCTTGAGACATGGCCAGGCGGCGTGCGTATGCGTCGTCGCCGCTCTTGTCGTCGGGCAAGGGAGCGCGTGGAGGTGAGGGCGGCGGCGGCGCGAACGAATAAGAGCCTGGGGGTGCAAATTGGTCTGTAGATAATCTGGGTTAGCAAATGACTGTCGGTCCTGCTACTTGTCCAGACGTCGACCTACTATTAACAGGACGGCGGTCCTCCTCTTCCTCACTATCCCAGCTATCTCGGTCATTATCGCGCCGTCGGTGCTTGTACAGCAACGCCTTCCACTCCTGCACCTCGCGTATCCTCTCATCGCTCCGCATGTACTCGTCGACGTTAGTAGGTCGTGAAGGGTCATATATCTCGTCCCAATCCGTCTCCATGGGCATAGAATCAAACTTCTTCTTCTTTTTCCGGCGGCCACCTCGTTGTCGCTTCTCGCCCGTCCCATACATGTATTCATCCTCTTCATTCCCCGTCCAGTCGGTCAGTGAGCTCTTAGCGGGCAGCGCGCTCGCAGCCGTCGGCGCCTTTACTAAATCAGCGGCCGCGGCATTGCTAGCTGTAGGTAGAACTTTGGGGAAGGCGGTCTTCGGCTTCTGGACCTTCTGTTGTGGACGTCGGATTTGTTGGTGTGGCTGGAAGCGCAGGGCCGAGCCGACCGGTTTTTTTGAGGCTTCTTGCTCTTTTATGGCGTCAATGGCTTCTTGCGACACTGCCGGTGCTCGTGATATGGAACCTGGGGCATTTTTTTCGGGCTCTAGCAAGTTCGCATACAGTGAGAGGCCACCACCACCACCACCGCGAGGCGGAGGCGGATCTGCTGCCATTGGGGGGTTCGCGCCTTGTTGTAATATGCCGGTGTAATTGAACTGGATTATGAGTCGCTTGATATCGCCGAGCTACATTTGCTGCACAGGATGCGACAAGAAGACAACGAACGTATATAAGTAGTTTAACCTTTAACTTTAAGATATGTTGGGCACTTTTTGGTGGTTTCTAGATGCTGCATCCACTGCATTCAAGCTGGTGGTTGTGCTGGGATGTGGAGACGTTCAGGTACCTATCTGGACTTGGAATAGTGCCGATACTTCCTCTGCATCGGACTACAGGGGACGCCTATGCACTACATCCACGCTACACTCACTAGACTTGACCCCTATTGGCCTTCCACTCCAGCGGGCTCTCAACAAGCTTTCAGGGACGAGATCCTGGCATGGGATGGGTAGTTTTGACTCCGGATCGCGGACCAGCTCGTGAGACGCTCCAAGTCGCATGATGTTGGAGAGATAATTTCTTTTCCGTCCGTTTACTCCCGTGAGAAGCCCGTCATTTCGATTGCCATAGATCATTCCCACTTTCCGCCTTTCTTTTTTAGAATAATTAGAATTTCCCTTGGTCATATAGATAATCTAGATCTCATTATATTAACTCTCTTCCTACACCAATACCCGTCATGGCTACTCTCAAAAGCTCAGTAAACGGCGCAGGCTCGTCCGTTGCCATCATCATTCCCTCGAAACCCGCGTCTCTGACTGTCACCTACCAAGATCTCCTCGCCGAGTGTTCCTCGTTCCAGCGTAAGCTCGCTGCTATCGGCATAACCCGCGGATCACCAGTATCGATAGCCGTCGTCAACTCGTACGAGTTCATCGTCTCCTTTCTTGCTACCTCGTGGCAGCGTGCTACCGCGGCGCCCTTGAATCCCGCTTACAAGCAAGACGAGTTCGAATTTTACATCGATGATATCAAGTCGGCGTTAGTCTTGGTGCCAAGGGGCGCATATGCAGCCAATGCACCCTCAGTTAGGGCGGCCAAGAGATTCAATGCTACCATTGCTGAGTGCTACTGGGACGCTGCCAAGAAGGAGGTCGCGCTGGACGTGAAAGACCTCGGGCAGCTCAAGGGAGCAAAGAAGTCCGCTGTGCTGGACCCCCAGCCCGACGATGTTGCTCTCGTTTTGCACACGAGGTGAGAGACGAATTGTTTGTTCACGACGAGACCAAAAGCTGACTTGGTTATTTAGCGGCACAACATCGAGGCCCAAAGTTGTATGTTCGGATATGGCGATACTGAAGAAAACCAGCTGACCGAGACCTATCAGGTTCCCTTGACGCACCGTAACCTGACCCGGACAATGAGTGAGCTCAACTCCTACCCACGATGTACCCCAGTGTAGACATAAACAGTGCCCTGACTTGAGCATAGAAAACATCCAAAACACATATCAACTTACCGCTAAGGATCGGACGATGCTCGTCATGCCGCTTTTCCACGTTCACGGTCTCCTTTGCGCCCTCCTGGCGCCTCTTTACTGTGGAGGCTCTATGGTAGTACCGTCCAAATTCTCGGCATCGGATTTCTGGCAAGACTTCATTACACATGGGGCAAACTGGTATACGGCCGTTCCGACCATCCACCAGATTTTACTGAAAAACCCTGCGCCGAGCCCGATGCCAGAGATCCGGTTCATCAGATCATGCTCATCGCCTCTGTCACCCACGGTCTTCCATCAGCTCGAGGAGAAGTTCAAGGCTCCAGTTCTCGAGGCCTATGCCATGACCGAAGCGGCTCATCAAATGACATCGAATCCTCTACCACCCGCGAAGCGCAAGCCCGGCACCGTAGGACTAGGTCAAGGCGTAGAGGTGAAGATTCTGAACGACGCAGGCGATGAGCTGCCGCAGGGGGGCGAGGGGGAGATCTGCATCCGTGGCGAGAACGTCACAAAGGGATACCTGAATAACGCGACGGCCAACGCGGGCGCATTCACGAAGGGCGGTTTCTTCCGTACTGGGGATCAAGGCAAGAAGGATGAGGACGGCTACATCATTATCACCGGCCGTATCAAGGAGCTCATCAACAAGGCCGGCGAGAAGATCAGCCCTATCGAGCTTGATAACGTGATCACAAGCCACCCGGCCGTTGCGGAGGCAGTGAGCTTTGCCATCCCCGATGAGCTCTATGGCCAGGATATTGCGGTCGCCATCGTGCTCAAGCCTGCAGCCAAGTTGACACAAGAGGAGCTGAAGAACTGGGTTAGCGAGAAGCTAGCCAAGTTCAAGATCCCCAAGAAAGTGAGTCCTTCGCTAGAAACCTAACAATCTGTATATAACGCCGGTGGGCTCCATGCTAACGATTCCAGGTGTACTTCACTGAAGTGATGCCCAAGACGGCGACGGGTAAGATACAAAGACGCATCGTCGCAGAGACAATGCAGAAGCAGGAGGCACCAAAAGCCAAACTATAGAGGGATGGCTAGAAATGGATTAGACGCGGATAGAAAGAGTGTGTTACCGCAGGGACTCAGGGCTGGTATATAGAGTGTGTAGATTTCAAAGACAAATAATTCTAGATAAAATAGAATAAAGGGCGGTGTTGGGTTTTAGACCACAGCTGATAAAAATCGCTCGCCGAGACTCTTCGCTAAGACCACGAAGCCTCGATTCGGGAAATATGTGGCGATGGCCACCTTGGCAAGTGTATCAGAACCATGGACTCAACATAGTTAATTCCAATTGTTTAGAATTGTGAAATCATTATTTTTCATAAAATTTCTGGGTATCTCATAGCTGCTCATTCGCTCGCTCGCTTCCTTTTGTAGATGTTAAAAATCCGCAACAATGATGAAGTGGGATTGAGTCTCTTTTGTCCCCAAGCTTCCAAGCTTCCAAGCTTCCCCTTATTCCCCTCAGTTCCCCTCCATAAACGCCGTAGTAAAGATCAATTCCAATTTCAGTTTGTGTTCCCCCGCAAAAGCAGAATCTCAAATCACAGCCCTACTGTAAGCTTAGCGTTGTTTTGAGTATGCAAGCCACAACGCCCAGCTTCTTGACTGTAAGGTATGTAGGTACATGAATCTGACGCTCAATGAGGTGACCGGTTTTGCGCTATGTTTTTGACCTGGCTTTTTTCTCCTTCCCAATTGTGCTCGGGCGTAACTCGTGCTAATACCCCGGTAGGTACAGCAGGTAGGTAGATGGATGCATGCATGCAACGCTGGTCGGAGCCGCTCGACGACCCCCCGGCCCGTTTGTCACATCTTCCTACTGCTGCTGCTACTGCTGTGCCAGGGAGGTTATGCATGCATGAACGAATAGTGCGCGCGATTTAACATCAGCTGCTTTGGTCCTTTTCGCAACACTTTCCACGTAACTCATATGGATAGTTGCAGATATGTCAGATCGGTTGGTTGGTTGGTGTTTCTTGAATTGTCTGTTTGGGTTCGGAAGAAGCCATGACAAACAGTGGTGGTGGTGGTGTTGGTGATACAACATCTTTAGTCGTAGACGATCTCGTCATCGTCCTCCTCGTTCTCGTAGAGCTTCCCAGGCGTCACGAGACGTCTAGGTTGCTCCTCTCTTACTTCCCCGCCCCCACCCTCACCAGCACCAGCACCCTGGCCAGTACCCTGGTTCTGGAGCATGCTGCTCTGCGCCGCAACCGCCGCCTCGAGAGATGCATATACGGTGATGGGCGCGCCGTTGAAGTCCCGTGGCACGACGAAGGGTTGCTGCTGCTGAGGCTCGGGCTCGAATTCTGTTGCGAAGCTCGAGGTCGAGGAACGCCGTGACAGAGTGTGCGTGTTGTATTTGGAGTGTAAGCGCGTTGAGGAGAAGATGGAATCGGCGGTGCTGGCGGTTGTGGAGGATGCGGTTGATCTCTCGTCGTAGGAGATTTCTTTCCCCCGTGAGGCTGCCCACCGCGTCGACTCTGCTTGTATGTGCTCCTGGAGTGTGAGCATTGTGTTTGTTGTGCTGGTGGTGCTGTTGTTGTTTGATATACTCATAGAATAAATAGTGAGGACGATTATATGACGTATGTATAAGCGAGTGTTTCAACTCTACTATATTGCTTGATGACTTGTGTTGAGGACGTGCAATACAATAACGAAGCTTAGGTTCAGGTAATTGGTGTCTTATATATTTGTATGAGAGATATAATTCATCACAATGGCCAACGGCATGCAGAGGGAGGTCAGGTCTCTTTTTATCTTCACGAGCTTGGAGGGGTGCCAGTGACGAATAATGATCAACAACACCACCAGCAATAGACAAAAACAACCCTTGCCATATCTAAAGCTACCTATGGTACCTACCCTGCCCAATCTTGCATACCCTCCCCGGCATATCACTACTGCCTACGCTACTGTGACAAGGATGTAGGATAAGGTAGGTAGGTACAAGCCGGCCGTCAAGCGCGTGTCTTCCTTTCGTGGGCTACGTTAACTATTTCGACGGGGATGCGGCGGGAAGACAGAACCGCACCGCCCAGCTAACGCCCAGCCGGAATCTTGGCATGCCGAGGCTACCTCTTATCTGTGCGGGTGAGATGGTGTTGCGCTCATATTCGCTGGGCGTGCTGGGCGTAATGAGAAGAACCAGACAAAAATCATTAGACTATCGTTTCTACGTCACAGTCCGCGCCACCGTGCTCGTCCCCGTGTGTCCAGATACCTAGTTAATAGCGAAAAAAAAAAAAGAACGAGTTGATGCGTCGCCGAGAATCGGCCAAGAAGCTTGGCCTTCGCGGCATTGATTCCTTGGTGGGATTGAGGCGAGGTGACGAGGCTAGATTGGATCCACCGCGAGCGATAATTTGTTTCCCATCTTCTTAAGCTTGCTTGCTGTTTAGGACAGCTACCTTATCCTATGCGATTTTGTGTAGAGGGGCTGAGCTCAATTAGAGCCTCCCAAAACACAGCTATTTCTCCGCTTTCGGACCCGGCGAGGTTAAGAGGATATGACGACATTTTTCGGCTTAAACAGATCTTGCGCTGGGGTACTTCGTATGGTATGTACATAGAATAACAACAAGCAACTACATACTAGGTATAATTCTATCAAGCAATTGGTAAGCGCTTGAAGCGAACTAATAGTACGTGAAATCACAGTAGGATTGAGAGCCGACAGTAGCCTTTCCGCTACCGTACGTTGCGTAGACGATACCTATATTCATGTCCTCGTGTCAAGAAAAGAGTCCGTCCCCTATCACCTGACCAGTAACTTAGGATCCTACGCTACTTTCAAGCGTTGACAGGGGCCTAAGTAACTACAGGTTAAAGTCCCGTGACCCTCCGATGAGGGGGGCATTTCGTTCCCGAACTATCGTGAGCCGAGGAACAAAAAACTCAAGCGAGCGATTTCGCCTTTGAACCGGAATTACGACTACAGCCCCTTCGGAATCGCGAGCTCTCTCGACATCACCATACCTAGAGCCCGGCTACTGTAGGCATACCAATCAGCCCGCAATACGGAGGGCACCGATGACTCCTTTCCCATCGTATTGTATCGTATCGTCAGATTGAAGGTTGGCTATTTTACCTCATAAATGGGTTTGTCTTGGCTTATTGGAGTTAAAAGGCTTGGCTTTGGGTCGAATCGCACACCGGTCGAAAAACCAGACACTGTCAATTTCCTCGGAAAACGTACATAATAATTTGCTATACTACGTATAGCTGTGCGGATAAGCGACTGTCGATGATTTAAAGGCAGGAATAGGAGAGAAGTTCAAGTTGTGCTACTGGGTGATATATCTAGTCAAACCGAGGGCGCAACTGGTCGGATGAATACCCCGCAGGTAAGGCAGAGCACTCACCTATTGAAGAAAGCTAGGCTTGGTTAGTTTACTTAGTTCAACTAGTTACTTGGATAGAGTCTTGAGTAAGTTAAAAGGAGGAGACTTCATGACAACAAGAGTGCTCCATTATTTCGTTCTATTCTCTAATAAGTAGTACCTCGCCGGTAGTCAATATAGAAGATATCCGACTATCGTGATTTAAGATACCATTCTCAGTAGATAATAATAGCTATATCCAAATCAAGCCAAGACCATGATACAATTCTCCTCCAATGGTGGGGTTCACGAAGCGGGAGCGTCAGCGTCAATTGGTCCCAACGACGAAAACGCAATCCGCTTTCCCACCAACCAAAAGGGCGTGTCTGACTTGAGAAGCCATAACAGCCGGCGTGTCGTGCAGGGCGTATACTACCTTAGTACCTACCTATCGGCCGATCAAATCGACGGTGTCACCTAAGTGGTAGGTATATAGAAAGAAAGAATAAGTAACACCTCCAGCCAGCTTACAAATGGCATCCCACCTACGAACCCTGACAACACACTTACTGCGTCCGCAACGGCTCCCATCCATACTCGCAGCAACATCCCCTCTTTCCGCCAGGGCGACGAGATTCTCATTACAGCCCAGAGCAACGTCCAATTACTTTGCGTATCCAATGGCGTCCATCACCACCCCGCCGGCGGGCAAGTTCGAGTGGCTCGTGATCATCCCCGACAAGGCCGGCATGCAAGACAAGAGACTGGAGATCCGCGCGTGAGTTTTCCGTTTTGAACAGTCACGATATCTCTCTCACCTTACCTTCATAAAATCATTCATGAGAATATAATCCCCCCTCAATTCAAGGAGATAAATAGACCGAAGAAGAATTAGATAGGAGACTGTAGAGATAAAGACAGCGCTGTTGGTTACTAACGTACTCGCTTCCCCTCACATAGCCAGCATCTAGAGGGCGTCAAACCCCTAGCAGGATCAGGGTTCATCAAGACAGGAGGTCAGCAGCTCCCATTTTCTCATTTATTTTCTGTAACGTATAAACATGAAAAGCTGATCTACGGCAACAGGTGCCATATTGAATGAGAAGCCCGAGAGCGACGACGCTTCTAAATTTAGCTTCTACGGCAGTACGCTAGTCTGCGTCGCCTCGTCCAAGGAAGAGATTTTCGAGGTACTGAGAAACGATATCTACGCAAAAAGCGGTGTATGGGATCTTGAAAACGTGAGTCTCTGTCTGTCCTCTTTCATTTAAATGTCTATCGTCATTCCTATAGCGAAAATAAAACTCCACCAGCTCCCACCCTTATCACCTTTCCTACACTATACCTTGTCCTCTGCATAAATTCAACTCGCTGATATGCTATCTGCAGGTACAAATCTGGCCCGTAAGCTGAAACTTGCCCGCGCTATGTCCCCTAATCAGTATTGATGTACTGACCAGCTTCGTGACGTGCAGGCTAAATTTGCATTCCGGAATCCGTAATTTATAGAGCACCTAGCCGAGCAAGGCTTTTCGGGTTCTCTCGTCTTACCAACATGAAGAGTAAGTAATGGACATAACGTCAATCTAAACACGTCCAAGCCTTCCAAGATTGCTAGATAGGGCTACCCTTTGTCCACGAACTCCTGTTAAACGCCTGAATTACGGAATGCCAGAACGCTACCGGTGATGCAGCGGGATCAAGTGAAGTCTCGACGTATCAGTCGAGGGAGCAGAGCTAAAAGCTGCACGCCATAGTTTATCGTACAGCATGGTAGGAGCAAGTAGCTAGCCGCTTCTCCTGTTAATGTCAAAATCAGTGTGGTATAGGCGCATAAACATTTATCGGTTATCAGGTGTTTGTGATCTTGATGAATCCTCCGCAGCAATTCTGAGTTCGTAATTGAGGTCGAAGCATTCAGAAAGCAGCTCCGTAACACTTCCCTGGCCTTCAGGTATATCATCGGCGACCATGAATTTTCCATCGACCCTCATGTTATCGATAGAGTTAAGCTTGTATACCTGTTAGCAAATCCTAATAGAGCATTGCTTCGACTCGAAGGACCTTACCTTCATGCTGTATGGATACAGCTCACGAACAGAAGAAACGCCACCACTGTTCTTAACTTCCACCAGGCAACGTTTCAATGTTTGCAGTTGGTTGTAAATTGGCAACAAGGCCTCTGAGACAGGCTCAGACGAGATCATAAGATGATAGATGTAGCCATATGACCGTCGAATGAGATACAGCAGCGTCTAAGTCCTGATTAGTGAATAGGGGACGGTTTCTATGTGTAGGTACACATACCCTTTGGACATATAACTCGGCAGGCTGGCCTTCATCATCCAGCCAGTTGCCATCTATTCGACTTTCATCAATCTTATCTAGTTGCCGTTGGAAGTCATACAAGTCAGTCTCTCGCAGCGACCAGGCCTGCGTGAGAGATAGCTTGTCGAGCTGATTCCGAATACCGAGGAGGACGTCGTAAATCGGCCTCCACTTATCGGGAAAGTTGCCGCCTCTTCACGATTTCATTAGAATGGATCAAAGTAGAACCTACTAGTGCAACTAACCGTTCCAAAATCACACCTGTATACAACTGACACCTTTCTAATAAGGCAGTAACTTTTTCACTGCCTTTCAAGACGTTCCCTTGCTCGTCGACGAAGTTGCCGTCTTTCCTCGTCTCGTCAATCTCCTTAAGTTGTAGTTCAAACTTCTGTATATCTTTTGGCGAGAACTTCATAGAATTTGTCAGTAAATTTCGTAAGGACTTGGGTAAGGAGCGTGCATCCGGGTACCTTTGACTTGGTGTTTACTACAGCCATTTGTCTCAATATCGACACAAGCCTCTCAGCTGTAGACCTCAGTGGTTCCGCAATATCCTCCACCTTCTTCTGCAGTTTATTCAGAGAGGCCCGGCAGCGTTCGATTCGGCTTGCAATAAGCGTTTCAAGCCATGGCTCGGATTCGTTGGTAGTAGGGTTATGTATTATTTTGGACAAATGCTCAAGGGTATGTGACATGCTCTCCAAGTCCTTGGCCGAAAACAAGTCGGCCTCGGTTAGGTGGTCCAAGAGTCGCTTGATGGTCGATGTCAGAGCATAAGCGGCCGGGGCCTCGTTGTTCCTCCCTATAGTCATAAAGAAGAGCGACAGTAGCTGAAAGCAACTGTCTACTATTCTATCGACTGCACGCAAAGGCAATCAGTCATAGCCTCTTCCGAGTTTCGGCTAGCCAAATAGGTAAGCAGGGCAATAACAGCATACCTCTATTCTCCTCTACAGACTTTCCGTTTCGGATTTCGTTCAGGCGCCTGACTTGGAAAACAGTTTCGTCGTAGAGGCCCATAACATCCTGTGAGCGGACATATGTGGTGCGATCCAACTTTCGCAAAAGCAGCTGGTCCTGGATTGCGACAAGTTTCTCCAAGACCTGCCTCTCCCCCTCATCCTGGGGCGCTGGGAACTTGGGCGTGTCCATTGGATCGTTGTCGCGTGCTTGATCTACGATGATATATTTCTAGACAGAATGGGGACTCTGAAGGTAGGGACACACACAAGCGCAGTCAACTGCTCGGGTAAGAAAAAGAGAGTTCAACCCCTCTTCTTACGTTTCGTTCTCTTCTTTGTATGTAGGCAGTAACTTAGTTAGTAGCTCGCTGGTATTGTAAATCTTGGCTGCCACGAATTAAAGAAGGACAGAGTTGCCGACCCCAATGCTAACCGTAACCATGGCTCGTAGCAAAGTGCACATGTAAAAAGTTCTGAGCCGGTGCTCAGCAGCCAGGTTAGTGTCCAATGACGTGCAGAGAATCTAACGGGAGAAAAAAGGTGGCTGCACAGGGGTTCGTTCTGCAACTGGTACCGGAACTTCATCTGTTTCGACGATTCGACGAGCGCTGGGATGGAGGACGTTTTGGCGGGGAACTCCAACAGGCGATTGAGGGGTACCCATTTAGGCTTGCTTGATGAGCCCATTACCTCATACCTTGGTCGCACTTGCCTTATCTGCAGGCATCTACCCAGCAAGTGCTGATTTGTGAGTTTAGTGATACTGGCTTGTGATTGGCTTGGAAATCAGCCAATCAATGGCGTCCAGTGCCTAGGTACCTGCTGGGCTAGCAATTGGACGGCTTATGTAAAGCATGAACCACAATTAGCGGGTCAGTCGGAGATTCGTTTTTCCATTCAATCTAGCCCTACATTTCCGCCCACCAAAAATTTCCATTACCGAAGCGACCTTACTTCGGGTAATTAATCCAGAGCGCAAGTCAAACCATCTTCGAGGCGTCCATCCTGCCAATTCGCATAGACAACACCACCTCACGTCGTCACCCACACATCAGACCTTCACAATGTCGACCGCCGAACTCGCCTCGTCCTACGCCGCTCTCATCCTCGCCGATGACGGTGTTGAGATCACTGTGAGCGCTCCCGAACAATCATTATACCCCTCCTCGGATGCGAACTTTCGGCGGATAGGGACCGCGCAACCAGCGACATAGTTCTAACAACCGTTTAATAGGCCGACAAGCTCCAGACCCTGATCAAGGCTGCCGGTGTTGAAGAAGTCGAGCCTATCTGGACACAACTGTTCGCCAAGGTACGCGCGAAACCTGCACATGAAATAAATGGGTGGGACGGGATTTGCTGATGCAGGGGAAATATAGGCTCTTGAGGGCAAAGACGTAAAGGAGCTCCTCTCCGCTGTTGGCTCTGGCGGTGGTGCCGCCGCCGGTCCTGCTGCTGGTGGTGCCGCTGCTGGCGGTGCTGCTGCTGCTGACGAGCCCGCTGCCGAGGAGAAGGAAGAAGGTACGTTTCCCATCTCGCATTTCTATAATTGGTCTGCGTCGCTTTCAAGTTTACTGACACCCGCTACAGAGAAGGAAGAGTCTGACGACGATATGGGCTTCGGTCTCTTCGACTAAATCCGTTCCTCGTTACGACAACTACTTCCCTTTGTACTTCAAATGCATGGTTTGGGGTTCCATACACCATTGGTGTGGCGTGAAGGAGGCACTATTATAGGTTGCCCAGGGCAAATATCCTTCTGTCATAGGTTAATATGACAATGCTTTTGCAATGACCATTTCAGTGCGGTCTTGTAGAGCTCAATGCGCAGCTATGATGTGATAGGGATTGAGGTCTGAGTTCGGTGTTGCTGGCTTTAGACGAAAAATTACCCTGGAATGGAAATGATGATTCTTGCATGACTTGCAAATCCTGTCTTGTTGTCTAAATCCGTCATTTAGCTGATGTCCAGATGCCGCCATGTTCCCAATTCCAGACGCCGCACCATGCAACCATCATAACTCTCGTGCCAACTTATTATTTTACGCCCTATTGGACGATGAGGGCAGCGCTTGGGACCAAGCCTATTTCTTTGAGCGTCTTACCGAAATCCAGGTTCCCTTCAAATACCTTTCTAGGAAAGTTCTGGACGAATTTGCTGACGGCCAAACCATTCTCAGCCTCCAACATCTGGGCCACCTCGAAGAGCGTAGTCTCTACCGGTAACGTTTTCATAACGTTTCCACCAGACGTCTGTAGCCGTAGACGGGTCTCATTGTGGTTTGCAGCTGGACGAGCGGGTACGGCGGCGGCAACCGGAGCAGGAGCGGTGGTTGGAATAGCTCTTCCTTCTCTCGCTGCTTTCGCCTCCTCTGCCTTACGCCGTCTCTCTTCTTTATCGGCCTCAATCTTGGCCTTAATACGCTTCTTGGCTTCCATCTCATCGACCTTTTCCTGGCGCTTCTTAGCCGCCTCCTTAATCTGCTCCTTGCGTTGCAGCTCTTCTTTAATGTCTTGTGATTCTTTTGTAGCCTTTTGCCGGATTTGCTGTGAAGTAGTCAGTTCATACATGTCCATGTCTATATAAGACAAGATACGTGACAAATGTAGAGCGTACCTCATTCCGCTTCTGCTCCTCCTTGTCAACAATCGCTTGGTTGGCTCTCTTAGCTTTCACTTTTTCTCGAAGTTCAGCGAGTCTCTGCTGCTTCTCTTCCTCGGTCAAGGGTGCAATCTCTTCAGTCGACTCTGCAAAGTCGGCATGGCCTCTGCGTGTATTTGGTGAGCGGCTGTTGAAGTAGCATGATCTCCTTCCATCAACAACTTACGATTTATTCGCATGAAACTCGGCTTCTCGCTGGGACCGAAACTTCTTGCCACACTCGTTGCAGACAAGCGACATGGCAACTTCTCCCTCCACTTTAGTCACACTAGGACACGACTCTTCCTCTGCTAAGAGATCTTCTAGTGGAGTGTCTTGGTTCTTCTCAAGCCAGTCCATCGCATCCGGCACTAGAACAAGGTCAGCCACTGACAGATCTTTCACACCGAAGGGGCGAAAGCTCACGGCCATCGGACTTCTTGACAGCAAGCTCGGCGCGCTCCTTGTCGAAGCCCATCTCGAGCAATTGATCTAAAACAGACTGGGACATCTTGGCTGTGTGTTGATGTGTAATATGCGTGAAAGTGTGCTAAGTGTGGGGGAATCTGTGATGTGTATCTAAACAAGTCCCCTCAAGAGCTTATATAATTGTGGTAAGAGCGGGGGTGGGCTGAATCAACAATAATATGTAGAGATTTGTATGGTCTATTATAGAAGCTTCACGGGGTGCCTTCTGTGATACCCAATGTAAACAATTCAACTCAACAATAAGTTTATTGCCAGTTGTTAGTGGGACGTCATCGTGAATGCTGCCTTCATGATGGATCTTACATAAACAATTAGTGGCCTGTGCCTGAAGTACCTAATCTATTGAAAGTGGTACTCGTGATACATGCAACCCCGCTGAACCCCCCCTTAATCAGAACCCTATTAGTTAAATCACTAAAACCCAGGTAAGGGAGTTGCCCAAGTGCTCGCTAACTCTACCTACATGGTACTTAGGTACATACCTAGGCTAGCGGAGCCAACCAGATTTGGCCAGCAACCTGGAATTAGTCTGATGTCGGGTGATGTAACCAAATCTACGAAGCATATCGTGTACCTACGTACCCAACTGGGCAAATGTTGTCACGTAATCACAAAACACCACTATCTGTACTCCCGACGAGATCCCAGACCACCTGAAAAACTTCATCTTTGCTGTTCTTTCTCCGTCATCCATTCTAGCTACTCACGAAGCTAAGTCTACGTCATCGGGCAGCGCATTTCGATAGTCTTTTCCCGACACAAACCCGCCTCTTTCTCTCGTCACACCAGCTTGCGATAATCCCGCCCATCTTCGGCTTCATCCATCAGACACGATACCTCTTGTTGCCGGTCCGTCGCTCGACAACATTCCTGCGGCCGAATATACTATACATAAGCTTCGATAGAGATCATCAATATGTCTGTCGAGATCGAGCCTCAGGAACTCGGCTTCCACCGTATGTCACCGTTATTGTCCACACCGACCCGACCGCTTACAAAGATGCAGGTCCCTTTACGGTCGAAGTACTAGAGAACTTGAAGATCAGGAACCCCGGTAACCAGCCGGTTGCCTTCAAGGTATGTTTTGGAACATGATTTGCACTCAGCACAGGTGGGCAAGACTGATGTCTTCCAGGTTAAAACCACCGCACCGAAACAGTATGTCTCTGTTACTATAACGACCTCGATCTATATAAGTGCAGCGAGAAACTGACATGTAGTGTCGCTCAGATACTGCGTGAGACCCAACTCGGGGCGCGTCGAACCGAACAGGGAGGTTGAAGTACAAGGTTGCACATGTCCACCCATCTCAATGCTTCTACGACTAACGCCTCGACAGTCATCCTCCAGGCCATGAAGCAAGAGCCCCCTTCAGGTACCAAATGCAGGGATAAGTTCTTGGTGCAATCCGTTGCCATCACTCCCGACAAGGATTTCGCCAACCTCGCATCCATCGTAGGCTCGATACCAAGACAAACTGAGCATGGGCACCTCACTAACGACATGGCAGTGGGATACAATCGATAAGTCTTCGGTACAAGAGAAGAAGATCCGCGTTGCCTTCCTCGAACCCAAGAGCTCTCCTGCAGGTGACGCCGCCGTCTCAACGCCGCATAAGAGTATAGCAGTGAATGGTGTATGTTTTTCTGCTCTCGTTTAAATGAACTGGTATATATGGGTACTGACGTATTGAAAAGAACGATGCGACACCAGAAACTGCTCCCCCCGCCTATTCATCCCCGGGTGATTTCAGTGCCGTTCGATCTGAACCCAAGTCCTCAGTCGAGGAGGAATCCCGCCCAGAGGAGAAGCCGAGTGTTGTCGCGCCTGTTCCCGTTGCCACGACTAAGAAGAGTGAGCCCAGCCGCGAAGAGCCAAAGGCTGAAAAGAAGTCTACGCAAGTCAAACAAGATGAGAGTGGAGTGCGACAGCGGAAGACAGGTGGCACAACGGAAGCGAAACCGACCACCAAGCCTGCCGAACTCGCGCAAGTAGCACGGGCTGGTACCGAGGGTGTGCCTATCCAGATCACGGCCGCCCTCTGTTTGTTAAGCTTCCTGCTCGCCTACTTCTTTTTCTAGATATCGCACGGAGTCACAACGGAGACGCATGCGATCGAATTAGGAGCAGTGCCGTTATTTAGGATTACTAATACCAACTATCAGCCAAAACGGCAGCGAGAGCTGGACGAGGCTGGAAGAGTAATGATGCAATGAAGCGATAAGTAATTACTTCGTCAGCAATGGCAAGACCCTGGGGCCTCTGACCACTCAGAAACCTAAAGGCTCGCCATCAAGCGAGATATAGGAAATCAGTCAGGATCGGGGGAACAGGAAAGGAAGAGAAGGATATTATTGGGCGGCGAGAAAGAAAGGAGACATTTGAGGCGAGTTATGTGTCTCACCATCATCGTCACGACAGAATGTTATTCTGTACTTTAGCACGCATGCACGTCCTTTTTTTAGTTGAGTGTAGGAGGATATATATATGCTTTTTCGATGCCGAGTGTTTTGTCATATACTTCTCTATAAGTGTGACGAACCCCTTTTGTGACATTAATTGATTATCACATTACCTACCTGTCAAGAGATCATAGTATTGTATCAAGAAGCTTTCATACAATCGGATTTTCAAATCATTAGATTATTCCTATTTCGTCTTCATTTCTGTCTATCCTAATTTGTCCCAGTACGCCAAACGCCCCCAGCCCAATAGTAGTAGCACCATTGTCATGGACAAACAGACTGGTTAGGCCATTCATGATTTGAAGAACTTTTTCTCTCGGAGTAACAGTAGTACATGCAGTGCTGAAAGAGCTGGAAAACAACTGCACAGACTGTATTCTATATATACCTTCTATAGCCTAGCCTCAGCTAAGCAGACATTATGCATTCCAATTAAGCTCTAACTCTTAAGCCACGTAACGAACAGAAGAGTCGCCAGTCTTAGTCGCGAGATACGTTCATGACAAACAAATCTATGATGAGTAAATAAATAGCCGAGCGAGAAGGACTCATCATCTAGCACTGCAGCTCGTCCTCGCGCCACTCCGCGACGGACTTCTGCTTCTGAGCAGCAGCAGCAGCAGCAGCTCCCTGCCCGACGAGCCGGCCGCCCTCCTTCCGCTTGACGCGGCAGCGGATGCCGACGGACTCGTCGAAGATGAAGCGCCAGAGGACGTAGGTCCAGGAGGTGTGGTGGGGGAGGTCGGCGTAGAATTCGCGGGCGATGTCGTGGAGCCGGTGGAGGCGGGTCCAGGGGACGGCGGGGAAGTCGTGGTGCTCGTTGTGCAGGCCGACGTTGTACGTGAGGAAGTTGAGCGGGCCGTAGTACGAGTACGTCTCGGGGACGGGGATGCCGTTGGCCGGGTCGGCCTGCGCGGGCGTCACCGTCGAGTACACGTAGTGCTCGGCGATGAAGTGGCCCGCCAGAGGGTGCAGGCTGCCTGCCAGGAAGGAACAGAGCACGAAGTATAGCATCGATTGTATGCCTAGCGTCCTAAGCACGACGGCATCGAAGGCGAGCTGTACGCCGACGTTGAGCGCTGATACCCATGTGAAGGGGACGCGGTACACGGCCATGGGCCGCAGGGCGTAGAAGAAGATCTGAAAGGTGCAGAAGAAGGCCTTGCCGGCGATGGAGTCGAGGAACACGGCCTCCAGCGCGGTGGGTAGGTCCGTGTCCAGGCCGTCGACGCCCAGTGACTTGTGGTGCGTCAGGTGGTAAGGGCGGAAGGAGGCGCTGTAGGGGATGCCGATGGGCAGGTTAGCGAAGATGGCGAGCAGTCGGTTGGCTGTTGGCGAGCGGAAAGCGAGGTTGTGGCTGATCTCATGAATCGCGAGGAACAGGTTCTGGTTCGCCGTGGCGCCGACGACGTACGCGAGCAGCCAGAAACGTGCCGAGAAGAAGGCTGTGTCCCGCAGCAGCCAGGCGCAGAATACTTGGATCGAAACGACGAGGAGCACGACGTACTTCGTCAGCGGCTCTGGCCCGCAGAGCTTCGTGACCTGGTAGGTTATCCCGTGTAAGTGAGAGAGACGGCTGGCGGGGGGGAAGATGAAAAGTGTGCGTACCTCGGGATGCGCCTTGATGATCTCGAGGCGCCGTGTGCGATGCGGCTCTTCTGTGTACGTCCAAAAGAAGTCTCGATACTTGACCTCGAGAGGGTCGCGCTCCAGCTCCCCTCCTTTCCCATTGACGGCATCAACCCGGATGGTCTTCTCCCTCTTTGCTGCTGCCCGGGGGGCACTCGTCACCGTGGAAGCTGCCAACGGTGCCATGTTCTGCTACTCTTTCTGCGAATTCCCGCCTGTGGTACAGACAAAGCTAGCGGTGCCAATGAACGAATGCAAGAAAGCAGATGGCCAGATGCAGAGTTGAAGTTTGTAACAAATGTCGCCCGTCTTTCCCCCACACAGCTCCAATTGCGGTGAAAGAATCTGGCCACCGATGGCGTGGATCGGGTGGGATGCTGGAGCTTCAATTGGCCACTCAGCACGAACTTTTCACGCCAGCTTCGATCCAAGCGTTGCCACCACTGTGGGGTAGCTTGTAAGGGTCTCTGTCTCCGCCCACTAAGGTTTCAGGCACCAACTTAATTTCTGCTCTTAGTGCTCGCCTTCTCAGGGTAACCTTTTAACAGGTAGGTCTTGTACCACGAGAAACACAGCACCTAATACTATATGTAGCAGAATAAATCGCCAAATATCCCCTCACAATGACAATCTATATTGGTGCATTTACAGATAGAACAGCGACAATGATAGCGGGACGAACCACAGCCGTAGTAGAGACACGATATACTCAGCGTACTATCCGTGCAAGCCGTGCAAGGAAGAAAATCGATGTTGTAGAAATTTAAGGAGAGTCATCGTATCAAACTGTCAGGATCTTGGGCTATATATATGCATGCCCTTTATTATAGGTGATCGTAACACAAGTAAGAAAGACCTATCTATCTCTCTACATTTCTTTTTATGAAGAATTAACGTCTCTCAAGGGATGGTTAAGATAAAAGTCCAGAGTGACAACTTACCCAGTAAAAATATGTCCACACACGTAGTTTGGTATAAAAAAAAAAAAAATAAAAAAAAAAAAACTCTCGGCTTTGGTATAGTACTTGTGTAACGGCGCACAAAGATTGAGATATTGAATCGTATCAGCAATCCTATACTTGAAGTAGATCTTGAGCGCTTGTTGCTGTTGTTGTGTATAGCCCTCTCGAATATCCTCGTGGGCTTGCCTGGAGCTACACCCAGAAGGCTCTGTGTTGGATACTTTCAGGCGTTGTGCCGCTAAAGCTTGTGATATGTGTTCTACCACCATGTTATTCATCATAACTTAGATGGTATTCAGGAAAGTTAGATAAGTGAGACTGTTCCCTCTTGATTTTCTCCATCCAGTGCTTTCTTTCTGTCACGCGGACCAGCCCAAGGTACTAGGATTGCATTGCAGATCCGAGACCACGGGTCGGGGTTGCCAATACCATGTAAATAATCTTCTACTTAGGCGGCAGATCACAGACTCAGCTCCCCGTGGGTGTCTAATCACGAGAACAGGCCATCCGGAACAAGTCGAGCAAGATGGAGCGAATAAAAGCGAGGAGCGAAAGCGAAGCTTCCGTATATAAACCTACCTAGATCGCTGCCGGGGCTGGAAGAGAGCACTAGACTTGTGTAGCCTCTTTGACGCCCTGGTAGATTATTGCAAATCGAATATCCTTACAAGCCCTAGACTCCTAGCCCTTATTACACTTTCTAATCATGTAGGTAAAATTGGATTTTTTAGGAGAAGCGTTAAGATCTCTTCAGGGATTAACTAGCTATTAGGTCGCGTCGTTGTTGATTCTGCTCGAAGCGGCCTGGAAACTTCGAAGGTTAGCCCTAACTAAATACATACGTGCTCCTTGTTCAGCAGGATCGGTGCCGTAACAGGAGGTGATGTGGTTTCCCATAGACCACCCACAAGATCGTCTAGTATTTTGATTGTGGAATCTACATATAAAGCCTCAAAGTTCTACATTACTTTCTTTGTTCTTTCCTACTACCTTTAGAAAGCTAGCTACGTAAACCTACTCTATACAAATCTACGCATACAGATTGACAAAAGGATTAGCGACGGGTTTAGAGACCTAACTACGGAGACCTACAGTAGTCGAATGTCTGCCAGCCCTGTAGGCAGTATGAATGTGGAGTGTGCTAGTGGTGGTTTAGTGCAAACGTAGGTGACATGGCAAGGTTTTTCATGATGTTTATTGTGGATGTTGGGCAGTGTACCCGATCCTTTAGGATACCTACCGCAAGGGGATTCATTCCATTATGCCCACAAAATTATCCTCTACTATTTTTTCCCTCGGCCGTGGAATGAATGTTATGCCACAAGAAAACTACTCATCTGTTACGGTGTCTGATCTGTCAATTTTGTTATTATCCTCTATTTTAGTTCTTAGTTCTCTCCAGTTTTCATCCTTGACAAGAGAGGATGCTAAACCCCTGGCTCCGTAATAGCCTGTTCACTGGTGTTTTTAGTTTCGGGCCGGATCATGCATGATTTGATACTCTGGGAAGATACCGCATATATCGAGTGATGTATCTCAAGTGGGATTGTTCAAAAATGAATAGTGTTTACTTTCAATAAAGTGTGTTACGAAAACTAGCGATCGAGGTACACTAGCGGTTAAAATACCTGTCTGTTCGTGAATCTGAATTTGCTTTATACACGTATTATGCGAAGGGCTCTAGAATGCCTCCAAAATCTTGGCTTATCTAGATACAGACAGCTTTGTCATATAGCTTGCTTCGAGATTTTTGACCACAACCAGATATAAATCCGATCCAAATGACCCCCTTTCTTGTTTTCATATGTAGTAAGATTTTGCCCTTATGTTTCGTGTGAAAAAGATAGTATTCTAGCGGTTATGGGGGCCCAATGAGGAGTTTCGAGGTCCGGTAATTTTTCTTTATGAAGTTACATATCGGGAAAATCCACCTGTAGGTTTCGGCCCTTGTCAGGCATTACCAGGTTCAACTGGAGATAGAGCAATCATGATGATGCAAGAAGAAGCCCCCAAATCTGCACTCCTCGACAAGCACTAACCTAGTTCATCAAGTCTGCTACATTAGAAAATCTAGACCAAAAGAAAGCTGTCATGGCGGCCAAGTAGTAGCTGCAGGTATCCTCCGTGCGGTAACTGGTAGCCATAGATTTATAAGCCCTCGAAAATATATGCATGTAAGAAGTGCCACTAAACGCCGATTTCCATGTAGTGCGAGGTGGCATGATAGAAACAACGTATGGGTAATCGGCTCTCGGATCTGAGACTATGCATTATAAATTTCGAATCTCGGCATGCTTCTATATGTTCCTACTAAAATGTGGTATTAGACTGGGTAATTTCACGTGATAGATCTTTAATGTGTTAAGTGGCCTTTGCCTCATAATCACTGCCAACGAGGCTATTTACTGTACATTCGTGAGAATGCGGACCACAATTTCCTGCTTGAGATTGACGGGGGTTCCCGCATAGTGTTGACGAAGCATGACTCTTTGGGTCTTCCGATCACATGGTCAGGCTGGTGCATATTGGCACAATGGAAAGGCATACTCGAAGGCAGACTCGGGAATATTGTAGGCAGGCTGGGGCGATCTTCATGTAGAGTGCACTTCACAGTAGATTGTGGGCAATTGGTCTCCGATGCATAATAGGGCCAATGACAGACAAGCACATAGCATTAAGCGATTGTTTTGTTTTCTTCTATGTATTCTGATAATTCACAGCGTGATAGCGATGGGCAAAACAAAAGCTAAAAAGTTTGGTGGCTCTGAGTTAACAATTACCACTTAGTTTCCCAGTCTGTCGTGGCAAATAGGGCGAACAATGCAGGGATCGTGCTTACTAGGTACCTTATCTTATCCCTGATCGAGTATATATTCGCGTGGCTTAAACGGGTATAAGGAGCGTTGAAAGTCTTTCTAGTTATTGGTTCGGATGCTACCTAACTACATGTATGCTGACCATGTTAACATTAAATTTCGGACAATATCTCCCTAATTAGCTGGGGAATTCCTTAGGGGAGGGATGTTCACTCGTGGGTCTTTGGGTGAAATGCCATTCTAGAAAGCAATTGGCCTCAATAGACATCAATGCTTATCTTAGGCCTTCGCCACGTCCGAGCGTAATTGGAGCCTCCATGGGTACTCGTGCAGATGCTGCCGGCATGAACAAGAAAGCTATTAACGCGGTATGGTTGGCTCTGCGTCGCCCAGGGTAACATGAGGTTACCGACTGAAACAAAGTTTCCGTTGTATTTCTAAATGCATGGCTCTTTCGTAAGAAGCCCAAGAGTTTGTTCCCTCTGGTGCGTCTGGGATGAATGGAGGAGAGGGGGTTGCTGATGAAGCCGGCGCAGCATGCCACGATGTTGAACATGTTGGTCCGTCAGCATTGGTGCATCTCGTTCCACCCACAGCCCCCAACGGAACATTAGGGCCAAATTGTAACGCCGTTCTCGAGTTTGCCCCATCGTCTATCCCTTCAGTGGGATTGTGGGAAGTTCGTTGACCAACGATGTTACCGCCGTACTCCATGCCTTCGAACTTGGTCGCGGGGTCGAAACTAAGTAACACCAAAGCCTTGGGGTCTTTAGAATCACCACTAGCTGCGTAGATTATCGAGCGATCGTCCCCAGTCGCATTCATGCAAATCTGCCGGCCATCGACGTTGAGTAGATGTCGAACCCTGTCTAAGTAGGGATTCGGTCCCGATGAATCTTGCTCAGGGGGCCAGACAAATATTGTATTGGCTTGGTAAGGGTGCATTCCCGGTTGCTCAGAGGACTCGCTAAGAACCCTCGGCTTGTCTGAAGTCAAATTGTCCAATGTTATGCGTTCTCCCGGCTTCAATCTCCTATAACCAGTTCGAAGACGTAACCTCTGCGGACTAGATGTATCCATAGATGCATCGTCAATTAGATCAACGAAGGTGTGACAGGATCGGATGTATGTGCAAAAATACGTTTTGCTTCGCACTAACAGTGATATGACGGAGCTATCATCTCCCACGTGAACGTAGTCTGGTCGTCGAAATGGAATGGGGGCATGATTTTGCGGACGATCGCCTAGTCTCCTAGCTGTGGCAGCTCGAATTCTTTGTTGGCTCTCTTGAATGCTCGTCTGACGGAATACTACCTCCGTCGTGTAGTATATGCGGCGACTGGTGCTTTGGCCCTCCAGCCATTCTTTCCTGCATTCCAAAATGACGATGCCTCCGTTAGATTCATCTATCTCCAGAGAGAGAAATCCCCAACGATCGTCAATAGGACCTTCCGAGTGTTTCCTTCTCCAGCTATCTTTCTCTTCCATCACTTCCATCTTGTCGAGCTTCGGCTCATTCAGGGGAAACCGGAAGCAATAATAGCGAGACGTCCATTCGGGATCGTCGGCTTCAAAAAGAGATTGATTAGAGAGACCATAAAAGTACTCACCAAATATCTCAAAGCAGGCTGTTGACCCTACATCACATCCTGCCATATCTGTCAAGAATATTCGGGGTTGGGGCAACCAAATAAGCTTGTCGATATCAAAACCTTTAATAACCCATTTCCGGAAACCATCCGCTCCCATCCAAGAGTGCGTGCCAAAGTAGAGAAACTTGTCGTTATTCCTGACGAATATCTTGGCTATGGACTCTAGACGGAACGTCTGAAGTATTTGTTGGGTTTGAGGTTTGAGAATAAGAAGCCAGTTTTCCGTTTCAGATATAGCGAAAGAAAACAGGCAACTTACGATCCCTGCTGCTTGGTAAAGTACTCTGAATTTGTATTTTCGACATTTTGCTGCTCTTGGGAGGGCCGCGCGTATAAGCATGGGAATATCCACAACCAATTCCCAGTCGGTCGGCCCGTGTAGATCGAGGACCCGAAGCCACCGATGCGGACGTGCCTCGATGATGTAACACAGCTTGCCGCCGATGAACTCGTACGAGTCAGCGCAGGCGACGATGCCCACGGCGTACGGAGAAGCCTGCGATAGGGCGTTGCGCCGTTTTGCTATTCGACGCAACGCCCGAGCAAAACTGCCACTCTCGAGCGCCTCCTCTGCCTCTAGGGAAGCAGGCACCTTAGACTAACCGGCTATGTTAACTCGATCTCTTCAAATTTCTGGTCATGCTAAGAATGGTTGGCCACTCACCAGGACGACTCGCTTACAGAATCGGTTTTCACGTATAAGGTATTGAAAACGCTTACTGCATAACGACCAGTTAAAGACATCCTCGATATCAAGGTCTTCCACAATATATGCGACCAGTTCGTAAGGAAGCCGTTGTAACCCTGAAAGCCCGGTCAAAGTCATTTGATCTAGCCCCCACTCGGCCAGAGATGCCCTCCGTAGTCGAGTGAATGAAGCGCATCTGTAGCCTTATTGGCAGGAAAGTGAACTTCTTTTGGCAAGTATTCGTCTCCATTGTTCATTGTGCAGTGCATGGGGCTTTAAATAGGGAGGTCTTAGTGCGGCTGTGTTCCACCAGAAGAGGCTCTTCATGAAAAACAGATTACAAGTCACGAGAAAGGGATAGTTCGAGCCTCACAGTAGTAGTCCGTGTTTGTCGTGGCCTAAAAGTGCACTTGTTTGTACAAGGGTCACGTCAAGCACTGAAAACAGTATAGGTAGTATCCAGTTACGTGCATTGTATAGGTAAGTATACAAATTTCGCCAGCTTATCCTTGCCATAGTTGTAGTATCGATATACCTAGGCGTATCAGGCAACGTCCCAATCGGTTATAGTCGCAGAGCCTCATCTTTTTGTTTTCAATAAAGGTCGGGTCGACGGCTAGTTGGCGCGCCCTACTGTGCACTATGTACCGAGGTTGGCCCACTTGCAGTGGCCTATTTTGTGTCCAACTGCGTCAATCTATCTATGTTTTTTTGGACGCCATGTTCATAGCCTGCATATTGAACCAGCATTATATCGAGTGATCTGTTGCTGCTGCTACGAGTACAAAAATCCTAACTTATGAGCCCCCAAGTTTCCCGTCAAACCTATGTCCAAGTATCATTTCCCCGCTCTTGTTATGCTGCCTTACTTACACGAAGCAAGGAAAGCCGCCCGCGGGCTGCGCCACTGCCACAGAACAGACCGGATAGAGCATGCTGCATATATGCGGCTCTGCTGCTGAACAAACACGTCACAGTCTCATTACGCAACTTGTCATTTTTGGGTCCCTTACTTCCACATCTTAATTGTGAGCTGTTTAGTTCGGACGCAAGTACTCAGCTTCTCTTACTCTTCCCTTCCTACGTACGGCCCATATGAATTCGACTGACTTGGAAGTCACCTATAATGGCCTACAAACGACGATGGAGTCGAATAGTCTCCCTACAGAAGACGATGGTTTGATACTTGTGAAGATCATCTCCCCTGTGTTTCAGCTTGATGGCGTACCTGCTAATAGGACCTATCAGTTTGCGAAAACCTACTGCAGAAAACTCAGACATGTTTGGGCATTCAGAAACAATCTGTGTGAGAGACATCTTGAGCAACCCCGCAACGTCGTATACACATATGATATTAGATGTCCCTACGTATTACCTCGTCTATGATAACACCTCTGGGGGTGAAATCCAAGACGACAAAGACAACCAAATGAGAGCAAGCCGCTTACTTCGGCATACAAACTTCATCCGACCGAGTTATTGGAATGATGACGGGCCAATCGGCGCGATCTGTGACCCTTCGTGGCACCTTCAATGACGTGCAAGATGTCGAGCCTCGGCGTTATATTACCTTGCTGACGGGAGCCACTATAGCTCAGTAAAGTGAGCATTCGATGTAAACCACGTTGCTACTATTGAAGCTGATTTGTTGGATGGGTACGGTATTCCAACGGAGAATGTCTGTGATGCAACACCGTTGGACCATGGATTCGTTTTTCCACTGGTTGTTTGACTCGTGGCCGCTGGGATCTAAATGACTAACGTTTAAGCGTAGCGGACCGATTCGATATGCGCCCGCCGTCGTAGCAAAAGGCAGGCTTCCAAGTTCGTGGTATCTAGCCTATTGGTTTCCACTACCCTGCAGCTTCACCCCGAGACCTCCTCTGGGCTGCCACATGTAACGCCATAATCTTAAGAGGAAGACCGCATTAGGAAAGAAACGCTGACTAAATCCATGAATTAGTTCGGCATCTCCGTCGCCCTGAAGATAAATGATATCTCAAGCGATAGCTAGAGATGCCACGACAAATGGGTAAGGGTTAGTGCGAACACGTATTGCACGCGTATTTGCCACTTTGGCGGTGGCTGAAAAAAACTCTTTAACGTATAAGCCCTGGATAACTAGAATTCTATGATCCCTTGAATATGACGGTGAGTGATTAGTCACTCAAACCACTTGAGCCTCAAATCTAACGGCGTGCCTTCGAACGATTGGCCGTGGAATGATCTGTATTGCCTCCCCTCCTCCCTGTATGGTTGCACAGCATTAGAAGCATTTACTAACGGAGTGATCCGATCCACGAGCAAGATTTTTCCCCCTTATCTGCTGACCTTTGGATTTTACCAATTGGATAACTTATTTTCCCGATAGACGGCATCAAAGCTTGTGTAGCGCAAACAGTGTGTGTCAAACAACCACATGACACCATAGGGGGTAAGGATCTAATTTTCGCTTACCTCGGAAGGTGGATAAATTCAGCACGCGTTATGTTTCAGGTAGCAAGATACCAGCCTGATGTCTTGGGAAATCTATTCCTCGGTACTGCTCACAGATTTACCTCATTCGAGAAGGGAAGGTGAGCATGGCCAAGCCTCTGATGGCCGGGGAGAAGCTTATTCCATCCCAAGATGGAGCAAGTCTTACTTCTCGTTATCTATTGCCGAGCTATTAAAATGAGTCGCTGATCACCGGTAACATCGTTGCTTGTTCCTCCTGTCGAATACCGATTGGACGAATCCTGTGCGTTCATGAATACATCACCTGGACAAATATTATCGACGTAATTGGTTGAGAGAACCGACTGTAGGATTTTTGTAGGTATTACTATCGGCACACAGTCAGATCCACAAAGGACACTCAGAAACTGTAGTAAGAAAGATAATAACAGTCCGTATATACAGATCATATTAATCGACAAGTAAATTGAACTAGAAATAAGAACAGATACGCGGAAACAACAGCCAGGTCAAAACTACGTGGCTACTCTTGATCCAGACTGCACTGGTAGAAAGAAGGTATACGATCTTGTATTTCAACTTACTTTGTAACTCAACAAACAACTTAGAATATGATGATTGGGGAGTCATTACGTGTTATTTCGAATAGAACCCACGACATGTGAAACAGGGTCTGATCCTTTTTGGGCCTTCGTTTGTGATATTAGGTTTACACAAGTTCTATTTTAATATATTATTATCATGTTAAGATTCTTCCCTGTTCCCCTTCTCTTGTCTCTGACCATGCGTAGTGCAGTCCGATCTATGCATAATTAAAATCAAAAGGAAGCTCACCAAAATATTCATAGAGGAAAACTCGCCAGCCTTCATTCTAGTTAAACTAAAGTAAGTTTTGATAATAGCGGTCCTTTCTTCGTTAATCAATGGGCCCTGTTATGGCAAAACTTATTGAACAAACATTTGTATGTAAATAGCTAGAATTCGCCCACCATGGTATGTTAGACCCTTTATTTGTCTAATGACTAACTTTTCAACTTAGGTTTTACTAGAGCCCTGGCTGCAATATTAGAATTGAACCTCGAATTTAGCAACATATACTTAAAATACATGGACCAGGTAAGCCGGAGAAACTATAGATATTTCATCTTACTCTGTATAGGTGGAAGTTCGGCATACTCTAAGCCATCGATTATTTCGTTGGCTCTCCTTAATTTTGTTAGACATGTTGCTAAGTTATTCGTTTGCACCATTCTAGTATAAATTTCTTGAGGCATGTAATAGGAGAAGAATGCCATACCGAAGCTTTACTAGGCAGGTGCATTGCATTGCAGTAGGATAAGCAATACGGCAGAATTTGCGGCTGTAGGTGTTAGCGGCATATATTGAAGGCTTGGGTGCGCCTCCATGAATAAACGAAATGAAGCAGCAACAAAAATCCCTCGTATTGCCAATTATCCTCTCCCTCTCTGGCCTGCGTGCTGACACTCTGGATCATGATTATATACATTGGGCTCTTTATTCACAAGATTGAGGGGCAAATTAGCAGAGATATTAAGTATACAGTGATCGAACAATAGGCGACTGTTTCATTACCGCTCGCGGTTCTGGCTCGGGTCACCCTCGGGAAATGCTGTGCCTCGGGCTTGCCTTCTTTCCCGATCTTGTTGCTACTGGCTCGTTAACAAAACGTGTCGAACGACATAAAAGAACGCTGCATAAGACCTACAGCATTCCACTTCGCTTCATTGATCGAAGAGCGTGTGTAACTATTTTGCTCCGCCTTAGTATGCATATCGAGCCGAGGTGAAATTCGAGTTAGGGGTAATTTACGCGAATAGAACCCATGCCATGCAGAAGGCTGCCGCAGGCGCCATGATGGTCTTTTTTTTCAATCAATATTTAGCATGTGAAGTCCCTTCATGAAAAACTGAACGGACGACATACCCGAGGCGTAAGGTTTCCTTTCGGGGCCATCTTGTTAATGGATAAGGCAGGCTGGTTGTGGAACGTTGGGTATCAGAGGCTTTGAGATGATCTAGCCTTACTTATATTGGCGTCGACCTCCTCACATCGTACGATTTCAGAAAAAGAAATGGGCTTGCCTTGCCGCTTGTAATTGATACTGGCGAATGAGACAACACGCGACCTTCTATAACTATCGTGGCGGGTGGTGGCTTTTCGACGAACTGGACCGGCCCGGCATCAACGGGAGAGGCCCTTTAGCGTGTTCTAATACCCCACCACCGTCATCCAGTCAGGGAGTTACCTGTATACATGTACTCTTAGCGTCGGTACGCATTGCATTACACATGTGATAAGGGAGCCATAGTCCATTGAATACACTTCTTGCCATTCAACAATCAACAACCAACATCCAAACATCAACGCAAGAGAACAGCATTTCCTCCTCAACTAGTGATGACGAAACCCGCCATGCCTTAGCTATTATAAACAAGGTGCTGTGCTCGCGAACGAAAACATGTCCAGTAACGCACTGTCCCTGGTGGGATGGATGTTCCTACCAAATGTACGTGTCTCTCTCCCTCTCTCTCTCTCTCTCTGCCTTTGTAAAGTAAACCCTCAGTACCCATAAAGCCTGCTAACACAAACACAAAAGCTCGTGACAGGCTTCGTCCAGTCCATCTACTACGGCCTGACCATCCGCGCCGGCGACCCGCACCCACCGCCAAACTCGCCTCGCTGGCAGCTGCACCGACGGCGCATCCACACCCTCGTGATAACGCTCTACCTCCTCTACACCATCTACGAGGCCGACTATGACCTGCAGCGCCACGGAGACTTCTACCAGTCCCTAGGCGTGCCCTTCAGCGCCAGCGAGCGCGAGATCAAGAGCCGCTTCCGCCGTCTGGCCGCCCTGCACCACCCCGACAAGGTCTCCCACTTCGGCGAGGGCGTCGGCGGCGGTGGCGGCGACGCAGGCGATTTCTTCATCCGCCTCAAGACGGCCTCCGACGTGCTCACCGACCCGGCCCAGCGCTTTGCCTACGAGCGCTTTGGCCCCGACATCACGGCGTGGCGCAACTGCGTCACGCTGCGCGACTACGTGTGGAAGGGTCTGCAGACGACGGTCATCCCGCACTACGCTGTCGCCGCCGCCGGCCTCTATGGGCTGGGATTGCTCGGCTACCTCGAGTTCGGGCGGTACTGGCGGTGGGTGACGCTGCTGATCCTATGCGCCTTTGAGGCACATACCGTCATGCGGCCGCGGTTCCCCGCCTTCATCGAGACGCTCGTGAACCCTTTCCTCGTACATTTCACCCCACACGCGCCCTACCTGCCATTTCAGGTCGTCGCGCTCGCCCGCCGCGTCGCTATTGCCATCTACATCGCCTTCGGACAGCTTGGGCCCATACTCCAGGCCGGTCGGAACCAGGAGGCTGCCGCGGGCGAGAGGGCGCTGCAGCAGAACTTAGAGCGGCTGGAACACACGGCTAGATTTATGGATACTGACGTTACCCGCCTCATGGAACTTGAGATGGCTCCTTTTGCGGGCGATCCCGAGATTGTTAAGGATATGCGATCC
Source organism: Xylaria flabelliformis (assembly GCA_007182795.1). Lineage (NCBI taxonomy): Eukaryota > Fungi > Ascomycota > Sordariomycetes > Xylariales > Xylariaceae > Xylaria > Xylaria flabelliformis. The sequence goes on along the minus strand of VFLP01000007.1, from coordinate 273,216 downwards.
AAGCTCAAGGAGTGGCTTGTGCAAAATACAATTCGTGCTGATCCCATGGTCAGAGATGCCCTGGGTAGGTCGCTGCAGAAGAGACGGGTTGATGCGCCTGCCGGGGCGAGAGGCACGAGATAATAGATCTAGATATCCCACTAAATAGCGCTGAATTAGACCAATTCCAAATTCGTGGTTTAAATATGCCTATGCTTGTGATTCATTTTTTTTAGGATGAGTATGAAAATACAATTTTTGAGCTCCGCCCAATGCTATGCTGTCCAGTAATCCTAACGTTATATATACTGCTGCTGTACAATATGTATGCACATAGGTGATGCCCCCCCGCTCGCCAAGCTTTCGTTCCTCCATAGACTAACCAACCGTCCTCGCTCACAATCGCTGTCTTCCTCTCGTCTCGATAGGAATCAACACCATACCAACGAATGCGGCGAGAATAAGCGCCGCGGAGAGGAAGATCGGAGCCGTGCTGCCGTCGCCAGGGATGTTAGCGGCCAATAGGGGCGCTATCAAGCCCGTGACGCGGTTCAGGAAGGACGCGACGCCTGTGGCGGCGCCGCGCACCGGGGCCGGGAAGATCTCAGGCGTGAAGGCGTACAGGACGCCGTACATGATGTTCTGGCAAAAGGCCTCGACGGACGTGAAGAAGAGCTGCGCCGTCGGCGTCGTGCCGAGCGTCACGAAGAGGTACAGGAATACAGCTGACACGAACGTCGAGATGGCGAGCGTGCCCTTGCGTCCTAGGAAAGGCGACTTGTGGTCTACCAAGTACGCTGCGAGCAGACTCCCCGGCACCCCGGCGATGGAGATGATGGCGTAGTTTCTGTAGGTCTCGGCGGGCGTCGCGGACGCGGGTGCGCTGCTGCTTTCGCGAGCGGATACTTCGCTCCCGCCGTGCGAGAGGTACTGCGGGAGAAATGCATTGAATAACGGATATCCCATCCCGATAGATGCCCAGCAGAACCAGATGAGCGCCGTGGTGATGCCGAGCTTCCGGTTCTGGAATAGGGGTTGGATGTGGCTTAAGGAGAAGGAGCTGAGGTTTTCCTTGAGGACGCTGCGCGCCGAAACCCGAACGGGTGCTCGCTCCGTGTCCTCTGTGTCGACGACGGCATCTAAGACCTCTTCCGTGAGCCACGTCTTCTTATTATTGCGGTATGCGATCCCATGTACGACAGCGACGGCCTCGGATTGTCGGCCCTGCGACAATAGGTACTTTGGGGACTCGAAGAGGTGGAACAGGCCGAAACGAATGATGAACATGATAAATGTGACGATGCCGATGGTAGCGATGAACAATCGCCATCCTTGGTCGACTGGCCAGTTTGTGATGAAGTACCAGGCGAATAGGGACGATACGAGCTGGCCCACCGGCCACCATACGGATAGTAGCGTCAAAAGCGAGCTCGAAGCATCGGGTAAGAATTCAAGGAAAAGGGCGCCGTCAACGGGTAGGTTACCACCCACGCCCGTACCCATCAGCCCGAATAAAAAGCATACTACAGGCCAGCTGGGTGCGTATGCTGCTAGAGTACCAAAGATGCTCGTGATCAGAAGCGTCAGGTTGAAGGCGATTCGCCTCCCCATGATATCGGCGCCGAGTCCCCATAATGCACTGCCGATGCTCAAGCCAAGGTAAAGAGAGCTCGTAGTATACCTGACCTGCTTCTCCGTGACGCCGAATTCTTCGGATAACGAAGGGAGAGTCAAAGACACGCCCTAGCAAATGGTTAGTTAGTAAGACATGGCTACGAGACATGGGGTAGCTGGGGTCTTATATCCCCGGTAAACTAGACATACTTGCATCCAAAGGCTGCCACGTTTTGAATTAGTATGAGAATGATTTAGTATAAACTGTCTTTGGGCGGAAGCTTACTTGTCGGCAAACCAGCCGAAACCGCACAAGATGAAGAGCTGCCAGTTGTATCGACCCATACCGATGTCTTGAATGGCTTTGTTGATGAGTTTTGATTTTACTACACAAATAGATCAAGTCAGCAAAATTCTCCGTGTAATTTCTCTAATAAGCGGCCCAACTCACACTCGTACTCTGTCCATCTACGTCCGGGCTCGCCTTTCCGTACGTCCCGCCGCAGACCTTCGATGGTGTACTCAGCCGCATCCATCTGCAGCATACCCTCGCCCTCATTGTCACTATTCTTATAGGAAGTTCCTAGGGCCGTCTCCTCATCCTCATCGCCATCCAGGTCGGCGTTAGTATTGCCATCGTCGGAGCCGCGCCCCTCGAACTCGGCCTTACCACACCTCGCAGAATGGCTGTGGAAATGCGCCTCCTCTAGCGGCACGAGAACGCCAATGTAATCATGAACAGACTCCTTCCGGGCGAACCTGGACCTGATGAATCGTTTCATTGTGTCCGAGACCAGGGGTTGTGGCTATAAGGCTTCGAGATTGGACCAGGCTGCCTATTTTCTTGACCCATTGGAATAGTCGGGTCTGTAGGCTCTTTTCATCAAGAGACAAGGGTGTTGTGTCTAATTTTACACAGACGGAAAAAGTATTATTTGACAGATATCATATAGGTTCGTGACACCATTTGTTTAGTAATAGACAAAATGAAGTAGGTAATACGGACAGATGTAAAGACTGGAAACAAAAAGTGACCATGTATTAGTGAGCCACGTGATCGATCAATGCATCTGCAAGCTGACGACGATGTGGGCGCGTGAAGGAACGCTTGTGACGGGAGCATTACAAGAGCCCTTGTAACCTTGTACCTAATTATCCCGTGGGGTGTCTTGGAAATCCCTAGATCTCATTCGTCCTGGGGGTTACAGGGGCCAATGTAATGGCGATCAGCAGAAGCAGATGCGAGTCATTCCGTCTTGTCGAAGTTCAGCTTTCATATAGACCTCAACAACGATGGGAGCAGACTCCATTCGATATCAGAAGTGGTGTCATCTCACTGATCTTTATAGAAACAGATAAACTTCATCTTTTAGTTCAGGAAATACCTGGGTAACGAACCAGAATTACAAGTATTTATTGTGCTGGGTGCGGATACAGGCAATAATTTATACTATTTCAGGCTTAGTGTAACACTTCTGCATCGGGAACTGGAGCACCTGACCCCAGAGCCAAGGTTCTCGAAGGGTTAAGTAGTATCAGGAAAAGGGGTCCTGAGTGGGGGCCCGACATCTCACATCGTGACATATACTTCAGAACTCTAAAGGCAACGTGACTGACGGCCGACTGATCTTGTGAATTTGATATCGTTTCGAGGTTTCGTCCTTATTGAACCGCTTTCAAACCGGTTCGGTTCCTTAGTATAATCGGCATAATAGAGACACTGCGATCATTATTTCACTACGGTATGCTTCAGAAACGGCTGCAGTTATGTAAGTCGTATAACGCCATCTTTACTCTGTACGAGCGGGACCGAGTACAAGTTCCCACCCAGAGGTTAATGCTCGATTTACGTGAAGCTATAAGCCCGCTCAGAAGTATATCGCATGAGGTTGAAGACACGCCCAAGAGGTCTACTAGGCAACGCCGTTTCATTTCACTTAAAATCTCATACTCTCTAGTCACTCAGCGCATAAGCTAGAAATTTCCGCATTATGAGGCTGTCAAACGTCACGTCGGCATATCAACAATTGGGTACTCACTCATCTAGTAGCAAGTCAAATCACATATGTGAGGTAAATAGGCTCTCATCTCATTGCTATGATGAGTCATATAAAGCTCCTAGAACGTTCGAAAAGAGAGAAGGGCCAGCTTATTTGAAAAAAAGGGCCAGCCGATTTGATAGTAAATTCTTTCCAGGAGTCACCAAAATTTCAGAACGAGAGACGACAAAGACCGCCCGCGGTTGCGCCAGGCAGCGACGCGGCGGTCCGCTTATTCCTTCGTCATCATAAATGAAGAACACAAAGAGGGATCAGAGCGTGTACGTCGGTGTTTCGAGAGACGTCTCTCGAGTGTCGCACCTTCGGTGATAACATCCTTTGAGGATGATGCCACAGCCGACTGTTTCGTGATCTGGTTCTCTGAGGTTTGGCGTTTCGTGTCCATCTTGTGGCGCGATTTGAGAGCTGGGCCCTCGTCGTTGGCACGACTCTGCCGCTTTCTTACGTCCGAGGCGCTGGATCGACTTGGATTGGGGTAGAGGCGATCCAGCTCCTGGGGCGTTATATAAGGGACAGTCGCGTACGCGATGTCGTAGATAGGTAGCAACTCTATTCGGTTGCGATACTGACTCTTGTGTCAATATCGGACCATAATAAAGATATTGTACAGAAAATCCGGGCAAGCTGAATAAGAAAGGTTTGGAGATTATTCTTACCAGATCTGGGCCAAATTTGACTGGAATGCTGCGACCTGCCGGACTATGATAATATAACACCCGCCGTTCTAGCTCGAAAGGCGATAGGGGGTTCTCTAGTAGCTTCGCGAAGAAGAACTCGTGACCAACTTGGAGGTCGACTACAAAATGGATTGCCTAAGGGGCCAATCAACGAAACACTCATGAATATGACGCAGCCAATAGAATGAGATAAGTCTATCTTACGTCCACTGGTTGATGTTCGTCGAGGTAGCGGCGCAGGGCCAGCCCCCCAGCGATTTTGAGTTTGGTATCCGCAAGCTCCGGAATCTGCTTGATAATCTGAATAATGTTGCAAACGGCGTCTTCCAACTCCTTAGTACTATATTTCATTTCTGCCCCGAGTTGTAATGGAGATGTTGATGGTATCGTAAGATCAGGGGAAGAAAGAGAAGATATATAAAAGTTGACACAGCCAGCGCGTCGCGGGCAAGTGTACAATAATATCTTCTATAAATGGTTCCGTTCGGAATGAAAATGTGAAAGAAGAATATCCAAATGAATAGATTGGAATTTCGAAATGAAAGCCACAACTTGGCTCGTTTCTCAAGCGGTCGTTAAAGTGAACGCGCAATGTGGTGGTTGTTAGTTAGTTAACGATGTGAAACACCCGTGTTAGTCTCCTTCGGGTCCAACTATAATTTCCCGTCTTTTCCGTCGTGCGTATCACGATTTTCACGAGTGAAAAGTTCCACTCGAGCGAGCTAGATGTTTTGAAGCTAGGCTACCCGCAGAATACTAGGCTTAGTAGGAGTGATAGTAGGGAGAGGATGTTAGCCGCTTAAACGGAACTAAGAAGCTGGGTCGTTCGTTTCTTGTAACTTGTAACTTGTAGATGAAGTCAATTCGATTTCGTTATCTCACCAAGTCGAAGTAGGATAGCTAGAGAATGATCTGGCGGGGGCCCCAGGTATTATAGACACCGGATATCCAGTGAACAGTAGCCAGAAAAACACACCGGAGATGCAACCCGAAACTCTAGATTCAAGGCGGCCGCCTCTAGTATGACTCGTTGGCCTATCGCGATCGAGGGTCAAAAAACATAAGGTTCCAGGCTGTGCTTCTCACAGTAGCCTTCTATTAGCACGGTTGAGATTGTGTAGGTTACGCGCGGACCGAACAATGCGGCGTTGAGGTTCATGGCGCTATTAAAAATCGAGTAGATTTTAAGTCAATAAATGGCCTTAGGAGGCCGGTATTTTTTTGGGACTCGGCCTCCAATGTGATTTTGATAGTGTTGGTTGATCTAAGGGGCGGCTTCCTTCAGCATGCACATGCACACCTTCGGATGCACAGCCAGGCCTCACCCGCCTTTAGATAACTAATGCCCGTATGTCGCCATCTCAATACCGAATACCGTCACCATAACCGCTCCGATAGCCTTAGAATCCATTGCCACCGCTGGATAGTTGGTGTCAAGTCTATTTATTCACTATAAAAAATACATCTATTAGATAGTTACGAAACACATAATATTATTTCCCACTATAGTAAGACTTAATTTTGTCAGCTCTTGTGATACACCTGACGGCATTTGAGAGACTGAATTCGGTTCCTACAATCATATTATATGAATATGTGCCCAAAGGTCACTTCCAATGCCTCTTTGATGCTATAACAGTAACTCTTATTACCAAAAATTTGATACCAACCAGTTCTGTACTACGATACCGATCAATCTAATATTTTAAATATTTGATGCTTAATCTATTAAAGTGCTAGAGACCAGGAAAACTGGGAGCCTAGTCTTGAATATTTGTGACCCCTATTAATCGGGCCCAACTAATAACGCGTCTGTCAACAGACCTTTCAACTGTCCAACTGCAACTCTGGCCGAAAGAAATCAAGTCTATTTAACGTTAAATTACAGACAATTAGAAATAATTGGGGAGTTCACACACTTACTGTGCTCGTAGGTGTCTAGGGAGAGGGAATTGGTGAGCTGAGCCGGAGTCCCCCTAGCCAAAATATTAACTATCTGCATGTACATGTAGGTAAGGGCTCAAAATGCATAGTACCTACCCAAGAGAATGTTAATTGCCACATCAAGTTAGGGGTGGACTAATCACCCCTTACGTTACCTACCATACGGGTCCCCACGACCTCCTCAAATATTGTTTCTTAGAGTTTTCATGCTTATCTTTGAGATTGAGTTCGTAGTTATTTGATTCGTCATAAGACTATCCTGCATAGATAATATACGGCGATGAGAATGAGTTAAGTTGAGTGAGATGCAAGTTTGAAACACATGCCAGATGTAGTGATCTGGAAGTCGACCTTTCAAACTCTAGTCTTGCCATGCCCAATCCGAACACCAGAAGACGGTGGGCTGGAATTGGCGATTTACGACGCCATGGTAATTAGGATGACGAGGCAGTCGTGTTCCGTCGTAACATAGATAGTGGTTATTGTAGAGAGTCTTGGGGTTTGCTGTGCCGGGTGAGTACCTAACACAACCTATATTGAATATTGTACAGTCGTAGTGCGCAATTCATACGCCTTTCTTAAAGTTTTAGATCAACGCGAAAAACGTATCGACTGATTTATACTTGTACCTGCTAATATACTCCGGCTGTCCGAAACGCCAAGGTATACAGTATACTCCCAGAAAATCAAATCTCAAAGCCAACACAAACGCTGCTTCCAAAGTCCGCTTGCCTCAACATCTGATATGCCTAAACTCCTGTTGAAATAGTCTGCCGACGGATTTTTCCCCGTTTGGTAAACTTAAGGGCTGTATTCGTACAAAGGCCAACTCTGCTCATAGTGGCAGTAAGGCAGGTAACTGTTACTCGACGACCATGATGGTGGCCCTTCTTTCAATATGTCATAAATGGACACCAAATGATCCATTGTATCTTCGGAGTGCCGGGACCACCGTATTTCCACCGGTCTCGGCCCAAAGGTCTCAATGTCTGCCGATGACGGCGTGCCGGTAGTTGTGGGTGGTGTGATATGAGGTGCAATGTGAGTTGATGAATCTAACGGAGTGCTCGAAGCTGGATTCCATACCACCGCATTCCAACGAGGTCGCTTCCAAACCTTAAATCGTTCAGCGCGAGTTCTTCGCAGACGGTCGCGACGGAAGTGATGGCTTCGGAAGAGAATATTCAGCTACAATAATACGCCTTCGTCATCATCACCGTGCGTGGTTTCATCCTCTTCCCAGTCGACCTCGCCAGCTAATGCTTCGGCCTTTCGCTGGACCTCAGCTAACCCACTTAGTTCAGCAACATAGTCTTTATCTTCTAGAGCACGCTTGACGAACTCCCAGCCTTCTTTCCGATATGCTGAAAGGATAGGCTGACTACAGGCGCTGCAGCAAGGATAAGACTGTCCTTTAATGACAAGATTCTGGAATCTGTTGAGGAATCCACGAATTTGATGGGGCACAATGCCGAGCGCGTACTCATCATTCGTGTCAACCTCCTGGGAAGGGTTAGACGCCGTTGACGGGGCTGGAGCATGATGCCCCAGGGGATGTTGTAATAGACTAGTTAGCAGCTCGACAAGCAGAGCAGAGGCAATGGAAGCAATGCCTGGTCGTGTGACGGTGCACTGCTGGTCGAGGGTCAAATCCTTTTGCGACTATTCCACTGTCAGCTATAAGAGAATTGCCAGGAGAGAACTATCTTACATCACCAGGCGCAACTACGTCATTGCAGAAGTAGCAGCCTAAAGTACTGTCACTGCCATCCTTTGGCTCAGCACCATGTCTCATGACCACATAGGTATCGAAGCCGAGCGCGGCATTCATGACAATTTTCCCGGCAGCTTTACCCATCACTGTGGGGAGCCATCGCGATTCCCGGCTATCCATAAGCAAGAATATGGCATCGTGTTCATCTATCAAAGCTTTCAACCTCTCAAAATCGCCCCGAGTTTTGTCCACAATTGGGTGACCAAGCATTGGAACAGACAGTACTTCGCCATGACTATCCACACCCGGGTAGATTTGTTTCAGAGCCTCAGCCGCTCTGGTCGCTTTCGGAGCACCCCCATTGAGGCAGTCATCATAAACGAAAAGAGGTTGTCGCACAGGGTTCGAAAAGGATACAGCGCCGTAGTCGATAAGTGTGATCTTGCGGACGCCCCATCCCATCAAGTTCCTCGACACATAACTGCCAAGTGTGCCTGCACCAAGAAGCAGACACCTGGTGTTCTTGATAGCGTCGAGATTGAGATCGGGAGAAATTCGCCATTTCATTAACTTTAGATTAAGGTCCACTGACTGGTCGGCAAGGCGGGCTGGGTCCATTGATTCAGCCAGGCTAACTGATCTGGCGGTCAACTTGTTTGCCTGGTTTCGCTCCCAGCCCGTTGCTTTGGGCATCGTAGACAACACCAGCGTATCGACCGGATCCATGGATAGGGACATGATGATACTCCGAGCTTCATGTCTGCGCGACTGAATATCTCGGTAGCATAATATTTGGACTTCGCTGAGTTGATAACGCTGTCTCACCAACATCAAAAGATTTCTCAGTGGCCAGGCAGGGTGTTCGTCATATGCTGAGGGGTCTACAAAGGCCACGAATCTATCTTCTTTTGGGACTCCGAGAAAGAAATTGTTCTCGAAGTCGCGTAAGGACCCGATTTCCCAAGTATAGCCGATGTCTTCAGAGTGAGAATCAAGGCTTGAAGGCCGCTTGCCTCGGGCCTTCTTGGCTAAGAAAAAGCCATACTCTCTGTTGTCGACAGAGTACCGCCACGTGCCTACTCGTTCAACCAAGGCAGTGCTTTCAGCTGGGGTCAGGCGTTGCAGTTCGCCTGTACGCTTCCATGCGGGGTCTGAGGGAAGTGTTGGGAATCCAAACCAATATGTCATACGGTACTTTTTCAGGTCGGCGTAAGACAGGATGATATATGAGGAGAGCAAAGAAGGAACTGAATATATGGTACCATCCTTAATGGCATCCCAAATCTGATTTGATCAATACCTAATCCATATAACACTGGCACGGTGGAGAATCGTACCTGGCGAGCGGCGTTGTTAAGTATTTCAACCTTGTCTGCCTGTCTGAAGGCCTCTAGGGTATTGGTATTCTTGATAATGCCTTCAGCTCGCACGGCATTGGCAGGAACGCTATAGACCATCCGCAACATTAGCCCTGAAAGAGTAGGTTCAAGCAAAGTGAGCCAAGGGCAAAATCGGCTTACGTAGTGCTAGTGAGGGCATTGGCCAGCACTTGCATCTTGACGCTGTCGTCGGGGTTGACACCGATGCGAGGCTCGTAGAGGCCCAGAACGGGACGCGCCGAATCGCTCAGCTTGTCATGGTCGAGCTTGGAGGCGAAGAGAGCCGAATAGAAGGGCAGCTCGATCTCGGACGAGAACGGCGCAAACTTTAGCGTGGCCATGTCGGCCAAGGGCTCCGGATGGAGAGGTCAGGACAGCTGAGGTATGGCTTTGCTGGGCTGGGCGGGTTGAGAGTAAGTAGGTTGGGGATTTTCTGAAAATCGATCTGCACGGACAGACGGACTTAGTTCAGCTGATGATCGCAGAGTTTCTGAGGTTCGGCGACTGTCTATGTAGAGAAAGAGACGTGAAGACTCGACTGGAAGTATCAATCACTGTGGGAGAGTTGGGAGAGGTGGGAGTGGAAGTGGAAGTTGGAGTGGGAGGTGAGATGATGCCTGCCACTATCTATCTACCTTCATGCATGGTGGGGTGACCTTAAGGCGAGCGAGGTAGGTACAGCTGCAACTACCTATTAAGGTACCTACCTCTTCCGTCGCCATCCTATCGCGTCTCCATCTCTCAGCCTTAGTCACACACCATCTACCTATTTATCCAGGGCTGGAACAACCGGCACCTGGGGCGACGAACCAAAGCGACGGGTCTCAGAGCATTGTACATATAGAGAGACTCGGGCATCCCGCGCATCTGACTGTGCCTGGCGCATCTCATGATATTGTCTGAAGAGGTCACATGTTGCATTCGATAAGGGAAAGAGGTCGAAGCAGAGCAGGTACCTCTCTTACAGCGACGAGTCGTCACCTGAAGAGTCGAGATGACGTGACCCGTTGTTGGATTATAGAGGTACCTACCCCGCGCACCCGCAGAAAGGTCATCTGCAGGTAGGTGTCTCCAGCGGGGCATATGCTGTAGCTAGAGCGGGTAGCCTGAGGTACCTACATGCTGTGCGATAAGGTACCCGCTGTAGATACCCTGAAAAGACCCAATGAGTTAGGCGGTACGTGGTGGGGGCTGCACCCGCGTTCTAGCGCGACAGGGCGCGTACTATGGAGTTAGATTTAATTGAATTCGAATTCATTACTGATTTTAAAAATCTAAGGAAGGAACCGAGGCTTAAACATTGTCAAATTATAACGGTATATCGTCGTCAAGATTGTGCTTAGGGGCTTAGATGATTCTGTTGACGCAAGAATGCTTATCGGCATATGTGGTGGTATGTAAACTGTCTCGTGATACTCCCTGCTTCTAGCTTTGACCTCCTTTTCTCTTTATCCGAAACTGACCGTTTCAATAGCAAAATGTGCGGGGAAGAGGACGGTGGCACAATACTTAGTTGAACACCACGGATTCAAGAAGCTGCATATAGAAAACCAAAAGTTGGGACAGATACCAAACGGAGTATCACAGTTGGAGGCCAATGGCAACTCAGAATGTCACCCAAACACAACAGAAGGAAATGATGTTACTACGAGGAACCTTACTATTCGGCCTAAAAATGAAATGACGCGGCCAGAACACACCTTTGCAAGCGAAGGGGATCTTTTAGAATTCGTAACGAAACATTGGCGCTCTCGCTGGGTAACAACAGATATTCACAGCGAGGCAGTCCTAGACGCACTGAGCCGGCGTCCATTCTTCATCTTGATCAGCGTGGACGCACCCGTAACAGTGCGATGGCGACGTCATCAGGCGCGTCAGAAGCAACTTCCACATACAGACCAAGAATCTATCAGCCTTGAGGATTTCGTTGCCGAGTCGGATGCGCACCTCTACGACGCCGAGGCCGGCGTCCTACCCCTGATGTCAAGGGCCGCGATCCGCCTCCTCAACACCTCAGACTCCCTAGCCCACCTATACGCAACGCTAGGAAAACTAGACCTCACGAACGGGGACCGACTGCGCCCAAGCTGGGACAGCTACTTCATGGCCCTGGCATCGCTCGCGGCGCGGCGATGCAACTGCATGAAGCGGGCCGTAGGATGTGTGTTGGTGGACAGCAAACGACGCGTGATATCGACCGGGTATAACGGGACGCCGCGAAATCTGACAAATTGTATGGAAGGCGGGTGTCCGCGCTGCAACTCGGGGGATGCGACCAGCGGTGTGTCCCTAGCGACCTGTCTCTGTCTTCACGCGGAAGAAAACGCCCTTCTCGAGGCCGGCCGCGAGCGCATCCGTGATGGCAGCGTGTTGTACTGCAACACCTGTCCCTGCCTCACCTGTAGCATCAAGATCGTACAGGTCGGTATCAGTGAGGTGGTGTATAACCAGGGATACAGCATGGACGGCGAGACGGCGCGCGTTTTCTTATCCGCGGGAGTCAAGCTTAGGCAGTTTTCGCCGGTGAGTTTAATTCTAGATGGCTTAAGTAATACCTACTGACGATGAGCGTAGCCTGCCGATGGATTAATACACTTAGAGAAGATGGAATAGCCGATGCAAGCCTTTACCCTAGTCTATTTTCTGAATGAAAGCAGATAAAACCGTTATGTGTCTAATACTTCATAAATGCTAGGAAATTCGTCGGAACAACACGACACCCGACTTATTACACTTGCCATAAACTGTAATATACGTTAAACACCCGGAATCGAGGTCACAGTACCCTGGCCAAATACAGACGTCACATCAGAAACAGTTGTGCTTACACATGCATTGATTAGTAGAACATATTTATTGTTATTGTAATTATAGAGAGAAGCTCATGGGGTATTGATCAACAAAATCATCCATTACTAAGGCCCTCGTGCAAAGGGTCAGATGGACAAGGTATATCCCGACATCGCGACGATGTATAATGTTGCCAGAGTTTCTCTCATACTCGTTAAACTGATTCGGAACATGGGTGATTAAGATCGGTTAAAGCGTCCGGTAGGCACCCTAGTTTCGCGATATTCGAATCGGCATCGGGGGTCTTAGATGATAGTCGGCTCATCGTTCAGCATGCCTCATTATAGTCTTCCCCCATTCCCCGTTTCCTTGACATGCATCGTTTAAGCACCAACACCAGCCTTCTTCGCCTTTCTCTTCTTGATGAGTCTGGAGATGAACAGAGAAAGCAGACCAACACCGACAACGAAAACAATGGCTAGCAAGCCCAGTGGTCAGCAAAAGTTCAATCAATTGCGAGCAATTGCCACGTATTGTAACAAGTCAAGATTCAAAACTTACCAAACACGACAACGACACCAGCCTCTTTTTGGGCCCCTACATTCAATTAGTTCCTGAGAATCGTAGCCAACACGATCGACCAAGTGTTCGAAAGGATGGTTCCAACCAAGGGGTGCTCACAGTTTTCACGACGGGCGAGCTGGTGGATGGTGTCGCGAGCGACAATAGCGGTGTTGATGGCAGGCATTTTGGAGAGCTATTATGAATCAGTACTCCTGTTGAATGGGCGAAGTTGTGATCAATTGATTCCGAAGCAATTGCGCGAAGACGAGGCGGTGTGACAACGGCCACTCGGTCTGTTCTAGCCAGGCTTTCCTATCCCGAGAGAGCGGCGCCGAAGCTCTCATAAGCGCCAAGCCCCTTAGGTTCTTGAAATGGGTAGAGGATCGAGGTTTTGCGCGAATTGGCTCGAGCGCGTTGACCGGGTAACAACAATTGAGCAAATTACTTACATTAACTGCGTTCAACTACCGTATGATGAGGTGAATGGGCACGGGCAGTTGATGGCGAGGGCGAGAAGCTTGCTCTATGAACAACACGAGCCTTGGTTAGAATCGGGAAAACTTATATCTGAACCTGCGCAAGGACAAGTGAGTTAGAAAAGAAAAAGAGAAGAGAAGAAAGTAAAAAGCGGCCCGGGTGGAAGGGAAGTAGTAATAATATTAACTGGAGCGGCTAGTTTGCCGGAGCTCTCTTGGTCGAGTCAAGGTCTGACAGGAGCAACGGTAGTGTCCATCTGGGAGAACCCATGCAACCATTGAGAAGCTTGGTTTTCTTGGCTGATGTGGGAGTAACCGGGGGCGCTGACAAGCTCACAGGCAGGGCGGCGCTATTTTTTTTTCCCTCGCAGGTACTCTTCAGCAGAAGCTGCACTAAGCAGGTACTGCAGGGTCTGCGCGATTTTGTCGAGAGCAGATATGGCTGGGCCAACCAGTGCAAGAATCGGTTGTCATCAGACCCAGTGCGGAGAGTAAAATACAGTGCGTCGCCGCAATAGGCAGTGGGAACAAGATCTGCTATGGGGGGTTGGGACGGGGATTGTGAGGGCGATGGAAAGTCGCGCGAGGAAAGCCGAGACTATCGGCCAGAGACGAGAAGCCGGGCAAAACAGAGGCGCGGTGATGCCGAGCTACCTACCAGGGGATTGCAGGATGACGTAGGAGGATTGTTCGATACTGGTGCAAGAAAGAGGAAGAAAAAGCCGCTGACCCGGGTCAGTATTGCCTGTGTGAAGACCCAAAGATACTTGGGAAACAAAGAAACAACACAGCTTTTTTGGGTCTGGATGCTTTAATGTTGCAGAACGTACCATGCCACGGACTGAAATTGAAATGACGATGAAGTAGTAGGCCGTTGTTGAACCAGCTGGTTGAAGTTTCGAATTACCGACTAAGGTAGGCTACCGATTGCACTAAAAAGTACCTAGGGGGTGGGGCTTATTTATCGCGCCATTAAGGCCATTGACGAGTAAGAATCCCAGAAGGTCCGAGCTCTTCCACGCCGCTATACCATTTCCATCCCAGCCTAACTGCTCATGCCGCATCACAGTGCTAGAGGCTCCTATCCTTGCCTTGTGTAGACACTGTGTCGCTAGCAACATTTGGTGCTTGTCTCCCGTTGCCGTGCGGCATTTCTACATCCAGCATTTGAACCTTGTGGTGCACGTTTATGATGAATGAATGCTGCTTGCGTTCGACAACTCGATTCACCTTACATAGACTGGGAGTAGAGTCCATGCCTGTCCGCTAGATTGCCCCCTCAAGAGATTATGTTCTTGGTGTCCTTATGAATTCTAATTTAACAAATAGCTTTTACAAAGAAAATTCAATACTCACTCGGCTCACGTTGCGCCCTGGTCGCCTATGGCGTGGCGGTCTGGGCGCTCGCGTAGTTTCAATTCCAATCCTTGACGGAGGCGTCGCCCATGCCAAACTGTCGAGCATGATCTGACCCTATATGTCTCACACAAGGAGATTCTGGAACAAATAAAGTTCAAGAGTTGCGGCTTTTTTAACAACTACTGTCTACCTAACATACTCAGTCCGATCCGCGGTAAGTGAAGGTTTAACTAATGCTGTGGATGCATACACTCTTATACAAGTGATATAGAAACCTCAATGTAATAGTGATGCAAGCTCAATATGGTGGCTCCGAAGTGCGCAGCAACGGTCCCGTGAATTGCTACTATGAAACACTCACTCTTAGTAAATTATCACAAGAAGGACACGGTCAAATGCCAGTCTCGCTAGTATTTGTACTGAACCCGTCAACATGTCGAATTCGATATCGAATCAAGCTCTGTGCACCGATGGGCCAATAGAACACATTCCAATGATTCATCTAGCTGGACCCTTAACTCTTGGCAGCCAAGTCCCACGGGTTAGGATGTGGGCGAGCCACATGGCTATTGCAGATAGCTTTACCTGAGCCTCATACTACATCTCTTCCTGTGGTGATATAGGTATCTCGTCTCCTTTCCCATCGACCATTCAAAATCGGATTTTTTGGGTGGGTAAGTTCCTTATCTCAAGCCCGGAATGGTTCTCGCAACGGTGACATAATCCCATTACGATTCTATCTGCAGCCAGCAATGTACCCCATGCCTCGGAAGAGATGCACAACGAAAAGCATTGTTCGGTGATGAAAGCATGTCGGAGCCGGCACGGTCCGGCTCAGTTCACTTCGAAGCCCAAGGTTCTATGATCCTGCTATGATACCAGCTCAAAATCACGATCTTCATCGAAAGCGCTAAGGAAGCCCGTCTTCCTTCGATACGAAATACAACTTATCAGGCCTGTTATCATCAATACATGAAATGATCACCTATCGCGTAGAAAGTTAGGCGACCGCGTTAATTGTTAATCTCATAGATTTAACGTATGCGCTTAGAATTATTGGCATTTCTGTAAGATCTCAGAGTATACACACCCTATGTACTGTGCTCCAGCTCCATTCAATCTCCGCTAGAACATCGCTAGGGCGAGCTACAGATACTAGAGTAGAGTCTTCACACCTTCGACTCCGCCGAGGACGAGACTATTATCTGTGGAAAGCCAGGGGACCCCATACTTAAAACCGAACTATAAGGGCCGACACGAAGCCTACCTTACACCGGTGCGTTACGAAGGATTGGGGTTTCGTAGTGAATGGGGGAATGAGTAGATGCGGTAATCTAAAATGAGCGAATATCTGCAATTTCGATAAACAAGCTCAATATAAACATATAGTAGACGCCATTTCGCCCTAAAGTATTCAAACAATGGGGACTCATTTGGATAGAGCTCCATAAGTATGAGCACACCTAGAGTACCGGTCCAAATTGGATGTATTTTCTCAACTCATTTGTGTTGTATTCATAACGCTGCGTGTTGTATATACAGCAAAATCAAAGTGCCGGCTATCTACAAGCAAGGTTCTCCTAGAGAGATAAATTCCGGTGCCTCTTAAAGCAAGTTTCCAACGACAAGGCTGACATTTGCGTTGTTGATATGCAATATCTCTCGTGTCTCCTCTATGTTTCCTCTATGTTTACAACGCAGTCAGGTCTGTTATCATACCAAAAACTGTCGCTGATTCGCGGACGCTCGTGATACGAAGTATAGGCACGTGCCGCTGTATGTGTGCGTGGACCGTGGGGGTGTGTGTATGGATTTTTTCTTTCTTCATCTACAACTTGGCCGTCTCAGCCAGCTCGCCGACCTTGAGCTTGGCGCCGTACTTCTCAAGGACATTCTTGCCGTGGTACTTCCAGAACTGCTTGGTGGCATTCTTTCCAGCCACGCGCTTCAGGATCTTGGCGCCGCCCGGGTGCTCGTCGAGGAAGTCTGCAGCGCGATCATATTAGTATTGATAAACTCCGGGAAACGAAAATGAAGAAAGCGGATGCTTGTCGCTACTGACTTGTGACGTCGTATACGCCGCTGTCGACGATGATGTACAGGCCATTCTGCTCGTCCTTGTGCTCGCCGACCTCCTTGGCTGTGAACGTCTTCGACATGTTGGCTGGTCTAGTATTGATGTAGATGAAAGATCGAATTCAATCGCGTTGCAAGATTATGATTATGTCGCAATGGCTGTGCCGTATAGTCGAGAGGTAAAGTGAATGATCTGAATTAAAAGAGAACAGATGGTGAAGCTAAGGATTGGTGAGCATTCGGCGCTCGGTACTCAACTGATTGAAAGAGCCTCGGCATTGGCGAAGCGAGGGGACTGGCTGTGTCACATGACTACCCCACTATAAGTAGATACACGTACCCGCACGTACACAGTACGTGACTCTAGCACTTCTACAACCTTCTA
The DNA here is from genome assembly GCA_007182795.1 of Xylaria flabelliformis. Lineage (NCBI taxonomy): Eukaryota > Fungi > Ascomycota > Sordariomycetes > Xylariales > Xylariaceae > Xylaria > Xylaria flabelliformis. Next base: position 256,199 of record VFLP01000007.1, on the reverse strand, counting down.
CAGATAAATACATCAGATTGCCAGATTGGCTTACATACTGCTACAATTGGTAGCTAGCGATCACGAAAGATCGACGTTTTTTCTTTGCTCTTCCCTTTGCTTTCTTTCTACAACCTTCTACAGATAAATACATCAGATTGCCAGATTGGCTTACATACTGCTACAGGCTGCCCCGTTCCGTCAGCTTGGGGAAATCAAATATCTCTGATGTCATTGGTCACTGAGTCAAAGTGGATGCGCCAAAACTACTGTAGTTAGCTTAGTCTATCTGCTATGTACCACAACGGGACTGAATCCACCAATAACTAGGTATAGGAGACCATAAACCATACACACGTTTCGCAAGTGATTGTGATTCATAAAAACATAGGTTACTCAGGTTCAGTATAACAAGGCGATTTGGCATATCTATTGTTTTGAATAAGTCGATGCCGTCCAGGGTGTCTTCCTCAATACACCCAACCCTCACAAGCGAAGTGTCAGACTAGGTTGAGATCAATCTCACTACTCTCCCCACAATTAGCCATGTTGGATGTTTTTTCGAGCTGTACATCAACTTCATGGGGCTTTGTCGCGAATCTTGATGCTTGGCGGTAGAAGATAAGCGAGTGAAGTTGAAAGCAAGTGTCACCTGCAAGAATAGTCGTTAACTATCCGCGATCGAAGAGGCTATCATTACACCCACATTCACTCCAAAGATGAGACGAGACCTATGCTCGACAACGGTTCTCAATTAACGCATTGTGCGTCTTCGTCCCACGAGAAGACGTTCTTCATGCCGCGCACGACGCATACTCAGAAACGTCTGGTAGGCTAGCAAGAGGGATAGTATCTCGACGAGAAGGGATATGAGGCTAGTGACCAGGGCCACGATATCCTCTGGGGCTATTGGAGACATTACCTAGCTAGATCTAGGTTGTGCAAAGTCGAAGTTTGCCTCCTGAAAGTAAAAGCTACGGGCACTATAATTACCTTATATATTCCCATCGGCAGGGATTACAATACATATTTGCTATCGTTTTTAGCTAATGAAGGCTGTGTATTTCTCTGGTCTCTGGTTTGGAAGAGGAAGAGGTAGGGGAAGAGGTAGGTGAGAGGTAGACGAAGACATTGGTGGAGACGTAGGGGAAGAGGTAGGCGAAGATGTAGCGGAAGGCAAGCTAGATGTAGCGGAAGGCAAGCTAGATGTAGCGGAAGGCAAGCTAGATGTAGCGGAAGGCAGCGGAAGGTAGAGGAAGGCATAGAGGAATGTAGCGGAAGACACCAGGTAGGTGAAGAGGAAGAGGTTGTTGGTTGTTAACGCATCTTGCCCTGCATGCGACAGTGCGTTATTGGCCAGGCATGCATGCCCCATAGGAGAGAATGAAATACGAAGGTGCGCTATTGGTTACACCCCCTACCTAGTCTTCACTTCACTGCGACACTGCGACAACCAACGAAATCTATCGTCAGCAGACAAAAATTTTAGGTAGCATGGCTGAACCCTTAAGGAAGAAGCAGAGGCAGCACCTAAATAAACTACGACAAGTGTCGATGTTGTCGTCAGGCCAAAAAGGCAGCGCGTTATGCAATTCTACCACATATTGTTAAACTCCTACTCGCATATTTACTTACGTAACTATCGTTAATGCATACCAATTGAGCGGATATAACCACAGAAGTGCCATAGATGTAGTGAGCTGGAACTTGAGTGTTCAGGAAATACACGGGCTGCGGGAGCTCCTCGCTTGGTAACTCTCCAACCCGTTAGCCAAGTCGTCAAAGCGACCGATACTCAAAAATTACACGACTTGTACGATTACTTAATAGCCTCGCCAGTGTTGTTTGGTGCTCATATGTTCTCTGTTTTTTCAGGTCGCTGAGAGTTACATGGCTAAGACGACTTAAGTTATACCAAAAGACGGTAGAAGCGACTGTTGAGGCCCATGAAAGACTATTCGATTTGGCGTCTGAGAAAACCGATTCACAACTACCACGGAAATTTATTCGCGATGAAGAAGCCTTACTTTCAGCTCGTTTCTTGGACGAAAGCATCTTTTCTAGTAACCCATTGGCGGCCCTCGTTGTCCTGTCATGTGATGCTGAAGCCGCTACTTTTCGGGATCGCCCCTTGTTGCCGTCATACACACCAGCTCCTAAAGCGATAGTCAACCACTTACGGGAGGATGGTGATATTGGTACTGCACTAGTACTGCAGGAAATCATACTACTAGATAAGCGCAGCGAGCAAGAAAAGGAGATAAGCGCTGTCGAGTTGCAAGAGTACTATGAAACCTATACACAAACATGTATTGCGCTATATGAAACTCGACCAAAATGCAACTGTCCCAAGTGATTACTGGGGTCGGCTACCTGTCCACATTGCATGTTCAGGAAACTCGGAAGCCGTAGCGGAGTACTTCCTCGAAAACAATGTAGATATTGGCTCTAAATGGTGCTGATATCAATATTAGTTGGAATCATAAAACACCGCTGTGCGTGGCTGTCGAAGAAGGCCACAAAACTACCGTCAGGCTACTGTTCGATATGGGCGCCGATATCAACCCATCGTTATTCTGGGCCGTTAGAGAGGGGCATATCGACATCGTCCAGCTATTTCTCGAGACAGGTGTCGACGTCAACTCTAAAGATAATAATGGCAATACATTGTCATTTTAGGGCTATCCAATGCGGGCGTAGGGGTATCGTCCAGCTACTTCTTGAACAAGGCGTCGACGTTGGCTCTAAAAATAAGTTTGGCTACACGTCGTTATATGAGGCTGTTAGATATGGGCACGTAGGTATCGTTCGGCTGCTTTTCGAGAATGGCGCAGATCTCAACACAGAGCTCCCTGATTTCAATCACTAGAGCTTGCTATACTCAAAGGGCATGAGGACATAGCCGAAATACTGCGCGCCGCGGCTTCTGGACAGTATAAAACTCGGGTACAGAATACCCAGGCAGATAATTCGAGGGTTTCATAGAAGTCTCCGAAGTGATTCAAAGACTCTAGGTTAGGACCTAAGGAGTAACATCGACTTTGACTACGATCAACTTCAACCCCAGCCATAGGGTTCGTCTGAGCGCAAATGCCAATGCCATTTATGGTGTTTACTTCTTTCAGCTCGCAGAATGGAGATAGAACAGTGCTCCGAGCACATGATCGTGACGAGGGATGGATAATTTCATGAAGGATTTTAAGCAATGAATCCTCAATTTTCTGTCTATTTCCGATCTTCCTGTCTTATGTCAGTGACAGCCGAGTACCGGTAGTTAGATTCTTTACAAATCGAAACATATAATGAGTAAATAACGATTCATGAGAATGTGCATCAACATACTGTCTCTTGGTTCCTATTTCAGCTGATGCTATGAACAGAGTTGTTGTGCGGTTATGCGCCAACCACACACTACAAACATCGTTTCTAACTTGTTGTAGTTTTATCTTCTTGCCTGTTGCAGGTATTAGTTCCGTCTTATTGAAAGAAAAGCAAGTGACTAGTCAAACAGTTTAAAGACCATACTTCACTCATCAGCAGAACAGCAATTATCCTTACGTAGATTTTGAAAGTTTAATCAGATCTCGTTATTAGTCTAGCAACTAGAACTAATCTAAATTGACGATTTTCTGTCATTATAAATGAACAAACGATTCTTCCTTGAATCCAGACCTGCCTCAACATGTCAAAAGGTCTTGCGCTTAGGGCTCCCTAGAAAACCTGGGCTACCTTAGTCAACCAAAAATGAAGTAATGTGAGTGTACAGTAGACGCAGCAGAAGCGCGCCTATACACTCAACATGTAGTACGGCGGGCAGCAGAGCGTAAGTAGGACAGCTTCAGCCTCGTTTCGACTCTGTAGTCAACGACTATGCACTGTGAAGCCTGTTCCACGACCCGGGTAGCACAAGCTGTTTTGCGCCGGGCACACGAAGATGCGGAACCGGCTACATAATTCGTAAGTAGTTGCCGGGTTGGCATCAAGAGCAGGGGTATTCTCATGATGAGACATCAACTCCAGATGGGATATGGTGCACGCCATGGGAGAATGCCACCTGGACACTTGAAGATAGCCCATTCAGGGTTCCGGGGCCGCGTTTCGGGAGACTTGATCGTCACGACGAGATCCAGCTCAATACATAACCCCACGATGGCGCGACCCCCATTCCAAGACTTGATGCATAGTCCAAACGTTATGGTTGTATCTTTATTCTATATATCATGCCGTTGTTCCATGAGTTTATGATTCTCGAATGCTCGTCTGAACAAATTTGCGAAGGCCGCAGTGCCCTGACAATCGCTTTCATGCAGCTTGTCCAAGGCCTGCGGCATCCACTCTTGTATCTTTTGTATTCTGTTATCGTTCTACGAAAGACGGGTTAGTTGTAAATGGGAGACAGAGATGCCTGGTCTCTCGCTAGATAAGAAACGACGCTATGATGTATAGGGGGGGATAAGATATACGTACCGAAGGGTGAGTGCTCATCCACTCTGGCGGCCCCCCTTGAAGCATCATCTTCATCCGCTCCCAGAAGACGAGAGCCTCGCGCGGATCATAGCATGCCTCGGCCATCATCATTAGACCAATATAGTCAGCCTCGGCCTCCTGACGACGGCCCATGGGGCGCGAAAATATCAGATCAAGCGTAGCATGTCCAAGGTCGGAAGTCACAAGAAAAACGCCACCCGTCAAGGTAATGAGGGAGTAAAGGAGGATATTGATACCAATCTCCGACGACATGCGCTCGGCGACGTGCTCAGCCAGGTTATGCGCGATCTCGTGGCCCAGCACGGCGGCCAGCCCATGCTCGTTACGCGCGATGGGGAGCAGCCCACTATACACGAAGACTTTCCCGCCAGGAAGCACGAACGCATTGGCCGTGCGAGGGTCGTCGATGACCCTCACTTCCCACTCGTCATCTTCCATCCCGCTAACGGGGATCAGACGCTGCAAAACCCTCTTCACCATCCTCGTCCGCGGGTCCCAATCACTCAGAAAGTAACCGCCGCTGCGCTCGAGCTCGTATTCTATGCGTTTCGCCTGCGCCTCGCCCGTCGCCTTCACCTTAGCATCGCTATAGCAGTTGAATTGCCGACGGCCGGACACTGGCACTGTCTGTATGTTCATGAAGTAGAAGGTCACGGCGCCTGCGAACGACAGTACTATGACTGTGTATAGACTCGGCGACCGTATGAACCTCGACAGGCCGTCCTGTGTCAACAATGGCTTGGCTTGGATGAGCTGATCGACTGGATCGTGGCGTCGAGGGTCGCGCGAATTGTTTCGCCGCGACGAGGCATGTGAGAATGGTCTTGAGAAGCGAGATACTGGCTTCGGAAGAGAGCGCGAGAGCGGCGGGAGCGTGGTGACGGTAGGAGACGAGAGGATACGAGGAGAAGGCATCCTGCCCGCGATAAGCGACCAGACGCTCGCCCGCACCGAGGGCGGGGGACGCAGAGCACGCATCGTGGCCGTACAATGATGCAGCTTGCTGGGCTGGCCGCAAACAGGGCGGAACAGGGCGAAATGCCAGACGGCCTGTCTAGGTACGTGAAGCACTCAAAGTAAAAATACCCGTTGTCGGCGTTATTTGACAGGACTAAGTCAATTAGGTACCCTCCCTGCGTTTAAGACTGTTTCAGACGGAAGGTTAAACTCGGGCGGCGTGGGGTACATACCTACCTAACTTAGAGGTAAGGTTTAAGTTACCCAGACCAGGAACACGTGGGGGAGCTGTTGCCTCAACCTCAAATCCTTGTCTGGCTTACTTTATCCCTACCCCAACCTACAACCTTCACATTCCATCCAACTCAGCATCAACAAGATCCCGCTTGCACGTATTCACGAACAGATTCTCGATACAGCATTATCCAAGAAAGCATGAGAGAACAGAAGCAAGGTGACATGAACACGTGGAAGCACACAGCTAACAGAATTGGCGTACAGAGGAAACACAGACTTGGTCACAACCGCATCAATACATATCACGACGATTCAAATTCCAAGAGTCACCTGTAGTTAACAAACTAGCATTGAACTTTTAGAGAAAAATCATATTAAACGGCTCTGTCCCTAGCAACTAGATACAGACAACAACATAACCATCCTTCAAATCCGGATATAGATACATCGAAGACGACATACATATACGGCATATGGAGAAAATATTAAACAAAAACATCAACAAGACAAAAGGCCTAAGCAGGGTAACCATCTAACCGTCTAATGTTCTTAAAATCACCAGCAAAGCAGACACGCTCGTCATTGATCCATGCCCATTCGTCTTCAACTCATAGGTGCCAGAGCTTTATAGAACGAAAGCCAGCAGACCAGCCACAGCCATGAAGGCAGCGCTGATACCGCTCTTGGAGGCGGCGCCAGTAGGGATGGGAGTGCCAGTCGGGTACGAGCCGGGCTGCGAGGCAGAGCGGGTCGAGGTGGTGATCGTGGCGTTGGTTCCAGGGTAGCCTCCAGCTCCACCAGCTGGGTAGGTAGGGTAGCCAGAGGGGTAGTTGGTGACGGGAACAACGGTGGCAGTGACGTAGACCTCGACGTCGCTGGTGCTGGGAGAAGCACCGCCAGCAGGGTAGCTTTCAGCAGTGGGGTAGCCGCCGCCAACAGGGTAGCCAGCAGGAGTAGACTCAGCGGGAGAGGAAGTGCCGCTGGTGCTGGGGGAGCCACCGCCGACGGGGTAGCTCTGGGCGGGGGTCTCACCACCAACAGGGTAGCTCTGGCCAGGGGAGCCGCCAGTAGGGTAGCTCTGGCTGGGAGTCTCACCGCCGACGGGGTAGCTCTGGCCGGGAGAGCCACCAGTGGGGTAGCCGCCAGCAGGAGTGGTCTCGGCGGAAACAGAGGAGACGTAGACGGTGGTGGGGAGCCAAAGGGTCGAGGTGGTGGTCGTGGTAGACTCCTCGGGGCCGCCGGGCTGGTTGCCGGTAGGGTAACCACCAGTGGGGTAGCCACCGGTAGGAGTCTGAGTCTCAGTCACGGGGCAGACGGTGGTGCTAACGGGGATGGTCACAGTGGTAGTGGTACCCTGGGTCTCGTAGGTCGAGGTAGAGTAGATAGTCGAGGTGGTGTAAGCAGTGGGGGTGGGGTGGCTGCTGCTCTGGGTCTCGGTTACAGGGCAAACAGTGGTGCTGATGGGAATGGTAATGGTGGTAGTCTGGCCAGGAGCCGTCTCGACGCAAGTGGTTGAGTAAATGGTCGAAGTGGTGTACGAGACGGGAGCAGTGGTGGTGGGAGAGCTGTTCTCGCTGGAAGAAACACCGCCAGTAGGGTAGCCACTGCCGGGAGCACCGGGGCCGCTGCTAGTAGCAGGAGAGCTGCCCTCGCTGGTGGAAGGGACACCGCTGCTGCTGCTGCCGCTGCCAGGGTATCCGGTAGGGTAACCGCTTCCAGGGGCACCAGGGGTGCTGCTATAGCCAGCGCCAGGACCAGTGCTGGTGCTAGGAGAGCTACCCTCGCTAGTGGAAGGAGTACCACTGGGACCAGAGCCAGGAGCGCTGCTAGTTGAAGGAGAGCTAGTCTCACTGGTGGAAGGAACTCCGCTCGAGCTGGAAGAGGGAACACCGCTGGAAGAGGGACCGCTGCCGGGGGTAGAGCTGCTGCTGGGAACCGGGTATCCGGGGTAGTTGGTAGGGTAGCCACTGCCAGGAGTGCTGCTGTAACCAGAGACAGGAGTGCTGCTGGAGCTGCCAGCGGGAGTGCTGCTTGGAGAACTGCTCTCGCTAGTGGAAGGAGTACCACTGGGACCAGAACCAGGAGCGCTGCTAGTCGAAGGAGAGCTAGTCTCACTGGTGGAAGGAGTGCCACTAGGACCAGAGCCAGGAGCGCTGCTGGTTGAGGGAGAGCTGGTCTCGCTGGTCGAAGGAGCTCCACTGGGGGTAGAAGAGGGAGTTCCACTAGGGATGGGGTAACCAGGGTAGTTGGTAGGGTAACCACTGCCAGGAGTGCTGCTGAAGGTACCGACGGGAGTGTTGCTGGTGGCAGGAGAGCTGCTGGAACCGGTGCCTGGGGTGCTGCTGTAGCTACCGGCAGGAGTGCTGCTAGTAGCAGGGGAGCTGCTCTCGCTGGTAGCGGGAGTGCTGCTAGCACCGGGGATGCTGCTGGTTGAAGGAGAGCTAGTCTCGCTGGTAGAAGGAGCTCCGCTGGGGCTAGAAGAAGGACCACTGCCAGGGGTAGAGCTGCTGCTGGGAACCGGGTAACCAGGGTAGTTGGTAGGGTAGCCGCTGCCAGGAGTGCTGCTGAAAGTACCAACGGGAGTGCTGCTAGTGGCAGGAGAGCTGCTGGAACCGGTGCCTGGGGTGCTGCTGTAGCTACCGGCAGGAGTGCTGCTAGTAGCAGGGGAGCTGCTCTCGCTGGTAGCGGGAGTAGTAGCAGGAGTGCTTTCGCTGGTAGCAGGAGTGGTGCTAGAACCAGTGCCAGGAGTGCTGCTGTAGCTGGATGCCGGGGCGCTGCTGGTGGTTGGGCCACTGCTCTCGCTGGTTGAGGGAACACCGCTGGAGCTGGAAGAGGGGGTACCGCTGGGAACGGGGTAGCCAGGGTAAGTAGGATAACCAGCGCCGGGAGTAGAGCCTGGGGCACTGCTGGTTGAAGGAGAGCTGGTCTCGCTGGTGGCAGGAACGCTGCTCGAACCAGTACCGGGAGTGCTGCTGTAGCTGCCAGCGGGGGTGCTGCTAGTAGCAGGGGAGCTGCTCTCGCTAGTAGCGGGAGTAGTAGCAGGAGTGCTTTCGCTGGTAGCGGGAGTGGTGGCGGGAGTGCTCTCACTGGTAGCAGGAGTGGTAGCAGGAGTGCTGCTGTAGCTGGCGGCCGGGGTGCTGGTGGTGGCAGGGGAGCTGCTCTCGCTGGTGGCGGGAGTGCTGCTAGTACCGGGCAGTTCGCTGGAGCTGGTACCGGGGAAGCCGGGGGTGCTAGAGCTTTCAGGGTAGGTAGGATAACCAGCGCCAGGAGTGCTGCTGGAAGCTGGCACCGAGCTGGAGCTGGAGCTCTCCCCAGGGAAGCCGGGAGTGCTGCTGGTGCCGGGGAGTTCACTTGAGCTGGTGGTTGGGATGCTGCTGGTACCGGGTAACTCGCTGGTGCTGGTGCTCACAGCCGGGATGCTGGTGGTGGAGGGAGTTACGCTGCCGGTGGGAGCGGTATCAGTGCTGGTGCTGACGGAGTAGACAGGGTATCCGTAGACGGGATAGTTGTTGGTCGGCCTCGGGTGAGTGCCATAGTTGGCGTTAGCCGAAGCGGCGAAAATGGCGGCGGCAGCGCCGACCGTCTTAACAAGCGAAGGAGCCATTGGAATTGATTAGATTAAATAATATTTCAACGAATGAATTAGATTGTTGGATAACGAGTGGCTGACGTGAAATACGTCGGAGAGCGAAGTCTCTACCTGGTGTTGACCTTGAAGATAGAAACGGCGTAAAGGAAAAGGAAACCCATCTCGAAAGGTCCCAGCGGGCAGTCCGTGTTAAATAAGTGTCTCCTTTATCCATAGTCACCGTCCACCGACTGCATGAGTCCGGTATACCTACCACTATTGACTAGACTACGTTATCCACCATTCTACTTTAGTGCTGATGTCCACCAGCACCCACTCAGCTCCTCTACGTGGACAGTAGGACGACCAGGTCCGAAGCGCTGCCCCGTTACGCTGCAGAGTCTGCCATACGGGAGTAACGACAACCAACGGAGACACCATGGTTCCGCGCATAAGTTGGGTGATATTAAGAGGCTGACCAGCTGCTCCACGATTGGATCGATTTCCGCAATTCTCCAGTTTATTGCTTAATACTAGCTACATTTAGGGCAAGCTTGGGCAAGCTTAGGCAAGTGAATGGAGATACATCGGGTCTTTGTTGACTATTGATACGACCTTTTCTGGGCAGGCTAACCATCGAGGCGGCAGGGGTCCCCGGTTCGAAGGACCACCAACCCGGCCAGAAGAAGTTTTGTGGAAAAGGGGTGTGAGAGATTGAAGCAACTGTGCTGTAAGTACATCATTATAGCGGGTAGCAACAGCAGAAGAGGTGATGGTAAACCTCCAAGAAGAATCATCTAGATATGAAACAACTTGCTTCACATGGCGAGAATTATCCCGATCCATGGTAATTAATATTGTTTCGTCAGCCAACACAAACAAATATGCATAAAAACCAACGCTAATGCAGGTACATAAGCCAACCGCCCTGGCTAAGCTCCGAGATACCTCCCAGATTTCATTTCGCAAACTGACGCCATACACCGCCTGAACACCGCCACCTAACAGCATTAAAACAAAAGCAGGGGAAAGAAAGGAGAGGTCCATGCGTGGTAGGTAGTTCGACTACCAAGATGACACGGATTTTCTCTCTCACCCAGTCACCAAAAATTCTAGGTTATTTAAAGATACATTCTCAATGACGTGCATGATAATGTGTGGAAGTAACTCGCCTACGTTGAAGCGAGGTCCTGCAGGTATTTCATGACACATCACATACACCGCAATGGATCTCATTGCTAATATAGTGCACGGTAGCACACGCTAGAAATACAGTAGAAACATACTTGAAATAGTGGTTGGTCGGAAGATAATTGTGAATACGATACAGTATTTGTACTGTAATCGCTGCTTGTCATGCCAAAGAACGTTGCTCCGCCCGGATCTGCCGTACCACGTTGGGGGAACATTATGAAAAACCAATTAAGGACAGAAAATGCGCACGACATGATCGACAAGTTTCCACATCACCAGAAATATCGGCTAGGGCTGAAGTCTAGAGCTTAACATGTGTACTTCCAGGTCTTGCTGTGTAGCGCTTGGAGGACGCCTCGCATGAGCTGACCGCTCTGCATTGCATACGTAGTACCATAGGCAAACACACACCAGCGCGTACAAGCTCCAAGCTGATGGTTTATTTTATTTATTTTTTGGAAATCTGCAATTGCGAAGTTGCGGTAAGTCCTAGACAATTTATAATGAATGTACCAAGCCGAAGCCCCAGCCCTTTCATTTTAGTGCAGCGTAAGTCTAGAACATGCGTTGTTGCAGCGAGGATCGGGCTGATCAGCGATCATCTCAAATTGAGCAGACCTTTTTTTAACCCTGAGCTTTATCATCTCAAGTTAGATTTTCGCACATCACCACAAACATCCGATGGCTAAGGCACCCCCCATCTCATGTAGGGCTGAATGATCGCTGTTGAAAATTGCTCTGGATTGGGAGGTAGTTGGCGTTTTTCGGTATCCGGGAGGTTAGCGGAAACGCATAAGCCACGGAAGATGAATGAATTAGGTATTCACATCTCTGGCCCAGGTGATTGACTCATGATCGGGACGGGCACCGGTGTTTGTACGGTGCGTACATACATGTATTGGCACTGTCGACTCGGAGCGAGGCTGCCTGGGCCCGTTACATGCATACAGTCCTTAATGAGACATTCGTATTATCCTTGAATGATGTGAGCATGGGCCGAGACATCCGTCGGAACGGCTCAAGCAAGCTTTTTTCGCGTGCTAACAGAAACTAAGAGCCTCGCCATATCCGCCTTGCTGGAACACCGGCCTTTTATCTCGGCAGCTTCGACTGAGGCCAACCACAGAAGAAAAAAGTGGTAACAAATTGCGAGCCCATTATACCTATAATCCGATCGAAGCGGCGGCTTACGGCAGTTGTTTTGTTTGACCCCCCTCCCAGTTAGTTCGCCGTTTGATGTTTTCGCCAACGAATTTAGTAGTGTACGTATGATTTACTGGGACAACAAATTTTGATACGAATTAAATGAACGCTCACGGCTCCCAACATGAAGCTATACACTAGAAGCAAACAGCGCAGCAATTAAGAGACAACAACACGTAACTATCATATGATATGAAACATATGACTCGTGCGTTGTTCCTGGACTTCTTCGTATCTGTTAAGAGGGCGTTATGCTGTGGCACCTCAACTCCGCCCGGTCCAGCTATTCTCACTCGTCCGTCTCAACGGGCGCCATGATGTCAGGCATGACGCAGTATTTCGATGCGATGCCGTGCTTAGCCCACCTGCGTCTGCCACCTTTTTGTCTGGGGATGCCACCAATTTCCCACCTGTACAGACGATATATACTAGGTACATTATAATTAAGCCGCCTCTGCAGCCAGCCCAAGTGCCGTGTGGCACCAAGTTATCCAACGTAGATAACCGACACAGAAAGCATATGCAAATATAACGTCAAAAGATTAAGTGCTCATATAGCCTTTGAAACTACTAGGTAGCATACTAGGTACTACTTATTATAGCAAAGAAACGACGCTGTTGATTTATCAGTTAATTTCAAGTTACTTATATACAAGAAGCCAGATGTTCAAGCACCAAAGTGTATTTTTTACTATGATTGGGAAATTGGTGGTATCCTCAGCCAGAAAGGGTGGCAGACGCAGGTGGGCTAGCCATGCTGACAAGTCACTCACATAACGTTCCAGTCTGTCTTGCAAACGAATGCCTATTGGTGCGAAACGGTGTACCTTGTTCACCTCGACCTCCCATATTGCGTGCCCACTCCAAAGTCTCAAATTCTCACAATGGCAGGCATATTCGTTGCGCTCGTAGCCGGTTGATACATGACAGTTTCAGATACAGTGATGTATGTGCTCTTATATGCTCAGCCGCTCTCCAGTTCTTCAGAGGGACATTTTGGGTCGGGTCATTACCAGGACTTGTCTTCTTTCCACGGTAGCCGTAACCCCGTAATGCCCCTTGGTGATGTGGTCCAGGAGAATCAGTCATCAGCTATAGAGATACGTGTAATTACCCCGTATGTGCCGTCCTTTAGCTGACGAGCCGATAACGCCACCGTTTGTCACGGAACAAGAACTAGAGCACTAAACCACGACACTGTCAAAAGATAGAACGTTGTCAAGTCGAGCGAATTGACCGTCTGCAGCTATTATATACGTACCGTAACACCATTGCCAGTGATGCCCGTAGCAGATATAAGCACATCAGCATCTGAGGTCCCACAGCCTGCTCGCCTCGGTGGGAGACCGAGATTGCCGACGATCTCGTATCGTGCTGAGCCCGCTGATATGTAAATGTTGTGTTCCGATATTTGATGTAGCATGGCCCGAGCCGGGGCAAATCAACCCTTAGCCCTACCAGGCGCTAAATACTCATATTTTCTCGCTATGTCTTGTTAGCAAATTCTTTCAAGTTGATGCTGAGAATGCTGACTTTATTCTAATCATGGCCTCGAGGCTGATCTACGTTGGTCTCTTTTTTTTTTTTCTGGATTGCTTTTGCTTTAAGTTCAAGATTCCGGTCTTGTAGCTCCGCAGTATATTCCGGCAGTCGATCTCTTTTGTCCCTTCTCGCTTGGCCATAGACTGCTCGTTCTCGGTTCTTTTTTGATCTTTCCCCCTTTGAATCTATATTTTGTAAATGCGACACCTAGGTAAGGCATTGATAATCCCGAGAAAAAGAAAATTGGATCTGTTAAACAGGCTAGGAGGCTTTGCTGCGGCACAACATGATATTCTCGGTGACGGTCGCCTGAAGGAACGACGAGACAGTCTGGATGATACTGGAGGCGATGACTTTGCTGCGGAGCCAAGCTTAGACAAGACCGCTGTCTTTATGGATGCATACATTCCATATTTTCTATGTTCTCTCGCGTTTGTGATGAACAGACTGATGCTGAAAAGAATATATGCAGGATAGATGGAACGCAGAACAAATGGAATTAGTAACAGATAAGATATATATGTAAGTGAAAGCTTCCATATGTTGTTAGGGAAACTATAACTCATATTGTTTTGAGGTTTCTAGGTAGGGTTTGCATCGCTGTCCACGTCAGAGGCTCGTAATATAGTAAACGCACGGGTTTAGACTGACTTTGGCAAGTGCTTGAACTTGGATCAGCCGGCTCGCTACCCGTAGTTCCTGACGAGGTTGATATGACAGTCGTCATACTTGTCGGTTGACCATTTGACGAGATGTCCCCTGAGTCGCCCGTAGATGAAGTAGCCGTCGGGGTGGGTTCTGGAGAAGTAGTAGCGAGGCCAAGCTCATCCAGAGGCTATGAACCACAGTAGGTTAATCAATTACGAGTCCTGCTCTTTCTTTGCGGCGCTCCGCCGTGATTCTTCTCTGCCGTCTTTGCATGCACAGGAAGACGGAGACGGAAATTGCCACTACGAACGGCACAACCAGGCCCGCAGCGATTGCCGTACTACTATTAGGACGCCCATCTGAATGCGGCGGATTCGTCGGCTCCGGGTTGTCAGTCGTAGTTTTATTTGTATTCTATCGGCATCTTTATTAGTAAAATCAATGCCAGAAGCGTCAAGCCTCGGTAGTCCATACAGTTTGCCAGCCGTTATTGTCATCTTTAATTGGGGATAGTATTGCGAAAGGAGGCGAAGAAGCAAAAGGCCTAAACGTTACGTCTTCGGCCCGTTGTTGACCCAAGACCCAAAGTTCATATGTAGCAGTTGAGAGGAATGGAAGAGGAAAAGGTAGGTCCCCCCAAAGGAATGAGTCATTAGTCAGTCCAGCTGGATATTGTTAATAACGGCGAGCTCTTTTTGGAAACGCCCTCACTTACAGGCAATGTCTACCTCTATTGTGTTTACTTCGCGATCACTGGTCTTGTTCAAAACTCGTGCGTGGATGACCAGAGGATAGTCTGTCGCGTTCCCATGGTCCCATTTCAAGAGGAGGTCTGTATGCTGAGTGACATGATCGAAACTATTGTAGAAAGATGCCATTGCGAAATACTAACATAATGATTCATGCTTTCAGTTTTAGGGGAAATGTGATCTTTGATGTGATTGAGAAGATATTCGAGAGGAGAAATCGAACTATAGGTGTCATACTGTTGATATCAGACTCTTCTACGTTGATGACGATGAAGAAAATCGTGGGTAGGCCACGACATGCCCTGAATGCGTGGACCATATTCTTATTCGGTAAATAAGCCTGAATTGCGACGCTCTAAGTTCCGGTGCCTGGATTGAGATTTCTCCTCTCGCCGAGTAGTCAGGTTGCTTGTCTGGATAAAGTGCGGGTTATATTATCAACCAATAACAAGACAAAACTATCCCACATTATGGCTTCCCCGGGCGATCTAGCAAAATAAACTATATAGAAATCCCATCATATATAGACTGTATAATATTGTACTGATATATGAGGAAATAGTCGATCTGTAGTGTTTGGAGGCAAGGATTGATCGTAACGCGTTATTTGCTGTCACTAAACTGACTATACCATGAGGTTATCATGGTTTGCTAAGTTCAGAGCTTCCAGGTTCCCTGCACACAATCGCGATATTCAAACATTCCTTGAGAACATTCTTGTCAAGTTACACACTTCGCAAATGATCCGAAATGATGCCGCCTCCCTTCGTATCAACAGCATACAAACCCCATATTCCCTAGCATCGAGTAGGAAGTAAGTTTAAAACACCCCTACATTCGTAGCTTTGAATAGTTGGCTAAGAACGAAGCCAGGATAGTCGCAATGTACACGGCATACCAACAACCCAAAAAATTCATACTTCATCAAAACGAGACTTTCATGTTGCTCTCAACAGCTCGGCGACTATCTCAGACGATAATAGAGCTGTTGCGCGGGTATTAGTATACAAGCTGCTTGTATTAATTGGATAGAACAAGATGCATGCTCCCAGGGTCGTATTTATGATTGTGTAATGATCTTCTATCAGGTTCAACTGGGAATCGGTATCTATCACATTTCAGACCAAAGATACCCCTCGGGCGATATTTGCTAACTTTAAGATATCAAACTCCTAGCTGGATAAGTTTTTACCTCTTATTAAGCTGGCTTTTAACCATCATTACAACGATCTACCACTCGTAATTCTAATAGCAAGTATGTACAACACTATGAGCCAAACACATGTTTGATTCGTCCATTATTCTTGCGGTTACTTTGATATGTGCTGGTGTCACACAGACCCTGAAAGCGCTTAACATAGGGATCGCGCCGCGGTATTGGGCCGCGGGATGTACTCATGGAGTACGAGCCGAGCCTAGTTTGTTTCAGCCAAGTGGAGGCCCGTCAGTTTAGGATAACGGTAATGTTCGTTCGAGTATTCACGGTTACAACTTAATCATCTTAATCCCTTATGCACCCTCTGCGTAATCTCTTCCACTCTTTCTCTTTCCTCGCATCTCTCTTATACGTCTTATATGACAAATTCAGGTCTGTCATGGATTTAAAGATTTTTAGAACGTTGTTAGATCTTGTCCATGTTTCCAGGCTGTACGTCAGGTATGTCGATTTCAAGGTACTTTGGGTTTGTCGGGAAATTTAATTTCTTGCCTTGGGGTAACCATCCCTTCATTGACCAAAGACAAGTCCCTTCTGTAACTAAAATCCTCGAAACAATTCAACATGCTGGACAATCGTCGTTCAGCTGGGGTATCCTGGGAGTCGACACACACACAGCGCCATGAAACCTATAACCGTGTTTGTTTACATAGCGAGATAAACATTCTCCCTAGTACGACCATACATATACATATATAACAAAATCCAGGCGGTAATTCACTGTCATTGTCAGTCACGCCTCATTATACATCGCCGCGCCTCACGAACTCAATTACCGCTAAAACATCACAATGGCACAAAATTATATCTGTCATCGTCGCGATATTTGGAGTGGGAAAATAGGAGACGTTTATATCAAATGGAACGTACCCGCGAAAAAGAAGCTAGCCAGATATGCCAGACAACAGGGCGAAGACCCATCAGTTTTAAAAGAAGCTTCAGAACATATGGCATTCCAGCTAGCTCGCAGGCTGGACTGCAAACGAGCGGTTATCAAGTAAGTGAATATTTGGAAGTACTACCTACACGTTCGTTACTAGCGACTGCATCTATACACCTCCCCCTGCAGATATCACATTATAAGATAGAATGTTCCGTGCGGAGAAATTCGATGAGCTCAGGGATCAGAGTCCAGCTATGCTAACTTAGAATTGGCAACCATCACAGGAGTCCTCCTCACGAAGTCAACATACCATGTGCCTATCTCGATACGAACAAAAAGCTATGCATGTCAGGCGCCTTTTCATCATACAGGACAACGGTCAGACAAGCCCGTATTTTTCTGGATTCGAAGTCAGCACTGAAGAGATATGACGGGTTGGAGGTAGTTGGTGAGGCAGTCTTGACGACCTTCGGCCCTTCCCGAGCCGTCGCCTTGAATCTAGACTACTCGTGGGGTGTAGGTGTCCTAGCATGGACCGGTCCGACCATTAGACGAGGTCGACCGTCATATTACCTGGATGCTCAGTCCGGCATGGCGACATCAGAAGCAAATTCTATCCCCGAGAGCGCAACACCAGAAGCAAGCTCTGTGCCCGAGGGCGCAACGCCAACAGCTGGCCCCCATCGCATGGATCCAAAGGCTATCGAATTCCGTCCTAGTCGAGAATTAAACATCCAACCTCAAACGTGTAACTATCTGGGCCCGAATGTCGGGGGAATCGATGACGCTTTTGTCCATCAGTTCCCGATGAACATATACCCTGACGGGAGTCCTGCATATCCGGAGATGCTACTTCCACCAGGGGGTTACTATCACACACAGATCTCTTCTTATGTTCCTCTAGTCCAACCTATGGCACCGCAACCGTGGGTCTGTTACCCACAGGAGCAGAAATGGTATTATAACTTTGGTACACAGCGATGGGAGTGGGTTGGTTTCCCACCATACGTACTTGGGTATGCCTAATCTCGCAAATGTCGGCAACGCGGCGGTTTTTTATTGTTTAGCACGCAATTATGATCCGACTAAGAGCGGGATAAAATTGTGTTCGGGCACCTATCCGAGGTCTCACTTACTCACTTATGGCATGTTTTTTTTTCTGGCTCGTAGAAGCTCGTTTATTGGTTGGTAATATGCTTGATAGATATGATTACTAAAAAGTTATCGCGTTGTCAAAACCATCTGTCTCAACCTCAGGCCCCACGGGCATCTTCACTTCACATGCGAGTTCTTTGAATATGCTTGCTCGTCTTAGATTCTTTCTGGATCTCGTCGGGTTAATGACAACAAGGAGACACTACCTCTTGACGAAGCCTGGTTTTGTCCTCCATTTACGAAACTTAATCGCCACTCCGAAAGACCATGTGAGCAAAAATGTCATCTTATCTACCTAAGCACCATGACGATTAGGTAATTCATAGTCTAGACGCTAGAAAACGTTCGGCCTTTGCTTCAAGCTTTTTCAAGCTTTATTCCTCCTTTTACTGTCTAGGCCAAAAAAGTGTATACCCAGGTCCGAGTAGTTTTGATGTTTTCTAGCTTGTCTTAAGAGGCAATCCGTGATATTACTGTTATTTGCACAAGCCAACATCTAACCTAGGGTAGTCTGGAATGTAGTTAATGATTCGTACTGATTAAAGCAGGGTACCTTGGCGGGCGGCCAATGGATTTCCGGTTGGAGTGGGGTTGTCCAGACTGAAACCTGATAAGTACCTGACTTACTGCACGGAACTACGGATTCGTATGAGTCTGTCAATTCATAAGAAAACCTTAGAAGAGAATTCGTCCCTTCCAGTTCCAACATCAAATGGAGAAGACCATGGTACTGGTACCTCACGGTCGTCTAAGTAAGTGACCCAAGCAAGCCATGTGGCTGTGATAGAACCAGTTCTAGGCACATTAGGTACTTTACCACACACCAATACCTACCTAAGTACATACAATGTATGTATGGCATGACCAGAAAGTCTAAAATTTCCCCGTCAGTCCCGGGCGAGATCCGAAATGCGGTCAGCGCATGATACTATATCACAAGGGCGTCATTTGACCCTGCATTTCTCCAATTAGGCGTGACGATTCCCATCTCTATTGTCTTTTGTACCGGCATTTCCTCAGTACTTACATCTAATGAATGCCAGCACATCCGGTGCGGGGCTAATACTTATCAATAGTTAGTTACTTTACTTTCCATCTCCTCAACCACATTTGCTTCTTCTTTGTTTCCTCCATTCCGGATTCCTCTAGCTTGAGCTGATCCCATGTGTGTTTCTCTCTGCATAGCTACAAATTAAAAAAAACTCACCTTTTGCAACAGCATCGTTCCCATCTCATCTGATTTGGTACTCCCCAACAAGACCGGGCTGTTTGCCGATTACTTACTTTAAGTACATACTCAACATGTTGTCTATGGTGCTAAACGAAGTAGTGGCGCCTCCCCCACCACCGCCCGACACTGCACCCACCGCAGCAGCACCAGCACCGAGGTTCTCGACCTATTTGATGCCAAGCTTCTCGCGACCCTTTCGCCGACACCACGTCATTGCATCATCTGGGAATGCTAATGCTACTGCTAATGCTGTTCCAACCCACAATGATATTCCGTCTTTGAGCAACTCGCCAACCGACTCCATACCGTCTAGCCCGGCCGAGTGCTCACCGGCTTCTGATCCATCCTCCTGGTTTTCTAATGTAAAAAACGGCTTTCGCCGGCGCTCCACTGAACAGTCCGGTGCCTCCAGACTCACTAGGATCCAGCCTGACACTATTCGGTGCTCCACATGCGGAACTGACTTTGCTTTCTACTCACAGATCGTGAGCAAAGGGTTCACAGGGCGCTATGGCCGCGCAGTGAGTAGTGATTCTCTGAGTCGTCTTCTTCATGCTTCGGCCATCTGTTGAGCATAATAAATGTTCTCGGTCAAGTTAAAATCGCGCGTCGAGACTATTAAAGAGCTCGTATTTATTGCCCAAATGGCTGGCGACAACTGACCCTGATTTGTTCTAGTATCTAGTTGCGCCCCCCGATGGCCTTCCACAGAAGTCTGGGGCCAACTTGATTAACATCAAGGTGGGCAAGCCGGAAAATCGTGTTCTCGTCACTGGGCAGCATGTCGTCGCTGACATTCAATGCGCCACTTGCCGTGCCAAGATTGGCTGGAAGTACATTGATGCGAAGGAGGAGTCGCAGAAATACAAGATCGGCAAGTTCATATTGGAGAACCAGAGAACCGTCGACTATAGGAACTGGGATGACGCCACGGCCGACGAGATACCCGAGCTTGAATTCGAGCAGGAGGGCACTGATAGCAACAATACGGACTTCGTGATGTTTGATCTAGATGATTCGGACGATTGCGAAGACCTCTTTTTAGGAATCTGGGATGCCAAAACCTCAGCACGGAGGCACAAACTGAAGCTTCTGCGACGATGGAAGTAGTTCTTGATTGGGTTCAGTATCATTCATAGGCGTTAAAAGCGGGAGGGGGGTTTGAGCACACGTGAATTTTTTATATTTGGCTGGTGGGAACTGTGTTATCGACACTGGAGATACCCTCTTTACGGCTGACAAGACTGGTCAATGGAGTTACGGCTTATCATGGGTTCGTGATTTTCAGACGTCACATCGAGTTTCGCAATATTCTCGTTCGTGATGCTCTCTAAAATCTATATATTCTTACCTCTACGTATCTAATAAGAGCTTCATGCTTAGCTCTATCCCTCTGGGTAAACCATGTGCATGCCATGAAAATCAAAGCCAACTATCTAGTCTAGTAGATATCATCTGACGCCGGGATGGTCGTCGAATCAACTCAGTTAGATGGGGTGGAAGGATTTTGCTCAGCCTTTGAACCACTCTTCGGGAGGGCCGATATCTCTAACGTGACCTTGAGAATCGTTAGCAAGTTCGCCTAAATTTTATTGGAATGAGGCACGTACGGGTCCGTCGTTCACCAGAGCAACCTCCATCATGGCCTGGAAAACACCATTTCGAACCCTGTCTGGGCCATAACCTTGCTGGACCTTCTCAAAGAAGTATTGATACAACCGTTTCGCCTCTTCTCCGCCTGCAGCCCCATGAAAATCAGGCTTGTTCCCCTTCTTCGTCGAGGCGAGAAGAGTGAATTGAGAGACTGAAACCACGCCATTAGACAAGCCGTGGCGGAAGAAATGGAAACTTACCACAGAGAACTTCTCCGCCGATCTCTTGGACATTCTTTTTCCACTAATTAGGGACACACGTCAGACATGTACTAAAAAGAGGACGATCTGCGAAGCGCCTCTCGACGGTGACTCGGCATTTGGAAAAAAGAAAATAAGATCAGGGGGATATTGTGACCATACTCTGCCCCCTTCGTCGTCGTCCCATAATTTTAGCTTCAATACTTTGGCTGCTAAAGAGTCGGCCTCCTTTTGCGTGTCTCCAGGGGCTACGGCGGCAAAGACGAGAACACCCTTCCCGATGCTAGACACCACTTCCTTGTCTACCGTGACGGAAGCCGACAGCACACGCTGTAATATAGCTGCAAGAAATCGACGTATGAATACGGTGATTTGCATCTGCCTCCGTGAAGGAGGAGGTGGGGATCCGAGAAGACCTACCTTTCATGATAGAGTAAAAGGAGAAAAAAAAAAGGAACAGTAAATATTGATTCTCAAACTGGGAGGATGGAGTGAGCGTATAATAGCAGTCAGTGGTGAAGCCAGCCGTCTGTCTATATTAGGTACAATCCTGCAAAATGGCTGCGAATCAGGTTCATTTAATTTCAGAGGTAAGAAAGCGCATGCATGCACACGTCCTAATGTGCCCGCCAAAAGATGTACCTATCCAGCTTCAACACATACCCGCCAAACCCTAGGTAGGCTTTCGAAATCTAATCCTCGAGTTTTTGTCTACTGTCTGATGTCATAAAAATAGATATTCATGCTACGAATGTATTTCCCCCCTCGATTTTGTAGAACTGCATCTTCTTGATACACATTTTGAGCTTTTTAGTACTACCGTAGGTACCTACCCAGGTTAGGTAGGTACGTAGCGTTACTCTGCAGCTGGCCAGGTACCTCCCACTGCCTGCAGGTTTTGGACCAATTTGGCGCTAATATGGACCTGCTGCTGCGTACACTACAGTACGTACTATCAGCCTACAGTACTATCACAAGCGTGCGATTCAGCCTTCCCACCAAGACACCTAACAGGTGCTAGGTAGATACGCAAACCATTCGTCTTTTACAACATCATCATTACTTGCTGTCCTAAAGAGCCAACGGTACGTGCACCCTGCAGATGTCCCGCATCGATGCTGTTTGTCGCCTCTGTCAATTCCTCTCTACTTCCCCTTGCCCTTCTAGATAGTTCGCTAATTCCAGTATATATCTAGGATTCCCGACAGGCTCTATCACACCCGCACCGTTTCATTCCTCCGCCCTCTCTCCATCTACCAGCGCATATTCTCTGCGAGACATTGTGCAGCTCCTAGCCCGCTATCGGGGAGAAAGAGACGAAACCACCGCTATCAATTTAGATACAGTCTGCGTCACATGTACACAAATACAAAATGGCGGCCCGGAAGTTGCAGCAAGAGATAGAGAAGACCTTTAAGAAGGTTGCCGAAGGCGTAGCCGAGTTCGACAGCATCTATGAGAAAATCGAGCAATCGAATAACCCCGCACAGAAGGAGAAACTCGAGGACAACCTGAAGCGCGAAATCAAGAAGCTCCAGAGATTGCGCGACCAGATTAAAACATGGGCCGCCAGCAATGATATCAAGGACAAGGCTCCGTTGCTCGAGCAGCGGAAGCTGATTGAGACGGTTAGTGCTCGCGGAAAGCGCGCGACTTGACGCGCCAGCCTGGACGGCATGCTGATTCCTCGCTAGCAAATGGAGAGATTCAAGGCAGTTGAGAAGGCTATGAAAACCAAGGCCTATTCGAAAGAGGGCCTTTCAGCCGCCGCCAAGCTCGATCCTAAAGAACAAGCCAAGGCAGAAGCCGGGGAGTTTCTTAGTAATATGGTTGACGAACTCGAACAACAGATCGAGGCCCTCGAGGCCGAGAGCGAACAACTACAATTAACTATGAAGAAGGGCAAGAGCCAAGCAGCCAAGGCGGAGCGCATCGCGACAATAGAACATATAATCGAGAGGCATAAGTGGCACCAGGGTAAACTTGAGCTAATCAGACGGTCACTGGAGAACGGCGGCATCGAGACAGAACAAGTCACGGACCTGGAAGAAAGCATTCGCTATTACGTCACAGATGGCATGAACGATGATTTCATGGAGGACGAGGGGCTTTACGATGAGCTGGCTCTGGAGGAAGAGGAAGATACGTATGGAATGAACCTAGATAACGACCGTGTATCCTCGCAAGACACACAGTCGGTACAAGACGAGGCAGCAGATCCAGAACCGCGGCCCGCCAGCTTGCCGGCCAAGACGAGGGCCGCTGCGATCGACCCGGCTACCGCCCGAAGACCTTCGGCGCAATTGAAATCCCCGCTGCCAACATTGGCGACACTACATAACCCTCTCACCAATACTACTAATGGTAGCACATCCAGCTCTAGCATGAAGCCAGCATCACTACCCCAAAGACCCCCAGGTGAAGGACTCAAGTACGCCTCAGCGGCCGCAGCAGCAGCAGCGAGCGACAAGAACAACGTTGGCATAGCGCCGTTACCACCCCCGCCTGGTTCCCAGCCCGTTACGACTTCTGTAGGTATCTCACCGTTGCCTCCGGCCGCTGTGTTAAGAACGAGCGCCACGAATTCTCCAAGTACGATAGCTATACAACCTGCACCCTCAGAACCGAAAACGGGAACTCAGCAGCCCATTGCCGAGCCTAGGTCTTCAGAGTACGCCACAAGCACGTCAGGTACGTTCAGGAAAACCGACAAAGTCCCCAAGCCTTCGGGCAAGACACCAATCGCTACAGAACCAGGGGAATCTGCTAAAGGTATGAGAACACGTTTTTAATACCCATGTCTCGTCTCTTGCTAATAGGTACTATTAGGATCGTATTCCAATGGGGTGGCGAACGGCGTCAAGACCAGGCAAGAAGAGCAAGAGGAAGAATCTATATATCACCTTCCCGCTGCGTTGCACGATCTAGTAGAGTCGTTTGAACAAGTCAAGAAGAAGCGCGCACCGCCGGTCAACTCGTCCTCGACTTTGCGCATGATGGCAGCCTCACAACTCAGCATGAACATGGCAGACACATCTGATGCCGAGCCACCGAAGTCATATCGGCCAGAAACGCGATATCACTCTGCATCTGGGTATCCACAGGAGCCATTAGCGATCCTCGACGACCCTCGCTTATACTCACGTATCGAACCAGATACTCTCTTCTACGTATTCTACTACAAGCAGGGCACTTATCAACAATATTTGGCGGCCAAGGCCTTGAAAGACCAAAGTTGGCGCTTTCACAAGCAATACCAGACTTGGTTTCAGAGGCACGAAGAGCCCAAGAATATCACCGAGGAGTTCGAACAGGGAACCTATCGGTTTTTCGATTATGAGTCCACTTGGTACGTCTCAAAGGCCCTCGCAACCAACATTTCATGTTTATTGACTGACTGGGTACGCAGGATGAATCGAAGGAAAGCCGACTTCAAGTTCGCCTATAGGTACCTAGAAGATGACATTTGAATGCCTCGGTTGCTATGCCCTCTACCCCACAACGATGACCATGATAATGTGAAAGAAATGGAGAATGAACGAACGAAGGGTACATCCCCCCGTCGAATCACGAAGGAGAGCAAAGAATGAAGTAGAGGGCTCTAACGGTTGCCGTAATATATGTACGTGTAAGGAGAATAAACGCCTGCAATTGTCTTGTCTGATGCGCACAAGCAAGTCTTGAACTGCGCTCACCAGGACTCTGACATTATACTGCCCGTAACTTTGCTCTCGTGAGACGTAGAACATGCGCTGCTGCGTCTTCTAGCGGGACGCCGACGTCGACCTAGCTGTGCAATTGTGATATAGTACCTAATGTGCTGGATGTCTGCAGCGAATTCGGCTGCGACTTGTTGTGGCACGCAATGTTTGGTTGGGAGACAGACCTTGGTGGAATACTTCGCCAATCGGGAGCGTCTCGGCAGACCGAGCAATTGAGGCGCCTCCTCCAATGATTCTGAGTGGTCACACCGGGCTTCGGTCTGTCCCTTGTTTTACAATGCACTAGATTTGCTCGTCATCTGATCTTTTTGGGCGGGCAGCCGTAGAAAGCCACGCGCGGCGCAGCTTTGTGTCATCAAGTAGCTAAGTGAAATGAGATTTTGTGGTAGGTGAAGGAGTACAGCACCACAGCTGCAGTGGGGGATAGAAGGTGGAGAGGATTTTAAGTCGTACATACTTACCTCTTACCTTAGGTAGGTACTTAGGTTACACAGGGTTACCTACAGCAACCCCTATTGATGCTATGTTGGGTAGCGTTCGTCGCTACCTGATCTAGACTACTTACCTATTATAATTATTATTGGTAGTGCTGTTACTGATTTCGTCCTCACAATAACTCATATACCTACTAGTTGTGGAGAGCGATGCATGCACGATTCTAGACCACGGGGCCTATCCATTCATTCCTCCTACGGCATCGGTACTCAATGGCCGATCTGCGGTGCTGACTTGGATCCCCAGTGCCCCAGCAGCTGGGGCCGGACGGTACCCAGCGATCGGCCGTGAGGATTCCCGGAGCGAGCTCTGCCACGTCTCAATGAGTAGGTATGACGATTCGACATCGGAGGTAAGTCTACTTGGTTGATTGACTTGGTGCCTTTTGGTTGCTCATAACTTCCAGTCAGTCTTTGTCTTCTGTCAGGAGCGAGAATTTGATATGTGAAAGTCAGCCTTGAAGGCATTTCTTTGACATCATATTCGTTGCTCTTGCATATGTAGCAAGCTTATATCCATTCCAGAATCTAAATATCGTGTTTCCCGTACTCATTTTATCTCAAATCTTTGTTTTGATCACAGACTTATTGAAATATTGATCAACGTGTTTTTGTATCTGTATTTATTTGCCAACAATGTCTCACCCTCAAGCCCTCTTCCCGCAAACCACCTTCACAGGGCCGTCGCTTCTGCAGGCCCGCCGCGAGACGATACAGCAGGTAACAGTAAAGGCACAGCTCAGGAAGCTGAAGGAGACGGGCCAATACGACTGCTTCAATCTCAAGTGGCAACCCATCTACGATGATAAGTCACGCTGGCCCTCGCCGCCCCCGGTGTACTGGGACAGCGACGTCGCCAAGTGGATTGAGGGCGCCTGCTACATGCTGACAGAGTACTATGACGCAGAAGTCGACGCTGCTGTCCGCGAGCTGGTCCAGATGATTCGCGATGCGCAGCAGGAGGATGGTTACATCGATGTCTACTTCACCGTCATCGAGCCTGGTAGGCGATGGTCGAATCTGAGGGATCAGCATGAGCTGTGAGTTCCTTGCCCGCAGCACAGGGTGCCTTCACTCGACATGGATGATCAATATGTGTCGATTCAACATTCATTTGAATTGACCGTGTTGATTAGATACAATGCTGGACATTTGATGGAGGCGGCTCTGGCCCACAGCAACTACTACAAGAATGACTTGCTCATCGAGGTCATA
The DNA here is from genome assembly GCA_007182795.1 of Xylaria flabelliformis. Taxonomy (NCBI): domain Eukaryota; kingdom Fungi; phylum Ascomycota; class Sordariomycetes; order Xylariales; family Xylariaceae; genus Xylaria; species Xylaria flabelliformis. The sequence goes on along the minus strand of VFLP01000007.1, from coordinate 229,865 downwards.
CACAAATACATCAAGGTAAATACTTTACCGATCGATATTTATGTATATTCTGCTAATTTAATTCGCAGCTGATTCGGTCGGTTTTTGGCCCAGGAGAGGACCAAAGACATGGCTACCCGGGTCACCCCGAAATCGAACTTGCATTGATCCGTTTCTACTCAGTAACGGGGAATCAGGACGCATATGATTTGGCACAATACTTCATTGAGGAGCGCGGCAACCCTACAGGTCAAGACGGCAGTATGTCTTCATAATGTCTCATTCGGCTTTGCGGAGACTAGGTAATACTTTATTTCTTGGAGTTACACTAACAAGATTCTCAGTGACGTACTATGAATGGGAGCAAGAGAAAAGGGGTGATAGTCCCTGGAAACGCCCAGACAGCTTTCCTACGCGTTTTTCCCTGTGGTACAGTCAAGCTCATCTTCCAATTCTTCAGCAAAAGACAATCGAGGGTCACGCCGTGAGGGCCTTGTACCTCTTCATTGGGGTTGCGAACCTGCTTAGTCTCGACGAGTTGGGTATCAAGTCATTCGCGGGCAAGGACCAATATCTCGAGGCTCTACACACCCTATGGAACAACATGGTGGACAAAAAGATGTACTTGACCGGTGGAATTGGTTCAATGATGCAGTGGGAAGGCTTCGGTATCGACTATTTTCTCCCTCAGGGCTCCGATGAGGGTGGGTGCTACAACGAAACATGTGCTTCCATCGGGGTTATAATGCTCGCGGAGCGGTTGCTCCATGTTGAGCTGAGCTCGAAGTATGCCGATGTGATGGAGTTGTGCCTATATAACGCTGTTATGACTTCTAGTGAGTGGAAACTGGTCTGTTCTGCTGGATGTGGAATAGCTAACATGTTATACTCAAGTGAGCCTTGGTGTAGGTATCTCAACGATATGCTGAATTCCGGCTCGAATTAATTGGATTTTCCTAACATGGTTAATGTAGGGGAATGCCTTCACCTATGTAAATCAGCTTGCCAGTTCTGAGAAGGACAAGAATACTCGCGCCGCGGTCAGTGTATTTCCCGCAACTCTTGAGCCCATTTGTGGCGTGTCCCTAGGGCGTAGTAAGCACCTTATAGCCACATGTTAACTCGAAATCTCAATAGTGGTTCGACACATCATGCTGTCCGCCGAATGTATCGCGCCTGTTTGGAAGCATCGGTGGTTACCTGTGGGACTATGGCGGCCGTGGGCAAGATCTTTTCGTTAATGTGCATCTATACACTACTGCAAGGGTCTCGTTCCAGGTGGATGAATGCGCAGTAGTATTGGAACAGAAGTCAAACTGGCCCTGGGAAGGCAATGTGATCTTCAAACTTGAAGCCCCCGCATCTGCGAATACGACGATCCGGCTTCGGATTCCTGCTTGGGCTAAGAAGATATTCACGGTACGTTCGGCCCAGTCTAGCAAGATAGCGATATTTTGCCCATTTTCCGTATAATTAATGCTAAACGACCACCTCGTAGCTTACTCCATTGTTGGAATCAGCCAGCATCGAGAATGGCTACCTGACTCTCCCCCCATCATATACATCAGAAAACAAGTCCTTCAGTATAGAGATCCAAGGTTTCGAGCCCCGCTACATCTCCCCTCATCCATATACAAATCAACGCACGTTGACATTAGCTCGTGGTCCTCTGATCTACTGCGTCGAAGATTTTGACAACTCATGGGAGCAAGACCACTTCCGTAATGTTGGCATAACTAATGGTACTCGGGTAAGCGAAGAAGAGCTTGTAATGGACGAGATGGGTGAGCGATATGTCGGTCTCCGTGCCGTCGGATGGGTCCGAAATATAGACCAATGGTCGCAGGGAGAGTTGGGTTTGGAGCCTGGTTCGAGTGTTGAGGCCAAGGCGGCGGAGCCCAAAGAGTTGTTATTCATTCCGTACTACTTACGCGCCAACAGGGGCGGTAAGGGCCACATGAGGGTCGGGCTTCTAAACGGGTGACTAATGTGATGGTACGCTCTGCTGCAGCTCTCCCGTTGCAGCATGTCAAAATCCTAGTTAGCAACTCTTGTTCAATCGCTTACTTCCGGCGAATCGGCTGGGAGGCGATTTAGACGCGAGTATCGTCAAGGGAATGTCTCCATTTGCCGTTCCATCGACCCGTTATGCTCCGCGGTATCGCTTGCCGTTCTCGTGACTTTGCGGGGAAATTTGTCTGGGCTCTCACACTTATCATAATGCCATGCCACCGACGGTCCTTGGCCGTCGCCGGCCGGTCTGACACGTCAACTGTTGAATCGTTTCCTCTCGAACAATATGTACACCCCTCAGCAACGCCATTGCTCTCGAAATCACACGACTGATTACGATAAAATAGATGAGTCTGCTAGATCATGATATCGGCTTTGGGTCTCAGTATTTAACACGATGTAATCTCTAGTCATAAGGGAACGGAGCATCCGCCTTCAACGAGAAGAACGAAAAGGCCTATCATCCATGTCTTAGGGAGGCGACATTATTACCCAAGAGAGACGCCAAAGCGCTTAATGTCTCGGTAGCGCCGCCGGACCGTCTTACAAGCGCAAATAAACCTTGTCACATGCGCGCCAGTGACAGTGCATGATGACCCTCCTCAAGTTCACAAGGGTCACGATTTGTAGAGCCGCAGATTACTTGTAGATTATAGGAAGGAGTATGCTCCGGCAAAGAGGTCAAGATGATTATCAAGATGCCGCTTCAAAGTATGTAAGCAAAATGATGTACTATGTGACTATTTAAGTAGGTATCGTAGAGCCTGTCACGGAGAGGATTTTCGCAGCTAGCTTTAAAAAGAGGGATTTCTCAGCTTCGCATCTTGGCTTTGCTCCATATCATCCAACCGAAATATGTCAGGCCATAATACGAGTCTTGGCCACGAGGAAGTGGCTTGGGAGTCAGATATTCGGCCAGCCCAGCCTGCGACTCAGAAAAAATACAAGTGTCCTCAGTGCCCTAGTAGCTTCAAGCGACCTGAGAACCTAAAGAGACATCAGCGCGGCCACGGCGAGAACAGGAAGTTCATTTGCCAGATATGTGACAAGAGCTTTGCCAGGAGGTGAGATTATCTTGGCCAAAATCTCGGCACGCTCGGGACCATGCTAATCAGCGGAATAAAAGCGATATTCTAGGTCGACATGTAGCGACTCACATCGAACGACGAGACGATAACGCATCCAGGAGACGAGCATGTCGTGAATGCGCGAGGGTCCGGGAGCGATGCTCGCGAGGCGAACCTTGTCGACGATGCACGGCAAAGGGATTATGTTGTGTCTATCCGGACGAGTCCCAATTCAAGATAATAATGCCAGGCACCTGGAGTCCTACTGTCTCTGAGCCGGATGATCACGACGCAACTGGAGTTGGTAGTTCTGGTCCCGATTCCACACCAGAATCTCCCAGAGATGCCCTGTTTCTACATGGCGAATCCTCGCAGTGGCAAGTTGAAGGTTCACTGAGTCCACTTCCGGAGCAATACATACTATCACCATCGATTTACCCCCATAGTTGTCCTTACCTGTATCCTGTCAACCATCACGAAGCCCACTTCGCGTCATTTCTCAGAAATGACACATTAGTTCCTCGAGATGAGGGCTTATACGCAACATCTTCAAGCGGTATCAGCGCGAATGACTTGCAGTTCATAAAAAGTGACACTGAGCCAGATGGAGTAATGGAGTATTATCAGACAACCAATAATATGCTTCCAAAGCTGGCATCAAGTCTGAGCCGTGTATGTGTCTATCAGCCCAGCGCATCAACCGAGTTCCAGGGAAATTATCCCGATGTATCACCTCTCGACCGCAGGCATTTCGATACCACCTTCAACACCTGCACCCCGAGCTTTGGTACACCTACTTCTATCCTTGGTCAACCCGGGATTCCGGACTTCTCGGGGAATCCAGCTACCCAAGAGACCCTAACTGGTGTTCAAGCCCCCAACATCGAGTTTGACAACCGAGGAACCCATTTCCACTCTCTCCAGACACCATGGTCCTCGATGACAGATCCGAGAGGTTACGACTCCATCAACACGGCTTTCGCAGATTCTTGTCAAGATAAGAGCCCAGTCGTCCCCCTTGACCCATCAATAACCATGTCGAGAACGACCCAATACGATGCCTTTCCAAGATTGTATTTTGATCACATGAAGCACGACGTGGATAGGAATGATGGCACTACAGAGTCGTCTGGCGGGTTCGGACCATACTTCGAGAATTTATATATCCAATAACCAAATTAGAAATAAAATTAACGCAATAATCTCACCATCTTTGCATTATAGTGCGAATTGCACAAACTACGCATCCTTTTCATCTACCAAAAAAAAAACCTATGACAAGAATGAAGCTAGGAAAGCCAACGACTACGATAATCCATAACACGTCGGCGCCTAGCGAGGTAAGCGCTTTGTTCCTCAGTCAAACCCAATACTCCTCCTCTAGTTCGTGTAAAACATCGAGACTGGGCCTCGATATAGAGCAACTGAAGTCTATGTTTAAGGTGTGTTACATAAGGATCTATTATTCATAAGGATATTGTCACGGAAAAAACGACGGCGTTATTGCCGTGCTGGCAATAACGGTATATAGGTCCACGTCTCCGCGACAGATATTTAATCTGTTACTATATATCGGGCTACTAGCCACCCTCGAGGATGGCAACATTTGTCTCGATCGTTGAATTTCTCATACAATAACCATCTAATGATTGACATCTCCTCGTAACTCAACCTCAATGTAAGATGACTAGCTTAATCCATATATTTATAAATACTCATTACATGCTAGTATAAATATCGACATTACTAATCACATAAACAAGCGATAGAGAAAGTTGCAAGCACGACAAAGACACACCGAATCAAAAAATTGGGCAGGTAATAAGCCACGAATGCGGGAGTTTCAATATAGACTCAGGGCTTGTGAAGATCAAGAAAATGGAGAAAACATAAACATTTGGGCACATCATTGTGAAGGGAACGTCATTTCGAAGGCTCTGTCAGAGCATCAAGAAATTAACTACTATTGGTGGAACTTCTATAGCAATGCTTAATCTTACTACTCACGACACTGCTGTCTCATGCCTTCTTCTTACTAAATCACTTTCTCTGGATGATCATCGTTTAGCTAGGAAGGTCTGCGCCTGCACGGTAATTGTCGGTGACAGGGGTCCAGCTTTCTAGGAACAGACATGGGAACGTTGTCTTCAGGAGCAGTTAAGCACATTTCCATTTTGTTGTCGATCCCAGGGACGTCAGGGCACGATCCCTGTTATCTCAGGCGCGCAAGCTGTCCACCCGGATGGCCTCTGACCTTGCTAGCCGGGTTCCCTCTATTCCGCGATGAGCTTGTAGGCGCGAAGAATATTGTGTTCGTAGATAAGTCCTTTGTATTTCTGGGTTCTATACTTAGATGCCCGTAGGCGGCGGCTAACACATAGTGTTTTGTCCTAGTCTTGGTGTGAAAAGGTCGTTTCGAGATGATTGCAGACACTCCATCAAAACGATATTTTTATCTTTCTAATCAGTTGCCCAGTTACCTTATAGAAGGGCAAAGATTGCCTTTAGATACCACGCAATAGGCTTGCTAGTATATCTTCAAATAGATACATGCGACGTCGACAACATATTCTAATCTACCACAACGCTCATCATTGAAAATGCCCAAGAAGATCCAAGCTGTAGTAAGCCATGGGATAGGTCGCAATTTGTATACTCAAGGTTTACTTATTGGCCGTAATGAAACACTTTGTGCTACTTGGCCGAACTCTTTTCGTCTCATCAAAGATGATTATATCTAACTATTAAAGATTTATTCTAATGTTAATCGCTAACGATCTTCAATATTTAATGAGTTACAATGGACGCTAAGAAGGTTATTCTGGTACAGCAGTAAATCAGTTAACTGTGCAAGGGAGGAAGGATTAACAACAGAACAGGAATTCCCGTCGAATAATGAAATAAACGACCTGCTATAAAGAATATGTTGAAGGCAACGCCTTCTGGTTGTAATATTTGCAACTGTTGGTGTTTAGCAACTACGAAGTGCCTCAGGCGAAAGTGGGATAGGAAGTGCTCGGATATGAAGAGTGGTTCGAGACCAATCATCAAGCAACACTTGAGTGGTTTCCTGGTGTAATGGTTATCACTGTGGATTTTGATTCCACCGATCTGGGTTCGATTCCCGGGGAGACCTTGTCGAAAAAGTAAATCTACTTTATTACCTTATCCGGTATAGTGTAGGGGTTAACATATCGCGTTTTCACCGCGGGGCCCGGGGTTCGATTCCCCGTACCGGAGTTCTTATTTTGGTCTTTCTACCGTTTTAGACTCATACTTTTTGGCGCCATGCTCATTTTTGTCATTCTAACAATTACTTGGTCTGGAGACGGATTAAAACAATACCCAATATTTTTATACAGGGTTGCTTTTGAGTTAGAATGAAATGAATAAATAAAAGACGGTACTGTATTGATAGAACGCGATGCGGGGTGAGGTGTGGCGATGATGAATCGAGTCTGATTTGATTGCTTAGGTTTTTGCTCTCTCGCAGCCTTACCCCATGATACATTGTTCAAGCCTGCGCCTGTCAGCGTGCTGAACGAACCGAGAAGACATTATCGGGATCTTGTACAGCTAGCAGGCCGGCAATCTCCAAGACCGAGCGGATAGCGACTCGACTGGCATCCACTGCCCCCCAGACGAATGGGATGAAGAAGAGAATGCAGTCAGCAGCTTCAGCGTAGTTCCAGAACCAGTCGTCCTGCTTTTTCATACCCTCTCTGACATCCATACCAGCGAATTGGCACCCGTTGAATATTCTGATGTCGGTATCACCGAACTTGTTCTAGTCCTTCTCGATGCCGTAATCCTTGCTGATGGCCGAATAGAAGCTACTGGTGTCTTTTAGAATTTATATCATGTCTGGCACCTTTGTGTTATGATAAATTGATACCTTCCGGCCCATCCTTGTAGACGACGAAACAAGTCGTATCTTTGAAAAGGTAGGCCTACCTGCAGTTAGAGGGGGCAGAAGTCAAGAGTCAATAGCTCAATCGATTAACTCCCGAACCTCCCAGACATAAAGGGCCTTAGCTACCTAGATACCCGTGTGTTGTCTAAATGAATAAAACAGGCTATCCAAGGGCGAGCAAGAGCAGAATAGTGAAAGCAAGGCTTTCGAGCATATAAACCTTCCTGTCACCCGCTTGCTTTAAGGGGAGAACCAGTCCTTCATACACCCTTAATCCCCAGCTGATTATTGGAACTTAAAGTCTCTTCTAGGCTCTCGTTCCATTTTAATGTTTGTGCTCTCGACATTATAGAGTATATTGAGATAGGTATTCATTCATTAGGTGGCTTGTTACCGTCACTCAGGTCAGTATAACACTGGAGTTAAAAATAGTAGAGTCGTAGGAGGAAAGCCGGTATACCTTCTAGTATACTTATATTGACGACTTTGAGTATGTAAAGGCCTATGCCTTCAAGAGATTATATTAAGCTTTTTGAGCTCTTGCTATATACTGGTTACCAGCAATGACCTAGTGTTGCGCTGAAGGCCACTAGCCATCTTCTTTCTAGAGCTAAACTTCTCATATAAGGTTCCTGGGACGCTTTATCTTAGTGTGGCAATGTTCTAGTCTCAGGCAGGGTATCACTAGGCCCATCCTGGGCCGGTGTGTCGTCGTGACTTGTTGTAATGGCAGCGAGCGATACCTGAAAACTTGTTGGATAGGTGTTTAGCATCGAGCATACACGGAGGAACTCCACCTAATTATTAAGATGGATAACTAAGAGCTTGCTTTCCTTGTTGTTTAGAGGAGTTTATGTCTGTTCCATTCTTTTGAGCCGATGAAGATCTACCTAGAAGAATAACGAGGTTCGACTGGGTCATGGATCGTGTCAATGCCCAAGCAAAATGTATGCCATCTTGTATGCTTGCTGTCAGCATGACCATATTCGAGGTTCTTTAAAAGAAGACAGGTGGCCGAGATGCCTAGGTTAGGATAGTGTAGTTTAGTCCTACTAAGAGACTAGGTATTACAACGTTCTGATACTCACCTAGTTAGACCCAGCATAGTCTAAGTTTCAGCTAAGTCCCGGTTGTGTGGTAGCTGATGAGTAGCACTATCAGCTGAAAAGCCACCTACATTCATGTGACTGGTGACGGCTTATTAAAGTTAGGGAGATTCTTCTATGTACAAACGTACCACCATTGGTCAGGCCATGGTACCAATCGATGGCGGTGCAATACCTACTCCGCCTACCGTCAACCACCTCTTTATCAGACCAATACGGCCTTTTGGAGACGCGGGTCTGGAGCTATGCGGGGTGATACATCATTGGACCCTTGTCAGACAGCTGGCGATGCTTTTATGGTCTACTGTACAGAAGGGACTTGATGACATACATAGTGCATTGCACCTGGGAAATTGCAATCCTAATAGGTCGCGGAATGGCAATCGATGAGGCGGTATCTGTACATTTGCACATAAGCTCCGATGCTGAAAGCTACCTCGCCATTGGCAAAACGTGGCACCGTTGCGACGTCCTGGCGCATACGAAGTAATGCAGGGATGCCCAATTGCGACGACTCATAGAAACAATGGAGCCTAATGTGAAGATATATCAAGAGCACTGGTAACTGTGATGAGGCTCTCTTAAGTTACAGAGTTGTAGAAACGTGACGATAAAACAGGCTTATATGACCTCACCGAACTAACTCCCTTGTCCTGTCGAGTCCCAATGCAGAGCGGTGAAGGATCGCGCGCATATCGATCCTCTCGCCCTATCCAAGCCAGGTCTCACACTATGCAGCAGCTTACTCTACCCAGATAACTATTTACTGGCGTAGAAGGGCCCTCCGTCAGAAGCCCCGTGACGATGATCGATGCAAGCGGGGTGGTAACAGGGCGCCGATGCAACATTCAGTATCACACACGCCGTGGTCCAGATAAAATGGGTTGAGGCAAGTTCAACATGAGCTGTTGCGCCTTGATTTGTAAGGTTTCCTGCTAAGAATAAAAGCCGGTGCCCAAGCAGATAATAAAAGGGGACCTCGGTGAAAATAAGAATTCCTCATTCGCTGGCGGGCTTGTCGGAGTTCAAGATCCAACAAAAAGTTCGAGAAGGTTCAGCAACAGCAACATCCCATAGCGAAGTTACCAGTTTTACAGCTATGTCTGTAGGGTCTCTCCCCAGGAACGGTCCAGTGCAAAGAGAATACTTGGTGTGTAGCTGTGCAGGCGGTTTTGTAACTCAATTCGTCCAGCGGTCCCGAGCAATACCCATGTAATTGGTGTGTCTCGTACGGCGTGGCTCGGAGAAGAGCTTTGACTGCCGGCTCCCGTCGCTACTCCTGGACACCTAGCTGCCTAGATGACGAAGAAGAAAAAGAAAACGCCAATCAATAGCTTGGCTTAGCGGATCAGCTCCCCGCCTGAAGAGGCAATCGAGCATGAAGGCAACTACACTCGCAGCGAAACCCCGATTGCTAGGAGCACTGGATGCGAACCAGGCATCTCATGGTCAGCCTTTCTCCGTTGTCGCTGAGCACAAGCTTTTGGGGTACAGCTACTGAATGGTCTGTGGCGGCTGTGCGTATCTATTGGTACCCTCCGTACAAGCTGGACGAGTTGCGTTCTGACACGGGGAAGCAAGTGCCTAGGTATTCACATACCACATGCTGCTAGGTTCCCCAACTGTGGCGTAGCACTTGATGAAGAACACTCGGCGGCCTTGTTAAGGGAACTCATGAAATGTAGCTGTACCGCGTGTGCCGTTCATCGAATCTGGCGTTAGAGCTAGGGTCATTGCTTGGGTTTAAGTTGTCTCCAAAAAACTGTTGCCTCCAACATCCTGTCATCCTCGGTATTATTCACAACCCGAGCCATCGTGTAAGTCTTTCTGACCCAATTACACCAACTTTCGTCACACCAAAACGAATGTGCATTTCACGTCCCTCCAGCCGAAATTCCCTCTCCCAGTCCTATAGATACTGATGCTAGCCTTATTTGAAGCCCTACATGGGCATAATTGGATCTCCTTAAGCTGTTGATGGGCTCGATGCCCATGCCATTATGATAGGCAGGAGTTATGGACGACGCAGAGCAGTCGGAGTTTTCCTTCACTGAACCTTTGTCTCCAACGGCACCCCAGTGGTCAAACACTTATCTGGTCTTACACCGAAGGTAAGTACCGGCAGGCATATCGCACAAGCTACAACTGGAGAGCCGGTCCTCGACTTCTGCGGTTGGTATCACAATATGTATGCTTTAAGCTTTCTCAGCATGCATTAGCGTTGCTTTCTGTCTACGGCCGTCTCGGGTGTGGCTTTGCTTGCTGCCTGTCCAGTAAGAGCATGACAACCCATCTTATCAAGGAGGCGATGAAGGTCTTAGCTTTTGTAGAACCATGCCGAGGAACCTTTTTACAAAGTAATTAGCATGTATCGTCGGCTCATCTTATTCTTTTCCCTTAGAGTCGGATTCCGGAAAGTCTTCCGTCCAATATGCTGTATGCTATTTCGGCGAACTTGGAATGCCTTATTAGTCACTATTCGTCCGCCTCACCGCGCCAGATCCTGCATTTTGAGCCTCGCGGTAACTGAAGGCCACGCAATGGATTCAAGCCTTTTGGTGGAAGGTTTTCTCCTTGCTCCTATATCCTCTGATGTTTTAAGATGATATAGATGTCCCGGATTTTCAGCAAGCAACAGAACATTTATCTTATATCTTCACATCCTGCCTGCTTCACACCGTCTGGCACGAGCTACTGTTGTTCACAATCTATCCGGTCTCCGGCACATCGGATTTGCTGTTTTTGATCAGCCCATCTGCACCTACCAAGAAGACATCCGTCAATTTTTTTCTCTTCAGGGTCAGCGGCAGGACAGTAAAGACGAACTTTTCCAAGTGTCGTAATTCATGTTCACCATTCTCTCAAGGAGACCCCGGAACACACGCCGATTGATTTTCTTACGGAGTATTTTCGCCATAATTATTAATGCTCGTTCGCAGTCATGAATAATTACTTGGAATACAGCAGTCATCACGACTATGACGGGTTCTTTGTATCCGAACACCAGAGTTCATCGGAATGGTCCGCTAGCCCGAGTGCTGGCACGCCTATGACACGGGAACCGTCTGGAGAGAGCGCGACTTCTACGTACAGCAACGATCTGATACGGAGTCCAAGTTCAGAATATGGCGCGTATGGGACCTCTTGGTCGTCTGTTCCCGTTGCCAATCACGACTCTCTCTCCTCGTTGCCCATGTCCGATTTCAGGCACAGAATTTCGTCTGCGTCCACAGCCTATAACCCGCCATATACAGGTGACTACATACTCAGCAACGAAAGCGGTTACGACACGGTAATTCAGGACTCTTGGTGGAACGATTATGATTTCATCGCCGACTTGGAGCCGGGCCAGGACCCCTACTGGAAATTGAAGCCGGGTCTTGAGCCTACAGATTGGCGGCCGGCGATGAGAGCCCATGAGGATAAATCCGCTGTGGAGTGAGCATACCTACTTTACCCAGATTATATCTAACTTGATCACGAATTAACTCTTGCAAAGGTCACACTCCCAGAGAAATGAGGGCCTTTTCGTCTGCATGGAATCGGGTTGCCCGAAGAGCTTTGGTCGGAAGGCCGACTTACAAAGGCACCTAGGTCAAATGCATACACCTAGAGAGAAAAAATTAAAATACCCGTGCGATTGGAAAAAGTGTCAGCGGGCAAAGGAGCCCTTTGGGCGCCGTGATCATCAACGCGACCACTATCGACAGTTCCACCACGAGGACATCATACCCCGGGGCTCTTCTGGCAAAGGGGATCAGCGTTGGTGGGATAGCCGCGCCATCAACCCCGATTGGTGGCGCTGTGCTCGCTGCCTATCACGCGTAAAGGTTAGGGACTCTGGCTACACTTGCCAGAGATGCAGGATAAACTGTGAGCCAGAGAGACAGTACTACAGAACAACTACATAGCCTGGCTTGGCTTGCAAAGCCTAGCTCGGTCCAAATCTGCTCCTCGCCCTCAGCTGAGTTCGTTCTGCTTATGGATGGGGCCGGAAGATGACCCAAAGTGTACCCGATCCAGAAAAACCGAATCAGCCATATCATAGCTCTGCGGATTCCTCGGCACTCTTCGCACATACCTGCCATCTTTTCAACATCTCACTCCTATTCACCCTGAACTTGAGAAAGAAAAAAGAAAACCGAGAAAAAAAAGTTATTATCAAACGGCGGGAACTCGAGAAAACGTCAGCAATCACTCCATCTTATTGTCAAAAGTACAGACTCTACTATAAGACTATTCCTTTCTGGGATTTTTGGCGTTCAGACATAAGCTGCGTGTGGACGAACTACGACATTACGTACATTATACCGGCAGGCATTCTGTGTGTGGGGGAGAAACTAAACTTTACGCCGCAACACCGCAGCCTGCCATTAGACACCATGAAGATGAAAAATAGCCGATGTTCGACAGGGTGGCCAGCCTACCACTTTATTTCATTTAATGCTCTTCGTTGGTCTTGTTTTATTTGATTCTCTCCATCTTCTCTTCGCCTTATTCCCGTGTTCTCCCTCCCTTTTTTCCCCCAACATTGGTAGGCCTTGGTAGGCCTTGGTACCTTTCTCATCTCAAGTTATCGTGATCATCTTACCCTGTCGACACCATTTCAGTCCGGCAGGAGGGCCTACTCTCACTTATCCTTTCCTTCTACATTTTTCTGTATCTCCCGTCCATTTAGCAGACAGGGAAGCTTATCTGTTTCGCTGCTTCAGGCGAAACTGGTGATTTTATGCCGTACATCCTGCATGGCATGTTCCTTCGCTGACGTTTCATGATTATGTCACGAGGTGGAGGCGAAGGAGCCGATGCAGACGCAAGGCAATGCAGGTTGTATGTCTGATGTGTAAGATGGAAGAAAAGTGGAAAAACACCCAACTTCCACACAAATATAATAGACGGACTAAGGGGATAGACTGCGTCGCTACGTTTATGACTATTTTAAATTCCTATTTCTTCTCGCCCTTATTCACATTCATTTCTCCCTGTTTGCCTGTCACCTGCTTTCTCATATTCACGCGGGCGGGAACCTCAATTACTGGCGTTGTTAGGTGGGCTGAACGGTTTATTAGCGCGCATTCATTTCGAGGCAGGCTATGAAGCCCGATCAGTTGGCGTTGGCTGGGTTTTTGTTTTTTTCTACGTTCTATGCGGCTGCCTACTAAAGCACTTTGCTTCATTTTGGCGAAGGTGAGGGCGTTGTGTCGTTGCATTAGGCAGGCATTCGCTCGTCATTCTGGCACTTTGAGCAGGGGTGGGTGGCATTAATGCTTGACTCTATACCGGCAATACCCAGCGACTGGAATGCGATTTCGGATGAAAAGGGACGAGACGGGATGTTCGGGAAATATTCGTGGCACGCGACGACATGTCCGCTCGGCGCCCTGGTTGATCACGATCGGAATTATGAGGCGATGAAAGGTCTGCAGCAGGGTAATAACTGCGACTATTAAGTTGTTCGCTATTCAGGTCCTAGAACGTTAACGTTTAGGTATCTTTGCTGATAAGACCTATACTATTATCATTTGACTCAAGGCTTAGAATCATGCATTGAATACCTAGATAGCATGCTCTTTACATTGCGGACTTTCGAACCTTACTCCCTGTATGGAAATTATACGTGTCAACGTGAGAGGCGAAACTGTGCTTTTAATAATAGGTGATCGCTTCTGACCTACGCGTGCTTCAGAATAAGATGTCATAGTAATAAAGATTCTCACCACGAAGGATGATTAGTAACTTGCAATCGACGAATTAAAATAAGTTTGTGAGTTAAGCATCGCTTCAATGCTCGTAGTCTATTAAGCAACTAAGGATAAAACACGTTGTAACTCCCCCTCGTAAATATTGACATTTCGTAGCATCAGCAGGCACTAACCAGACGGTAGTCTCTGTTGCTATGCATCGTTTACCAGAATCTAGTTTCGTATGATGTCTGCAATGTCTTTTACGTTACGGACGACTGGTGCATTCAGTACTCTATAGTCTTCTTTATGATCTGAAGCTTCCACAAGCCGTCAGAGATAGTTGTCGTTGGAATTGATCAGAAGTTGATCGTAGAATGTTGCCACCTATTCAATCTAAGAGTCCTAAGTGGACATATGGAGCAATGTATACAATAGACTTCGGTGTCTAAACATCCTGAGAGTGGGATAGCAATGAATTCTTCTTTTTACAGGCGGGATGTGATGTCAAAGTGCTGCAAGGGCTTGAACTGGAACCCTCGCGAGTCTCTACTATATAAGTACGGTGGCGCTGGACCATACGTTAAGAGCACAACACGAATAGGGTTAAAGAGTGATCGCAACATATACCAGTACCTTGGTGGGTGTCAGACGCCCTCTCTCACCTGCGGCATTTTTTAATCAGACTGCACCCAGCAGTTCATATATCTAGTCATCCCACACCAACTATGAGATATTCGAAACGCGGACATAGAGTGAAACGTCTTCGAAAGATCCATATATGAAATCATTCTTTCAAATATATCTCCTCTAGGACTATACACTCAGTTTAATTAATGATGAATAAAGCGGTGTTATATGGTTTTCCACGGGACGAGGCCAAACTATTAGATAGTGATCTTACTTGTAGAGGATCCATTGGTAGAGTTATCTCTGGCTCTGCTTAGCCATGTATCTCGTCCACCTCCTTCCGGTTGGCGATACGGTCCTGACCGATACAAAGGGGATCCGTCTGAATGCATCCTAACCCTAAGATCCTGTCAGAAGGTAAGTGCCACAGAGTGAATAGAGAAAGTAGTAGTTAGGGCTCGATAGAGTAATTAATTGATTCCTGAACCTCCTAAATCAAGGGAGGTTCAGTCACTCATATATACAGAATCTACTAGTTCTACAACCTAGGATAGCCGTGAACTAGTTCCCTAACAGATCTTGATAATGTTCATAATGCATCTTAGAAAATGTGAGACCCATCAAGAATGATCTCTTGTTTATGCATATCTTGTGGGACTTAACGTCAAGATCTAAACAATGACTGACTGGTGCAGATGCTTGGTCCAAGAATCCGCCCTGCAAAGTTAATCTGGGCCTAACCTCCCTGACCTTGAGAGGAGAAAGAATATAAGAGTATTGGCAGTTGCTCACTGGTTCTAGAGTACCTATCGTATGGGTACACCGCAATCAAATTGATAATATCATTGGGCCTATGGTGAGTAGGTAACATCTGAATTCCACAGGTCCTTCCACCCGCGTAAGGTCGCTTGCTGAATAGCAGTCCAAAAAATCTGGATCGCTGATAAGCCCACGATGACTGCGGCATTGAAGATGCACTCAATGGGTTACACCTCTTCTGTAAGAGGGGTCCCCTAAGCTAGCCAATCACTAAGTCTCCGAGGTAGCAAGTGCACTATTCTATCAGATCTGCAGATTCATCGTCTCAAATAGAATAGCACATTTCAATGCCTTTATAACACTATATTTCACAAGCATTCGTCTGATATTAGTGAAATATGAGTAAACATAGAAAGACCAAGGCGCATAACATAGAGCCGAGGTAAGGGTACACATTTGACGTAATGCAGCCTGCTGTCATTCAAAACCGGAGCGAGGGGTAGAAGCGAGGGCCCAAGCATATTGTGATGGTATGTATAGTGTGAAGGCCAGAAACTTGAAGCATTGTTCAATTGGAAGCCAGTATCAAATTCAAATCGAATCCCAATTACTCGGTAGACTTCTCTACAGCCTCTCCAGTCTTCTTATCCTCAGCAACTTGCCCATTAGTTGGCTTATCAGCCATAGCCTCACTCTTCGTAGCGGAGATGCCGCCGGCTGCGACAAGCTTCTTGACTGCATCTACCGTAGCAGCGGGGCCGCCGGCTTCTGCAAGTAGAACTTTACCAGTCTTGTCCACTACGAAAACGCCACGCGTCGTGCCCTTTGGTGTCTTCTTAAGCCCAATGGCCTCAATCAAAGTAGCGCTTGGGTCGCAAAGAAGCGGGTATTGTAGATTCTGTTTAGTCTTGAAGGTAGTGTTCGCCTTGGGTGAGTCTGTGGAAAGACCATAGACGAGGAGTCCTTCCTTGGTGAGATCCGCATGGTAGTCCCGGAATAGACAGACTTGATTGGTGCCTGTGCATGCAATGAGATATTGACCCACGTGTAACTCCATCGACGTTTACTTACAACCTGGCGTTGATGCCTTAGGATACGTGAAGACTACGACGCCTGCCTTACTTTCGTCGACGAGGGCCTTGAGGGTCGTCTTTGCGCCATCATTGGTCTCAACTTCACCGCCAAATCCGTCGAGAGAAATGATGTCGCCGGCAACAGGCTTCCCGGATTTAGGTGAGCCGTTAGCTTCGGTGGCTTTTACGGCGGCGGCTTTGACGGTTGTTTTAACCTTGGCCGCTGCCTTTGAGACCTTGGACTGTTTCTTAGCAGGCGGCTCGGGTACAGGCGCTGGCGCGGGCGCCTTGCGCTTCCGAAGCTCGACGGGCATTACGAATGGGAGATGGAGCTTAGTAGTACGGAAATTTGGGGAGATATTAAGATTATGTGATCCAAAAAAGACGATTAACGTAAGGTATAGAGGCAGAGAGGTTGTAAGCGGGTGGGTTGGAGCCGTGTACGATGAGATGAAAAGGAGGAGAAAGCTGGGTGCACGTCGACGAAGTCTCGACGAGGTCAGCAGTAAACAAGCATGCTGGGCGGGTTACAGGGGGTTCTCTAGCCTGGGGAAGAATGCGAGGTAGGAAGTGGGAGGTGGGCGATGGGAGATGGGAGAGGTGGCAAGACAAAGTGCTGGCCG
The DNA here is from genome assembly GCA_007182795.1 of Xylaria flabelliformis. NCBI lineage: Eukaryota > Fungi > Ascomycota > Sordariomycetes > Xylariales > Xylariaceae > Xylaria > Xylaria flabelliformis. The sequence goes on along the minus strand of VFLP01000007.1, from coordinate 213,021 downwards.
CAAAAGAAAGATCTGGGGTTGGAGGGAACGATGGTGCCGGTCGCACAGGAGAGTTCAGGTATTGCGTATTTCAGTTCGGTTCGCGTTTCGCGTCATGCTGGTCGCCCAAGTCAGCCAAAGAGAAAAGGAATCAAATAACGTGACATCCGGGGAGACGCTCAAAACAGCTTGAGCTTGGGGTGGTGTTTTGAGTCTGTAGGCCCGGGTGCTCCCATGATCCATCACCCAGCAGGAACTGCAGCTGGGCCGGACCGTATATCCACTGTGCACTGCACTACGCGGCACTACGCACTACAGTACGCTCCCAGAACTTGTCCTGAACTTATGGACTATCATAGCGCGCTATGAAAGGGCAGAGAGCGTGGCTAGGCCTGTTCGGCCGGGCCGCGGTTGGGAGGAGTGGTAATGATTATCATATCAAGAGACGAACGAGCTAGCCTTAGCATCTAATAAGGTTACCATATTACACCTAAATGATAAGGGCAGGGGGGTCACTGGTATTAATATCTGACTAACCAAGACTGGACGGGCTGGAGCGCTGGTTCTGGTCGTGGAAATGGAATACGCGCTCCAAGTTATATAAGTACCAAAAGGTAGGTAGCGTAAGCAGGCTAACTTGGTAAAAGCAAAATCAACAACGGGAGACTACCCGTGCGCCTTGGAGCTAAAGCTACCAGGTTAGACTGATGGACAAATGATAGGTAATAAGATTGTCTGCTCCCTCATACGATGCCACCACTCCTTCGCACTACACCGTATGCTGTCTGTCCTGTGAGCCAACATAGGGGTCCAGGTCCAGTCTCCTTTTCTACACTCGTGTCCCAACTGGAGAACAACAACTGAATGTTTCTGAAGTTTGAGGTTGATCTCATTCGACGATCTAATCTTTAAATGCCTAATTATGATGTTGATTGGAAGAAAGACCGAGTCGACTAACAGAGAGGTCTAGAAAGGAGGCCCTGATATCAGCGAATGAGGCGATGCGATGCGCGTCGCACCCCATGGCCGCGAGTTTCCTTGAGCGGCGACGAAACAGGCCATCTGAGTACCTTCCTGTATTGCCGCTGGCTAATTAATTCTGTCCGAGTCTAACGGACACGCAGGTGCGAATATGCACAATAACACAAGCTGCCTTCCAGATTGGTGGTTGTCCTTCTCCAGGATGATTTCTTGGTGCAGTCTGAACGAACCTCGTCCCTTCTCGTCTCTGCTGGGACGAGCAAGCAAAGCTTCCCTACTGAATGAATTCAAGACAGCAAAGGTAATCGACGAGTTCGCGAATTAGCGCACCGTGACTAGGTAGATGATTCAACCGACCAAGGTAGCATTCATTCTTAGTGAAGTGGCGTGGTTTTATGGCCGTGTTGCTGCTCTCGGCAGCACCGCAGAAGCGCAGCACACAGCATAAGAAACAAGGACCGGTAGAATGCGGGGGGTTCCCCTCACTTTACTGCCTATTACCCTAGAATTTGGACTCCAAAAGCCTAGGTACCCACCCCTAGGTAGGTAGGTAGGTAGATTTACCCACTACCCACCCCCACCCCACCTATAGCCGGACAGAACAGAGCGATCGCAGCCCAGTGTGACCTCACCCGCGGCAGTACCCCAAACAGAACCCCAAACACCCGCCTTGCTGGGAATACAACTGCCAATTTGGACAGCTTGCATCCATCCCCCGCCTTCCGACTGAGGAACCCGTGACTGAATTCAGCATTTGTCGCGGCCGGCCGGGCTATATAGCGAGGGGCACGCCAACGTCGACACAGAAGACATCCGTAGAAAGTCTCAGCTCGCCGCCTACTGTCTGGGTTTTGATAGGGCAGATCGCATGTTCGACCAAGGCCGGTGGCTCCGTCATCGGCGATCCCAGACCCTCATAGCTTGATATCGTCCTTTTTTTTTTTTTTTTTCTGCTGCTCTTATGCTTTCCGCCTCGGCAATCTAGGTTTCCGATCGATTTGCTAAATCAGTCATTGTGGCCTCAAGCTAGTGTGCTGCAATCTTGCATTTTGTCTGCAGAGGCGCACGGACAAGCTTCGACAGATGCGCTACATGTTCGCATTGTAGGTTGAACCTCACAATCGCTACCTACTTGCAGCACACAGATACCCGAAGTCCGCCGTCCTTTAGTCCGTTGCGGATCCAGCAGCCCGGACTACAATCCTCGATACCCATTGGCTTCCTCGGCTGCTAGCAGCATCCTTCGTCGGTCTGTACCTAAACATATAGCTTCCTCAGCCCTCTCGCCACCATGAGTGCTACCGCTGCTCGTCTCGTCCGGCCATCCGCCTTGCCTAGATCGGTGCGTCCGCTCTTCCGACAGTCACCCATTGCTGTCGCTAGGCCCGCTGTACCTGTGGCTTTCTTTCACCACACCAGATACAACATGGCGCCCAAGATCAAGGTCAAGAATCCCGTCGTCGAATTGGACGGAGATGAGATGACCAGAGTCATCTGGAAGGACATTAAAGACAAATTCATCTTCCCATATCTTGATATCGATCTCAAGTACTATGATCTCGGTCTTGAGTACCGTGACGAGACCAACGACCAGGTCACCCTCGATGCTGCTGAGGCGATCAAGAAGTACTCTGTCGGTGTCAAGTGCGCCACCATCACTCCCGATGAGGCGCGTGTTGAAGAGTTTAAGCTCAAGCAAAGTAAGCCAAGCCGCTTCACAATACGTTTCTTTTCTATACTGCTACCGTTACCGCCGCTGCCGTCATCACTGCAATCATGGTTGCATGGCGTGTGTCGGCAGCATCCATGACCACATCCATGACCCCGCACCCCCTCCGTTGCATTCTGTCGCACAGGCCCCTGGCTCTCTCGTACTAATGAATACAACCGCGGATCACTCCCTACATGCTACTCGCCGCCTACTAACCCGTCGTCCGTCCTTTAGTGTGGTTGTCTCCTAATGGTACAATCCGAAATGCGCTTGGTGGTACCGTCTTCCGCGAACCCATTGTCATTCCTCGCATTCCTCGACTGGTACCAGGCTGGAAGAAGCCCATCATCATCGGACGCCATGCCTTCGGCGATCAATACCGAGCCAAGGACCGTGTCATTCCGGGTCCCGGCAAGCTGAGCATGGTCTACACTCCCGAAGGAGGCCAGCCCGAGGAGATCGAGGTTTACCAGTTCAAGCAAGGTGGTGGTGTCTCGCAGACGCAGTATAACACGGATGAGAGTATCACCGGCTTCGCGCACGCCAGTTTCAAGCTCGCCCTCGACAAGGGTCTACCGCTGTACATGAGTACTAAGAACACTATCTTAAAGAAGTACGACGGAAGGTTCAAGGATATCTTCCAAGAGCTGTATGATACACAGTACAAGAAGGAATTCGAGGCCAAGAACATCTGGTATGAGCACCGTCTCATTGACGACATGGTCGCCCAGATGATCAAGAGCTCTGGTGGATACATCATGGCCTTGAAGAGTAAGTCGCCCAACTTACGCATTGGACAATTTTGCACGCTAACTTGCAATTAAAGACTACGACGGTGACGTTCAATCTGATATCGTGGCTCAGGGCTTTGGCTCACTCGGCCTCATGACCTCGGTTCTCATCACACCCGATGGTAAGACATTCGAGTCCGAAGCCGCTCACGGCACCGTGACGCGACACTATCGCGAGCACCAGAAGGGCCGTGAGACCTCCACGAACCCCATTGCCAGCATCTTCGCCTGGACCCGCGGCCTGATCCAGCGTGGCAAGCTTGATAACACCCCTGAACTCGTCGCCTTCGCCGAATCCCTCGAGAAGGCCTGTATCGATACGGTAGATGTCGACGGGATCATGACCAAGGACCTGGCCCTGGCTTGCGGCAAGACGGGTCGCGAAGACTACGTCACCACTACCGAGTACTTGAACGCCGTTGAGAAGCGAATGAAGGATACCCTCAAGGAGAAGCTATGAGTACCTATCTCGGCGCCCGGTCTGGTCGGCATCGGCCAAGCTCGCAAGGCCATTATTCGAAGAAACGCCCTCTACTAGATTTAGAAGACAGCCACCGTCGCAACTCCAGACTCGCATATCACTAGTATTTCTCCCTGTCTGTCTTTTGGCGCATAGATAGCATTTCTAGCACGAGGCGCGCCTAAAGAGGAGCTAGATTCTTGTCTCTTCTGGTTTTTGTCCATGTTGAGCATAGATAGATGGCTTTTCACTTAGTCGTATTTCTATCTCAGACAAGATCCAAACAACTACTATGTATACGGATCGCGTATTCAACTGTCTATATAGAGTCGTATATATGATATCCCCCTTTTCGTGGACTCTACGTGCATATGGTCTTTTGTCGACGCTGAGTATTGAGACACGAATAATAAAAACAACTTAGTCTTTGTCGTTATATTTTTCTTGTTAGCCTTCCCTTTATTCCTTGGTGATAAGCTGAAAAGCCCAGAAAATAGAGCATGCGCGATGTAGTTACCATGTTGGTAGTATTTCTTCGATCTTCTATATGTTATGTTTTCCTGGGATCTGATTTGTCCATTCTACGTATGACCACAACTTCTAACTAGCAAAACTATGATAGAAGTGTACAGCCTCGCGTTACACAACTATCTAATGTGGTGCTCGGACAGCGAAACTGTCCAAGCAAGCAATAACGCAGGTAGGTAACAAGAAAGGGATATTCCGCATCAAGGGTATCAGAATTGGAGGGTGTGCAAAGGCAAGGGCTCTGCCACACGTTGTCATAGGGAGACATAGTCATGCTATAGTATTAGATGGATGTTCTTGATAGCTGGGGAAAACTTGACTATACAAAGAGATCTCGAAAAATGCTCGTTGCTATCAGAAAAAACATGTTCACACCATTTGTCGAGAGCGCCCTTTCAGAGTCAACCGCATGTGCTACGTCAAAGTTCACTACCATCGTATAGGTACACCTTGTCACTTCTGTCTAAGACGTAAGATACATGGTCCAATCAATACGCGTATATTCCCGGCTCCCTGCTTTGTCAGGTCGTTATGGCGTATAGTAAGTAGTCTGTGCCTTGACTAAATTATTTAAATGTCCAGGAATGTTTCCCATTCTGGTTGAAGTGAGGGTAGATGGTACACTCCTTCTTCTTCTTCTTCTTCTTTTAATCATCCTACATCTACTGTTTTACCACGTACTTGTACCTGTCTCGACTCCGATTGGCAATTCTCATTCTCGCTTCTCTCCTCCGTTATCATCTCAACATGGAGAGAATCCGCAAGACTTGCGGAAAAGCTTCGTCGCAGCTCCAAAGATGTTCCAAGTACACTATATTGTATTGTTCTCGAGACTGCCAAAAGGCCGACTGGGAGATGCATAAGAACATCTGCGGCACACAGGCACCCGAATGCCGAAAAACAGAACGCGTGTGAGGGACATGCTTGCTGTGGACTCCTCGCAATGGCATGACCTCGGCCGTACCATCGACAGGAACGACATCATGGACTATTACGGGGATCTACGAAGTCCAATCCAGCTGCGGCTGTTAGGTTTGGCAGTCCTCCGTCGTGGAATCGCCTCGAGACAGACGTATGCTCTGATGGAAGCACTACGAATTAGAACTAACGACTCGAGGAGTCTGGGGCACCTCCTTAGGGGATTAGACCTAGATGTCGATAAAACCTCAGACATAGCTTCGCGTTCATTGAAGATTGTTTTGTTTGTTATGGATTGTGTATCTAGCTTCTCTAAAGACGAACTTACCAATCATAAGAATCTTATGATTCGCCTCAGAACTTCTGTCCGCTGCTACATGATGTAGAAGAGTTGATCGACAAGGCCAAGTTTGATAAACTGATCTCTTCATCATCAACTTGATATGCGTTGATACAGAACAGAGCTGGAACCACCGCTCTCTACCGCCTAATAGCTTATTGCGGCAGTGTAATTATAGCTCAGAGAAAATATTTATTTATACAGTGTTCAATTTACACGTATGAGCTCTTTTTCATATAAGGTAGGTTGAAGAAGGAAGCAATGAATCCCGACGCCACAACTCCCGTACCCGAGCCTTGAGTGTCATTTTCGATGCCAGAACGCAACATGAGATCAAAGAAAGGGGGTATCATTTATCCATTATATCCAAACCATTTAACGCCGCCGACTTCCTCGTCACAGGTGCCAATTTTATAGCGCCAGAAATTAGCTCCCTCGCTTGTCTGCACTTAATACGTTGTATTTCCCTATGGCCTAAGCAAGGTTCTTTTGGACTTCATGTTTCAAAGTTAGTTTTTCTCAGGTGGCATCGTGCTCGGCGCATTCTCCGCCGTGACGCCACTATAAGCAGGACGGTCTGACGGTCCTGTTAGAGACTCGGCCATCGCCTCGTCGTAGCTCGGTGGCGCGTCCTCATACGCCGGAACATTATCCGGCCCTAGCTGCGGCGGATACAATGGATCACTAGGCCTTGACGGGATCGACGGACCACCATTTGCGCTCGGGCGAGGCGGAGGTCGCGGGGCTGGTATATTGCCGTTGGCGGGGCTAGCGACATTGACACCTGCGCCAGCAGTAGTCGTGGCCGCTGTAGAGAGCAGGGCAGCAGGCGGCTTAATACCCGAGTAAACCTCGATCTTGGACATGGTTAATGGGAGCGATATGATCTGTGGCAACAGGCCGCTGCTTTTCCCGCCCCCTGGCAAGCCCCAGCTCAAGCTAAGCTTCATCTCAAGTTCATACCGCCGCATGAGATTACAGGTTCTAAAGGAGGGCGCAACCGTATTGGGGAGTCGCTGTGCTGCCCATAATGTGTTCGGGACTTCAAACTCGGTGTCCACTGGATCGGTAGGCGATCCTAGTGCTATGGAGAGATTGAGCGCCGACACTACGATCCATCTAGTCCGCTCGACCTTTTCTAGATTCGCTACACGCACGTGCGTATAGCCGACTAACGCAATCTCGAGCGCCGTCAGGTGAACCTGTTCTTGCGCTGGCAGGAGTTTCTTCGCAATCAGGCGCAGAGGAACTGGTTCGTTGCATGTCAATATGGAGGGGAACGGTAGTCGTGCAGATATCTCGACCGAGGGAGGTGTCTGTCCCGCTCCATTGGGCAAGTTGGACGGCTTGCTGCCAAAGAAAGATCTCCGACCCGAGAGTGGGGTGCGCGGCTTGAAGGCGAAGGGGCGGCGGGCAAAGGCCTCCTGCTTCTGTGAGTCTGGCCGAGGTGGCTCGATGGGCAGGAATTTGAACCCGAGCTGATAGCGCCAGTTCTCCTTGAAGATGCCCGGCCGTTGGATCGTGACCTTGATGTAGTACCGTATCTCGGCTTCCTGGGGGAAGCCGGTGAGCGAAGGGGGTAGCGTAGACTTGACATGCGCCAGCATCAACTGCTTTGCTCCGTCCATGGTGCGAAAGCCCTTGCCTAGAATGCCTCCATTGCCAGCGCCGCCGACGCCGCCGACGCCCATGACGGCGCTAATGGCTCGGGCATCGTGGCAGATGTTGTTGAGCGGGACCTTGAAGTTGAACTTGAACTCGTGCATGCCCGGCTGGAACGACAGCGCAACACCATCGTCGGGGTACACCTGAAATACTCTGTAGAGGACTTTGTGATTCTCGGTCACGCTGTTTGCCGGCCCGTTATACTCGTCGCGGCGCTCGGGCTGGAGGGCCAGGGCAGTGCGGGACTCGCCCTCCAGCTTGACTATGATATTGCCAATGGTTTCGGGGCGGTTGAGCACCACGATAATACGGCCACTAACGAAATCGAGGTTCGTGTAGAATTCCGGAGGTTTATCAAGCGCGATCCGTATAGACATCTTGCTGGTGTATGGGCTGGTAACGGGTATGTTGTCGATACGGCCTGGTGGTGGTACTGATGGTACTAGTTAAGAGTGAACAAAGAGCAAGTAGATGCGGCCATGCACTATAAATAACAAGAAGTAAGGCCTTCGGTACGCCCTCTTGTCTCGTCGTGCGCCGAGCACAGAGCCTCGGCCTCTCGTGGGTTGCGGGTAGGGCGGATATATATGGGCAGATGGGGGTCACTTGGACGATAGGTCGTGCGGTTGGATGTGGAACTGTATCGTAGGCGCCCGGCAAGACTAGAATAGAGACTGGGAGTATATATAAAATTGTTTCTGCGTCTGCACTTCAGTCCAAGTCATTACACAGGCGTAGGTATTGATATACATCCTATTGGAAAACTACACATGGCAGCCTGGACGTGGGAAAGGGACGCGCTGCGAAGCACCGCCGCAGCGACGACCTAACTTCGAACACCAGAGCGCCGACACGGAACAGTGGAGGGGCCCGCACGTCATAGCCCATCGTCGTCACTGTTTCATAAGCAAGAGTGGCTCATCCGCGCCTTATCGCTTATCGGCAAAGCTAAGAACCAGGCTGTCTTCTTTACAGTACGGGCACTGTAGCTTTTGAATCTCGGTTCGGTTCAAGACAAAGTTCGGTTCGACCGCCCCATCTCTACACTACCGCAACAAGTCAGTCGCCAACAACAATCGATTATTTCGTACAAGTCCTACATCGAAGAAGGGGCTTTTACAACAGCCGAGAGCTCCATTGCCGCCCCCTGCTTCCCTCTCGCCTTTCCCCAGCATAATAAAAAAAAACAATAATGCGAACTATGGCTACCTTATGCAAGCAAAACACATAGCTGCAACGGCGATATTGGCTGCTACTTACTCAGCTGAGCAATCACACCGTAAATAAGACAGTTGTGGTTGGTTCAGGCCGTGGAATGAGATGGCCAGTTCCACTTATTATCTCCACGCTCAAGAAAAGTAGAGTAAGGATGAACCTGCTCGGCACGTTTCCGAACGAAAGCCCTACCTACTGCGTCTATAAAGCTTCGTCCACCTTGGCATACTTCTGGGCTGGTCCGCTACGATACTCAGATCCAGCTTCTCGGCTTCGCTGGATGACCTCCCTTTCGAGCGGTTAGTCGTCAATTGGACTACCCAGTAGTTTGTGGGGAGATTATGCCTGCCGGCCGGAATTGCCCGAGTTGCTTACACTACGATTAGTGTACTAGTAATACTGCATGTATACATAGTAGTAGTAGATTGGCGTCAAACATACGCAGGGTTGTACTGTATCTTGGCCAAGTCAACTAAGGCAGATGATGCTTTAATTAGCCCAGCTGGCTGGGGGTGATCAACCACTCCCAAGCCAAGCCACAAAATCCTCAAGTTCGTTAGCTTGTATAAAACAAATCTGAGAACGCGTGCCGGCACATCGCGGGGAACTAAACCAGTTGGGCGTCTTTTGCGTTGAAGAGGCAGTACAAGTAGACAGATCATGGAGGCCTCGCAGCAACTTACTGTCTCGCTAAGGGTTCGCCTACGCAAATCGCGGCATGGCTGTCGGACATGTAAGCAGCGAAAGATCAAGGTCAGAGAGTGCCCCTTTAGTCTGTGGCCATCCGCGAGCTCATCTATATTTCAGCAACTGACTTCAGGGCCCCCGGCCATATATAGTGCGATGAAGCGAGGCCGGTGTGCGGCAACTGCGCGAAGAGATATTTTGATATTGACAGATGTGACTATCCATCGGTCCCGACGCCTCGACGGAGGCACAACCGGGAACCGTCGAGGAGTGATGCTGACACATCCGTCATTCGGTTCAACTCGAGCATGCTGCCCCCAAGCATAACAACGCGACCGACGGGAGTGTCTACCAATCTTGGGCAGCGGCAGTTCGAAATGCGACTGATGTACCACTATACGCAGTTCGCGGCCTTGGAGTTGCCAGCAACCTACGGGTATACGAGCAAGGAACTCTGGCTGGAGAAGGTGCCTCAGATGGCGTTCGAGTCAGATTTGTTGCTCGACTCGTTGTTGACCGTCGCGGCTCTGCACATGCAAGACCTCTTCCCTGATGAGTGCAACAGGCTGGGAATCGCTGCAAACCATTATCTCGACCGAACATTAGCGAAGCATCGGTATTCACTTGGCTGTATCGACAGAACCCTCGCGGAACCATTGTTTGTGACCGCCTTCATGCTGTGCATCACGTCCTGGCAACTTGCACACCAAAGGTCGCTAGCGTCGGACACGTATCAGATTCCCTCGGGTGTATTTGCCTTAGTTCGCGGGTGTTGTGCTCTTCATAGACAGTACGATGGTTATCTTTCCCAAGCAGGTTACGACCCGCAGGCCATCTGGTCACTTGCCCCGAGTAAGGACATCATACAAGCCGATCATCCACTCTTGTACGACGTACAACAAGATATAGAAATGCTATTAGAAGCGTTTCATGTCAACACTATGCCGGCTGACGAAGCTTATGTCTATCAAGACACTGCCGATTGTGTGGTCAGTTTGTATGTGGCATTAGCTCTGAAAATGGATCATACCATTCTCCAGAGACTGGTGTTCACGATGGCAGTTCGAATGAAATCTCGATACGGTAAGTGGACCCAGATCTCTTCTTTTCACTTCATGATGGCCACGTATCATGGAGGATCCCTTACTTCATACATATCTACTTTGGGAGCCAACGACTAAAACCAAACTCTGAAGTGGCAATGCTAGAAGCCGGCGAACCACTGGCCCTCGCGCTGTATGCTCGCATATTGACCGTGTTGGGGTTTATCGACCATCTGTGGTGGAGCCGTGGTACCAACGATCGTGACGTCCTGCATTACAGTATAAATGGCATCTCCAATATGATGCCCTCACAGTATTTGTGGGCAATGGAGTGGCCACTGAAGGTTGTAGCTGGAGAAATTACATTCACAAGCGAGTCAAAATACGCTGCTTCCGATTACGAAGATTAGCCGCCTAGCGCGCGCCTTTTCCCTAAGAGATGGAGATTAGGAAAATGAAACCCAGAATACCGCAGCAACCAATAATTCAGGCTACAGGTATTGTATTCTAGGCCGTTGTTCGCGTATTTCAACTAACGATCCAAATAGCTGGTATAATCAGCTTTGGATAAGTAATACCCAACAATACTGTTACTTGGAAGATATGACCATACAGACATGAGTAGTAGACACACATCATGATGACTGCACGACTGTCCGGATTCTCTACACAAATTCCAATTTCAGAGCCACCACCTAGAACTTCATTGCCTAAAGCATTCCGCTTCCCCTGTCAAGGACACATGTTCTATTGATAACAAGCATTCACAAGAGGAAGAGGCTATATATATGATATGAGCGCTGGGTGGGGCATGAGTATTTGTAGACCTGTCTCTAACGGATAACTCCCGCCGTTCAGGGACCACCCTACCCAGCAACGGCGGCAACTTCGCAGGTCGATAGTAGCGTTTATTGGACCTTCGATAGTTCGGAAAGTTTTTCCGGTTATTAAAAACATAATAATAACGAATCGATCAAAAGGAAGATTGTCACTGTCTAAACCGCCTGCTTGAGGACTATATGTATCACGACTATCTGAGGCAGTTATCTCTCTGATCGGCTGTGTGGAGCTGGTACTCCGACTCCGATCTTCCCCGCAGAATTATCGACGGTGGGAATTTGATCTACCAATTCGAGGAGAGCGCCCGGAAACATGATTCCGTAGCGGCGTCCCGTCTGGACTCATTTATGAGCACTGCTTCCCCGCGTTGGAGCAACACCACGATTCGAAAACAATCGCATACCGGCCAAACGTGCGTAAACATCACAATAGAGAACGAGATCCTGAACCGAAGAACCGTTATCATGTCCACGACCGAAACGGTAGCTAGCAAGACGGCAATCGCCGTTCCCGCGCATCTATCGGCGCCGAGCAAGGTCACAGTGAATGGAACACAGAGAGACGAGAGCCCGGCCCAGATCCAAGTAATCGGTACGACAAAGAGTGGGAAAAAGCTGAAAATCAGATCATACCCGAAATTCGAGAAACTCGAAGATGAACGCCTGTACCGGAAACAGCATCTTGCCGCCGCCTTTCGGGTTTTTGCTGATCGTGGCTTCGACGAGGGAGTTGCTGGCCACATATCTGTATGCATTCCCTGAGCCATTCTCATCTCGCATAAACAAATATTAGAGGATAAAATTCCCTTTTCGAATCAGAATAGTGTCTGAAAGCCTCTTAAATTGTCTGAAAGCACACTTAAGGGGGTAGTAACTAACACCAATTCAGGTGCGAGACCCGATCCTCACCGACCATTTCTGTGAGACTCGACCTGGCTTCCGTATTATTCATAAAGTATCCAGATGGGATATACTAACGAACCAACACAGGGCTCAATCCCCTCTCGATGCACTTTTCACTGATCAAAGTGTCTGACCTCATCCTGTGCGATGAGAACGGTAACGTCGTGGAGGGCAATGAGCCCATCAACGCCGCCGCCTTCGCCATTCATTCACAGATCCACAAGGCGCGTCCCGACGTGACGGCAGCATGCCATGCGCACAGCGTACACGGGAAAGCGTTCTCGGCGTTCGGGCGGGAGCTCGAGATGCTAACACAGGACGCGTGCCGATTCTATAAGTCTCATGGCGTGTATCGGGACTTCAGGGGTGTGGTGGTAGACGAGGAGGAGGGGCGGCGGATCGCCAGCGCGCTGGGGAATGGGAAGGTTAGTCGCCAGAGTTTTTTCTATTTCCCCTTTTAGCATGTATTGAAATACGAATTGCTTCTACAGATACATTCTGCTCTTGCTATTCCTCCCAAACTCCTGAGTAGTTCTTATTACAAGCGGGTGTTACTAACTCCAATGGTATATATAGGCCGCGATTCTCCAGAACCACGGAATTCTTACCGTGGGCCAGAGCGTGGACGAGGCGGCCTTTTGGTTCCTCAGTCTCGAGAGGACGTGCCAAGCTCAACTCCTCGCTGATGCGGCAGCCGCCGGTGGTTATGAAAAGAAATTCATTGACGATGAGGAGGCTGCATATACGGCAACACAGGTTGGCGGGCCGGAAAAGGGCTGGCTGGCATTTCAGCCTTGTAAGTTGCCATATTCTTACACATGTGACTGTATTTTGCTTGTTTGTTGTCTTCTTATGCCAACTTCCGTCACTGACTATCATCTAGATTTTGATGAGCAGCTGGCGAAGACAAAGGGAGATTTTCTCGATTAACGCCTATAGACTCTCGAGAGTTTGGTATTTCTGGGTCCTTCATCAAGTCACGCTGATTGGTATTATCTGAAATGTATTATATTCTCAACTTGAGTAACTGGTGCTATTCTGCCTTTTGGATAGGCAAATATCAATACTTTCCAATATATCAAAACTTTATACTTCGAATCTAGGCATTTATGAGCACAACTTTACCACCTCAAGCGACCACCGAAATGATTTTAGTAAATGTTCTCCGGCTAGCAGTAGGCTAGCGAGCCAACCATCATGGTGAGCCACTATCGGCGGACTTCGGAGACCGAAGATTCGCGATAGTGACACTGACGTGTAATGGGGCTATATTAGGTCGGTTTATAATGTTGTAGAAAATCAAAGTAGTTACTGTGAGGGGCTTTCCTCATACACTGTAGCTCGAACTTCCCGTACACGTTGGAGGATATTCAATTCTGCAATTGCCTCTTCAGTGCATGTCGCCATGATGTTGGAGGCCTCGGCTTTGGTTAATGCGATAATTTCTCTCGGTCTCGTCAGCATTAGTATTGTATTAATAATATACGTGGCCCCGTAACATCACATATATCAAGGCGACACCAATGCGTACCTTACGTACCTCGGCCTGTCCCGCGGCTTCTGTCCAAAATGGGGAACGACAAACGGGGAACCATCCGGACGTGCAGAGAAATTTTTGAACCGGACAAATTCTAATACACCAAGATTGGCTGCGAATTGGTGTAAAGGTTTTGATACTTAATAGCTTAAGTTGGGTTAGTTCTAGATGTGAGGCATGAATATTGAGTAGTGCTCCCCAAGCATACAGTTCAGAATTGTTCGATAATCATCCTTACGCGACAAGAACATGCCCGAATTGCAGCTAAAATGCCGATGGATGCACCTTACATTTCTCTAAGACGGAATAAAGATCCATTGAATGTCTGTTGCGTATTCAAATCGTACAAACCATTGCATAGTTTATCTGTTTAGGGACCATGCCTCATATAGCAGGAGCCGCAACTAGGACTTGAATAGGGGCCTGTACTCTTGTAATCGTCAATAAACAGGATGATCAACTGAGCATTATGCTTCACGCCCTCCTTATTAGTTTGCAAGTTGTATGTTGGAATATTGTATCATTATCTAGTATTCCATTCGAACGTCTATACAGAGACTACAGGACAGCTACGAGCTCGGCAGGACTTTCCAGCGGCATTCTGTTAAAGAGGATGAGGATCCTTGTCGCTTACTAGTTAGTCTAAACATCTATATGCACGCATCGGGGCGTTTAATGAACTCGTCCGTTCTTCGTCCGACAGGATTTTATAGTTCCAGAGCCATTCATGTTCAATGCGACACCAACGTGTTTCATATATGGCCAGTGCTCAACAACTGCCGGTGGCATTCGGTAGTCATTGATCGTGAGCATCTAGCTTCAAGTTAAACTGAGTAGCGCTCCCTCGTGCAAGACTATGGTGATAGTATATGGTCACTAAACCCAAGCTAACGATGCTCCAGACTGCCCCGGATGGTGAATATTAGCACTATCGACGGCAACAATCCAACGGGTTGGACCATGTAAACCTGTCAGTGTCCCTAGTAATAATGACAGCAGGTTTGTTAAGATAGGTACCCTGAAGACCTCATTGGTGGGAAAGAGATGGGACCGTCACATTACTTAAAATATCTCTATTTGGGGAATACGAGGCTAAGTCACGTCCATAACATGTCCGTAATTATGCACGGCTACTTTTCGGCAGGACCAAGAGCTACTGCGTAGACAAAGTGTTCCCCGTTGCACGGCAGGATTAGTATACATGTACATGAGACCACACTATGCTTAAATAAACGCTACTAGCGCACATCATTGTCTATTTGGGAAACATATGCGGGTTCATGAAACCTTTAGTTCATGTCAAACTTTGCGGACTTCCCCGTTGAAGGCCTCACTTTTTGTTTTGTTTCTCATGCACCAAGCAAAGGTATGTCCAGCTGCTAAGATAGAAAGACAGAGCGTGTGATGGATCAAAATATGAATCTATTAAATTAGAAAACCATTGGCGGATTCTACGCTATAGTTTCTGTGTACGAACCATTCATAAGTGATAGGGGGAGAGAGAGAGGCTACGTCGCTGTCCTATTTGTAGATAATTGTTAACAAACCTTCAGTATATTCGCAAATACACGTAGACTTTATCAATTACTCAATTCCTTCTCTTGCTGGCTTCCATCTGCTTCAACTAGCTAGAACTTTAACTCTGTGCTGTACCCAATAGTCCACAGTAAAGAACACGGCTACAGTAGGCTAGAGATGCACAGAAGAACCTTGCTTGGTGGATATGAAGCGGTTGATCCACACTACCTCTTCTAGGAGGATTGCCGGTGCCAATAGTGTCATGATCCTCGTTGACCAGGAACTCCCCGGACAGTAGCTCAGGGCCGATACCTCTTTCACCCCTACTGCCTACTCATAATTCTATCCCCTGATCCTGCCTCGACGCAGTAGTCTAATTAAGTATGTAGTTGCAGCCATCTACTGCACTTAGTATACAAGCAGGCAGGTTGCTACAATATATTATGTCACACAACCATCTTCTGGACTAGCGAGTTGGTATCCTAGTAAATTTCATTCTTTCATTACTCACTTGCGCGCAGGCAGCGTTTACGCCGCTGCGATCAAGAAGTCTCAATTGAAATGTCCTATCATTGATAGTGTCGTCGCTGGCGTCGATGTGAATCTACTATATCTGAATAGGAGTTGTACACTCGTTTCAACCCACCATGGTTCATCCATACGAGCCACCGCCGCCTCTTCCAGCCGAGAATGGCGTCCATGTCTGGAGAGCGGCAGTTGTTGTGCCGATTGTCACCTTCTTCTTCGTCGCTGCGAGGTTTTATACGAGGCAGTGGATGTTGCGAAGGAACTTAACTATCGACGACTGTACGTCCCCTTTGTCCAGCCTGCTGTCATAGCATTTCCCTTGACTCACTCGCCGTATAGACATCATTGCCTTCACCATGCTTATCAGTATTGCACATGGCGTGACAATAGCTAATGCGACATATCATGGCATGGGCCTTCACATATGGCAATTTACGCCCGAGTTAAATTCAGAATATTATCTCTGGCTTGGCATATCGTCGCAATTTTATACCGTCGGCCTGGCTGGTTTCAAGAGCGCTCTGATATTCCTCTATCTGCAGACCTTTGGGCTTGTGAGCAAGAGATTCAGGATCGCCTGCTATCTTACGTTATTCTATACCCTGGGATACCTCACCGCCAACCTATTCATAGAATTTCTGGGATGCTGGCCGATCGCGAAGAAGTGGCAGCCCGATTTGGCTGGACACTGCATCAACCGGACTGCTGCGAACACGTTTTTCGGCATAGGCCACGTAACGAGTGATTTGATCATTGCGATACTGCCTCTGCCTCCGATATGGAAATTGACGTTCCCAACAACTCGACAAAAGATCGGACTGAGTCTCACGCTTTCTAGCGGGTTCCTGTTCGTCCTCCCCTAATCCGTGCGCTGTCGGCTTTCTTGTTACCTTACTAACAGACGATTTTAGTGCATGGGCCGTCGCTACCGTTCGTTATGTTGTAAGGAGTTCCCAGAGTAATGTTCTATTGTCTCGATAGCTGTTAGAGGACAGAGGCTCCTTCTAAGGTCTTGATCATGTCCAGAAGCTTCCGAGATAATTTTAATCACACTTGATGACTGACTCCGCGTATTGCAGATATCTACATATAACCAATTCACTTACGATCGAACCTGGTGGGCTGGGATCAGCTTCACGTTCTCGGTCCTCGAACTTAACACGGGCTTGATCTGCGCTTGTGTTCCAACTTTTAGCCCTCTCCTATCTGTTCTAGTTTCATCACGCGTCTCCAACTTCATTACGGATTGGACTACGCGCGCATCCGGAGTCTGGCATAACAGTTCCGAGAAACGGCCCTGGGACGAACTTGAATATCACGGCCATCTAACGGCCGAGCTGCGAGAGACACAGGGACGTGGCCTACCAGAAAGCAGACAATACAGCGAGGTGACCAATATCACCCCCGTTGTTTCGAGAGACATGGCAACCTTTAGTCCAGTTAGTCCAGATGATGATTTACCAATGTGTGATTTATCAGGTTTGCAAGCCCTCGCTGAGCGCGGGAGAATATAATGAATTTTAACATTTTCGTGTTACTGCGAGTGATTTATATTCAGTGATATATGCGACCAGGAATTTTGATTCAAATTCATTCCAGTAGGAAATCTCTCCAGCGGGAATAGACACAACCAAAACGCCGGAGCAGTATAATTTCACGTATCTTGTAGTTCCACATGCCAAGGCAATGAAACGAACTCGGGAGTTTTACGCACCCCGTACAAGTGTAGTTTCAGACTCAGCTATATATAGCTATCGCACATGTGGCAAAGCATAATAGGAACGCTACAGATACAGACCTCTTGGGCAGAATTTTGGGACTATAGATTTCAATAATTCGGCTACCGAATCAGCAGATGGTATATGGGAAATCTTCTTATCTAGCAGTACGGCCAGGGATGGGAGTAGAAAAATAATCTCTTCAGGTTTTGACATCTATACTGTCTTCGAAGAAATAACCCCGAACAAGTCAAGCAGTTACCAGTTGAAGGTATCTATATAGGCCGGGATAATTAGCAGGATGAAACGTTCGATCCAGATTCCATCCTGTATTATCGATCTGGAATATATTTTCAACACCCAGCTCCTATCTTGTGGCATATTCACGTGGCTCAACTCAGCAGCCCCCAGCATGATCACGATAGGGGGCTCACGAAACACTCAGCATCCATCTCTTTACCCTCGCCCCAGCGAAAGACCCGCGTGCCATAATACTGCCATCCTAAGCGGCGATACAGTCGAATAGCATCCTGATCCTTGATCAGAGCAAGGATGAGGAGCCGCTTTTCTTCGACGCGGGCCGCCTCCTCGACGGCACGTATAAGCATAGTGGCAGCACCGCGCCTGCGCGCTTCCGGATGCACGAACAGTCGCGCGAGTAGAGCGATGTTGGTGGTCGTGGTCTGGGGATGTTTCTCCAGCCATAGCGCCACGTTGAGGTAAGTTTCGCGCGCTTCGTTCATGGCGACGTGTCCGATGATTTCCCCGTCATCCTCTGCTACCCAGGCCCGGTCGTCCGCCTGTAGTTCCTCAAGCGCCTGGTCCACACCGCCGACGGGGTATCCGCTGTCGTGGTAGACGGCTTTGATTATCTCGACGCATGTTGGTAAGTCTTCATCTCTTCGGGGTCGTATACTGGCCATCGAAAAGGGAGACCAACTGAAACAGGATGTCGTTGAACACAAGTTTAAGCGAATCAGTAATTCCAAGCCTACAGAGGTAGTTAGAAGTAGTAGCGTGATTATTAAATTGTTGTCGGCGTTGTAAATGTTGTCGTGCACCAGGAGCTACCTTGCGGGGGAACCGCCTAATACTGCCTTAATGACCAGCAACCTGTGCCACATATACTTTGCCTTACGATGCGGCAAGTTCTCTCTCTCTTTGATTAATTTTATTATCTATCAATTCGAAAACGAGTAGCATTGACGTGGCGATAATTAGCCAAACAACCCAGCTCGATTTTTTTCTAGGGACGGGATGGTTCTTATAGAATACAATCATAAAAGCACTACCGTGAACCCCTTCGCCAGTACAGAGAAGAATGGCTGTGTAATGATTCCCAACTATACTGATAGGTATTACACCTATTAATCTCCACAACTGACTCGCTTAGGATACTATCTGCTGATATGTCCGCGTCGTATTGCTACCATCTATCTGGGTGGCCTGCCCAAGACTACTTGTACTAGACCTATTTACAAAGATATTCACAAGCTACCGCATCGTCTGTTGGGGCGAGCATGCTTTCGCGACGTAAATTGGCGCATATAAGGGATAACTTATGAAGCGCTCTGAGATCAATATGTACAAAATTACCTCTATCACCATCCGGATGAAACAGCAACACCTTCACGTTACAATAAGCGCTACTTCATACCTCTGAGCAAAGCGAAGAAAAACGTGAACGCAGTCGTACGCTCGTATGAGAAGGCTCTAAAATAGGAATGCGTATATTTGGAATATTGGCTCCTAGCACTGATGTGTCAAGACGATATGTAGAATATAGCTTCAAGAATCTGTATACGAGGCGTGTGAGCATTTTGGTGGGATGTGGGATGGCGCGAAATTCTTATGGAATACTACCAAATGGAAATTTAGCGATTCTTATTTTGCTCCGAGATTGAAGCTGATGTCCAATGATAATTGAACACCGGCAACCTAGTCTTCGCAGTCTATCTTTACCAAGTCACTTGATCTCAATTTGGACGGTGGTTACTAAACACTCTGTCCAGATAGGCTTGAACAAAAGAAGTGCTGATGCAATCAATGGAGGGCATGCGTATCGAATCTACAGCTTGACACCAAATCGTCAAAGACAGAGAGGCAGGATATGAGTCTTCAGGAGCGACATATAAGCAAGAGTTGTGCTGCTTAGTGTTATGTAAGTTTTGTTGAAGGGCAGGCCTAGAGTGAGATTTATGATTCACAGTGACAGAGTATTACTGTTACTATTCACTCGCATTGACCGTTGTATCTTGTTGGGTTAGAGGGTCTCAGTCTGAGGTCCCTACTGTCGTAAATGCTTTTCCTTTCTACTCCTTGCGTTGTAGCAATTATATAGTTAACGCCAACCAGTATTATGTTACATGAATCCATTAACTCCGACACGCCTGCGGGGGAGTAGTCCATCGAGAGACATTACAGTTCTTCCGAATGCGTACCATTCTGTCCGTTTGTTACTTCTGTGGACTTAGCCCGCAGCTTCTTATTTTGCACCGTTCTTGGGAGACTTTCTGTTGATTGAATCTCTGTGGTGTCATCGTACGATTGATCAACGGCCTGCTCAGCGAGCTTTTGTGTTTCCATCGTCCACTCCTCTAATCTATGAGTTTCAATATGCTGACGAAGATTTGAATCTTCCCATCGCATAGCTTCCAGTATCTTCTCTTGATAGTTCTTTTCCAGGTTCGCAAATCGCCGATCAAGAGTTTGTGTGTAGACTCCAACTGATTGTGAGGGCGCCAACCTCTGATGTGCGATCTTGGTACGGCGGCTGGTTTCTATTTTTGTATTAGTATCAATATATATTGTATAACACGGATAGACTCACGGTGTGCGTATAAAGTGCAGTAGAGTTGGAAAAGGTCCGTTTGGCCAAGGACATCCATGGTCTCCTCATCGTCCTTCATCGAGGTATTATTGATCACCGTCCAATCTTCACGTAGAAAGCATCGCCTCCAGATGAGTCGTTCAGCTTGGTGACGCTCATCATCATGAAGGCCATTGCTAGCTACCTGAAGAGCAAGAAAGAACTGATCGGCGATGTTTTCTTTGGTCTCTGGAGGCAAATTGATCATGGTAAGGAGATCGATAAGCGTTAGGGGGTCGAGAGCTTCGTGTTTGAGCAATCGTTTCATCGCATCCTCGAATACCTGAGAAAGTATCTTATACTTTTTCGGAATCTGAAGACCGAAAGCTTCCTGGACGAGACCCAGTTCTTCAGCCTCATCAAGAGCCACGCTGATGACGGGACGAATTTGAGTGTCGTAGAACTCGTTTTGAATACCAATGACAGCAAGCTCTTTATCAATAGCATCTAACCGCGCGTCCTCTGTCATTCCGTTGATATTGGTCTCTTGGATAGTAGGCATCGATGCTTTGCTGGCAGGGCGTGATGATTCTGCCATTCGTGCTAGCTTACCTAGACTGAGTTCGATCTTTTTGTTCCAGACTTGTTGTTCCCGAGCCAGGCCCAAGTTAAGGAGCGTGTCAGCAGCGTGATCGATATCTTCCTCGCCAACGATGTCATTGATCCATGATATCTTGGCTAGCTCAGGCCTTGTTCGCAGGTACATGGTCTTATACCTCTTGTCGCCGGCGTACTCAAGAAGAGCGTCTACACCATAGGTTGTGAAAACATAATCGTAAAACGGAAAAGCGAAATCCTCGCCATAAACATCAAAGTATCCCCGAACTTTATCTTCTTTCTCTTCCATTCTGGACTCGATCCTTTCAACCTGGTCGACGCTCAGATCAGGGACAGAAAGCTTATCGCGGAGTAGATCGATTTCGCGAGTAAGTACCTCAGCCAAAGCATGTAAAGATCTGTGGGTCTCTGCAATTTTGATGGCTGCTTCCCAATTCCCAGATTGAGAGAGCAGAACGACCTTGGCGTGACGGTCTTCTTTGTAGAGGTCCTCATACTTCTGGCCCTCTGCAACCAACTTGGGGTCACCGCTTGCAAGATTCCACCTCGTTAACTCTTGTAGCACTGAAAGATAGACTTCCGTCATTTCAGGTAGAATTTCCCTTATTTTTTCAACCAAACTGATCTGCTCCTCAGTTGAGGACTTGATATCTTGCTTGACCCATTCAGTTGCCAGTTCAACTTGGCGCTTCACGTTGTTGGCGACAAATCTGTTGGCAGTCCAGGGTATGGGTAGACCAGTATAATTGTCCAGAATTCCGTGGTTGAGCTTCTCTCCTGTAAGTCCGTAAAGTTCGAGATGTGTCTCTCTGAAGGTAAACGCATCGCGGATAGTACTATTGTAGATATCGGAAGCTTCAGATATCAAACGTGTCAGAGAAGTTGTATCCAGCTTAGCTTTGGAATTGTGTTTGATAACTTCATAACCCCAGGCGATGAACAATTCCATACGATGAATGTCGTGTATGAACCAGTGTCTTAACTCGTCCGTCTCCCCCTTCGCACGATCTGGTTTTGATTTTTCCTCGGAACGAATATACTCAACGATTTCGGCAACGATAGTCTTCTTCGAACTAGCAGGGCGGATGTGTAGGAACTCCTCGTGCTTGCGCCAAAGCGTGCTGGCAACATGCATTTTCTCGGCGTTCCACAATAGCTGCCACTTCACATTACGGTCCAAGTTGACGCCGATGCTCTTAATGTGGGCCATCATCTTGTCCAGATACCGGACACGATCCTTGATATTGTCATCGAGCCTCGCTGCTAATGGCGAAAGATACGGTCCGGCTGAAGTAAGGATCTCTTCGCTGAGCTCCAGAGCAGCCTCTCCGTACTCTTTGTCACTAAAGCGGATGCTATGCTTTACGTCGAAGATGAGGGGATTGTCTTCCTTGATACCGAAAAAGACAGCCTGTTCTAGCTTTATTTTCGCGGTGAGCTTCGGAGGTGTAGTGCTTGCAAAGCGCTTGCAGTCGAAAACTGCAACACGCATAGTACCCACACCTCGGACAAGTAGCACAGCTGTTGGATTTTTTGTCCTGATCCGTACAGATCGTACCTCATCATCCTCAAGGTTATAGATCTGAGGTTCCTCAAAACCAGACCCCACAATCTCGAGAGTCGGGTCCCGGCGCAAGTCAATCACATCCTCGAACGCTACCGGCAGGGTGTGGTTGTCTTGTAGAATCTGAGAGTCGGGTGATTCGGGAGGCTGTGCGATAGAGGCTACTACGGTAGCATGGTCGAAAACAAGGAAGGCAATTACGGCGGGTTTGGGTAGGTATAATCGTGGTGTTGACAGCGCATGGCCATCTGGTGGTGTGGAAAAACTTGATATTGGTCGAACCATACCAATGTCTACTGCATTCTCTTGTGATGATCCGGTATGTATCACCACCTCAACTAGACTATACCGACATAGATGTTTGTCATCGAGTGAAGTTAGAAGTAATAGATGCTGCTGGTTGTCGGATGCTGGTAGCTGACGCAGTTTGCTCATGTCAGTATAATTCGATGACATACCCTTTGGTACAAAACAAAAATCAACGATTTTGAAAGAGTCCACATTGAGCGTACTACTCGATCCATCAGCATCGCGAACTGCTTCAAGAACAGCACTTCGGACGTCTAGTTCGGCAAGTAGATCATGATGGCCGCCTCGATGTATCCTCCAAGAGTTTACTCGGCCTTTTGATGTTGCGGCTACCACAGTGCACTCGCCCTGCTTGGAAGAGCGATCGGCTCGCACCGCTGCTATATCGCCCTGGAGGGTAGAGTGAGAAAGGACATTTCGTATGCTTCCTAGAAATCCACTGCTTGAGGGCCCAAGGCTAGTGCGTAGAAATTGCACCGAGACTTTGGGTCGCCCGTGTGCATCTCGTACACTAAGATAAGCGACTCGCCCGCTACTAAATGCTAGGATAAAACCCGCAGCTGCTTCCACGTTTAATAGCTGAATAACGCGCTCGCCCGAAAACATGCCGGATATCGAATCCTCAACGCCGGTTCGTTGTTGTCGCATAAAATCTAGAGTTGTAGCGCTCGAGATTGACTCCCAGTACGTGATCTTACCACTCGTGGGCATCACAACAACAAGGCCAGGTTCTGAACAAGACGCGGATGGAGATACAAGCAAACCAAGCGGTAGAGGATCTGACGAGTGCTTAGATGGATACGGGAGTGTGAAAGTAAATGACTCGGGTGATAATGAGGTTGACGCATAAGACCAGACGACGGCATGTGTGTGCGTGAGGCTCAGGGCGCATCCAATCGAGGTATCGACAAAGCCATGCTGGCGACCTTGAATCAGAACAGTTAGTCAGTGCGCAATTTGATGGGGACGAGGGAAGATGCGTACTGGTAGTGTCGAGCTTTAATCGCTCCGGCAGAGCTGGAAGTTTTCTGACCTCGAATGCAGTGTTGGCAGACTAAGGATGAATGTTAGCAAATTGGGTCTTGACAACAGAAAATTGAACGGGTGGTAATGCAACGACTTACCAGCAGTGTAGCGCCGTCTCCTTTATGCGACCGATCACCAGGTCTGCTCTTCTTAGAGCGCACACTCAGCTCTTGTCTCTGCGAAGGTACGGGTTGCTCTATGCCGTCTTGTTTGATCTCAACCGCTGACGGCTGCGCAGACTTAACCTCGTAGGTCTCGGGAGCGGCCATGGGTTCCACGAAGGTCTGATCGGCGACCTGAAGGCGGTCGGACCTAAGCCGCTTCGATTTGGGCAATGGGAGAGAGTTATCGGGGCCTGATGGGCGCTGGCGTCGACGGCCGCGCGTGACCATGCCGGTAGGAGCGCCGTTCTGACCATCGCTGGCCGCCGCTGGGGCAAACATGATGAATGACGGCTGACGCAGAGACACTGGGGATGATGCGATGCACGAGTTGATGATCGAGACGGGCGACCAGACAGCGGGGAGGAATCGACGAAAGCGGCGCGCGATGGATAGATCTGTATCGAGAGTCGATGTGATGAATGCCTTTGCTTACTGTCGATGCGTGGACGATTCTAGAGAAGGCCTGGTCATGGCGAGAATGCGTGACACTAACACTACCGATCACGCAGGATGGCGGTCAGGAAGAGATGAAGAAGTTGTGTGGGTGCGGGTGCTGATGGAGCAACGCAACATTGACCAAGGAAAGGAAAGAAATGGGAAGAATGACGAGGCCATCCAACTGGCTGCGGTTGATTGGATCTTGGAGATGCCTGGAAAAAACTACAACACACAACCGCTGGAATTGGCTTAGCACGGATTGTGATGTTTACTGCTTCGGAGGTACAGCGCCTAGACCCAAGCTAATGACAGCGTGCCCCGGGCGGCCAAGGCTGCCGGGAGCGCGCACGGATCACTCGGGGCCCTTCCAAGCTGCAAAGCTGAGAAGAGGCGCTATCGACACGTGTAGGTACCTAACAGTGGAGCCTAGAGATAATGCAGGCTTCCAGACAGCCCAATCAGAACCCACCCGTCAGTGCCCCAGTTCGTGCTAAAACGGAGATAAATCATCACCTGCATATCGTCATCGTCTTGTCTCAACCACTCAGAGCACAGATATCCACTTGGCAGAGCGAATCTTAACTTCAACAGAAGTTAAATTGAACATGAGTTGATCAAGGGATATGCAATGCCCTAACTCAATGTGCCCTTACACATCGACTCTAGATCGCTGCTATTGAAAATGTTGCTATAAGAAAGATATCGTCAAATTCTTTGAACCCATATCGGCCTGGATACATGTAAACCATGTCTTGATATTTCCACCCAGGCTGCTTATCACAATTGGCGGCACCAAGAGAAAAGTGCAATACAATATGAGACGATACATAAGTTCTGTTACAATCACAGATCCCCTCGTGAAATATCAATCGTTACTAGCGACTGGACGCTGCTGTCCAGACCCGGCGCAGCATCGACTAGCAGTGCACCTCCAAAAGGTCTACCATCGACTGAAAGACTATAGTCCATCAGTTGAATATCGCACAAGACTTAGGGAAATTACAGACGCTTTGAAACACTCGAAGGGAGGGGATCAATCCCTGGAGTTAGCAACTGAGAGCCACCCAATACGGCGTAATCCCATATTTGCGCGTTTGTTCGCCCGAACACAAAGCAGAGACACTCTCGCCCTGGCGAGAGTGCTTGTTGGCCATGAGGAAGCAATCCATATTGATTCGCCGCGGGGACTTTTCTTATCGGGCGAGGTAGGGACTGGAAAGTCAATGCTTCTTGACCTCCTGGCGGAGGGCCTACCCACGAGCCGTAAGCGACGATGGCACTTCAACACTTTTATGTTATACACACTATCTCAACTAGAACACCATAGGAAGATGCGCTCTCAACTAGGGCACGACGGCGAGCAGTACTCGTTGTTATGGATGGCAAGAGAAATGATCGAGAAATCTCCCATTCTCTTTTTGGACGAGTTCCAGCTACCAGATAGAGCAGCGAGTAAAATCCTGAGTAGCCTTTTTACTGCATTTTTCCAACTAGGCGGAGTTCTCATCGCCTCGTCCAACCGCATGCCCGAGGAGCTTGAAAACGCGGCAGGGCTTAATAGTACGCCCACGGCAAGCGGCCTAATGGGGCGAGCTCTATCTTTCAGAAAAGCTCGTGGCAAAGGTGAATTGTTCGGCTCTTCAAGTGACTTCGCGTCGTTTCTAGAAGTATTGAAAGCGCGATGTGAATTATGGCAGATGGAAGGCGCGAAGGACTGGCGACGAATAGGTTCTGACCGCTTCCCTGCGGACGTTGGCGCAAATATAACCCACAGTTCCTTGACTGAAATTCAGACTGAAAAAAACGCAGAGCTGTTACTCTCAGAAAACCCTGTGGAACCTTCTGAAGGTACAACAAGGCCGGAAGAATACTATATCTTAGGCCCGGATCACGAGCCCTTATGGAGCGCGGCCTTAGGCAGGCATCGCGCCACATCGATGCCTAATGATAAGATATGGGAATCTACGAGCATAACTGTGTACGGACGGACAGTTACGATACCTCAGCAGTACAATGGAGTGGTGATATGGGATTTCCAAGACCTCGTATCCTCATTCGGGCCAGCAGATTACATTACAATGGCCAGCACATATCACACCTTTATCATCGACAACATACCGATCTTAGTCTTACAAAAGAAAAATGAAGCTAGAAGATTCATCACATTATTGGACGCCCTCTACGAGGCCCGATGCAAGTTAATTGTCAGAGCCGCAGTCGGCCCGGACAGCCTCTTCTTTCCAGAGTTTCAACCCACCACAACATCCGATCATCTTAGACATGGGCAACAAGTCGATTCCGATGCCATACACTCCGAGACGATCGCCGAGGCATACCAAGATCAGGTATCTCCCTTCCGACCCAACATATCCTCTTACGACCCGGACCAGGACTCGGATTTTGGCGTTGACTCCAAGAAGGATTTGTCCAAGGTTGATTTTAGCAACACGAGCGCGTTCACAGGTGAGGATGAGCGTTTCGCGTACAAACGTGCGGTAAGTAGGCTATGGGAACTGTGCGGCGAGCGATGGCACGCGCGTCAGGGGGATTGGTGGCAGCCGCTGCCGATGGAGGCGAGACACTGGGAAGGCGGGTCGGCGGCGAAGCCTCGACCGTGGTCACTGAGCGAGAAATCGCCTGGTGATGTTATCATGGGCCCGTCTGTTGAACTTGATGAACCCGCTGGTCTACAGAAGCTCATGGTCAAGACTTTGAGAAAAAACGGAGATGGTGAGAAGTAGTCAACAGATAGAGACGAATTCTACTAGAAGTGTATATGTTTCATTAGTAGCATATAGACATCTAGACAGGCTGATGCAAAGTTACCGTATAGATGGCCCATCCTCTATCCCAACGACGCCTAAACACCGTGCTCAATACCCATAAACGCCAATTGAAAGTTAAGAAACAGTCTCATCTACCGGTCTAAACCCCAACTGACGGTACTTCTCGCCCCTTCACTCTCGCTACAAGCTCGCAACACCAGGCGCCCACGTCTCCCCAATCCGTCTCATCTCGTCTCCAAACTTGCGACTCGTAATCCTCTTCGTACCCGAACCCACGCCCGGCTTCCCGCCCGCGATTACAGTAGTCTCATCAGGGTCGTAGAACGGATTCTGAAGCAGGCGGACGTAAGCGGTCTGCATAGCGCGAAAGACAGGCTTAAGCTCATTATCCCTGAGTCCCACGCCCCCTCTACTTCCCGCCGTCGCCGCGGCGGTAGTAGCGTTATTCCTCGAGAGTAATCGTCCCCGCATGTCTACCACGGCAACGAACTTGACCCCCGTGTTCGTCTCGAAGCCGTACGCGGCAAGCCTGTCGTCGATGGCGTGCAGCAGGCCGAAGTCCCCCGATAGCAACATTGTCCCTCCGCCGCCGGCGGGATTCGCCATGTGGTGCCGCGAGCGCGCCTCGAAGATGTCGAGGGTCCCTGAGAGAAGGAGGGAGAATTGTAGCGGTGTGCGCACGGGCGTGTATGTCTGGGTTGTGGTATCGTAGGAGGGGAATATGGTTATTTGGAGGGGATTGTTCTGTAAACGTTTATCTGCAGTCAGTGTTTTGTCGGCAACTTTCCAGCTTTTGCAACATTTCGTCCTGGCTGTGAGGACAGAAGAATCGCACTTACGTTGCGCCCTATGACGCCCAAGCAGGCTATGGATGGTATCGTTTGCGCCATTGCCGCATGGAATTGCTGTGAGGACGAGGTTGTCGTGTCGAAGGCCGGGTAGAAGAAGCTTAGGTTCGTAAAGTTGAAGCTCTAGGATGTCCTGTGCCCCACCATTCGATCCGGGGAACACCTAAGGGAGACCCTGTTTCACCCCACGACGTTAGTGGGACAGGCGGATGTATGTACAGTACAGGTCAAACGCGCAACGCTGACTCAAGGCCATACTTCCACTGAAGTCCCAAGAAGCATTAAAAGACTCCAAACTGAAACATGATTAGAAGGAAAATTCTATTCCGTTGAGCCTTGATTAACACCGTGACCTGATACCCAAGAGTCCCATATGCATAGGGCGGTATTATAATTAATTTACAATAAGAGGCAGAGCCGCGTCCCTAGTCGCATGCTGAACCAAGTTAAGATGAGTCAATATGACCTTTTATTCCTCCTCTTCGACTAGAGATTCCGTCTTCTCTAGTCCCTTTAGCACCTCATCGATCTCGATCGGGTCCGTGATAGCCCATACGCCACCCCCTTTAACGGTGTCCATGCCACGCATACCGACTTCTTTCCCGACAAGGTTTCTGCCAACCTTCCCTGGCCCTATACCGATCCATCTCCGGACTTTCTGCTCCTGATCAAGATATTTGATGCTATCCCACCACCTCACCGTCTCGAGACATTGCCGAGCTAGGAGTTCTTGAACGTCGGCAGCACTCGTGAACGGCCTCGCACTGACATTGCTCACACACTCCACTAGTCCGGGAAATGTGATGATATCCTTGTCCTCCCGGCCCCGGACCCGACTCTTACTTGAAACCAGGTCACGCATGACGTAGTATGCCGGCCACATAATGGGGCTATGAAACGGACTGTCGCTGTTGAGCCGTACAGCCCTGGGATCATGGCCAAGGAATTGCCGCACGTGCGCAATGAGCTCTTTAATCTTGTGGAGCGAACCACTGAGCACGATTTGGTTCTTGCTGTTGATGTTGGCGATGAGGACCTGATCTATCGGCTTTCGTGAGTCCGCGCTCTCGCTGCGCGTACCCGCACTTCGATATCCTACAAAATCGTCGATGGCTTCGACCAAAGCGGAAAGGTATTCGGGTTCCGTAACAACAGCCACCATTCCGTACTCGCCACCGTATTTCTCCCGTGCTTTTCGTGTCGCCTCCGCCATGGCCTCGGCGCGCCGGCTTACCATGTAGAGGGCGTCCTCGAACTCTAGGACGCCGCCGGCCACCAGCGCTGCGAATTCTCCGAGCGAGTGACCCAGTGATACGTCTGCTCGCTCTGCGACTTTAAACCCGTATTCGCGCTCGAGAATTCGTAGTATCAGGATCGATGTCGCCATGATGGCTGGCTGCGCGTTCGGCGTCGCCGTGAGTACCCGACCGGGCCCGTTTTGTATTATATCCGAGAGCTTGTAGCCCACATAGGAATCTATCTCGTCGAGAATTGCGGAAGCAGTGCGCGGGAATGCTTCGAGCCACGGTGTCAACATGCCGACCTTCTGCACACCCTGACCTGTGAAAGCAAACGCATGATTAGCTACAGACGGAGCCGGTCGAAGTATTGGGCGTATGCCGGTTACCTGGGAAGAAGATGGCCGTTCGAGGCCGCGGCCTTGCCGCCGTAGAGCCATGTCGTCGACTTCCGGATTGGCGTTGTTGCGTAGTTGATGTTGCGGCGCGGAACAGAGGGGTTGGTGAATCAAGGGACAGAGCCCGAACGGCCACAGAGGCCGCGGCCTTCCGTGCGGGCCGACAGCAATTCATCACCGTAGGCCAGCTAGAAATGAGCTGCGGCGAAGATGATTCCCGATCATCGAAGGTGAAACCGACTCTACATAAAGCAGCCAGTGACTGTTCCTGCCTTAGACTAGAATTAGTGGGATCAATGCAGGCATTTGAGAAGATCGGTGTTTCCCCAACTTACCCCACATCTGGTCAGCTGTGGTTATGGACTTCCCCGGATGGACGGCCGGACCCTGGTCCACCCGACTTATGACCCGAGCCTTTCCGCTCAACGCCTAGATGCTAAGTACCTGCTACAGTCCTGCAGAAATCGTGCTCCCAAGGTTCTCAGTGTTCCCAGTACATTGGCACCATGCAGGTATACATACGTATATACCTAGTACAAGCACACACGTGAATATTTCCAGTAGGATCACACCAACTGTCGAAGACCAAGCTTTGGAGTGGAAGACCATAGTTATGTACTCTTAGACTGGCATCTGAGGCGATAGCTTTACAGGCATGCTACATAGCGAAGCAGCTGCTGTGGTCTCATGATTGAGAGGTCATGAAAAGCCAGCCCATCCTATCAGCTGTTTCGTCGTTAATTGATAGACAAGATCTAGTAGCTAACACCATCCCGCTGACTTAGACGCAATATGTAACCTTGAAAGCGAAACAAAGGCATGCCGAAACGGACTATTTTGATACTAGCACCGTATTTCGACGCCTCCCTTACTTATTGTAAGATATTTGACGCCTTTGTATGGTTTGACTCCTTCTCCTAGGCCGCGACTTTTTCTGGGGTCGATAACGATGCTCTCAACTTTGACCCCACTGGGAACCCAACCCTTGACAGAAAAACTAACCGATGCAGAGCTGGGCATCAGGATCTTATTCTGGGCTACTCTTCTCGCGTCCCGCTCTTCTTCTGACCCCTTAAGTTGCTGCTTGGATTGATGGCGTGCTGCAGAGCCTTGATATGGTTCGTCGTAAGAATAGTCCTTGCCAAAACCAAATCCAGAAGAGTCTTCTTCGGTGGTGTCGTCCGCTAGCGGCCCTACAACTGTACATCGGAGGCCGAAATACGACGTTCCTGCTGAGAGCTCCTTAGCTGGTATATGCCACTCAAGAAGGCGATCTCCAGGACTATAACTAGCATCTCCTTTGCTGGGTCGCACATCGGATAAATTCCTTACGTCTGATGGGAGTGGCACCGATACGACCACATCTTGGAGTGAAGGAGACGCCGCGGTACCAGCGTGTGGTCCACCAAATCCCCTTCCACCAGCTCCTCCCCCTCTAGAGGAGGGCCCGGCAACTGACTGACCGGTGGGTCCGAAAATTTTATGTATGTTTAAACGGACTTCAAAATCAGACCCTGTCGAACCAAGGCCTGTCTTCACCTCAACGCCTACTGGCAACTTCAGGTTGTAATTCATGTTACCGCTCTTGCCATTAGCAAAAGGTAACAAATCAACTTCGTAGCCAGCCAGGATGAACCGTCCATCCGGAGGTATAAAGCTGAGTTCACCTGGATTCTCCTTCCAGCGGTTTAACCGAACGCAAGGATGGAAGACTGGCAACTCCATAACACTCTTCAAATTATGCTTCCCGGAGGGCCCAGTGAGGCTTACGACTATATCCGGGACACCAGACACTTTAGATGTGAAGGCGATCGTACCATTGGCGAAAGCAGCAATGGGGCGGCCCGAGGGCGCCAGCGTAACGGACAGAGTTTCCACAACATCTGCGTAGAGCTCGTTCGACGTGTGACGTACATTGGCTCGCCTCCATGGTAGCGAAGGACCGTTTTGTGTAAGCAGAGAAGTAGTGCTTGGACCAGTGAGCGGTTTGGTGGGCAGATTAATGCTTCCCAGTAGTTTCCCTAACAGGCCTTCGACTTCCACGACATCTCTCAAAGCATTCGGCTCAGTAGTGCTAACTGTGCCGGCATCGCACATCTCGGTAAGAAGTTGGGCAACGACATCATAGTTGGCTTCGATCTTGTGCGCCAGAACGGGTGCTCCCAGGAATTCTTCCAAGGCGTCGATCACACGATGAAGGAATTCAAGAACCAGCAGAGGTTCGATTTCGGAAGAGGTGGTCGCTAGGTATAGAAGATCTGCGTGATCGAGGCTAAATACAAGAGTAGGCGGATTTGTACTGGGCAGGTATATCAGGTTGGGCCGTGGCGCAGGATGTTCGAGGTAGAGAGGTAAGAGATGATTTGCGGAGAGCGGCCGAGACGTGTAGGTGTGCGAGAGGATCGCGCGCCTATCATATGGATGTCTTAGCAAACAGACAGACTCAAGTTAGGAATACGGCACATTAGCCACTCACTTGTGCTCATCGTAGATGTGCAGCGCCTCGATTACGCCGTTCATGGTGGATGGCTCGTGAAGCGCATCGTCAAGCTGTGAGAACGGAAGCTCTACATCAGAGACGTGTGACAAGGATATGGCAGAGCGGTGGAGGGGTAGATTGATAATAACTTGCCTGTGGCTTTACGCTAGGCACCTGGGTGGAGCACGTCGTAGCGGGGCTCGTTTGCCGGGGACCCTTCAGCCTGGAAATTTTTACTTTCAAAGCCGCCGAGACGGCTTCATATCGGATTGCGGTTCGGTTGACCAAACAATTACAGCCAGCCCGTTTGGTCCTTTCTCCAATTCTACCTCGCGAGAATCCATATTCTAGAAATGGCTGGCTCTACTAGCACTACGTCCTCCACATCACATACCCTCACCAACGCGCCATCTCTGAGCTTCTTGTCCGCCCTCACCGATCCTACAAAACCGACTAGCGGCATAGAGATGTTCGCACTTTTTGAAGCCGTGAAGGCAGGCAACCGCCACGGCTTTCTACAACCTTCAGCTTCGCTCCCAAACGCCTCTCTCCAGCTCGCCAAAGCTACTTTAGATGCATACGCCAGCCAACTAAGTGACGAACAACAGCAACGTCAAAAAGAGGCAAACAAGAAGCGCAAACGCACTGATCAAGGTCGCGGCCCAATAGAGGTCCTGAAAGCTAGAAAACTATATATTGATGGCTTCGAGAGTGGTCAGGTGTGGCAACAGGCGAAACGGATCATCATAAGCACTCTGCAAGATGCCGAGCAGATGATCCAAGAGCTGGAAGATCGTGACGAAATTCTGGCAAACGGCGTCAGTGGAACAACATTAGAACTGGATGAAAGCGACTCCGATGACATATCAAATCTGAGCGACGAGGGTTCATCTGGAGAGTTCAGTGAGGAGGCAGAAGAGATAGACTCCGAAGACGAAGTGTCGGGTGATATCGACCAACTGGAGGATAGCGTTGGGGTGGTAACAAGCGGGAATGAAGATGAAGAAGACGACGACGAAGCTGAGCCATTAGTTGAAGATCCAAACGGTTTGAATGACGGGTTCTTCTCAATTGATGAGTTCAACAAACAAACACAGATGTGGGAAGATGCAGATGCTAGGGCAGATCCCAACGTCGACCAAGGAAGCGACGATGAGGAACTCGATTGGCATACAGACCCTTTCTCAGTTAAACAATTCGCAACCAAGAAAAAGTCGAAAAAATCTAATGAAACCCAAGACGATCATGACGATGAGATGGAGTCTAACTTTGGAGACGATGGCGATGAAGATGATGAGGGCGGAGCCACCTTTGGCAACATGGACTTGGACGCCCCAGAGGGAGACAGCGAAGTTGAAGATGACAAAGACGCTGCAGAAAGCGCAGATGAGGATAATGCAAATGACATCTTCTACAAGGACTTTTTTGCACCCCCACGACGGAAGGGCGCCAAACAGAGCAGACCACGCAAGCTTACTGCTGCAGAGCGAAGTGGTCCAGCCGAGGAAGAAGTCGAACGAGCGATGGCGGATGTCCGCCGTGACTTATTTGACGACGAATCGGAACGCGAAGACTCAGAAGATGCACTTTCAGATGTCTCCGCTGGGGATCCTAAATCAAGAAGATCTGCACATGAGAGAAGGCAGGCTAAATTGGCCGAAGAAATTCGCCGGCTGGAAGCAGCGAATGTAGCGAAGAAAGACTGGACTATGTCAGGTGAAGCTCGGGCTATCGAACGCCCCATGAACTCCCTTTTGGAGGAAGACCTCGACTTTGAGCATGCAGGAAAACCCGTCCCTGTCATTACGCCCGATGTCAATGAAAGCATCGAAGACCTAATCAAACGACGTATATTAGCAAGAGAATTCGACGAAGTGATTCGAAGACGTCCCGATGCTGCAGAATTCTCATCCAATACCCGTCGTGGGCTTACCAACGTAGAGGACACCAAATCAAAACAGGGCCTGGCTGAAATTTATGAAGAGGAGCACGTCAAAAATGCGAACCCCGATTCTTACGTTAGCAAATCAGACGAGAAGCTCCGCAAAGAAGAGCAGGAGATTGAGCAGATGTGGAAGGATATCAGTTCCAAGCTTGACGCGCTCAGCAGCTGGCACTACAGACCAAAACCCGTGGCTCCTTCACTGACCATTGTGCCGGACGTCGCTACCATTACCATGGAAGACGCACAACCGACCACAGCACAGGGCGTTGCCGGCGGCGACAACACACTAGCTCCGCAAGAAGTCTATAAGGCCGGCAAGGAAAACGCCGAAAAGGGCGAAATTGTCACGAAGAGCGGCTTACCAGTTGCTAAGCAGGAGCTAACACGCGAAGATAAGACAAGGAAGCGCCGCCGCGAAAAGGAGAGGCTTCGTAAGGCTGGTGGCCTTGACGGCCAGAAGCCACAGAGCGCGAAAGCACAGCAACGCAAAGAGACACTCGGCGATCTCAAGAAGGGTGGTGTTAAGGTCATTAATAAGAAGGGTGAGGTCGTGGATATTGATGGAAACAAGGCTAAAGCTGCAAAAGCCGTCTCGAGTGGTGCATTCAAATTGTAGACTGCTGGTTTAGGTGGCGGCGTTGACTCGTCTAATTCGTCATATTTGTATATTCCGGTCCATCAATGACAATGAATATCTACTATGGATTAGGCCAAAGAAATTGGCAGCAGTACGCATGCACAATAGTTCTATACTCCAAGTACTGTCCAGTTCCTACTCAAGTAATCTCACTATAATTCTCAGACAATAATAATATCATAGACCAGAATGTAGAGCTTGAATAATAACAAGAAACAAGTCGCTGATGGACGCACGGACCAACCAGGCATTCCAAGACTCTGGGTCATACAATTTTAGCGTTCCATAAAATCTTATCGCAATCAAAGTCATCAGTTTCGCGCACCCAACTCGAAAAGTAGCCAGCATGGCGAAGGACAACGTCCCGTCCGTGGGTATTCTCGACAAGCCGGAAAGTCTCGACGATCTCCTAAAGCAGGACCGAGGCGAAGACTGCCTGCCATGCCGAGTTGTAGGTTAGTATATACGTTACTTTTTCTTACTTTTCGTTCTGTCTACTACAACCGAAATTCGACCAAGCCTCCTTAGGGCGAGGCTAGAATTTAGGAACTGCTAGGCTGACAGATTTCTCGTTACGTATCCTGACAGGCGGTGGCGCATTCATCGGCCTCGCGGCGTATAGCTACTTCTCCGGCAACGCGCAACTCGAGCGGCAACGTGCCAAGATTCTGGCGAGCAAGTCCATGTTCGGCATGCGTAGCCGCAAGTTCGGGATTGCGACGACATCTCTGGGACTAGCGTGGTTGGGCATTTGGAGATTATTCTTATGAGAGGACAAACTAGGAGCGCAACGATCAGGATGAGATTCGACTTCACTCTAGATTTATACAGGAACGAAACACTCTACTCCTCATGTCCGTGGGTAGGGAACAATCATGATATCAACGCATCGTAGCGACAGACTGTGCAATACACTTCTCGGGCATTACATCGCAACATACGCTTCCGAAAAGCAGGGAAATGTATGCTTAAACTAAAGGTCAAAGTTTAAGGGTACCACTACACACTCCTAGTTGCTTACTCGCCTCGTGTTCATTACGTGCTATTCAATGACACTTGTGTATGATAGCCTGGTCTAGAAAAGATCAAAAAACTCTATTAATATGATGTGCCATCATGCATAATATATTCTTCGGTGGAGAGAATGCTACATGACCCAAGGAACCGGAAGGATGGATACGAATCCTTGTACTACTTCAGTGTGAAAAACAACGGCAGGGAACATACCAGTGGTGATATGTCGATCAGATGTACAGGCTGGTGGCAAGCAGGTTCTAAATCAATTTAGCTCCCGAATGTCTCAGTCTTAGTAGCATGGGATGTTAGCAATACAGTAAAGAGTTTCAGTATGAGTGGATAAATTATATTAAACCTTATCAATTCGATTTTTACCTACCTAGGTAGGCACCTCTCTCTCTACTAGTATATCTGCGTGAGAAAAACTCGGTATGAAAATCTCATGTGTGTCCGTTTCGGAAGAGACAGGGTTCGTTGCAAAGCACAAAGCGATTGATATTAGAAGTAACCTTATAGCACTAAGTCTTAACAAAACAAACATTGCAGTTGAGATGGCAATAACCGAGTCGGTATACCTACCTAGGTAGATAACGGGTTGAGTTGGTAGCATTCTGGTTGGGTCTTTTTCCTTTCCGGCCCGTTTTAAACAGGAGTCCCTTTTTCTTGGCGGGCCAATCTTTGCTGGCCTCTCTTGCCGATTTTGCACTCGCGGGAAAGGGGCAAGAGGGGCATTTGGACGGATGAGCTAGACCAGAAGTCGTAGTTATGCGAGATGCGATGCACGCCCCAAGTCTGGAAATGGACGTCAACAAACACACCGCCGCAACTCGAGAGGTCGGTCAGTCAGCATGCGTGCATGCAGGTCCAAGAGTGGAAGCGATCAAAGAGATTGTGACATGTGTCCACATACGGACACTGACTTATACTATAGCTTAATACGACAGAGAAATAAAATTAGAATTATATACTCTAGTCTAGTTATCTGGGTACAGCAATAATTAAATTCGTTGGGCCTGTTTCAACGATAAAGCCAGTTGACGTCGGCCTAAGTGAAACAAAGCTGTCTATGATGCTCGGTGGTACCGTTCATTGCCCCTGCACATGAATCGAGCGCTGCAGAGTAACATGACCGTAACGTGGAGAACGACCTCGGGCAATTCCGTAGGGCGCCTCATAGAAACAGCGGAAAAAGAAGTCGTTGTAATATTAAGGTGAGACAAGGCGTCAACTGAACTTATAGGGGCACCGCTGGTCACGAATGTTAGACAGAACGGCATGCAGAAACAAGGAATTTCATATTGTTTATACTGAAAGTAGACCCTTCGTGTTTTAACATTAAGTGAGGAAAATAAATGTAGGTAGTTAGTTATATCATAATAATTATATAGGTGTAGTAATAAGAGGGCAAGTACCTATATGACGGCATCTTTAATATCGTATTACCGCAGCAACAAGCACCCACGTCGATGTCCATCTCATATTGGTTCGTATCCATTCATCCTACAACTTTATGCTCTCCTTCCCTTTGATTCAATGTTTGCCTGCCGGTTCCGCGCTTGTCATATACCTACAACAAACAGACTGGCCGTCCACGATCCTTCCCAGCTATTTTCGCAGCAGCGTGACGAGCTGTAAGTTGTAGGCTGTAGAGT
The DNA here is from genome assembly GCA_007182795.1 of Xylaria flabelliformis. NCBI lineage: Eukaryota > Fungi > Ascomycota > Sordariomycetes > Xylariales > Xylariaceae > Xylaria > Xylaria flabelliformis. Next base: position 175,732 of record VFLP01000007.1, on the reverse strand, counting down.
AGCTGTATAGTACCGGTAAGTACCTACGTTCATCGTTAGGCTAGGGGTAGCGTTCAGTAGCGCACAGGTGGTACATATCTAGTCACCCCCGCCTTATGTCTGGGTTAGGCCCTTAGCCCGGCAATCGCCCAAATATCCAGGGAAATGGTGCACTGTCACTGGCTTCAGCGCCTGCTCACCCAAACCCCAAACTCCATGCGTCTTGTCCCGACGTGGGAAGTGTTAGTGGATCGTCAGCCCCCGTGTCGACTATCTTATTTTCTTTCCTTAATCAACCGGAAAAACCAACCTACCACCAGCTCGCCAGCTAACCTACCTGCTCCCAGGTAGGCAGACCAATCAACAAGGCACCAGCCTGCCTGCTGCAAACCTTCTTCCGTTCCTCCATTTCCATTCCTAAGACAGTCTCTTCTTTGCCTCAACGAGCTGTCCATTTCCCCTGTCGGTTAACTTAGCTGTTCACTGTCGCGTCCCCGGAATGCGGTAGCCGTGTTGAAGCACTCGGCCCCTTCGCCGGACTGAGATTGGTTGCGAAGTCTCTCGTCCCACGGGGAATCTGTCCGGCCTACTACTCGTGAGAAGAGACGAAGAGCGAGGTAGCGAAATCACCAAGGTTGCTGGCACCGGCCTTCTTGTGCCGTCTCCAAATTCCCCTCCAATCATCAATCTAGTGCCTCGCAAGTGCCCGTGTTGTCCCATATGAACAGGGAGCAGCATCTGGTCCCTGGTGACCCGAGACCAGCCGCGCAGTCTCCGACCCGATCGTGCGTCTCCCACTCGTTCCAACTGCTTCGTTCGGACCTCTATTGAGTCCAATCTCCCAAACTTTGCCCCCCGTTCTCTTGGTGCCGATTACTAACTCGACCTGGTTCGTTCGTAGCAAGGAGAACATACAACCCATCCACAAGACGACAACACATGCTGCTCATGACGGTCCAATGTTGCATGCGTCTTCATCCAACAACCATTCCTTATTTTCCTTTGGCCGAAATGGATCTCAGGGAGAGGTAGAGGATAATTCAGCGATTTCTTTCGATTTTCTCCCCTCTGTCAGCTTCGATGATCTTCAGAGCAGTCTTGAATCCGCTTCGAACAACTTCAAATTGACCCAATTTCCATCACCCTCGGGTCAGGGCAACGTCCTTGGAGAGTGTTCTTTTTTAGAGGACAAAATGGCGACTCAGCAATACCATCCCCCACATAATGGAGGAGGGCGGTCTGCAGTACAGCCTAACATTTCGTCGAATACCGCTACAACGAGATCTTCAAGATCCGGATCGATTATCAGGAGATCCAGCGTGTCAGGGCGACAAGCTAGTAATGGTTCTACCGTGTCTATATCTTCGGCTATCATGGATGCACCGACCGCTCCAGCGGCCATGCGCGCCCGTCGTCAAAGTCATTATCCCCCAGTCTCTAGCAGCAATATTGCAAAGCCACCCAGGAAGTCGGTTGGACCGGGTATTATCGATGCTGATTACAGCAGTAGAGGCGCTGTAAAGCGCCGACCCAGTCTATTGTCAGGCGGTTCGGAGAGACACGCGAGCGAAGGTCCTCGGTCATCAGCCGAATCTGTTGAGCGAGAGGTGGGCGATAGCACTAGGCAACTCAACATGTCGCGGGCTTCAAAGGCTCGCTCAATACAGCCAGCACCAAGACTATCCACGGCCTTTTCCACAAATATTAGCAGCAGCGGCAGTCTGAATCCAGAAAAGAGTCACATATCTTCATCATTGTCGAAATCGCCGAGGGCCAAGGGTACTATGGCCTCCTCGCGAAGAGTCTCAGTCATGCCAACCAGTCATGGATCCCATGCCAGTGGACTGGGTGCAAGAACGATTTCTCCGACAGACGCGCAACGAATGAGGAGAATGTCAGCCCATCCTCAGGGTTTAGCCTCGATCGTAACAGCGCCGCCGCCGCCGATTGATTTACGCCCTAACTCACGTTCACCATCGATGATTCCTCGGAAGGCTTCTACTCCTTCCTCGTCTTCAAGGACAACTCCAGAAGTCACTAACAGGAAATCATACAGTTCTGGCCTCTCTATTGGCTCGACTACCAGCCACAACACTCACAGAACGTCAACGAGCTCGATTCAGCGCCTTTCACAAGGCGGTCCGAATACCAGATTACCAGCTCCAAAGAATTTAGGTCTTCATAATCCTACTCCGACCGAAGAGGAGGAAGACGTTCCACCCGTACCTGCCATTCCCAAGGCGTATGAGTCTCCCAAAGACGCCCCAGCAGAAATCGCCTGGCTTGAGAAGAGAAAGTCTAACCATGCCTTGGATACTAGTAGCATCCACAGTAATTCCACTGGAACATTGTCAATTCCTTCATTACTTGAAGTTCCAGTCAAAATTCAGGCAAACACGAATCCGCGAAAGTCAGCACCGCGAAAATCATTAGCAAGTACTTCATCAGACGTTGAGCAGAAAGAGACCGCGCATCCATCCAAGAAGAACTTGCAGCCTCTTAGTTTACCACCTTTGAATCTGGGCCCATTGAGCGCACCTACAGCTGTGAAGATCGCAGCTTTACAAGAACAGAGCTCTGAGAAAGGGAAGCTGACACCACCGCCAACGCGAATGCTTGCGAAAACTCCTACAACTCCAATGACAGCTTCTAGGAGCACGTTCTTTTCAAGGGGTCGCCTAGATAAAGCTGCAGACATGCCAGTCCCACGTAGTAGTAGCTCGGTTCATCATAGTCGCCTGGAGAGCCCTGGTGCCGAGGATACCGCGAGCTCTTCGGAGTCTTTCACAGATCCCTCTATGAAAACACCCTCACGCAAGCCCGCGGTCTCACCATTCCTTTCTTCATCTGTGCCAAAGGGTGGTGACACATTTGAGAACTTGATGACTAAATCTAAAACATTCGGGGATCTCAATCACAGGGCTTCATTAGAGAGAACTGTTGAGTTTAAACCTGAGCAGAAACCAATAGGTCCAAGAGCCCCGAAACTTATGAAGCCAAAGTCACCACCCCCTAAACCAAGTCCGGAGGAACCCCAGACCCCATCTTCTAAGAGCTCACTGAGGAGGAAGTTGAGCTTATCCTGGAAGCGAAGCAACTCAAAAAGCAGCAACCATGTCTCTACCAGCTCCATCGATAAAGCAGCGGAAAGACAAGCGCGGCAGGAAAGCATGCCGCCGCCTCGCATTCCAATTTCAGCGTCGATGCATTTAAACACCGCCAAAGCTCCAAGTCCCAGCCACGTAGTAAAGCCCGTAGGCGGCTACTTAGAATCGAAGCGGCGGAAGAGTTCTGCATCCAGCTTAACCGCTTCATTGACACAAGATAAGACCCGGACCGATAGTTGGAGTATCTCAAAGAAGGACATTGGTAATAACTCAATAAATGAAACATCAGCCCAGCCGCGGGTCTCGTCAATACAAAAAGCCATCCGGCCCAGGCCGTCTGTTGCTTCTATCAGGCATAATGAGCCCTATACCGCGGACTTCGATCGAGATGATCACATTGCGGAAGAAGAGATTAAAAGGTTGGGAGCGAGGAAGAAAGAAACGGAAATTGCAGCTCGGACTCTTGATGCTCTTCGCAAGAGGGCAACACCAAAGGAACGCGTTGGGGCCCAAGACGCCATCCGAATTGCCATCCTAAACATATACGAAAAAGGAGAGATCATTGACTACAGCGATATATATTTTTGTGGCACCCAAAATGCCAATAAGATCGTGGGCGATCTACACACCAGTAAGCCAAATTTTGGCTACGATGACGAGCGTGGAGACTATTCTATTGTTATGGGCGACCATCTCGCATATCGATATGAAATCGTCGATGTCCTCGGCAAGGGAAGTTTTGGGCAGGTCGTGAGATGCATCGACCACAAAACTGGCGGACTAGTAGCGGTCAAAATCATTCGGAATAAGAAGAGGTTCCATCAACAAGCTCTAGTCGAGGTCAATATCTTAAAGAAGCTCCGCGAATGGGATCCCAAGAACAAGCACAGCATGGTCAACTTCACCCACAGTTTCTATTTTCGAGGACACCTTTGCATATCAACTGAACTCCTTGATATGAATCTCTATGAGTTCATCAAATCCAACTCGTTTCGCGGTTTCTCTCTCAAACTTATTCGGCGTTTCACAAAGCAAATGCTCAGTTCACTGGTAATACTTAAGCAACACAAAGTTATACACTGTGACCTGAAACCAGAGAACATTCTTCTTCGGCACCCCTTGCATTCTGAGATTAAGGTGATCGATTTTGGGTCCAGCTGCTTCGAAAATGAAAAGGTATATACCTACATCCAATCACGATTCTATCGATCTCCTGAGGTTATCTTGGGAATGACTTACGGCCTTCCTATTGATATGTGGAGTCTTGGTTGCATCCTAGCCGAGCTGTACACTGGAGTGCCGATTTTCCCGGGAGAGAATGAGCAAGAACAGCTTGCTTGTATTATGGAGGTTTTTGGTCCACCTGAAAAGCATCTCATTGAAAAGAGCACAAGGAAGAAGCTTTTCTTCGACTCTATGGGCAAACCGCGCCTGACTGTATCCACGAAAGGGAGACGACGACGCCCCTCCTCGAAGACATTACAGCAGGCTATCAAATGTGATGATGAGCCCTTCCTTGATTTTCTCGCTCGCTGCTTGAGGTGGGATCCAGACCGCCGCTTAAAACCTGAAGAGGCCATTCGCCATGAGTTCATTACCGGACTTAAGGCCACGGCACCTGTCAATCGGGCCCGGGAGTCGTCTCCCATGAAGCGTCACAATACCATATCTACGCCAAGACCACTACCAGAACCACCGGCGACTACGAAGAGCAATGCTATCTTTCGTCCTAGAGAAATAAGCAATGCTAGTCCGCAAAAGGTTGTGGCCGGTCCTAGGCGTGTCTCTGGCATCAATGGGACAGTGACTGGCAGCGCTGGTGTCAAGCGGACGAGCACTAGCAATGGGCCTGTTGCTTCCGGTACCACAGGCAGCAGCAACCTGCCTCGTGTGGCTGGTCGAACTGCTAGCGGCAAGCAAGATCTGGCCTCTGCAGGTGCTAATGCTGCCATGAGCCGAAGGGCCTAAACGGATAGAGTGTGAGTGCAAGACTCTTTACGTGGGTCTTCATTCGCGGTTATGACATGTACATGAAGGACAATTGGGTATTTCTTTCCGGTGCTATGCCGCAGAACGATTGTTATGAGCTGTGGTCTTCACTTTTTTCTTTTTGCTTTTGCATGGCAGCGAACTATATCATTGTAATGCGAAAGGACTGTTTTCTTGCATTTGGGCAAGCCAACCATGGCTATCGGAAACCAATCGCTTTACATCTCCCTGTCCCCGTCGCCTCGAGATACTCACTATATACCTTCTCCGATTTGATGCCGCCCATTCCATTCACTGGAAAATAGATAACCGTGCCTCTGGCTCGGGGCGGAGGCGTAGACTTGAACTTGGGAAGACTTGAGTTCGCTTCTTCGGGTGTATGTACCATACCGTTAATAAAACCATGCTTGGAAGGGAAGAGTGGATAGGAGACGCCTTGGCTTTTAATGAGGTGGTTCCTCGCCAATAGAGAACTGGGCAGTCTAAAGACGAAAGCAGTCCGCTCACCATGGATACGCTGAACATAGAGACGCAATTTATGGATTCTAATAGCTGTCTCAATGATGGCGAAATCCCGAGTGACTCTGCCCTACAGTATAGAACTCGAGGTTTCATGTATCTTCCAAGTGAAGAATGGTTTCAAGCGAGATATCATCTTCTGAATTCAGAATCATCTCCAGCCTCTTGCTGTGTACTATGTGCACCGGATCGTCTGTACATAGTCCTCTTACTATAACTATACGTAAACAACTTAGAACTGTTTACTTTCGATACTTTGTGTAAATGCCTCTCTTCATTTGTTGTGTGGCCAAAGTAGGTTAGTATCAACAGATGGCTGTGTTTTGACCTCCACGCAATAACGACAATTATAGTCCGTAACTAACTTGGCTTCTCAATGTTAAGTCTTTGTCATACGGACCCAAGGGATTGGGACCACATTGCATCCGATACCCGTCGTGGCAGGATTTCAGCAAGCATGAGCGGCAATTGGTACAGCCCTTCGGCTATTCAGCTTTCCGTGCATCAAAATATAAACAATACGAAGCAAGATAGGCGAAGGGGACGAAAGCGAAAGCGAGGTTTTCGCATATGGACCTAGCCGAAAGGGAGGACTAGACTTGTGTGGTTCTTTGATGCTCTAGTTGATTGTTGTAATTCAAATATCCTTCCAAGTCCTTGACTCCAAGCCCTTGTTCACTCTGCGAGCGCATACATACTATACGGCGTATTGTCTATGGTTCACGTATAACTAACACAAACATACAAGGCTCGGCATTTCCTTATTTCATGATCATCACATCTCTCTCTCTTGTAATTCGATAGAACTCTTCTGGTTATTGATGATGCCATCAGCATACATTGCGTTGGCGTGTAGATCTGATGTGGTGTATCCTAGCATAATGATGCTTAGGTAGTAAGTCTCAAAATGTTTTGCATATACACATGTTAAGTAGCACAAAAGTCATATAACGAGCCTATGAGATGAGCATAGTCTCAAGAATCTCTTGAAGGCTCACAGGTAGGGTGAGGATTACACACTGAAAAAAAAAAATGAAAAAAAAGAACTATCAACGCCGCATGTATCTGAAGGCGGCGTCTGGGCTTGGCTTTAGTTTGAAGACTGTATAAAGGTCCAAGAAAAGGTTAGTCATAGTTAGAAGCATACACAAGGAGATGAAGGAAGTTTCTCTTGGTGCGGCACACACTTAAAATAAGAAGAGCATGATGAAAGTAATCCTGAAATAATCTAGGCGGCAATGCAAGTAGCGGACCGTAAGCTTAGAATGCCGAGAATAACAATGCTACGGCACCGGAGTCCGGCGGTGCCCCGGACCAAGCCTGACGAAGCCAGGGTCGACCTCGTGGCTTTTCATTAGATTATATTGAGGCAATGTCTTAGTTGGTGGCGGTACACCCAGTTCACAATTAAATCCGTGCACTTGGCATTTTTTCACCAAACCCTACTATTTTCACATTACAACAAAACATATATTTCTAGTAGAATAAAAATTAAAAAAGATTACAGTAATACTTAATTAGTTAAAGATTAGTTCTGCTTTTTTATTTTTCTTTTTTAAGCCTTCTTAGTTAAAGTTTTCTTGATAAAAGTGTAATATATTGCTAAAACGCTCTTATGTTCACTAAATTAGCGCGTTAATAAAAAGCCAAATTTTTACAGCTAGCTCTATGTAGAACTGTACGGTTTTATAACAAAACAAAAAATACGTTTTAATCGCCATAAAGTTAAGTTATTATGTACTATTTTTTCAAATTTATTCTGGTCAGGTTTTTGCGCTTTACGTGGTAACAAACATCATGAGTTTTGGTGTAAAACTGGCCAGTGCACGGATCAGGTTGTTAGAGTAGTGTAAGGCTAGGCTGATCAGAAAGATCCAGATTTCGATAGTATGAGCCTTAGGACCTTTGTCTGGCTACCATCCGTTTGCCTCGTGGGGAGTTGGCATGATGGTATATGCAGTCAGTCCTGTTGGTGGCACAGTCTTCGAGCTATTTTCGTTTTCGGATTTTGGAATGGCAAACCAAATCTGACTCGGACTTACGTCTGAATATATCCTTTCTTCCGGGCCGCCTACGAGAAGCGACTCAAAAAGTGGGAAGCGAATAGGTAACACATCCCGTTACTCAGGGGGGGATGGGGATGCTATGAAGAGTTACACATGTACAATGTTGCATTATAACGTGTGGTTCCCAGTGTAGTTGTCCCGCAGATCTCTTAGCCTTATTCTTCTTTTCCTAAGAAGGCCAATCTCCTGATCTTATTTGTCCTACACTAAAAGGCCATATATATCTACGGCACAGGATTATGGGGCTATAGGCAAATCATGTTGCACTATCGTTTATCTTGATGGTCTATGGATTATGCCCCTTGTTGTGCTACCAACACGTTTCGCTTCACCGAAGTGATCTTTCCGAGACTAAAACATTCGAAGAGCGTAAAATAGACAGCACACGTCTATTCCTCGGTATGGCTTATACAGCCCACATCTTAGTATCTTCAAGCCTAGAAACTATGTACATGTAAGGACCCTTGGGGTTTCATGTCATATGCTGTGATCATGCATACACATACGCATATGTATGTACTTGTGTGGCGTGAAAGTGGTTTCTCGCCACAATCGCCGCAATTGGCACTAATCATTAGACCTCATGGCATTTCTATGCATAAGTACTGAGTACAGTTCCCTTGGTCCTCTACGCTCACCGCGTGGCTATGACAACATGTCCGAGGCTCTGGGAGGCGGGTAGTTGGATCTCGAGTCAGACATGTATTAGTTGCAGTAGATACTTCCAATGCTGGGGTGAGTACAACGGATATAGTCCCTGCATGGAAAGGTGAGTGGGATATGGTATGGGTGGTTGCTACGTTAGACAATGAGACGAGTTATAGTAACAACAAGGTTGATGTTGCCCTCAATCCTGCCGGTGTGCATTCCCCGCCGGGTTTCTTAGGTTCGGGCTTAACTCCGATAGATCACTATTAGTATAGGTGTTGCTACCGCCGAGTTTTGCCTGGGCAAGATAATAAAGGCGAGCGCCGGATGTGATGTGGCGAGACCGAACGGCGAGTTTTGCTCCCACCTTTTCTAAAAGACTTAGCTAGAAGCGGCCTATACAGACGCCACTTGATCCGAATGCCTAGTACCCGGATAATTCCATTCATGTATTTCATATATTACTTTAATAGCTTCGCCGAAGAGACCGGCGGTTACTATCATTGGTCAAATTGAGGGTTGCATATATGTATGTCAGATGCTTCCCACACCAGTAGTCTCTTCAAGGTATCACTGACGTAACGCTTGATATACACATCTGTTTCTTCTACTCTTGATTATAAATGAGCAATGATAAATCTAGGTAGCGCGGAGTCGGGAAGGATATTATGAAGATACTGGGGATTTCGAGTTATTAATCAACGACCTCCGGCAGGCCATCGGTTCTACTACTTTTGCAGTTTATGCTACCAAGGCAACATCACTGATCCGTGCCTGAAATATACTGCCTCGGTCAGCAAGATCCAGGGTATTCCTCGCATGCCGCGTGGTGTGCCCACCCGGGTTCCTCGAGGTAACTCAGGGTACTTTCCCAGGATTGAACCACGCTGTCCGTCAGGCATGTGTCCATTATGCAGCCCTCGGATCCAGTTCTTCGGGAAGGCCTCTCCGCTCCCTGACAGCCGGTAACTTGCCTTGGACCTCGCTGCGCCCGGGAAGATCGGGGCCGCCAAATACCCTTACCTATTGGCCAGCTGACTCCCGAGTCATGCGTAAAATACGACGTCTCATGTTGAATACGCACCTGGGAGCTGAAGGAATAGGCGAATGACGATCCAAAAACCTGAATAAGCTCACACGAGCCGAGGCTTGCAACTATCTGAACGACGCCACTGACCATGGTCCGTATTTGTTTTCCGATGATGCAGAGGAATCACAGCCTAAGCCACCTATACTACATGCTTGTTGGATCTAAGCAATAGTGCGTGTCGCCATACTGGTAGCAAGGAGTTGACATTGGGTCGGTGGTGCCTATTTACCAGATATGGTTCGGCACATTCGGCATCATAAGCGAACATCCCTTGAACGTCGCCAAGATTCAAACATCGAATACCTAGTTGTGCCTATTCCATAACGCACGCGCTTGCCATTGCCTGAGAGCTCCTGCTGTAGTCAATCGGTCCGTATGAATCCATTGGGCTTCGAGAACATATGCAATAGGCATGGGATTGCAGGCTTCACTTCGCAGGGTCTAGAAGATGGTTGAGCATGCAGGTCTACACCGAGAAGTGTACACCGAAGGATCAGCACAAGGCATGCTGCATGCCTAGGGAACTAGTACAGACAAACCATAGTCACTGCCATGGAGGAAATTGTCGGCCTAAATTAAGACTCTAGGTCAATAGTAAAGATATTTGACCTGCCTGCTGCGGGCGCTGAAGGTATATATACCATTGGGCAACACACATTTCATGAAGATAAAGCAAGGAGGTCTCGTATCGTTTAGTTCCACCTTCTTATAGTATTACCACCCAAAACATAACGGTCTTCAGGTTGTGGTACGTTCGGTAAACGTGAAACATAACCGCTTCTAATGTAGCCGGAGTATGAGATTTGTATATCCTCATAGTATGAGAGCCGAGATAGGACAGAGAAAAATGATATTCCTAAAATAGCTAGTCTAACGAGTCGATGATACGTAGTATCGGAGGAATTGTAGATACTATGATCAAGAATGAGTGTTTCGATTCCCCTCCATTAATCATGATGTGTACGAATTCCCATACAGGGGTGCCAGAAACCCCGGGCGAGCTGAGTACACCCCGGGACTCGACACTTAACTATGCCAATGCAGGGCAAGAGCAGGGACGTCAGAAAACTACCGTGCTAGGAACATGGTAGTCTGGAATAAGATAATACCTAGTATGATTTCTGAGTGGAGACGGGTTATTGAGGTCTTGGTCGGCGGGATCTATACCAAAACAGAGTATCCCAGATATCCGGTCGTCAGAGAAACATTTCAGTTTGGAATCCTGAAACGTAGGCACACCGAAATAGGGGTATGCTTCTAGAACGTGAGGATGAGTGGTCTAACCTAAGCCATTGATAGATAGTTACGCTTGCTAGATTTGGGCTATTGGCTCGAGCTTCATCCCCAGCAAGTTGTAGGTTATGCACTCAGATAACGACAGCATTGTAGATGCGATTATGTTTCAATTGTGTGATATACTTAAAAGAGCGGCTTTTCTTTGTCTCGCATGAAAATGAGTCACTGACCGCGCGATTCAAGCTTCAATACGACACGTGACTCTCTACACAGCCTGCTAATTATCCCGTTCAGTGAATACGAAGCATGGCAGAATTGATTGAAAGTAAGTACAATTAAGTTTTCAAGGTATTTGATGATCTCTAAATCAGGTTTGGCTGGGAATGGTGAAAGGCTGTGAAAGTAGAATAGGTAGAGCAGCAGTCTGATAATTGTTAGAGACTCCGCCGGCGATGCCGTCTGGTCAAGCAAACGGGCCTATAGAGGAGCTGCAACACGCGTGCCGGGCCACAAGCCGATAGGCTCTCGATTGCAGAACGATGAGTTGTGCACCCGCCAGCAGCGATTAGATGACGAGAACTGATACCCGTTTCGCACAAGTCGATTCCTCAGGCTCCAGAGTGGATAGTGGCTTTGTCGATAATTGGGGGCTGTTCTGGGTTTTGAAGCCACTTTTTTGAGGCGCAGTTCACCCCGGCAATAGTCATACGACCCGGTCGCTAATACGTCCTTGACGCCCTTGACAGACCCGTGCCCGGGGATCTTGAACGCGGAGACTAGATAGACGATTGGGTGACTTGCGAAGGGTTCCCCCACATGATATGTGGAATCGCTGCCATGACGAGGATCTTGTAAGGCACCCGCAAGGCTGATAGCCTCACCTAGGGTTCACCGTTCAAGCTCAATCTAAAATGGTCAGTGCCCGCCGTTTTACCGCTGACCTCATTGCGTAGCAGGGTATGCTTGCAATAGAAGCCTGTCATCGGAGTGGACCGTGATGGATTCTTGATGGACTCTGACCGCCGATGCTTGTCATTGAAAGTCCTAATACGGCATCTTTCACGACGTCCTGGTAAGTATACACGTAGTGACCTTTACAGTGTTGTCTTGACTAACCGCCAGACAGGCGATGTATTACAGCAATTGTCATGGTTCATGGTTGCGATTACCCCGGACGGTTGATGCCAGCTGTGCAGGGAACAAGTTAGACGGTTGACATACATGACAGATGGTCCTCATAACCAGGGTTTCGGTGCATGCTTCCGAGCCAGCATGCAGGTGAGAATATGCAGCTCGGTGAGGAAGAGCGAGTAGTTTCATACTTTCACCCCTTTCGCTCTCTCCTTCACCATTTGCCTAATTAGGTAGAAAATGCACAATTGATTCGAGATGGACTAGAAGCGAATTCTGATGCGTGTGTAATAGCCCACCTTGAATAGCGCTGCCTGGGTTCAAATCGATAACCGAGGAGAAACACACTGCCGAGCACTGCTTGAGATGGGTAAAAGCGCCCCGAGGGGGTGGAAATGTGTTCGTGGGTCCTCGGGTGATTTGCTAATCGAGCATTCTAGACTTGACCCAGAAGTCTGGGATAGTGACAGTCATCGTAGATCTATCTATCTTGTCGGCGATGAGATGATCAGGGTTCTTGTCTTAGATGGGCCCCCGTCCCTGTTTCAGATGTTCAGGTGGACAGGCCGGCAGAGCCAACGCTACTGCGAGCCGCGACTATATCTACAAGTCCCGGACGTTGTTGTGCGGGAGAAGGAGCTGGTGGGAACTTGGCCATTATTCCATTGTTATCTTCATTGGCTGCTGGTACGAGGCGTGCAATCTCAGGTTGACTGAGACGCTAAAACGACCGCTAAAGCACGTCAACAGTTAGCAGCTTAAGGCTGCTAACACAGGCCATCGAGAAGCCCTACGCCCAAAGCAATTAGGCCTGCGTAGAGCACTTCAACACCTTTAACTTGATTAACTATCACCTCTTGACGTTTTCAAAAGGCCTAACTTAATCGATTGGCATGTGTAAATAGTAGATCGGTCTGTATGGTAACCCCACGTCTCTCTATTCTTCTGCCACTAAGTCACCAGCTAATAAATAAAACACTACAATAAAACACTGCAAATATTGTTCGAAACGTAGTACCTAGATGTCATTGTCGACATGGGCCTCTTTCGTGCATGTACGTATTGTAGGACAAATCCGATCGCTTGTAAGTGACAGTTGACGCTGGGCGTACGACAGCCAATCGTGGTACTTGGTGCCCATGCAGCCCATGCATCACACAACCCAGGAACACATGTACTTATGTAAGTAGGTAAGGTATTCAGCCCTACCAGACACGGTTAGCCGTATTCTCAACATGGGAAGGGCCATAGTGTCATTTACCCCCAGACCCGATCTTCGTGTTCTTTCTGGGTATTTACTATAGAGTTGTCTTCCAACCCAGTGCCGTTGAGATATCCATGTACGATCGCTGCTAGCACATACCCACCCAAAACTTAAGACTAGCGGCTCTGGAAACCCTTGAAACCCCCAAGCTATCCATATCCACCATCTACCTCATTCTCCCAAAAAAGAGATGAAACAAAACTTCTGTCCCGCTTGGTATGGGATTCTGCTATGGTAGCTGTCTGGTACCTGCGTATTAGAGAATAGTCTGGCAGGCCTCGGACTGCACCCTAGACGCTGTCATCAGGTTACCTGGCAGAATACGGCGGAGTAGCCAAAGCAGTCACAGAGCTAACTATCATAGGGGAACGAGTTCCGAATGCGAAGACCCTCGTTTCGCGGTTGACTCATGGAATTACGGAATAGATCACTACAGGCTGTTAGCTGACACTAGACGGAAATGTTCTATTCAAGATATTGTCGCTGTTGGATTGCTGTCTTGTCGTGTTCGCCTTTGGTATTTACCACTCGTGGCCAGAATCGTTGTTCCGATTATGTGCGAGACTAACGAACTAACAGCCGGGCGGGAACCATTACGTAGGCGGGTCCGTCGGTAGTGTACATAATGACTACAGTATACTTTATCTTTGTCGGTTAAATTCGTCTTCGTCTTACGTTGGCAAAGAAGGTCGATACCCGCCTACGCGGAGCCGGGGCCTTCGGTTTACTTCAACGGTCAGATAACCCGTCCGTCGTGCTGCTCATGGAAGCGCCGCGAAGCATACCCTATTCCTTACATCATATATCGTAAGCAAAGACTAGTTTGGGTACACACTAGATTGATAAACTCACATAGCACTCCTGGGTTACCTAACCTACTATCCCTATGGTTCCGGATCACAGCTATTCGGACCAGACTCGGGCGGATTGGCTAATGAATATTTGTCAGACCAGACGCCAGCATTCTCGTGATACCGACAATATTCTAAATCGGGCTTTGCAAAACTAACACATTGGTATGCTGCCAGCAGAGAGATGTCGTCGCTACAAGCACACGCGCCCCGAATGTTCCCTCAAGAGTCCATAGATAGATTAAATCCCTGTCGCCGGCAATTAGACTAGACTGGAGGGCTGTTCAGCGGAACAGGACCCTTTCAAGTTTAGTTTCACTCTAAGGAATTTTCTATTTTTCGCATTGGCGCAGTAGCGACCAGAGTGGATAAAGTCAGAGCTTGCTAGACCCAGCTAACTTAGCACTCCATTTGCCTACCACGGTTAGGTGTGCTGTACGGTTGTTATGAGTCTTTCCATTTTCCATACATACCTACATTTAGCTACCCAAGTAAGGAAAGTACTTACATACCTAAGTTCCTCGGCATGCACCACAGCTTGCGTCTAAACCGAAAGGTCAAGCTTGCACAAACGAGCCCTACACCAAAGTCCCCGGTCTCTACCATGTACGCAGGTAGTTCTGAATGCCTACGTATCTCTCCATCATGGAACCAAATAAGTCCTAGTACTAAGTACTGCTTCATAGGTCAGTACTTGGTAGTATGGATGGGCAGGCAGTACAATGAGTATCCGAGGTGAGCATGACTCCCTTCATAATGTTACCTCTTGTCCTCTAAGTACCCAAGTACTTTAGAGAAGTCGGATCAATCTACAGACCTACATACATTGTACATAGGCAGGTAGGTAAGGTAAGGTAAGGTATTATGTGCGGCTGTACAGTTGATGTTGATGGCAGTACAGTACAGTACAGTCAGTAACCTATTACGACAACCCCAACTCTCGTCACAACCTCTCACTGCCCAGAGAACGAAGAAGCATATCCTGGTAGCACCCCTACGTGCACTAGCGCGGCGTATAGGCTGCATGGGTTACTTACAAGGGCTACATGGGCTGCACGGGCTGCACGGGCTGCATGGGGCGACCTGGATACCTTGTCCACACAAACGACAACTGCTTTTGCTCTCTCCATCCACTCAAGCGTCATACCTACCTCCATGCCGCCAATCCCAATGCCTACCTACCTACATACCTACATACTTTTGGCTCGGTAGACTACGGGAGATACATCGTGACCTGGCTACCTTACCTTGCCTTACCCTTACCCTTACCTTACATAGTACTTTCTTTACCTTACTCATCACTCATCATGCGCTTCTGGACTACCATGCCCTCATCAACATCGCACCCATGGCAAGGCATCTGCCATGTCCTTCCTCTCTCTTTCTCTCCCTCTCCATCACCACCATCCTCCGTGCCCTGCGCCGCCCTCCGCGACCCGGGTGACGGCTGACCTGCATACAAGCGTATGGGTCCACGAGCTACCTTCAATCGGTTTCGGTAAGATGGCTCTTTCGTCACTGCTGCCTTCTATGTGAGGCCCTTGTCACGTCCTTCCCAGGCTGCAAACCTATAAGGCTGCGATGGCTTCCTGTGTTGGTCCTGTTCCAAGACCTTCGACTCATCGACTCATCATCAGTCACTTAGTCACACGCACTCTCGCTACAAGCCCTTTTCTTTTCGTCTGGTCCTTTAGACATCGGCTTCTTAATATAATTCTGTTTCATTGCCGCCACCTCTTCGGCCTTGTTGCTGCCTTCTCCTGACTAATACAGCACACGTTCCTCCTCCCATTGTCTATATCAGGTTGTTCGTTACCTTCACCTGTCTTTGTGCCGTGCTGCCTAGCTCGCCCAAAACACCCTGTCGTTGTTGACATATATCTCCACCTCACTTTCCAACTTCAAGTCACAATGTGTTACCAAGTTGTCGAAGTCTACGCGGCTTGCCGTTGTCTTTACTACCAGCATGCAGTGGATCGGTGTGCCTCATATGGCCGCCCCGGGCACGAGATCTCAAAGCGTACTATTCCTGTCGGTTATGCCTGCTCTGTGCACACACAATCAAATAGCTACGGCGCGTACGCCGGCAGTCAGAACTACTCAGATTCGGGCTACTACAGCAGTCACTCGAGCCGGGACTCATATCGCCAACGTCGGTGAAGTGTCTTGCCTTCGGTGGTGGGCTACCACTTGTGGCATGTTCCCCCACTGGGTCTCCTACTTCAATTCGTTTCTACACAGGCCGAATAATTTTTCTCGCCATTACGCTGGCCGTCTCAGTTATCAGTACTGGTTATGGGATACGATCGCATCATGTCCTCATTGGTTGTCTCTATTCTTTGATAGGACAATCACAGTGGCTTGTTATGAAAAACCTGCAAGTGAACGGACTTGCTATCAAAGGGTGTTACGATATCACGAGTACATTATCGAAGACGAAAAGGACGAGACGCCTTTCTTGGACGCAAAATAACTCATGGCTGACGATCTCTTGAGTTTCGCTCGTCACCGTCCTGGACTTGCGGTGGCTGTAACCTCACCTGGGGGTTCTTGATAATACGCTACGCTTCTCATGGCGGTATTCCCCGTATCTCTGGCTTTGGGTTTTCCTAGCATCGCCGTGACGTCAGCGACGCCAGAACTCCTTTTCGCAACAGCCACGGCAATTCGTGAACTATTTAGCGTTGACCACCTTTATTGACGACACACCGAATCTTACGCTACGATTTCGAATGGTCCATCACGACGAGACTCCTGTAATCGAGCATGGCCTTACTTTGCAGCATTTTCGGGGGCATGGGTTCATGGGTTAACGCATTGAATGGGAATAGAGGTATACCAGGCGTTTTTACTAGGCTGGGCATGATTGTTGGGTTTCCGTTTGCATGGATAGAATGTCCGGTTACATTTTCTTCCCATTTCAGTCCTCTTTTTCGATCTCGTATTTTCCCTTTTTTCCTTTTTTTTCTCTTGGATGTTGATACATTTCTTCTGGTCTTTTAGCTTGCGGCATGTTTACTTCGATATTTCT
This sequence comes from Xylaria flabelliformis, assembly GCA_007182795.1. Classification (NCBI taxonomy): domain Eukaryota; kingdom Fungi; phylum Ascomycota; class Sordariomycetes; order Xylariales; family Xylariaceae; genus Xylaria; species Xylaria flabelliformis. Next base: position 158,821 of record VFLP01000007.1, on the reverse strand, counting down.
CTCTGCGGGCCAGGCACTTTGTATAACAAAACCACTGTTGCTCGGGCAGGAACATCATGTACTCTTACCTTCGTTGATCCAGCATCAACTAGACCGAATTCGAGGAGATGGCGCAGGATACATGGGACAGAGCAGGAACTGGATTCCCCATCTCTGCCACGAACTGTTGATTCGATTTTGATATAGTTGTTCAGCACAACTGCAGCGGCGCTGGCAAAATCGGACACGTTCACTTCCCAACGCCCAACACGACCTCGGTCCGTCGAAAGCTCAAATTTCGTCCGGTTACGAAAGAGCCCATTACACCCAATACTTAGATCGGTAGTCTCTCAGCGGGACAAAGAAAGGAGGAATCCGGCCGGTTGTGGGGATGAATAGATTAGGCAATTCCGAGCAACATATATATTAATAAATCTGTTAGCTTGAGCACAAAACGATGACATTGAGTGCCATTAGTATCTACGCCAATTTTCAGTAGCTACTATTGACTCTTCTTTGCGCAATAGTGCAGTTGAAAATGCAGTGTGACCCTAGCTCCGGTTCCGGATTTTACGATTATTGTTAGATGTGTGTTACATGAGTTGTATGTATCTATTCACTCTACAACACGTGAATTACCTAATTTCAATAGGTTGCAGAGCATACGCATATTTATTCTAGTCTGAAGGTGGCCTAGAGACGATTGTAACCCAAAGGCTTCAAGGAGGCCCTGCAAGAGGCTTAAAAACAGCTTTGGCTCGAGAGCTTGCCTTGGGCTGCGAATACATGCAATGTAACCTGAATGTCGGAAGTAAGTAGGCAAGTAAAGACACGTGCCATTTTGCACTTTGGCCAAGGTTGGGGTGGCACAGGTTGATTCCAAACAAGTGTCGAAGTAGATTGAAAAGGGATGGCCAAAAGCCCCTCCCCACAGGAAGTGTTTAAGGTGGGTGGAAGGACAATGGCGCAATTAATAGGTACATAATGATGCAAAACATGTGATCGTATGACTGGTATAACATGTACGATATCGGACGAAATTGAGTTGATAGGACACGTAGATCAAGGGTTGTTGATCAATCTTGTTTGATCGAATCACTGCATCTCGATTTCCTCCGGTACCTTGCAGCCCGAGTCAGCTTCCCGGCACCCGACGACAGACCAACGAGATGTCGAGTATCACCCGACGTGAAATGATTGGGTGCTTGGTTCAACCTTCAGGCTGGGGTACATCGATAATTATAGGCAACCTCTCCAAGTCTTATCTATATATATACCTATCACGCAAGCATTCATGTGAATGAATATCTGCCTAACCCAGGCCAACATTTTGCAGCCTGCCAACACAGCCAGTGCTATATTTCGCCCTGAGTAGAAACTCCTTACTTTGTGGTCTCTCAGAGATTAGCTAGCTAGCTAGCAAGTAGCTTCCCTTTGACGTATGTCAGGTGCGCTAAAACCTATGTAGACGGAGGCCTCCCATATATTATTTGCGCTGTGTGGACTACCTATTAGTCGGTGTGTTTCTCCCTGCAACCAAGCAGTTAGTTGACTAATCGAATTCCCTCATGAAAAGCGCCCGTCGTAGCGCTGGAAGGGATCGGTGTGAACAGAAAGCTCGATATAACATAAATAATCGTCGAAAATCCCTGTAAACCATGCGGATGGATTTTTTTGGGGGCCGTTTAACTTACTTACTTAAGTAACTTTAACAGCGCAGCTGGACAGGGGTTTCACCCGCATCGCGGCCGCTAGTGCGTCGTTACATGAAATAACGATGGGCAGTCAAAAGAACCAATCGACGACGGCGAATCTGGCAAGCACCCAATAAGAGAGAGTCTGCCTGACAAGTGTGCAGTAGTTGGAAATTCCCTCGTTGTTCAATACCCATCCGTTCGCATGCCTTCGTAGGGCTGGCTGAATTGATATCAACGGTCTCTAGCTCCCAGCGACTCCCCCACCTATGTACATTGTTTCCTCGTGCCAAATACGGGTACCACCCTGGAGCGCATCCTACAAACCCCAACTAGTCTATACCCAGAAGTTCCTGTATGGTTAACCAAGTCTACAGCCACCTGGTATTTATTTTTAAAAAAAGGACGGACCTCTCGGGTGTGGTATGCAGAGATACCAACAGAATCGCGATTATCTCTACCCGACATAGCGAGGCAAGGATAGTAGTACCTACTTGTAATGGAGGTTTACGAGGCTTTGCCCGGGTGCGGGGTCCACAAGGAATATTCTTAGTTCAGAGATATTTCAGTGTTGAGACGAATTCGGTGCTTGTTTCGGTGGGCGCGTTGACCCTTCGAGTATGTAAATAGTGTGTGTAAGCCTCATCTATTAATAGTGTGGGGGGAACAAGTCCCTCATTGTCCTCTGTTTCATTTGAGAGATGGCAGATTTCATTCGTGAGGTCTGCTTGGAACGCACGGGTTAATCAACTTGGTCGTCATTCGTTCTGGGATTGGGCGGTTCAGTTCTGCACCACGCCGCACCGTAGAACTTCGGGAGACGACGCATGGGCCACGGGGGGTTCAAACCGACGCCGGAGGAATTCGTCGCTATCTTTATCGGAGTCGCGCGCATACGTGGCGGGTGTTGTTGATTAGTACGCAGAGGAATGGGTGGCTTGCGTTGCCAAGCGCTTAAAAAGCCGCAAGCTACCTATAACACGAGCGCCCGGCAAGTGATATAAATGTAATCTTCGGAGGATTTCCGATGAGTTTTTTTGTCGATCATTGATTTTCTCGGTCATCGGTTCACCTATCCCACCCTGGCACGGAACGAGGCTTAATTCCATTCTTGTCCTCTCTTTTCGTGCTTCCCCAAACGAGTTATTGGCGTGGCTGGCTCGGTCAATGGCCCCTCGGTTCTGCTTGAATAAAAATGCCAGAGGTGGCTTGGATGGGCTTCCTACTCTATTCTTAAAGGTCCCCCTACGCTGACTGGACTACGTAGGACCGGCAAGGTTGATATGATCGAATGGCCATGAATACCTACCAGATATAGGACCCGACGGCAAATGTTACCGCTTTGGGATTGGGTTGGACTAAGCAGGTTTATAGCTTCACTGCCGAGTGCCTCTCAATGCCTAGATCCCTGCAGACACGATAGCCAAGAGATCCCGTCTCAGCCCCTCCATAACTTTTTGTAGGTTCTTTTCAGCTGGAGCTGTACCGGCCACGTTCGTTTTCTCTCCCGGCGTCCTGTGTATCGATATGCCTACGTGAGCATAAACGTCGTCCCAATCCCGACATCGATATGTTACGCAGGGGGCTTGACATCCGTGTAACTTGGGAGAGGATTCTATGTACAGTATCCGTATGCGTACAATCAGTAGGATTTGGGGAAATATAGAGAATATGAAAAGTATCTTTGCCTGTTCCGAGTTCAAGTAGACATCCGTTCATCTTCTAAGTCATAAATAGTTTAAGTGCTGGTATTCGTGCGTACAATACAGTCTTGAGAAGAGACTTCCATATACCTACTCTAAACCACGTGGCGCACTAATTCTCACTACTCAATCGAAGGGACAACCCATGGTGACAAACTCGTATAACAGTTTCCGATGCCCGCGTGACAACCGCTTAGATCGCATACTTCCCAAAATATTTGCCGTTCGAGTTCAGCTATTGGTCTCGCTTCTGCAAGACTAAAATAGACGATCTACCTCGGCGCTCTGTGCTTTCTTATGTCTCGCGGGTTATTAAACTAGGCGACATGATGATAAGTAGTATCTTATCGAGGTCGAATTTATGGAACTTGGCTACAAGAGCCTTCATAGGATTTAAAACCTGTGACACTCATCGGCATGTGTCTTTACACAGTCTAAAACGAGGCACAACTAACTCAAGGGGGTAAGTTGACGTGGTAGACAGAGCGGTGTATGAAGTTGGACGAATATTCAGACCGACAGTATAGTTGTCTCGTCAGGGCTGGTCGAATTGGTGGCGCATCAGGATATATAATTCCGTTACTCCGCCGCGCCTATAATGATCCATGACCAATTGTATTAGCGTATGAACTTTTCTCAACGTGTATGTGGCCTACATATGATAACTTCAACTGGCATTTTGGTGAATGCCATGCGTGCACTAACATTCAGTTGCTGGATACGACTGTAAACGATTGGTGTTTCGGCATAACACATGGAGGTTCGTTGGAGAATTGGTACGTTGCCGGGAGGGGTAAGAACGTCGTGTGGTATGGAATTGGGGTAGGAAGATGTGGGAAAGAAATCACTAAACTGGGAGGGCTATTAAATTCTCCTTATATACCGTACAAACCTAACCTCGTACACCACCTTTAGTTGAACGAGCCGCCGAATTCTGACGTCTCAATCGTGAGCCCCTTACTACCCACTTAGAGACACAGCCTATTGTGATCACTGGGCAACAGATGCAATATGGCATCCCTAGAAGGACCAACATGGCTGGAGAAGCTGGAGGAGCAACGTACGTGACTATTCGAAGATAGAGAGACGCTTCCCTTGTTGACCCAGCTTCAATAGTGGACGTCGATGTGGATTGGATGGACCCTGAATACGTTAAAAATATGCCCATCAAACCCCAGTGAGTAACATTCAAATAAAAAGGCGTTTGGAGGCCTCTGAAGCCCTCAAAAATCACGCTCGCAATAGCAATAACTGACTGAGTATTGCAGTGCGCAGACGAGCAATCAGCTGTGGGTGAATATCGAACTGCACCGCGCCAGCAACGCCGAACTTCTCCAGCAGACTGCTAAGGAACTCAAAACTGAGGGGTGGTTGGCGGTTTACACAAGAATTGTCGGTCTTCCTATTGACGAGATTCACACGACTTTTCAAGTTGACATCCATAGGCTGTCTTGATGTGCAAGAAGAATATCGACTATATCAGTGGCCGCGTATTGTTGCAGACTCTCCCGTCAAAGGCATATGATACACAGGCAACAGTTGAACATGCGCGCTTATACGATAAGGAGTTCGAGCGCGCAGGTATAGGCAGAGACCGTTACTGTATCAAAATTCCAGCTACAGGACCGGCATTGAATGCGGCCAAGATCCTCTCTCAAGAGGGTATCCCGACGCTAGGGACTGCAGTGTTTGGTCTTCCTCAAGCCATTGCGTGCAGCCAGGCGGGCTGTCTCTTCATCAGCCCATATTACAACGGTTCGTCTAACTTATCTTGATCAGACCAGTGATGAATCTTGCTGGTTAACAGGATGAACAGAAAATCGGGCCCATAGCGATCTCACGCTCTGGCCAAATGTCAAAGACCCTGCTAAAGAGCATCCCAACAGTCCTCGTATGATTCAGATTATCGAGACGTATAAGCGCCTCTATAAAGAGACCGGCAAAGAGCAGCCGCTTGTGAAGCTAGCTAGGTGAGTAAAGGCAACGATGGGCAAATGATACGCAAGCTGACTCGTCTACAGTTTCCTCAGCGCGAAGGAAGCCATGGCAGCTGGGGAATTCGGTTGCCACTCTGCAACTATTTCCCACACCGTCCTAGACCAGCTGGCTAAGCTCAAATGGAACGAACCAGAACAGCCAGGCGCGGGTGTTCCCAAGCCCGAGCATCCCTATAAGAACCCAGGGCCAACACCTGCTCGTCTTATCGAGCTGGCGAAGACCGACCCCTTGACGGCAAACTGGGATGGCAAGTTGGCTAGTACAGATATTGACTATCTTGCCAACGATGGTGCCGAACTTGAGAAGGCAATCGAGAAAGACCCCATTGCCACTAACAGGCTTGCGGAGGCTCTGAAAATCTTCATCGGCGACGATGAGAACGGCGAGACGAGCAGCAGAAAGAAATGCGAGGAGGCGATAGCCCACGTTTAAGCAGAGAAACCTTAGGCGAAACACGCAGCGGCATGTGTCCTTTCTGCACTTCACCTTCAGTCGTTGGATGCTAATAAAGACAACATATACTTGACTTCTATCCTGAGCAGACAATATACTAGCGCCTCTCATCTTATTCTACGACCAGAACAAGTACGCCTAAACTTATATATCGAGCGGGCACTCAGTCTTTTCTAGTCTTCAAACCCTCTTATGGAGGTATGTAGTCTTGCAGGGGCGCCGTATTCTGCATAAAAGTGTCGGCTTGGAACCTGGGATCAAATGATTGGGGTGACTCGAACGGTAGAAAGACAACTCCATGTTGCTGCCCTCGTTCCATATTGAATTGCGACATATCCGGTGACCGAGGGGTCTGATACGTGTTCAGTTGTGATGATTCCGCATTTCCTATGTCGTCAGGTCCATTTTCCCCGTGCACATGGTTCGCGAAGGCGTGGATCTGCTGATCGAAGCCCTCCCAATGCACACCCGCATTTGCATCGGTTGATATCGGAGGCGGGTTCGGCTCGTGAAGTGGATTCGTAATAAAGGACGGAGCTGCTTCGCCAATAACATTTAGTTGAGATTCTGTAGGTTGCAAGGCGGTTGGTACTGCTCCCAGCATCGCTTTGGCCGTTGCGCTGGTATCGCCATGGTGAACTAAAGTGTTTGCTTGTTGCAGTTCTATTATCCCTGCGCCATTTCTCCAATGACCAAGCTCGGCCAAAAGCTCGTCTCGTTCCGTCTCTACAGCCTTTAGACATTCGGTCATTGTCTTGATTTGTTCATGTTGCGACCTGATAACAGTTATACTCTCATCCACCACGACATGTTTCGACAGTCGCTGCGGCTCCGTGTCGGCAAGCGCGGGCAGAAGACTCGCAAGGTTCTTTCGGACTCTCTCGTCAATAGACAGAAGCCGAAGGTGTAAGAGGGGAAACCTTACAATTAAAGCTTCCTTGAAAGCCTCTCGTCTTGACTTTTCAAAAATACGATGGGCTGCTCGGTCATCGTCAGTGAAGTTTCGAACCCGCTTCTTCTTGACGCGTCGGGTATTGGCTGTGGTACCGACCCCGATCGGGTTCTGCGCCAGCCTTTCAGGGGGGTCGTCATCGTGGCCGCTTGATGACATTGGCATAGCTTATTTCGCTCTGGATCGGGGAGGTATAAGTGTAACACATTTCAAAACGACCCTTTGCGACGATTTGCGGGCTTCTGCGCTCCTTTACAGACCTCACAACAGGGGTCTGGCGTTGAGCAACGTAAGGGTTCCGCGTGACAAGAGCTGAAAGAAGAAGGGGTTCATAACGGTGATTTGGCTGATGGCAGGCTCTGTGGTGCTTCTGCTCGGGAATCCTACCTATTCTATTCGACGCCAACTCCACTTCCATCTTCTCCCGCTCATCAGCTTCAGCTTGTTCCAGAACCTGGGGAAGCGCGCGCCCACATTGTGTAGCGTGCGGGGTATCTTATTAGCCCTGTTCCAATCAATTGTCTGGCGATGATATTGTTATAGTAATCAGAACGACGGAAACGCAAGGGGGTGAGAAAAACTAGTGACCATCCCTAGAGGAACTCATTTTATGAAACAGAAGATTGGGAACACTTGATTAAATTTGGAAATAAATAAATGATCACAGTATTATCATGAAAGGAGGCAGATCAAGATGTCTTAGTATACAACTCTATGCCTAGCCCGTTTGGGATGATGTTCTTCTCACATTATGGTCACCTAAGTTAGTTGCGTACAAATTAACAACTCTTCTGCCGGTTTAAAACTTTAATCATCTTATAATGAGCTAGATATTTAATCTCTCAAGATTGATTAAAAGTATTATAATACTTATCAGAGAAGACATCCAATTGTCGCACAGGAAAATAGTCATAGCGGGCAAATTTCTCTATAGTTAAGCCTATGATATGATCGACAATATATCATATCCACGTGGCTTGTATCGCCCTATTATTTTGACTAGGATGCCTGAAATAAAAATAAGCGAATAGCAGGTCCCTTAGCACATACACATGTTGCGGAGCTTGTGATGTGTGGTAATTTATAGATAGTCGCTTAAACATAAGACTAATATGTAAGTGGAATGAGGGTCTTGCTCACACCAGCGAAAACTCCTTATGTAATACAGAGTCAGACATTTACATCAAAGTACTATCTTAGAATACTAAGCACAAGGCGATTAGTGAAGAAAAGTAATTGAGAAAATGTCAGTCTTTGATGTATTGGGTAGAAAGTCATTCATTGATTTCAGGCTTATCTTTTCTATTTCCTCTGCGCGGTCTAAGTTGAAAAGCTTATACGCTCACAACCAGCAAGAGTAGGGTCGTCATGTTTACACTCAAATATGTCAGGAACAATAATTATCAATAGAAAGAAATTCGTGATTCTCACTCAATTAGGCTTCGTGTATGGTCCTTTGAGGGGAAAAATCAATCTTGTAAGAGCTCTATGAATATTCTAGTGGCTAGTGCACAGATTTCAACCTCACCTCTATTGATGTAAGGGTAGAAAAACGTTCTTACGATATAGATTTCAGCCCATTTATTCTTTAGCTCAGCAAGTTAGCAGTCGCTGCTCTTATATACCTTTCATTCAACGTGAACAGGTAGATGGGTCAAGCCGCGTTACAAGTGACTCTCTAGTGGAAGTCCGCCCAGTCGATTTCCCCGCTATGTATCCATTCCCGGATAGCCTCGCTCGGTTTGGGTCTCAGGCGTCGATTTGGCATTCATGATGCAATGTTCTGATGTCTTATAATTGGAATGCTCATAATTGGTCTGGCTCCTCTAATAACATATTAAGAAACAGTCGTGAGGAATCTGTTCACTGAGTCGGAAACCACGGGTATGCGTGCATATTCTTTTCCAAGGACCCTTTATTTACCTCTTCGGATGCTCAGATATCGTCGAGAATACTCAGTAGCGTTTTTTGGTAGCTGAAGTAATAACTCGACTCGATTGTGTGGCTTTTGCATGCTACCAAGCTAGGTTACACTCGTCAGTCATTTACTGTCGCTAGATCCAGGATCAAGGATCTTAGAGAGATCCAAGAAAGCGGAAATCAGATGGCTGCAACCAAAAAAAACTGGCACGGAACACGAAGTCTCTTATTAGTCATTGTTTCTCACCGCAGAGTCCGGCACAGCCCGGAACTCACTGATCCGAGTACGCATCATATTACCTTTTGTAGTCAATATCCAATACTTTGTGAATAAAATAAGCATCTTAGAAGTCCGGTAGGCAACAACATCCTACGTCACTTATTGGAGTAAGAGCATGTAAAGAACTTGGACCGGGGTGAGGTGAGAGATGCAGGTTACCGTTGGAATACATGCTCAAAGGAGGATAGACAACTGCGGGGAGATGGCGGCCTCCGCCGAAATCACCATGTCTCTCGGCTTTTACGGACAGTCTATTGCAGACTAGGAAATAGAAGAATGCTGTTTCGTTGTAATAATTCTCGACAATGTACTCCGCACGCGGTAGTGTTACCTACCGATGCAAGTGCAGCCTCTCGGTCCAGTCGGAACCCAAGCCCACGACGCCCGATGACCTAATATTGCTGTACGATGCCATCGCACTCGCAGGGTAACGCTATATGCATCCTGATAGTGATAATCACTAGGCTTGGCATAAGAATCGACCGGAGGTATGAGATTGTCGAGGGGTCTCGATGATCCTGCGCGCGCATATAACCATGCTGCTTTCCGTGCTACTTAAAACCAGGTGACCTATGTTGTCCGGTTTCTGTGCTTGCTAAGTTTGCACCTACGATACCGAGGATTTCTCTTCCCCGTAAGGCCATGCTGAGAATAATCTGGGGACTACCGGTAGTCATCGGCTTGAGTTTAGCCCAAGCTACGCCAACACCAGTTGTCGATCTAGGCTACGCAAAGTATCAGGGGTACTATAACTCCGAATACGACCAAAACATCTTCAAAGGGTAGGGAAGGAAGATCATTCCAAGCTCTGGATGACGGCTGACAAGCACAAAGCATAAGATATGCAGCTCCTCCAGTCGGCAAGCTTAGGTGGCAGATGCCACAGCCTCCCGCCACGAATCGAAGCGAGGTGCTCTCAGCCGTAGACTTCGCACCAGTATGTCCTCAAGGAAACCCCAACTCTCCAAGGTATGTAGTATCGTACAGTTAACCATGCCATACGCATACCCTGCTAAATTGATTAGCCAACCAGTTCCGGTACCGTCAGGCGATGAAGACTGTCTATTCTTAAATATCGCGGCACCATCGAAGGGAGAGCGACTGCCAGTCTTGGTCTGGATTCGTAAGTTTGGTTCCGATATATCGATGCCGGCGTTATTCTCATTTGATTAGATGGTGGCGGATACGGACTTGGGAATAACCGATTCGACAACTTGATGCAACAGATTCGCACTAACGGCAACTCATATATCGCTGTATCGATTGCATACCGACTTGGAGCTTTCGGTTTCTTGTCATCCACTGATGTCGAGAAATTCGGCGTCCTTAACGCTGCATTGCATGATCAGGTTAGTCGCCAGAGTCTTTCATCTCGCCTTTGGCATGCATTTCTCAGAGACACGAGTTACTTAAACAGGCATGTGGAAATTGCTAACTATAGTACTACAAATAGCGGTTTGCACTTCAATGGATCCAGAATAACATCCATCATTTCGGAGGCGATCCAGGGCGTGTGACCATCTCAGGAGAGTCCGCCGGAGGTGGTAGCGTCAGTGAGTAACTATCTAAACTGTCTTCTACCTATCTGGCAAATTCCAGAGTACGAGTTTGCTACGTAGATTGAGGGCGTCTCTGGAAAACCCCGAAACTCCCATAATCGCGCTTGGAACGATAACTGATCTCGAGTATCTTAGTGCTGCAGGCAATGGCCAATAATGGGAGGGAAGGGGGTGCGCTTTTCCACGGTGTGATTGCGTCTAGCCCATACCTGCCGACACAATGGTGTGTAGCAGTTACTAGGTCTGGCATATGATCGGGTTGTCGCTGATATTAAGTAACAGGAATTTTGACGATGCATGGCCAACTCTAAGTTACCAAGCTTTCGTCGAACAAGCGGGATGTTCCGATGCGGAGGTCCCATTCAAATGCTTGCAGTCAGCAGATACAGTTGTGCTTCAAAATGCCAGCTCCCTGGTCAGCGCGTCAGGCGACTACGGTCAATGGGCGTTCATTCCTGTCACCGATGGCAAATTGATTCGCAAGCGACCAACCGAACAACTTGTTATCAACAAGAAGGTCAATGGCCTTCGCCTATTGACTGGCAATAATGAGAATGAGGGCCCTGGCTTCACTCCCCAAAATATTACGACCAAGGAGGAATTCACCAGCTTCATCTTGACTAGCTATCCACGACTCAGCCAGCAGAACCTGACCAGAGTCTTGGAGCTATACACCGTACCGGAGAACGCGTCTAAGATATATGCAGACTCAGATGGTCTTCACCCTCCGTTCTCGACTACGAACTCCAACTGGGCTATTGGCTGGCAGCAAGCGGCAAATAACCTTTACGCCGAAACTACTTTCGTATGTCCTTCTTACTGGTTGGCAGATGCATATGGGAGTGCTAGAGGAAAGCGCTCTTGGAAATATCAGTACTCTGTGCCCATCAGCTCCCACGGCGCAGATGTTGAGCCGTTGTTTGACGATCCCAATACCCAGGGGACAGGAATCGACAAGATATTCCGTACGGCTTTCCAACAGATCTGGGGCAATTTCATTGTCAACGGAGACCCGACTCTTAACACAGCACAGATTAGCGCCGCACAACAAGGGAACATAACCGCTGCTAGTACTGGGAATTGGCCACAATGGGGTGGACGGCCTGAGAGAGGTCACATGCTAAATCTCAACATGACCGGCGGAATGCCTGTAGACAATCCAAACCAAGTTGGTGGTAAGACTCTTGACCTGATAAGCTACGCTCCAAGTACCGATGGCTCGCATCCTGAACTCGAGGCCTCATTCAAATTGGTTTCAGGATGGTCATGGGAAGGGGGCCGCGGTAAGCGGTGCCAACTATGGGTTGAATTAGGTCCATGGGCCCTTGAATGAAGAGGGGACATGGACTCCTAGGTAATGCTAGAATATTAGTATATAGGCAATACAGACAGGTTTCTATTGCTATCGTTGGGCGGAGGATCTTGAAAATACACTTGTTGGTGAGCCCTGTCTGGCTACATGCCACATCATAGCACGATAATAACTCTAGCTGTATAACCTCTGTACACTGTTATTCTCACCTGAGACGACTAAATTCGGCGTGCTCGGTTATGATCTGAAGATACCTGTCCTTAAATTACCGGTTGTAAGCACGTATAACCTTGACTTATAAACTGATTCAGAGACAGAAAGTCGGATGTGGCTATACTCCAACGCGTATATGTGTGTATGAGTTAACTCCTAACTCCTTACTCCTGACATGTTGCTTGTCAAAGTTCTATACGCCAGAGATAAGACGATGGAGTAACGCTACCTATATTAGTGAAAGATAAGGGCATCGGCCGATGATGTACGAGCGAGTCTGAATTCGGAAGGCAAACTCGGACGGTACGGTTGTCTATATCCGCTGCCATATGTTTTAAAACCCTAAGAATTTACTTAGACCGCTCAATTGAACTGAGGAAACTGAGGACCGGCGGAGCTCTGCATGACAAACATTAGTTTGCTGCTGAGTAACTAAGCATGGCCACGCAGAACAAATCTGCGCAGTGTCGTCATCAACGGGAAAACCTTTGTTTCAACTAAACGCTCAGGGAGGAATCACGACATTGCCAGCGTCTCACAGTACTCATACAAATAAATTTTTCACGGGGAACAAAATAACGATGAGAGCAGCCGCTGACTGCGAAACTGACACCAGTCAGTCTGCTGGCGAGCCTGATGACCGAGGGGAGATCCGGGCCGCGTCACGGACGTCCCCGGACGGGGTCAAGGCGAAGTTCTTACGAGCCATAAACTGGATGCCGGCATGGTGTCGCTATGACCCTCACAACCCACCGAAGTTTACGCTGTCTATGAATATTCTGCTCGCTCTTGTATGAAATCTAGACTTTTCGTATATTAGAGTCAAAGCTTGAGGCCCCGTACTGATCGCTTTACAAGAGCACCACATTCACGGTCGCGAATCTATACTATCCGCAGCCTATTCTTAATGTCATCGCCGCCGACTTCAACGTCAGTTATGAGCGTTCGTCAAGTGTGGCGACGTTGTCGCAGGCAGGATATGCATGTGAGTAATTATTAAAGTCGTTGTTCCCTTTTTGAGGACCTTTGCAGCATGAGTCTTCCTTTCTGGCCAGAAGCAGGTGCTAAAGGCTCCTTACAACCCCGAAACACTCATAGCTTACGTTTTAAATGAAAACAACTGACTCCCATGTTGTAGCTGGGTTACTGTTCCTGTGCCCACTCGGCGATATGATTCCTCGGCGACCTTTCATTCTCTTCCTGATTCTAATCACTGCAACACTGGTGAGTGTCTCGCAGAATGAAGTGTAATTTTAGAGGCCAAGTAACCTAATAGCAGGAAGTGGATTGGCTTATGCCTAACAACGAACTTTAAAGCCTTCACCGGCCTATCATTCATATGTGGCGTAGGGTATGTATTTCTCTCCTGTAGTTTAGTAGCAATGTCAGTTTGTAGTACTAATACATTGATAAGAACCGTTACGCCACAGCTCATGCTTCCGCTTGTGGGCGATCTTGCGCCAGCTCATCGCCGTGCCTCTGCTCTTTCAGTAGTTGTTTCAGGTTTGGCCTTGGGATTACTGGTCGCTAGAGTGCTATCTGGTGTCGTGGCGAACTTCACTGCATGGAGGAATATCTACTGGGTAGCGCTAGGTGCACAGTACCTAACGTTCTTTATTCGTGAGTATCATTCGGGTTAAACATCTCATATCCCTAGGGTCAGTCTCGGTGACGAAGATGGTGACGTATCTTTCGAACAACAAGTATCTTGCACGCTATTACCATATCCCGAAAGCCTGTTACCGAAGAGTAAAATACTAATATCTACTTGCTTAGTCTTCTTCACGCTTCCTGACTACCCGGCAAAGAATAAGGGCTTGAACTACTTCAAAGCTCTATGGAAGATGGCCAACCTAGTCGTAGAGGAACCGCTGCTTATACAAGCTTGCCTCATGGGATTTTTACTAAGCGCCGCATTCACAAACTTCTGGACGACACTGACGTTTTTGCTGGCGTCCCGGCCCTATAACTATTCTTCGCTTGAGATCGGATTATTTGCACTGATTGGCATTGCCGTTATTTCTTTGGCCCCAATAGTAGGCAAATTTCGGAACTACTTTCTTATTTTCGCAAGTTCTTGAGCATGAGATTTCTATTCCGGGACAAGGGAGTGTCTAGACGTTTTATAACTATCATAGATCACACTTCAGATGGCAATAACTAACTCTGAGTGTTGCAGTGGTCACGCCTTATCACCGATAGGTTTGTCTTCTTGTTTTCAAGCATTCTCGGTCTCTCGGTTGAATTGGTTGGCATCGTTATCGGAACCTTCACTGGCACCTTTACTGTTGCAGGTCCAATAGTCCAAGCAATCTTTATGGGTCAGTGTATTCTTCTCTTGTTCATCTATTGCAACTTTTACGATCTTATTACAACTCCGAGGCTTCTAGAACAGAGCTAGCTACTGACTTTCATTTACAAAAGACACTGGTTCGAATTTCGCACACACCGCGAACAGAAGCAACATATACAGTCTTGATCCAAAAGCACGAAACCGCGTCAACACAGTGTACATGGTATTCTGCTTTGCTGGACAACTGACGGGGACGGCAGCAGGCAATCGACTATATGCTCAAGGAGGTTGGACCTGGAGTGGGGGGCTCAGCATTGGTTTCATCGGTGCAGCTATCCTTATCGGGTTCGCGAGAGGACCTAGAGAGAGCGGATGGGTAGGCTGGAAGGATGGATGGAATATTAGAAAAGATAAGGATATCGGAGAGAAAGCGGAGCGGCAGAACGCTGTCGAGGAGGCTCATACTCCCCTTGAATCGAGTGAAGCAGATGAGAAGAGTGTAAGTTGATGAATAAAGATGCGGTAGATGTAGAACACAAAAGATCGTCATAGTTCAGCATAAAACTCATCCGGTTCGGCCTTTCGATTTCCACCTAACGACTGTAGAGCGAGACAACCTTGCTTAGTATTCCACCATCACATTAACTTAGTCTCTCGGCCGTTGACCGCCATTGTCTTCAACGGAGCGGAGCCCGGCTTCAGGCTGTCAAGCTATGGGGCGGCCACGGAATGAAGGAGATGATAGCGAGCTCATCTTGGTGAGAGATCAGTGGATGATTTCTCAACAATGAAGGAGCTAAGGTCCATAGAGAAGAAAAGAAAGAATGGGCATCAAAAACGAAACTATTCTCAATTGACCTGCCTCCAGTTAGAGGCGGTTATGCATAGCCGCCGATTTCGTGCTCGTTAAAACCGGCCTACATCCGAGCCTATGAGTCAACTTAGATAGACTAGAACAGCGGTGGAAAAGCTCATAAATTCTATAATCCACTTGCCGTGATCTACGCTGCACAGGAAGGGCGCCTTGAACTTTAAAAACCCCCCTCCGTTGACCAAAATGCAGATCTTGTCATCTTCCTACTTGGGTACATAGATAGATAGCTTGGATCTTGAATGCCATGGCTGGAGATGAGAGAACGCCCCTGCTTGCCAACGGCAACGCCAGCGACGACGGCAATGGACACGGCACTGATTCGTCTGCGAAGCAAGTCGAAGCCGCGGCGGCATCGCAGACCCTCTTCGGCGCCGCGAATCGGATTTTGCTCGCCGGCTTCCTCATGTCCTTCACGCTCGGCATAACCCAAGTTCCGTAAGTCATTGGCCGCCATTAAGAAGTAGAAAAGGCAAAAACAACAAAGCCCAAAAACCAATTGACTAAATAATATACTTATACTGTATCACAAAAGGATCGTCTACGTATTCCGCTTGTTGGAATGCGACATCTTCTACCAGCACAATCCGCCCTTTGCGGGCCCGGCGGATGAGCGATGTCTCCGCCGCGAGATCGACGCCAGCGCTGCGCTGCAATTCTCGGTGCTTGGCATGTCGACTTCACTCAGCGGCGTCTTCAACCTCTTCGTGTGTGGCTACTTCATCAAAGTGTGGGGTCCGCGTTGGTCCTTTGTCTCGCAGACGTCGCTCCTGGGATTGAGAGTGTCGACGCAGATCGTCGGCGTCACTCTTGGCGGGCGGACTGGGGAGCTCATCTTCCAGATTTGCCAGGCCATCGGTATTATTGGAGGCCCGCGTGGCTACCAGTGAGCATCCGCCAATTTGAGGAGAAAGTGAGGACTCGGTGGCTAAATTTGGTATAATAGGTTGGTGTTGAACACGGCAATCGGCGAAGCTGTGGCTGCTAAAGACCGCACTGCTGTTTTCGGTCGGCTACAGGGCGCCATTATGCTCGGCACAGCATTCGGGTATCTCCGTAAGTCCTGATTCCCTCTTCCTGCCGTCAAATGACTCTTGATAATTGGTCTGATAACATGTGAAGTTGGGGGTGTGCTCGGTGACGTCTACGGCATCCGACGCCCTTTCGAGGTCGCCTTCTTTCTTTACGTCGTCTCTACTTTATACGGCGCACTCTTCATGCCAAACAAGACTGCCACAGATCCCAGTACTCAGAAACAGTCCAGCCACGGACTCAATGCCTTCTTTGCGCCTATCAAGGTGATCGTTCCCCATAGATATCGTTTAGAGTCTGGCAAGGTGGTCAAGAACTACGGCTTGGTATTCCTCGCCCTTGGCATCTTCCTCGGCGTATTTGCGACCGGATACGCCCCGCTGCTCCTCCAGATGTATGCTACGTCTGTGTTCCACTTCAATACCACGGAAAACGGTTGGCTCATGTTTGGCACTTCATCTATCCGTGGGCTGTTCCTGTTATTCATATTTCCCAAGATCATCACGGAAGGCCGAATTTGGTTCAACGGGAAACTCCAACAGGGCGAGAGAACGGAACATCACCACCATAATGATGACGCCGTGATACCAACACACCCGGAAGATTTCGCTGCTGCCGAGGGCGGAGAAGTACCGCAGGAGCCTGTGCAGAACCCGGAACCCGACGAAGAGGATTCGGGCACCGGCTTTGACCTGCTTTTCGTGCGGTGGAGCTTGGTTGTTGATTCCATGGTGACTCTTTTCGCCGGCTTTTCTTCAGCTGGGTGGCAGGTATACTTGGCCGGATTTCTACTACCGTTTGCCTCCGGCTCGGCGCCGGCAGCTAAAGGCGTCAGTAAGTTATCCTCGGAACTGTTTTCCTTCTTCCTCTGGCGATTTTCAGAGTATGAAACTGTCACCTTGGGATACAAGAGTGTCCAGAATCTTTCAACTCCCTCCCTGATCACGCTCCAAAGGGCCATAACTGACTCTGAGCCTTGCAGTGACTGAGCTGTGTCCCCCGTCCCAGCGACCAGATGCCATCAGCGCCATTACCCTCGTCGAGAGCACGGCGATGATGGCGACTCAGGGGTTATTTGGTCTGATCTTCGCTGCCTTTTCGGAGATGGGGAAACCCAGTCTCACGTTCTTTTGCAATGCGGTAAGAGCAACCCACATATTAACGGCAATCAGAAGCCCGCTCACACTGGGGGGCGCATGAGCTCTTTAAACACCGGTGCTGGGAAATTGGCTAACATGACGATAGGGCATTGCTGTCCTCGGTTTCTTGGTGCTGTTCATGGCCCATCTGCCACCCGTCAACAGCAAACGAATAGATGACGACGAAATTCAACCAGATCCAGAGACGCAGGCCAGGTGCAACACATGAAGAGGAAATCTTGTGAAGAGAGAGTAAAGCAAGAGGTTACTAGATAAACGAATAATGAAGCATGAGATCTTTAGAGAACCACAGCCGCAAACTATCAAGCTAGCACGCTGCATAATGTGACATATTCATTCAATAGGTGCTTATTTAGGTCCCAGCTCTTTCAAGGGGCTCACTAAGGTAATAGGGAATAACAAGAGTCGAAGGCCGAACGCAGTTGATCATCATATCTGGGCACGAACTGGTAGTCAGAACAGAGGGTTCACTGCGAGTCCTGGAGGCGTTACAGTGCAATACTGATCAGGATTAGAGTTAAGAAAAAGTTGTCAATATCGACGTTGAACGTTGCTCTATTGGATACACAAGAATGAATCAGCGCCTTGCAATAAATCCATTCCAAGTACGTCGTTTCCTTCTTCACCATACAGATCGCCTCAATCCCACTTGGCCCCGATCGTGTTAATGCGCCTCCAAATTTTTTACCATATTTGGCGCTGTACCGCTCGGCTACATGTGCTATTCTTGCCGAGCCCGCGACGAAATATGTAATTCTTGCAAATACTCAAGAGACCCAAACTGCAAAGATAAGAGAGTAATGAAAAAGGTATCAAGAGTGGTTTAATATACTGATTAATGGCTCCAGACTCCGCCCGAGCCCCCGATCTTGTGAAGACTACACCCATTGTCTGCAACAGACCCTCCCAGCTGGTACGGAAGACGATGCAAGCCCACCCAGTCAGTAACGCTGGTAGATACGGAGAACGAGACCTAGAAACACCACCAAGAAATGTGTCTTCTCCAGACAACAGTCAGGAACGAGATAGATTTCGTAGGATCTCCAAGTGTGAGTTGAACAAAGCCGGATCAACTCTGAGAGAGGATCTAGTATCCGTGTAGATAATAGCACGAGGCCGCCGTCTAACAGGAAACAGGGTTATGGAGTGAAAAGCTTTTGGGGGTAATCATGTGTGTCGTCTCTGGGTCTGTTAAACGCGTAATAACCGACAAAGACCATGGCCATATTCCATATGCGAGACTAATCCAGCCGACAAACGCCGCAATATGCCCAGGAGACCGATTCAAAGGAAATTGAAACAATACTGGTGTGTGTACGAAATCTACTCAGCCCCAATTTCTCCCGGAGGCTCCATTCCGAAACTCGCCGGGTTGAAGTCGAAACCCGCACCGTCATTATCATTGTCATGGAGGAAAGAGTCGAAGTCGAAATCCGGCAGGACATCACCGGATGACATCTCACTGAACTCTGGGATGTTGGTAAACTATTTTCCGGTTAGTTAAAGCTGTTTCACGTGAACATGGCGAGGCAGGGCAAAAAAAAGCTGAGACCCAACCCCTACAAGTGGTGTAGTAGGTGGCGGTGAGTCTCTCAGCTTTTTTATGCCCTGCCTCGCATGGTTGACTTACAATGGCATTATTATTATTGTTCATATCGGCAAAGTTCATTTGATCAACCTGGGGAGCTGGTACTGGCGCAGGAGCAGCCTGCGGTGCCGATACAGCTGGGGGCACAGCCCCGGCGTTTTGACCGGATTTGAAATTGCCTGGATTGCTAGGAGTAATAGGGGTCGCGGGTGTGGGAGGCTCCGCATCTTGGTTGGGCTCGGCAGCCGGAGTGGCACCGGCGGCTGGTGCTTTGTTTTTCTGAGCCGCCGCCTAGAAAACACGTTAGTAATTTTCCTGCTAAATTCGTATCGGGTGATGATATAGTTAGTACCTTGCTCTTGGCGTTCTTGGTGTCCTTCTTTTTAGGTGCGGCTTTCGTGGCCTGTTGTGGTGTAGGCGGAGCAGCAGCGGTTGTTTGCGGCGATTGAGTGCTTGTCCGACCATTACCATTAGTCGCAGGGGCTGGAGCCTGTGGCGGCGGCATTGCTCTCTGTGATGGTGTACCCTGAACCTGTCCTTGTGGTCCCTGAGGCCCCTGAGGTCCCATACCATTACCATTTGGACCACCTTGCCACTGCACTTGCTGAGGTCCTCCTTGCTGTCTGGCCATCATTTGGGGATTCATTTGACCATTGAACGGCTGTGGGTGCGAGCTGGGCGGACGCATGCCCGCATTCATCTGCGCCGTAACCATATTGCCATCCATGCCAGGCATGTTCTTGAAGAAGTTCTGCGGCATGTTAGGATCCATGCCATTGGCCATGAAGTTCATGGCATTTGGAGACCCTCTTGACTGGGCCCCTTCCTGCATGGGTGAAGGGATGCCGGTGGGGTTCATTTGGGGCGTCCCGCGCTTCATCTGGTCGTTCGGATTAGGGGAGGCACCGGGTCTCACTCCCTGCGGTGGAGTGTCTTGGAAGGGCTGTCCGTTCGGACCAGGTGGCCCACCCGGTCCTCCGGGCCCGTTAGGCCCGGAACCATCACGCGGAATACCACCTATACTGTCTTGTTCTTGCCTAGCCATCATGAGCCTCTTCTTGTTCTGTTGCTCGAGCAGCATCAGCTGCATTTGGTAATCTTGTAGGGCGTGGTTGCTACCGCTGCCTTGGCCCGCGCCGGGTCCTGGTCGCATGCCTGCGGGACCCATCTCGGGATAGAACGCACCGATAGCCGCCGTATTGTCAGGACCTTGTGCTATCATAGGTGAGCCTTGACCTTGAGGACCGCCCGGATTGGGAACCTGTTTACTGGGCATTTGCTGACCATGGTGTTGCTGCAGATTCTGCTGGTATGCCTGGATAGACTTGGCCTGTGTCTGGGCAGACTGTGCCTGGAAATCTCGGAACTGCTGAGGAGTCAGATTAGCGGGGTCGATGCCGTTTGATAAGAGCATTTGCTGAGCCATATCGGCAGCTTTGGTATCGCCTACTTGCTGTCCCGGCATTCCTTGCTGAGGTCGTTGCCCATTCATCATGTTCGGATGCTGGGCATTGAACGGACCCTGCCCATCCAGTCGGGGCCGTTTACTAGGTGACGGTGCGTTCTCGGCGGAACCAGGCGAGGCTGGGCGAGGCTGGTTCCCATCCATATTGGACCCGTCGCGTTGCATCTGGTTTTGCTTGGCTTGGAGCATCTGCATCTGGGGACTACGGCACGATGGCTGTCAGTCATGAAGACGTAAGAGATTTCGACCAGCATAGTCAACATACTTATTTTGATTATTTGCCATAGCGGCTCTGGCTAGGGTCGGATGCTTCGCATTCATCTGCATGCCATTAGGCAAGCGCTGCATCATCGAATTATACATGTCCGGCCTCATCTGACGCATCATTTCTTGTTGTGCATTTTGTCGCATACGATTTTGCTGCTAGAAAGACGTTAGATGCGAAGGCCAGCAAGAGCTAGACTGCAAGGCAAGTTGAGTTTAAATTTACCTGGGTGTGAACTACGTAGTTGCTGACACTGGGACTGACGCCACCCTTGTTGCGCTGGGCCGATAATATGTCCCAGAAGAGACAGAACCACTCGTAGAGAAAACAGCTGTCAGATCCGTTGGGCACATTAGGAGCCGGCAGGTCATGCGGTCGTTTTGAATCTAGCTCATCCTTGCTGTCAGTGTCCATCGGATCATCGCCAACACCGTTTCCGATAGCATTGCCGTTCTCGTCGCGACGAGGGCTCTTATGGACGTTGAGGGCTTGATCGCTGTTGAGCATTGCGCGCGCGCAATCGTACATGCCTTCCCGAAGAAAGTAATCGTATATGTAGGTGTTGAGATTCGCACGGTTGTTTTCTGGGAGGCGTTGAACTTGGCCAGCTGCGAGAGCATTATTTCCCATCATGGCCATGGGTCCGCCGCCGACAGGCCCACCGGCCATAGGCATGTTGGCCATATTGACGTTGTTCATGATTCAGGGTCGACAGAGCGAATCTGCCAGGATCCGAGAGAATCAATCGAGGCGAAGATGCCGAGTCGGTACTTCGCATCCGGTTTGTTCCCTAAATGACAAGGCAAGTTGATACTAAGACTGCCGACGAGTTACGAGGCGCTTCTTGAAAAGTACGCGATGACGCGACGTGCGAAGTTCTCAAGATCCTCTCGTCAGCAGAGCAAGAGAGCCTATTCTACGGTCGGAATTGTCGGAGAGGTGGTTGGTCCAGGATGCGTACCAAATGGAATTGGCAGCGCGTCAGCGGTCGCGTAGTCCAGGGTGTTTCGGTGTAGGTATCTTATTCGAGGGCCGTGAGAAGGTCGACGAAACGAAGGAGTCCTTTGTGAAGAGTGCAAAGGAAGTATCGGCGACGAAAGAAAAAAAACGCAAGGAACCCGTGTTCCTGTAATACAGTGGCTGAGAAAGGTGATGGATGATATAAGCGGAATGAGGAAAAGCAGAGATGAGGGACGATATAAATGTGACCGTTAGAAGCGGTAACAGCAGGCGAACTGAATGATGGGCGGATAACGGATGGGTGGAGGGGGAAAGAGGTGGTGGTGGTGTGAAGTGATTGATTGATTTTGCAGCGGCGGCGAAGGCGAGGATGGCGAGGATGGCTAGAGAATGGCTAGGTAGATGATCTGGTTTGGATGGATGGCTTCAACAAGTGTCAGTGGCTCGCCCAGTGCCGGGCGTACGGTGCACTACCCAGTGCGAGAGATGTGGTGCCAGTGCCAGTGCAAATGTCTGAGCAAGGACCATCAGTTGGGTGCTAGCGTAGGTATCTACCTGGGTGGGGGCTGGGCTGTCAAAGTGCGAGGAATGCGCGGTCCGGTGATTGGAGACGGGGCGCGGAGAGCCCTTATATAGAACGATCAACCCGACCACCAGTTGGAAACTTCCGGCAGCAGCTGAACCGGAGCCAAGATCGAAAGGCTAACTGACCGACACTGCCAACTGACAGAGAGTGGTCAGGTCAAGTCTGGTCACGTTGCTTGCTCGCTCACTCACGTACTTTGCTTGCTTGCTTGCTTGTCTGCTTGTCTGCCTGCCTGGTTGCTATGCTAACCTGTGCTGGAGCAAGGGACAAACGTATTGCAGTACCTGTCTGGGGTCTGTGTCATGGAGTATTCGAGGGAACCCAGGCTCGCTGCAGGTTACGGGCGCAGAGAAGTCTAAGGCAGTGTAGGGAGGGAATGCGCTATACAAGGCTACCAGCGTCCCGGTCGGGTGGTCAGGCGTATAGACGACGACAAAGGCAACCGTGCCCGAATGTGGCTAGGGCTTGGTCACGGACGGATAGGATGATGGCCAGTCAGTTGTATTGACGATGAGAATGTCATAAAATGAGCCGGACTAGAGCCGGGTGATTCTTGCGATCAAGGGGTTCGTCGTATGCAGAGGCAGAGCGTGGAGAGAAGTGCGCATGGCGTGGGCGGAGAGAGATGCTGGCGGTCAGCCGTGTTTTATGGAGAGCAATCAGTGGTTGGGCCTTGGGCGGAGGGGTCTGCGGGCATTCCGTGGCACGAATCTAGATAGCAAGAAACTTTGATGGCGCGTCAGGGCCTTCTTCTGTGTCCTGCTATGATTATGTGACAAAACGGACCAGTTCAACCTCAGTCTTCCTACCTAGGTACTGTAACGTGGGTAATTAATTATGGCTCTCTATCCTGCAACTTCAACTTCCAGGGCCGTCTTCAGCGGGACCGCATAGTCGGGACATCATCTAACTATATACCCTACGGTACAATACCGAGTACTTGGTGGTTACTGCATTTGAGCTACGGCCGGCCAGTTTGCAAAGAGGCTCGAAAGGTAAATAGGTAGGCACACGTAAGCCAGCATTTGAGTTACTTTGTACCTACAAGTAGAAACTATGATGTGCTATCAACATCAATCCATGAGTTGAGGGAGGCAAACACCTGTAAATAGATTTCATGAATAAATGATCATGTATCGGAATGGTGGATGCTGCCTGGCCAAGGGATGAATTTTATCTTTAGCAAACTGTGTATTGTTCCCTGCAATAGGTAAGTATCTTTCCTGTGCTTCGTCGCGTCGAAATGATAGGTACCTTAGGTAGGGTAGTCTACACCCTAACCTACCTAACCAAGCCAGTCAGTTTCCCAGAGATCTGGGACGCGACAGAGACAGGTCTCCCATTGTCGAAACTGTACTGTACGACAGTGTGGAAAGTTACAGTGATGAAGCCCCAGCTTGTGTGAATATTTGAGCACAGGCGCCAGGTACATCAGAGGTATCTTGGCTCGTCCCATCAGGGTCGGGTTGTGTGGAAACACGTGGGAATGCGCGACGGAGCCTTTGCACTATCAAAATCCGAATAGCCATCAGCTACCTTGTAGCTTCGCTTGGGCGTATTTCTTGGTCCGGACCCCACTTCGTCAACTTGGCATCCCTCATTGTCAAATTCACCACTTGTTAGAAAGGCTGCCAGCGCTTCAAATTAGCAGGTCACAGGCTTGTACGCATCACTAATAGTAACTCCAGTTCGTTTTATGTCAAACACTCCATACAACACATGATTCTAACATCTGACTTTAGAGCGGTATGGCGAGCGTAATAGGTAGAACACTACCTAGGTAAGCATGAAGCGGCGGTAAGTCCCAATGTACAAGTTTTACTGCTGATGTCTCAGACTCCCTAGCGTCCGTGTTTTAGATGAGGATATCTCTGCTTCCCGTAGAAAAACAAAGACAATGGCGTTCGTTCTTACTTTTGCAGCGGTTCCCCAGCAGCATGGATGTGGTGAGGCGATCACCCATCGGCATGGGACGCTAAAAAATGGCGGCAGAATACCAACGCAGGAACATGACATCGACTCTCTGGCGCTACCAGATGTAATTGTATCACGTAGTCAACATTCATTTCGTCGGTAGCCTGTCTCAAAGAGATTAGCTCCTTTAATCCCCTCTCTCTTAGGTTAGTGACGAGAATATAAAGACTTTGATATCAATGAAGAATTAACAATAGTACCCATCTACCATAAGGGAACTTGTACGTACGTACGCAAAAATGCTTTAGGTAGCTAAGCTAGGGTCTCTCGTCACCTAGGTAGCGTACCTTATTTAGGGCATACAACTGCTACTAATGGGTTCTGCATGCAAGAATGCTTGACCGGGGGCGGGGCGTTAGCACATAGACGGCGCGTTCCGTCCGACGATCCGTGTAAGTCTGTCCATGGCCCGGCGGGACAATAGACTCAGGAATCGATATTCGGCTGATATGTTCATTACGGGAGCTTGTCGTTGCCTCTGTCCGTCCTTGCTCCCGAGACAACCGAGGAAACACCGTCACTCAAATAGCATCCAAACACTGTATGTACAATCGGTAAAATACCCAAGCCTTTCCCCAGCGAAGCGGGCTCTATACGTGAAATTTTATATGAATCGCCAAGCCTGACGAGAAACTGTACGTCTATTCAAATCGCATATATGTCATCTCTCGCTTGTCAACAACGCGGCATGCTGTATGAGCGAGGCCTGCCTAGTGAAGTGCTTATTACTCATTAATTCGACGCAAGTAGAACAATCCCAAGCCAAGCAGTCCTCCTAACTGGACGATTTGAATGTCATAGTAAGTAGTTGTCATTATTCATTTCTAATCATCCTCTGGAGGCAATTCGTCATCAATATATCGGATTAGCGAGACCCGCATCTCGGTTGTGTCATTGCCTCTTAACACGTCGCTAATAAAATGCGCCTCGACTTGCATCTGCACCATCTCCAATGCTCCGCGCAGCACACCACAGAAGATGTTGGAATACCATAACTCGTCCTGTGCTCGGCCATCATCGGGCAATTCGACGAAATCTGCCAGGGGGTTCTCCTCGAAGACAAGTGAGAACTGCTTGTTGTCGCTCGTCCAGTTTGTGACTGTCGGCGTAATGTTGAGGAAGATCTTGAATCCGACCTACCGACGTGCCTATCATTAGTTCTGAGTTATCACAAAGGGTTTGTGGATGCCAAGCAACATATATGTACCTTGGCCAGCATATCAGCCGTCTCTCGGAAATTGCTACATCGCCGCATGGTGTTGGATTTGGCAAGGTAATCTTCAATAAGTCGGAGGCCGATGTTGTATCCCATCTTGTCAAGTTGTTTGTTGACTTGGACGTAGTCCCCGTCAAAGTCCTTGCATAGCTGGGCGACTATGGTGCCATAAGTCAAGACAACAAGCTCCGCATTCACTTTGTCGACGCGGCCCCTTTACGAATTGCGTGTGAGTCGCGTTCGATAACGGCCACGAACTAAGAACGGCGAGGTGGCAAAACTTACTTCCATATTCTGTCCTCGTTTAGCGGGTGTTCCCCCCTCCTCATGAATAGCAGCTTGACGGGTTGTGGTAGACCTACTCTTCGCCCACACGGGCAGCTTTGCTGGCTGACATGCCCGGATGGCGAGCTACAGGCCGGTCCTGGTCAAATCATGAACGACGTATGTAGCACAGTGCAGCGTATTCGGCACGACACAGGACGCGAAGCACGATATAGTTGAGATGATATGGAAGCCGGAGTCTGGAAGGTTATCGGAGCGCAAGTTGTGGCAGTATTTGGGCGGTGAAAGGAGTCGGTGGTAGTCGGGGAGGGGCTAGCTACAGCTATACCACCCCGCCCCGGGCTACCGCCCCACCTGCATCGGTAGAATATGTGGGCCTTACGGAACATCCTTGCTCCGCCACACCTATCTTCAATTGAAGCTTGCTTAAGCTCAAGCGCAATTGCGTGCGGATGCTTCAGTGGAAGCGCAACATTAATATTGCCTTACCTTCACCTCCGCCAAAAGCCAGACATACCAACCCGGCCTACGTATCATTTCTGGCTTCTTTATGTGAATGGGCGGCCCTCTCTCCACACCATCGCCAGCTACCTCCTGCTCCCAAGCAGTATACTAACATCCTATTCGACCAACGAAGCGTGTTCACCATGTCCGCCGAAAAGCGACCTGCCGCCGACGACGCAGGCGCTGGTCAGCTGCTCGTTAAGCGACAGAAGCCAGGCATAAGCACCGCTCTTTCGAGACGCGATGGTGCTTCTGGTGGTGCCCTAGTTCAGTCCGTACGTCCTTCATCCTCGTGATAACCCTTTCCTTGGGGGACTAGGTGCTGATGGCTCAATGTAGACGGTTAGGACAAGCAATCTTGAGGCTCCGCTTATGGAGCTCAGCGGCCATTCAGGAGAGATCTTTTCAGCCAAGTTCGATCCCACTGCAAACCTGATCGCGTCCGGGTCCATGGACAGGAGTATATGTAAGCTACATCTCTCTTTCCGCTTGATCCTGTTCTCCCATAACGCATCTGCGCGGTCACTGATGGTGAATGACAGTGTTATGGAACTCTTCTGGCGCATGCGAAAACTACGGCGTCCTGACGGGCCACAAAGGCGCGATTCTCGATTTACAATGGTCTCGGGACTCCGAAATCCTCTACTCTGCTTCGGCCGACATGCATCTCGCCAGCTGGGACTTGACATCAGGCGACAGAATACGGCGATACGTGGGCCACGAAGAGATTATAAACGCCATGGACATTAGCAAGCGGGGCGAGGAGCTGTTGATTAGCGCCAGTGATGATGGTACAATCGGAATTTGGGATCCCCGTACGAAAAATGCCGTGGACCACATCGAGACCGACTTCCCCGTCACTGCCGTCGCCGTTTCCGAAGCCGGCAATGAAATCTATTCTGGCGGCATCGATAACGATATCAAAGTTTGGGACATGCGGAAGAAGGCCGTCGTTTATTCTATGTTGGGCCACAATGACACAATCACTAGTTTACGGGTCTCTCCCGACTCTCAGTCTCTCTTATCCTACTCTCAAGACTCGACAGCGAAGACGTGGGACATTCGGCCGTTTGCACCCACAGAACGGCACATCCGAACCTTTGACGGCGCACAAATGGGCATCGAGAAAAACTTAATCCGAGCGAGCTGGGATAAAGCAGGTAAAAAGATTGCAGCTGGATCTAGCGATGGGACTGTGGTTATATGGTCAAACGATAACGGGAAGCTTTTGTACAAGCTGCCCGGTCACAAGGGCACTGTAAATTGCGCCGAGTTCACGCCCAATGACGAACCGATCAGTAAGTTGGACCAGACGTGCATTACTGGAAACGTTTTAGGCTAATACACCATCAGTTTTGTCCGCATCTTCAGACCGTCGTATGCTTCTTGGAGAGCTTCGGTGAACTACCTGTCATCTCTTTCAGCCTGGAAGCTTGGTTATGAGAGCCAGGACAGAATTAGCTGAACAGCCGTCGCTTCAACACTATAACTTCATATGATTGAATGTCCGAGTGGTCGATTGACTTTCTCTGGTTTTGTCTGGATCTGCTTGGTCTCCATTAAGCTACAGAGAAATGAGCATGCCGAATCATCGGTTCGCACATCTGAACCAGCGTCTGAAGTTGCGGACTCAAAGGAAACCTATAGGATCCTAGCCTTGAACTTGTTCCACGCAATGAGAACATTCCGTGCTAGAACATCCACTACTCAAGTCTGCTTGAATAGCAGAAACGGAACAACAGTCACAGTCGTTGTCGTGAGGGTATTCATCAGGTGTCAGAATGGGCACCCATATGTATTGGTTGAAATATCGACGAACGCTATTTTGCTTGAGGATGTAATTGCTTGTATTCGTATTGTATGATACCCGGCAATATAATATCACATAATGGGTGCTTCATTGTCGCCGAATTTGTCTTATCACTGAAGAAATACTTCTATGAGCATACAAGGAGGGCGGTAGTCCGGGTGTGGGAAGACGACGTTGCAGAGAGAAGAGATCTACAATCTACAAGCCCCAGTGCTTTCAGCATGTTATTGGTCACACGACGTGTGACTAGGGGTTAAGCTCAAGTGAGGCTCCAGTTGGTTACTTACCGATCTGTTTCTTAAGTTTAACGGCAACTTGTCGACTTGGTGGCGACATTAGAAAGGTTGCAATGACTTTTTTAGAATGTTGTCCCGGACCACTCTTCTGTATGCCATCAAAGGTACGGACAGATGCGGTTGGCCATTACCCAGTATAAGGTTCCAGCTAGCCATACATTTATGCATGCAACTACCGTGTATATACACATTTCTCCAGTTATAGCCACATTACTGGGAGGCGAGCTTGTTGAAGAGAGACGGCGGAACAAGAGCCATTACTTACCTGTGTTAACTACGGCTTATAAGGTCATTTGTTAAGCGCATTATATTTGCAGATCGTCAGTAGTAACAGATACCGATGTTTAACTACGGCGGGTTAACGATATATCTTATCTGTCTCGAGGATGCTCTAGCTCCTTGTTCCTGAACAATTTACTCTCAATCTCCTACTACAAGGATTCCATCCAGTAGATAAGCCTTGAGCGGTGGGCCGAAGCAAAGCATCCCGTCCCTGGCTTGAGAATGCTGAGGCTAAATGATGGTTGATGAGTAGGGTTCTCTAAGAATGGGACTGCAGACATCGAGGCTCGACCTATTTCGTGACCTATATACGAGTTCTGATCTTGGCATGGTTACTTATCTACCCACGACACTATCGATTAACTCACCAACAAATGACGTGAGAGAGGTAGCAAGTACCCGTCGAGTTGCTTCAACAAAATCCACAGAGAAGCAAAGAGTATGTGTATGGAATGATTTAAACAAGGCCCTTATGATAGATAATGGTCAAAAACAGGGCTAAGTTGAGAGTGCCCAGCTCCTCAGCTCGTAAAATAAGAAATCGTGAATCACGATAGGCTACCGACTACTTTTCCGCTTTAACTTATACGCCACAGGAGTTATACGTGTGAAGAAGGCAGAGAAGGGGTTCGTTAACGGTAGATGGCAGAGTATAATTGGCCGATTGCGATTCGATTCCGAAACAATCGACCCCGCCACCAACCAATCAAAAGCCCCCTGGAATTCGAGTCCCTGACCTTCGCATTCTTGCTCAAACACACTATGTAACTCCATGCCTAATGTTATCCAGCCCTTTGCGTATGTACCTGCGTTGGGAACCATTGAACTCCACACTCAGATGTACCAACTCCTTATTGTGGATTCCAGTTTGTTTATTGGGCGCCACTAAGCCATATCGTAACAGTTGAGACGAGACAGATGATCCCGCTCGCTAGAATTACTCGGGGGTGCAGACGACCTACTTAAGTTTAAGTGGCATTTATGCATTGAAAGCGAGGACCATGTCGTCGCCACGAGCGCTCGTAACAATTTGGGACCTGTCCTTGATTTTTCGGTCCATATTTCTCTTACACGTAGCTAACGCTGCCCCTTGGCGTTTCTCGCCGTTTCCGGAAAACGTGCAGATACCTAAGGTTAGCTGGCGCTTCTGGTGTAGCCGCCGCCTTTCTCTTTCTTCATCGTAAACATCAAGACGGCTGTTCTACTACGTGATTTCCATTCTTGCCTTCGTTTTCTCGTGCTCTGGAGCATGAACTACACTTTATTTATTCAATTTTAATAAGTTCAATATTGCTGAACAACTCAAGTTTCCGCTATCTCTTCAGCAATCCGATTCTAGGTCTGCGGCCACGCTTGAGATCCGATCCCTTCTTCATTGGTTGAGAAATCATCAAGGGCGAAACCTGCAAAAACGCGATTGCTGCGACGCGACGCATCCCTGATCATAGTCACCCGACCAAAGACTTCGTTCACCTAAAATTGTACTCTTCTCCTAGACCGTGGAGATCTACTTCTTTCCTTTCGTATTCTCCCTGGTGGTTTACATCTATTACTGCAGTGATCCTGGAACTTAGCATATGGAATTCTTATAACAAGTGATATATGCTCTACCAACCACGACTATAATCGCGTATTACCAGGCACAACCAACATGAACTTTTTGAGAGCAAGTGTGCTAGGGAGGGGGCAGGCTCGAGAAGAAGGCCCTCAGCCCGGCCAACAAACACCATCGGAAATGGAAGAACAACAGAGTGGCTCGAGGCTACTCGGCAACGGCCGTCCAATAATTCCTGGATTATTCGCAAGGCTGTCCGGCTTGGGGGCGCGGGCGCCCCCTAATGCAGGTGAATCCGAAGACGATGGTTACAAATCCCAAAATCGCTTCGACCCTTCAAGCGTTGTAGGGTCTAGAATACAAGATATGCCAAATCAACTATCACGCGAAAATGGGACAGGTGACAGCGAGACTCTCTCGCAGCCATCGAGAACACGTACTCGCACGCAGCGTTTTCCGATTCTGACTCGGCCACGCGCAGCACGGACGAACGGAGGAGAACCCGAACGAAATGTCCGCCGCTCGACGTTCAACGGGTCAGGCCTGGCGGAACTACACCTCGCTGACCTTGCGAGGGAGCAGAGACGCCGACAACGAAATAATGCCGGCAGCTCGCGGAGACGTCAACACAAAGAACCGCCAAAGAGGTTTCTCTTTTGCTTTCCGTGGGTTAAGTCGCGGAGGGCGCGATTGCTCATTCTGCGCTGTTTCGTGTCAGGACTTTTTCTGATAACGATGCTTACAATATGTACGCCATGTTCCCATTGTACTTATCGAGAGGTGGACTGACTGACCAATTGACACAGACCTCTCTCTTTCCATAACGAAGAAGATCAATACGAGCGAGTTCAGCATACTGCTGATCCTCCTCATCCTCCTGACGGCCGTGTTTTTCTGTCATAGCCTCATTATGCTATGTTTGCTTTTCACGCGGCCACAAAGCCGACAGGGCGGCTCAGGCAACGACCTCGAGGCAAACAAATATGGACACCCAGGATACGCAGTTCCAGTACAGCCAATCCGCGTGGTACTAGCACGGGATGAGGAGGCTGCTGGAATCGAGAGTGAAGCAACGAAGATGAAGCCTCCGGCGTACGGGCTATGGCGCGAGAGTGTAGTAAGTCCTTCCGTTCGGTCAACTACTGACACGTCGCTTTCCCCCTGGTAAGTTCACATACTTATCGCTTTTTGTGAGAACAGCGTGTAGACCCTAACCGCCTCTACTGGCAACGTGCCCGATCACCACCGCCTTCGTCAACAACATCGGCTCCATCCTCCAACGGAGACAGCGATGGAGGACACGGTGCTCATCCCGCACTACGCCGACCGCCCTCCTACGCCTCAGATGATGGCGTTGATTACGTTGTCGATGCACGCCCTAGATCTATTGCGCCGCCGCCATCTTCCATTTATTCTCAGTCTACTATGAGCACACCCGCGATTCCAAACGAAGCGGAAATGCCACCACTACCACACCCGGCTCTTTTGGATGCCCATGGACCTGTGGTGACTGTGCGGCTGAATAATAATCGATATTTTTAGGCTGGTTTGATGCCTAGATCGTGCGGCTGCTGGACAAGGACTGTGTGATCAGGGCGGAGGCTCGACCGAGCGAAAAAAAAAATATGTGACGTAGAATATCACTCTGTATTCATCTCGGCGTATACAGGTACACGGGAGAAGGCAATTTACTGAGCACTGGCGTTGGAAGGCATTGTCACAACTAAATCAAATGGAGTCTTCACTGTGTAATTTAGTTCGTCCAGTTTTGCTTCTTAAGCATGTGTTGGACTCCGCTATGAATAACCGTATTTTGAATGTCTCGGACGGACTCGGGACACGGATAATGATATTGTACGGGACACTCGGCGCAAAATAGGGCAGAAGCTTGTAGAGGGGGCGGGGGTGGTCATTTAGTGAGTGGGCTGCTGTGATTGTTTGCGACAGCCATCTGATTGGACGTCCGAAATGACAGAACCCGCTTTTCCCATAACCGAGCGTCTGTGCATATCTGCACGACGCTTTTGGAGGGGTGATTTCAAGTACCGCCAGCTTGGTTGGCTGTAAGGTTGGGTTTCGGTATTGCGCATCTTGCATCTTTGGGCTGAAGGTGTGGTCGGGTGACGGCTGCATTATTGGATGACCTTGATCCTGAATTCCCATTCGGTTGGTGTCGTGTCTCATCGAAATTGGAACTACCGGGTAAAGCAACCTGTCCCACTACCTAGCGCATACCATTCGACGTTATATTGATGATTCACGTCAGTCAAGTCGACTGACTCAGGTTGCCCGTTATGCAGGGATAAGACAGACACTACTACGCTGGCGATGCGATGCGAGATAATAGTGAGCTCCAAATCGCAATTTAAGTAGCGGCAGACGATTTGTAGTCCTACTATTTTCTCGCATCGCATCGCTTGGGTTCTCGAACGTATAGTACGGATACTAAGACATCTACGGGAACCTCGTATTGTACCTAGGTCCGCGTGATAGTCTCAATAAGGTTCGCATACCATCTACAGAGTTAGATACTGTTCAGTGTACAAGTATACCTACTTATTTGTTGGTTGTGTTGTGATGGTAGGACAGACTATAATAGTTGTATACTATTGTCCGCCACATTGCTCATTTAGTAGGTAGTACTGGGATATAATAGCTTATACGGACGTACACGGCCCCGGAATTCGTATAGGCCACATCTAGTTATTAAATTGTTTCTTATATTGTCTTGTCTTGCTCTGCCCGGACTTATCTTGTCTCGTCCTATCTAATAGCCGTTGCGGGTCACGGTCACATCGTCGTCGTTTTCGATTCGCTCCCACCAAATCAGATCGTAAGAGGCAGAGCTGAAAAGGAAGTAAGTCTGGTCTGGGTTGATGCGCGGTTAGCCAGTGCGATTCGATTTTCCCAAGTTCCAATTTCCTGTTACCCCATTTCCCCTCGCCAAGCACCCCCTCCATTCCACGATCCGTATCCCTCCCTCGTCGCGACAATCCTTCCTTCACTTGCGCCTAGTGCACTGGGTAAGGGCTAGGCTAGGCTAGTTGGCCCGTAGTGCGCCCTCGTCCTCCACTATTTCCAGTTTCAACTTCCCAGTCCAGCCCAGTCACGCAAAGCACAGCAAGCAGTAGTACATAGTAACAGCAGCAGCAGCAGCAAGTGGCAGCAGCAGTCCTGCCTGAAAGTCCACGGCAGCCTGTCTTTCCACACCCCCCGGGGCCCATTTCTGTTGGCGTCCTCTTTTTCCCTCTTTTCTTTTTTCCTCCCTCTCCACACTTTCCGCATACTTATCAACTCGATACATCCGAGGTTGTCGTGTTCGGGAGAAGACGAGAGTCGCTTGGAAGCTGAAGAGAAGAAGAAGGTTGCCGTTGGATCGGAAGACGAAGCAGAAGAAGCTGGCGTAGGAATCCCTTGCAAGAACCGGATCTTGTCGTCGCATAGTTTGAAGAGGTAAGTTTTTAAGTCACTCTGTGTCCCGTCACCCGATAATTCCCTCCAACCCTCCCCTCCCCCAGCGCTCGGGGTGCCTCTTGCGCCCGACTGCGGCGATGTGGTGTGGTACGGCGCAACGTGCAGCGCACTACGACAGCGAATACAGTACAAGGCGGCGCAGAAATCGATCAAATAGTGGTTAACGTCGGCCCTCCATCTTCGTGTTGTGCGACATTACACCAACCACGGTCTTCCCCGGGCGGTCTCATTGCTTTTCGATCCCGACAACCGGCCTCTTTGGATCCGAGCGCGGCGATGCATAATAGCGCGCAAAGTCACAACTGTTCGCTTCCGTCGTTTCTCTCTGTGGTTGCGCTACGATGACATCGCTTAGCCATCGCTGGAAACGAATATCTCTGTCGGTATTTGCACTCCAGGTAGCAGTAGTTCCAGCGGCATGAACTGTGGTGCGCGCCCGCTTTCTTCTATATCTGCCTGAGGCAATCAATCACTGCCGGCTTGGGCGCATGCTGTACGAGGCGACCCCTCGCATTGGATTGGCCGACCGCAAGCTGCTCCACACATTTCGGCTGCCCGCGTTGCAGCATGACGCTCCGTATTGCTTGCATAGTTAGCCTACATGAAAAGTATGCAGTGTACGTGCACTACCTATCAAGGCACGTTTGACGGGCAGTCACCCAAGCCAGGGCAACAAATATGATATGGCCGGGCTGCTCTTCGGAGCCTTTAAAGATATCCGCTGTCGAGCCCATCTTGCAGTCGCCTCTTGTATCGTGGACCGGAACCTCAAGACTGAGCGGAAGAGGATGCGCTTCCATATCGCGCGAACGAAAGGCTGGTTGCACGGAAGTCAATAGACGGAAAGCCTGAGACATTCCCTGCACTCACATATCACCGCATATGTCAGCATACGCCTGCTCGCCGGCTAATGCGACTATACGTAATGATCAATGATCCTACTTGTGCGCCAGCGAAATCTACCCTGTAGTTGGTTTCCATATGGTTGTCAAATGCCGCGTCAATTCTTAGCGCATTGCGCTGGATCGCGGTCACGGCAGTACGCTTCTACTCGCGTGCGCATCTGGTGCATTTGAAGGCTCGGGTATATCCAAAGTACCGCTGACGTTATCCCAAGAAGAAGCCAAGATCGAGGGCACAATGCCGCTCACTACGTTTACGTCCGCGGCTAAGCTTTTATTAGCTAAGAGACAGCTGTTTGCACCACTATCACGACCTGGACCACATCGCTGCAAATGGGTAATTGGGTCATGTCAAAGGGGACGAGGCCTACATGAGATGTTGTGCTGATAATGGAACTTTCTAGATTTATAGACTTGTCACCATGTCTTCCCTATCACGCAGAGCATGCTACAAGTGTGGTAACGTTGGCCACTACGCCGAGGTCTGCTCCTCTGCTGAGCGCCTCTGCTATAACTGCAAGCAGCCTGGTAAGCTCTGCTCTCGTATGCTGTGCGATAGCACTCGTGTAACTGACAAATCTCCTCTGGGTGAAAAGGCCATGAATCCAACCAATGTCCCCTTCCTCGAACGACGGAGGCTAAGCAATGCTACCATTGCCAGGGACTAGGCCATGTTCAGGCCGATTGTCCAACTCTCAGGCTGAGCGGTACCGGCGGTGGTAATGGTCGCTGCTACAACTGCGGGCAGCCTGGTCACCTTGCCCGGGCTTGCCCCAATCCCGCTGGTGTTAGCATGGGCCGTGGTGCTCCCGTCGGCCGTGGCGGATTTAGTGGTGGTTATGGACGCGGTGGTTTCGCTGGTGGTCCTCGCCAGCCTACTTGCTACAAGTGTGGCGGGCCCAACCACTTTGCCCGAGACTGCCAGGCTCAAGCTATGAAGTGCTACGCTTGTGGCAAGCTTGGTCACATCTCGCGGGACTGCACCGCCCCTAACGGTGGCCCTCTAAACACGGCTGGTAAGACCTGCTACCAGTGCGGAGAGGCTGGTCACATCTCCAGGGACTGCCCTCAAAAGGCCGCTGCCGCCGCCCCTGCTGGCAATGAGATCTCTACCGACGCTGAAATTCCTGCCCCCGCTGCCATCCCACCCGTCGCTTAAGTGCGGCTGCGGCCAAATTGTGGCGAGTTGTCTCCAAACTGAACACGTATATGATCAGCATTCGGTCCGTCATGACGGCGTCCTTTCGTTCTTCGGGATGGCGTTACCTTGAAGATGACTCTCCACCACAAACGATCTTTGAGTGCCTTTAGAACATTCTGACAACTGCATCTTTTCCATGCATACTGCTTACTTTGGATCCCACATACCAAATAGTCACCCCTCCTTTTGGTTTCACCATCCGCACGACACCGCACCCGTCTCTTCTATCATCACAGCGCCACACAACCTTTTCGATGCCTGAATCGTAGGGCAACTAATCCATGCTTGTCTTCACGACTAGGCCAACAACATACGGATCCGATGCATCTCTTAATTTCCTTATTTATCAACTTATTCCCTTGTTTCATTATCCAGCACGACTCACGGCGCATATGATCAACTACGGCTAGTATTCCTGTTACGCACACAAACGATTTTACTCTTTTCTTTGGCAGACATAACCTCGGCCGGGGTACCTACCTATCGAATTCTCAAGTTGGGAATTTTTTCGGATATAATCATCATTTTGGACATCGAATTTTTTTATTCCCTCCTTGTATCACTACTACCAGCGCCGACCAGCAAAGGGGGTGTTTGTGGCAGAGGGGGCGAGAGAGATAGAGAGGTCATCTTGGTGGACGATGGAAGAAAGCAGACAGACCCTATGCCACTTTTTCCCCCTCGACAGAGCAACTTAGAAGGAGAGTTAGGGCCAACCCGACAGAAGAATATAGGAAAATTTACGGAGAAGAGGAACAACGAATCCCTACGAAGCTCTGAATCACCGAACATGTCACGTGCACGCGAAAACCTTCTTTGCTAAAGGAGTTGACGCGGCTACACGCAAAATAGTTGGAAGCAGGTATTTGGAGAAAAAAGCCAAGAAATATTTCCTGGCTTTTTTCCTCTCTGTAAGAGACAGCGAAGCCTCACGCGGGGTTGGGGGACTGTCGAGCGGAAGACAAATCGTGACAGAGACCGGGTCAATCTCGTTAGTTGGAGTGGAGAAGAGGCGGAAGGATATAGGTACCTAGTCACGTCGACAAGCGTGTTGAGTCGTTTAAGAATTGAAGTTATAAAAAAATTACAACCCTTCCAAAGACCCAAAAATTTAGACGTGAAGGTACGGTCTACATATAATGACCAGACTGGAAGGGTCACATGTGAGATAAGTGATAAACGCTTGTCTGTCTAAATCACAATATTAGTTGAACTTCATACTCCATCCGAAAAAAGAACTAGTTGGTGAGACAACAGACAAGTTTAGGTTTATATTTATTACCGAGAAAGAGCATATATCCTTTATCACCAAATCAGTGCCCTCACAAGTGGGCTTCAATTATCAGCTATATTCTATCATCACAACCACGATCATTTATCTCTTGGTACATCTTATAGCGATCCGGATAGACCTTTACCCCTCGCCCCGGGCAGTGCTAAAAATGCAGTGAAATTTGGGCGGCCAAGCCGATAGGTAGATGGGGTGCCTATTCTACATCATGCCTGTGAGAGCTAAAAATGCAGTGAGATTCAATTGCCATTACAGGATGAAGGATTTCAAAAAGTCTCCTTTTATGAAAGTACCTTTACATAGTAATTTATATTGAAAGTTAATTGTAACTAAAATCTCGAAACACCTGAGGTATATAATAAAACAGGACTGCCCTCTTCTGCCGGTGCAGTAAAGTAAGTGTGGTCAATTACGTACATGCAGTAAGGTGATACATCCATCCTCCCCATAACTGCTAAAAATGCAGCGAAAGCTGAGGTTAGAGCGCGATTCAACCCTTAACTAGAGCAGCTCTACAATAGATAGTTAAAGGTTTATCGGGGCTCTAACAATGCTTCCGTCCAGATAATACCTGGACTATACCATTATTATCAAAGATGACTTTCTTGTATTACCACCGCGGGAGCGAAGACGACTTAGCCTACGCTTGGTCAGTCACCATTCAGTATTAATAGTATGATTTATGATTAACTCATTTAAGGTAAGACAACCCGGGCTTCGTCTGGCATTAACTTGTCATCTGTAGTTCGGCAGATTTGGTGCATACAAATAGTTTGCCTACTGATTCAGGTATTTCAAGTACGAGTGTCCAGTGATGGTAACGATAGTATTTTGCGTAAACCGAAGGACTCCAACAAAATACATTCTTGCTACGTCAGAAAAGACTAAAAGAGCATTTTCTGATAAGCTGGCTTGTGAAAAAGACTTAGCCTGGAAGATACAGCATAAGCACGCACTGCTTGCAGGATCTGTAAGCCTTCCGTAAACGCAAATACTGAATATGAGGTCTACTATTAAGACCCATGAGCTGAAATAGTCGTTGTCACGATACCGTTGTTGGTCTGTTCGAAATCCTAGCGGATTTAGCTTGGTATAGCAGAACGTCCTCTATTGGGTGTGAAAGTGGAAAGAGAGTTGGGTATTGGTAGCTTGTCTTCTTTCGATTGACCTTGAGAGAGTATAGGAATGGCTCATCTGTCACTCCCCAGCCAGGATCCGTGTCAGTCGTATATACGTGATATGTGATTCATTTCGTGAGATCCATCATCCTATTGAATCCCGAATGACTGCCGTCCCTCCAATCTATGATACATATTTAATCCACAATCGTATTGTACAAATCCGGTGTATTCGGTTCGCTTTCTTCACGTCTCTACGGCATGACACCCGAATGCATTCCTTTTGGGGGAGGGTTTTTTTTCGTTCATACTCTGACAATGCAAGTTAGCCCGCGCGATCAAAAACATTGTGGTGGTGCCTATTTCGAGGTATGCAGAAACATCGGACTTACGGTGGCAGCAAGAACTCGCTCCAGGGGCTGGAGAAGAAGGCGATGGCGGCCTGATAATAATGGGTTAGCAACCAGTGTTGCGAATGTAGCGGAACGGGGGGAAGAAGCGACATACGCCAAAGATGGCTACACTCTTGACGACTGACGCATTTTCGGAAGATGTGAGGGCGCTGTAGGTTGAGGCGATGACGCCCTTGGGAGCGGGGGCCCGGGAGCCGGGCTGGACAGTGATTCTCTTGGGCATCATTTTGCCTTGCTGATTTATCTCGCTATAGAGAAAGCGACTTTAAAGAATAGTCTTAATACGGCGGTTGTGACTTTTGCGATGATGCTCGTGGAGCCGGGGATCGACCGACCAGAACTTGACAAGCTAGAATATAGAAGAGTGGGGACAGTTTCGAGCGCATCTAGTCCAATAAGGTTAGCTCGTCGATAAAGCGCCATGGTGGGATTACATTATGTCGTGCCATCCGATGGCGTCACATGCTCGAGTTACCTGTTCATTGTACCTACCCTCATGCATACATGTACGTACCTCTACAGACATGCTATTGCGACCCTAGTCCACTACATATACTTTTGGTTTACGCCAACTTCCCGCCTGGTATGAATTGCCATTTTTGAATAAGATATCTATACTGCAGTCGCAATGGCTGCTGAGTCACCTCGAACCACCCATCCCGGCCCTGGGGGGTTTCTCCTATCGCGATCCGCGCTCCCGTCGCCCACGCCAAGCACTGCATCAAGTCGTGCCGCTGCTCGCCTGCCGCATCCGCGTTCCCGCCCGCTGGTCCCGGGGTCGAGAAAGGAGGACTACGCCCGCGACTATGTTGCGCGTAAACTTTTGCATATATCGCGCCGTTATGTCAAGAAATTTGGCATTCCAGATCCCGCCGACGAGGTTACAGGCTATGAGACCATAGACGAAGTATGCCGCGACCTCGAAGAAGTCGTAGATGTGCTATGGTTTTCCGGGACCCGTAAGTTCGCATTCGTTTATCTAGTCTTCATGCGTGTTCCCTTTTCTGACATGAGACTGATCTGTGTGTTACAGCTAGCCTGCAGGTTCCCTACCTTCTCAACGTCGCGCTCGCCTTCAATACGTATCTTCCTTCGTTCCCGCCTGTGCCGAGGCCGACGTTTGCCCTCCTTCGGAAGATAGATCACTGCTTTGCGAGCCTACTTGTCGGATACGATGTGAAGACAAAGGTCCCGTTGCCTGGTTTCACTTCGACCGTCGACAACAGCACCAAATCGAGGTTTTCGCGGACCGACATGGTGCGCTGCAAGAGCTTGGCCGACGAGACGCGGATGCTCGTCGCCATGGTGATGAGTGGTGAGGTAGACGTCGCCGACCACGCAGAGGATGAGGTCGTTCGGCGCCCTGCGCGTGCGGAGACGGAGGCTCGGAGCGTTTCCGTCGAAGCACCAAATTCCATGCCACACGGGTTACAGGGAATTGAAACAGTAAAGACCGAGGAGATAGACGATGACGATGACAATGATGTCCTTGACTTCAGTTCCGTCGATGAGGAGTCCACAGTTCCACTGAAGCGACAGGCGGAAGAGATTACGGGGAGTACCGCCATGGCTGACGCTTTGGCCCAAGTCAAACGCGTCAAAATTGAAGATGAGGGAGATTCTAGCATGGATCTTAGTGACATAGCACCAGCTGACACTAGCTCGCATCCGATAATGGCTGAGAACTCGAAGGGTGATGAGAAGGGAAAATTCCATTGGGCATTGGAAGAAGATGACGACGATTCAGATAATGAGGGTCAACCCAGCAATCCCATCTCTTCTTCCAAAACTCGCAACATAGCTGCCGTCGAAAGGGTTCCTCTATCGCCTCCTCATCGTCCCGATTCGAATGGTGCAAACGAGAGAGAGGATGAGCTGGGAGAATATGAAGAAGACGAAGATGAAGATGAAGAATTTCAGATGAATGTCGGGCAAGTATACGAAAAGACTCTTGTTCAGCTTGGCCAATCGTTAGGCGAGTCTATAATAGACGACTGAGAACGTCCGACATTATATATACATTAATTAAGCGAGATAGGCCATTACGCCTATAGTATGACAAGCCTGGACACAAACCGGTCTGTCTATACAGCATTTACAGTGCTGCAGAAAGATACGTGCCGAGGTCACGTCCAGGCCAGGTCGATAATGACAGAGTGCCAGATTACGTATTTAAAAATACGTCTAGCATCCTCTCAAGCAAGCCCTACTGCGACTGTACGGTCTTGTCGGCTATACATGGTACCGGACAATACAATCCATCTATAGCACAGGCATTGGCGGCATCAATATATTCTATGTACTGTCGTCTTGTCTGGCTCGACGGTCTCGACGAATACTACCAACCGCCGAAAGTCATACAGAATGAAGAGACCAAGGTCTACTTCTAGCGCTTAGCCGGTAGCCATCGAGTTACAACGAAACCGCGCCATATGACGCTGATCGCGAGGACAGCGTGCAGAGGTCGAAAAGTGCATCAACGGGATACATATCTTGTTGACAATGGCTCTGCCGAATGAACAGTAGGGTCATCGTTACGAACAATTCTCGACCTACCTAGGAGCGCAGGGGGCGCCAAACACAAATCAGAGTAATCCAAGCAACCCGAAACTTTTCTCTCGTTCCAGGCGAATAAAAGCCAGTGAACTATTCTCTTGTGACTCGCATGATGAACACATCTGGATTTGAGCCAAGTTCAGGAGATCGTAATATAGCTTTTCTCACTGTCGACCATTGGAAGTAGCAATCTACTAAGTCCAGATCTGATTATTATCTTAGTTATAACCTCGGTGGTTCCGGAACGCTTCGACTCATTTCTCCATATACAAAGCGACTATCATGGTCTCAGATGTCATCTTCAGAGATGGTATAGGGAGATCGCGTATCGGTGAAAAGCCATTCGAGTTCACGTCATTCACATCGGAGGAGTACTAAGTCATTCCAGATCAACCATCTGTGGGTATCATTAGACTAATAAAATTACATGGAGAAGGGTGTGCGCCTTTTTCGCAGCTGTAGTTACTTCGTTTGTTCATCAATCATATCTAGAGTTGTGTCAGAAACTCATTGCCAACGTGCCATCCATCCATTCCAGCTAATCCACGACAACGAGAGGGTCGTAGGATTCGTGACTGATGGCCTTCTTGACCGTGCTCATTGGGTCTATTTTTCGCTTCTTGGCCGGAGCCTCAGAATCCACGATAACGGCGTCATCCTCCTCCGTTGTCTTCACTTTTTCCTCCCCATCCTCATTCTCTGGATCATCAAAGGTCCCGTTATCGAGAAATACCTTGAGCATCGCTTGCGAATACCCACTGACGATGGTCGTGCCAGTCTCTTCGCTTGTGACGGGCTTGGGAGCCGTGGGGTCGCCGCTCGTTCCTTGGCCGTAGCCGGCGCGTCCACCAGCGAGATTCCAGAAAACCAGCTCCGGCATCTCGTAGCCTGCGTCTCTGTATTTGCTCTTGATGCGCTCAAAAGCGGAGCTGAACGTTTCGCCAGACTTACGATATCTGGGAGATGATTCGGCGCCATCAAATTGCATATCGGAGAAGACGAAGACGCGTTTGACCATGTCCTCTTGAGAAAGCTTGTTACGAATTGCCATCGGGAGGATAAGATCTTCGAAGACAGCTACAATGTTGGTATTCATGCCCCAATTAGACTCAGCCATACTGGCTACTTTGTCGCGCAACGACTTGGACAGGTCAACGCTCTCCACAGTGGGCTCTGCGGAAAAAGTGATAAAGTGGCCACCGAAAGGAGGTGCCGTGACCTCGGCCACCAGAAGCGATAGTCCTATAGCGGTATCCATGGGACATGTGCCATCGCGAAAGTTAGGGCTCTCCATAGAACCGGATACGTCACATACCGCGATACTGGACTCCAAAGTGCCTGAGTCTTTGATGCGCTGTACAAGTGTCTTCCACTGCCCGTCAACAACTTTGCCAGCAAGCTCTTGCATCTTAGCCTTAACAGTAAGCCTCGCACCGCTACCCAGACTATCTCGCGCTTGTCTGATTAACGTGGATGGCATCAGCGTGGCGCCGCTAATGCGCATCTTGCCTTCAGCCACGCCATTAAGGTACTCCTCAAAGCGTTCTGTGTCCTTCTCAGCGAAGATTTTGGAGTAGTTGTTCATAGCCACGGACGGCACGCGGTCGTATAGGATCTTGTCATAGTTCTTGGCAGAGAGCTTCCGTTCCACAATATCAAGATGGGCACGCAGTGCCGAGATGTCTCGGCGGTAAAGATCTCGAGAATGGCGGAGAAACAGCTCTCGATCCATAGGGCCGCGAATCGCGGCTACCTCTTCCATGGGATGCAGCATCTCGGCGATATTGGAGACGATGAAGGTATGTTTATCATGGAACCGATCGTGAGAAGGAGCCCACTTGCCACAAAGCGAGATATCTTTCTTCGCCTGTTGGTCCTCACCTCTCAGGAGAGATAAATCTGTCTTTAGTTGCTCAGCAAATAAACGAGCAATAGTCAGCTGAAGTCCTCGGTAAACCGAATCAGAGTTGAAGAGTGCGATAGCTTCATTATTTCGTTCTTCTCGTTTGCTGTGACGTCGAGCCTTGATTTCTTCCGGACTCGTAGTATCTGGGACTGGATTCTTCTCCATCGTGACGTTCAACACGTCCTTTGGGTGGGCGAGAACGTCGAGATGTCTTCTGACGCTAAGAACAAGTATGTTTAGGAGGTCCTTCCAATAGCCATGAGACACGCCATGTCTAACATCGAAGCGGGTCACATCGTCGCCATCTTTCTCGGACTTCATATCTACTATTACCATATCGACGTCCTTCTCATCTTTCTTCTCGGCTTTCTTCTGAATCAATGGGCGACTCAACCAGCGGAGGTTGGCAATTAGAGTAAGAGGATGGTGCTGAGCGAGCCAGCCAGCACAGCGATAAAACGTAACCCGGGAAGCTTTGCCAAGATGAATGGAGCGAGCGTTGAAAATGATCTTGAGTGTGGTAAGAGAATCTTCTGCCCAGGCGGCATTGAGAAGCTCGAGAAGTCGTCGGCCTGATACGACGTCCTCTAGCTCGGCGAACAAATCAACGATAGGCGATGTAGTAGAGCGGTAGGCAACGTCAGCGTTCTCCGTAAGCATTTTGTTCCCTAGGGCTCCCTCTGTCGCGGACATCGGTCTATTGTGGGACAACAGACCCTGGATAAAGGGGTGTTGGTTCCCAGCGGGCTCGCCGGGCTTGACGGTCTTAGTCTCTTCGGCCCCAGTCTCAGTCGTTGTGGTCAGGTCGAGTTGGGCCAAGGCACTAGGTATTTCTTGTGTGATTTGTGTGGTGGCACTAACAAGGGAAATATCGTCACTCGCATTCTTCGTGTTGTCCTTCGACTCTTGCTGGGTAGTGGCTCCGGAACGGACGATGTCTTGAACAAGAGCGTCGAATGTTGGCTGTGGCATGGAAAGATCAAAGCCATCATGAGCAGGAAACAGGACGGGAGCGCTTGATCTAAGATACCAGGGCTCCTGATGCCCATGCTCGGTAGTAGTTGCCATCACGGATTTGAACAAGCGAGTAGCCTGAGTAATGCAATCAGAGCCGCGCTGCCAGAGGGAATATGAACGTGAGGATGGCAAACGATATATGAGCAGATCGAATGAGATATAGAAGAAAGGCGTCAAGTCAGGTCTGCAATGTCTATACAAACAGAGATGATCGGGAGCACGGCGAAATATATGGGCATGTCGTGGGTTGGTTTGTTGTCTCACCAGGCAGGATGTGCGACGTCGGTGTGCATAAAGGGCTAGCTTTGTGCTGTACTGTAGCCTGTGGCGTGTTGTCACTGTCCGAC
Source organism: Xylaria flabelliformis (assembly GCA_007182795.1). Lineage (NCBI taxonomy): Eukaryota > Fungi > Ascomycota > Sordariomycetes > Xylariales > Xylariaceae > Xylaria > Xylaria flabelliformis. The sequence continues at coordinate 114,391 of VFLP01000007.1, read as the reverse complement.
AATAAGGCATCTTAGAGATGGCCGTCTACATTCACTGTCGTCGAATAGACAACCTGAGAAAGGACCTGGGCTGGAGGCTGACGTCCTGCAGCTAATCTGTAACTGGAGACAAGGTACCGACATAAACGGTCTCCGCCGTGACTCACCCCGACCCCGAGTGAATCAATGTGTGTATTCTAGACAACAAGCAGACAACTAAAATGTCCAATCGGGTTTTTGTGTTACTATTCATGAGAAGAAGGTAGAGAGAGAGATGCTGTGTGTTGGTCCTCAATCAGTGTTTTCACTTCGGTGGCATTGAACCCTGTAAGCTGTTGGCTGTAACGTTAAAGATTAAAGAGGCAACTGGAAACAAGAAGACCAAATGCTTATTCGGAAAGGGCAAAAGAACGCCACACCACTAAAGATACTATAAGATGCCTATTTCACAACAAACACTTAGATCGGTTAAGTTAGGTCCTGTGCAGAAAAAATACTTAACTGTTGTATGCAGGAACGTACTTAGTTTGCAGTGATCGATCCATACGACTTGCCCAAATAGGCAATTTCATAAACGAGCGAAGTTTATGTCGATATGTAGAGATACTCAGCAAACGACAAAGATGAGGCAAGACGCACTAGCATATATATATGACACTTCTTAACCGTGGAATGGGCCTTCGGGGAGTACGAAAAAAGCGATGCGTAATCGCGAATATAAAACCTATCGAGCCTCAACAAGAAGGATATCAACGACACTCCGAGTAGGCCGCAGAAAGATTGCATAACTAAGCAGTAACCTCGGTTCGAGATGTTGCACATATAAAAGATTGGCTATGTCGTCAACACCGTTGTTGAAGGCGTGAGCGGAGGTTTCAGAGGAACGGAGTCTATTGGCTAATAGTAATGTCTTAATCAAGTGACAGGCTCCTAAGCCCAGAAAGAATATTCTTTCGAAATAAACGAGGGTCATTCGCGAGCAGTGCCGACAAACTCAAGACGTCTGTCGAGACTGTTGACAACAAGTCTCGTTATAGAAATGATATTAGCCTAAGTTCGGATGGGTTCGTAAGACCAACCATAAATTGAGCAAGTCTATAAGCCTCTTAACTTATCTTGTTAGTGGGAAATATACTTGAGCTTTGTTATTCTTTTTCTCTTTTTTGTAGAATTCGAGTTCTCCTTTTTGTTCTTTTGCGAAATTCCCTTCGATCACCTGATTAGTTAGTATGGATGGCATGCACCTAGATATAAGCCTGTCATATATCAAGTAGAAATTCTGACCGACGCTCTCATGAGAATGATCGGATCAGTCCGTTTGCTCGATCTAGATCGCACCGGATATTAGGGCAAGTCTGTAATTATTACTGGAAAGGCTCCTATGCTTCAGAGCATTCATGGCAAATAGCTTACACTTAACTATTTGGCATAACAGCTTTCTTCGAATTTGTATGACTTACGGCCAACAAGATATAAGGCACTTAGTAAGGCTGCTTAATTGTATATCATCTGTAAAGGCGGGACATTGGCGGCACACCCAGAGTGAAAATGGTGGCAGACGTAGGTGAGTGATCTAAGGAACAGATATTGGAAAAGACCAGGCCTAGGCTAATCTCTCTCTTTCTAGATATCGTCACGCATAATAAATGGCTCATCTTCGATTAATGCAGAATACGCTGTTCGAAGTATCACAACCCCATTGCCTTAGTTTATATGAGAGAAGGCCATTGGTTGGGACGCAAACACAAGACTTAGTGCTACTAGTCACTTTTTCAGATGACAGCCATGAGGTAAGCACAAAGAGCAACTCAGTAGTAAAAATAACACAGGCTAGATTTAAATCAATACCTTAGTCCCTAGAAAACAGGCATCGTCCGGAGAGGGATTCCTTCATGACTTTAAGGGCCATTTTTCACTGTCTCTGCCTAATGGGCAAAGGGATGGCAAGTGAGCCCGGACAAGGGAGTGCCACGGAACACCAGCGCGTAACCGCCACAATAGGTCCACACACGGTCTGCTGTGTAGACTGCTAACTGCACTGCATGCCAAATGAAGTGCACGAAAAAAGCTTTAAGACTCTTCTAAGAGATTAAGGATAAAGGAAAGCTATGGTTGTGCACTTTGATTGTTTTGTAAATAATGGATGCAAATTGTGGGTTACGAATATCATTAAAGAAAAAGCGACCAATAAAATCGAGGAATAAGCGTGCTACCTCTTTGGAGTGATTGACGAACTTCTAACAGAACTCTTCACTCGACGTATCTAATGGCCGCTTTGGGTGCTTACTGAACTATAAAATCGCAAGCCAATCAATCTCCCGACTCTATGGTGCTACTCAAAGCTTTTTATCTTGAAACACGTGGTACGGAAGGTATTGCATTTGAGGCGTTTCAAGTTGAATCTATTGGCTGACAAACAATCGCAACTATGGAGTGGGCTTTGTAGTCCTTTGTGCACATCATGTAATTCCTTCAAAGAAATCATTAATGCTCGTGGGAAAGGGTTCGAGGCGAATAGCTAATTTTACAAAGTTATTCTATTGGCTTTCTGTGTCCCATCTAAAAATACATCTAGTATAAAGATAGTATAGATCTTGGCCACCAACCCGAGAACCACATTCATTCCCCGTTCCTCATATAGACAATTTTCTCACACGATGTTACGAAAAACACTTACGAAATCCTTCGTTGGGTTCGCAGTTCTTACTGCTCGGGCAAATGGTTTCTGGCGGCTGCCATGCTCTTCCCCGGTTGTGGTTGAGCGCGCGGATCCGATTATGGAACCCAATGTTGTCTCTCAACACGTTCATACTGTTATGGGTTCCAATGCCTTTAACTTCACCATGAATTATGAAGATACGCAGCTTGCGACATGTTCTTCATGTAAAGCTGTCGAAGATCTATCTAGTTACTGGGTAAGTTACTCTTGATAAATCTGGGGGCACGCCTTACTTATTGGGCCAGGACCGTATCTATACTGTTCTTAATTTGTCATAAAGTACTCTCGGAGATGGCGATGACTAACATCATATGCCCAGGTGCCTAATCTCTACTATCACGCAGAGAACGGCAGTTTTATCCCCGTGAAGCAAGTCGGAGGTGCATTGATCTACTATCTGTGAGGCTCTACCCAAATTCAACAACATACAAGCCCCAAAGTACTAATTCTAAGTAGGCAACGCACAGATCCCAAGGATCCTAACGCAGCGGAAGGTCTCATTGCTTTCCCTAAAGACTTCCGTATGGTTGCTGGGACCCCGACCAACCGCAACTTTACGGATACCGTGGAGCAGCGAGCCGTCTCTTTCGTATGTCTTGGGACTGAAGGTCCAGCAACTTACGAACTTCCCAAAATGAACTGTCCTGGTGGACTAAGAACCCAATTGACTATGCCCTCATGTTGGGATGGAAAAAATATGGATTCGCCGGATCATAAGAGCCAGTACGCATTTCTGTTTCGTTCATTTCCCCCTTTTTTATCATATGAGCCCTGATACGCTTTTCCGCATACTTCTAAAATACCCAAGAATAAGTCAAATCCCTGCTATAACTGGCAATTTCTAACATATAAACTTTTACAGTATGGCTTACCCTAGCGGTCTCGACAACGGAGCATGCCCAGATTCTCACCCAAAACGCTTCATCACCATATTCTACGAAGTCACATGGAGCGTGGATGATTTCAAGGATATGTGGTACGGCGACAAGCAGCCCTTCGTTTTCTCCACTGGGTATGTAATCATATATACTGTATCTCCTGTGATTTAAGCTTCAAATCATACTGACTGATGAGATAGTGATGATTTAGGATACGGGTACCATGGAGATTTCGTTAACGGATGGGATATCCAAACTCTTCAAAAGGCAATCAACGAGTGCAATGCATCAAGCGGCAGGATCGAAGAATGCGGCGCCTTCAAATTACGTAACGACGACGATATGGCCTCTTGCAAGGTCCTTCCCCGTGTACACGAGGCCGTTGGAGGCGTTCTCCCATCACTGCCGGGCTGCAACCCCGTCGGCTCTATTGTAAAGCAATCAGACTGTACCGCCGTAGCTCAGATTGGCGATCCGGTACTACCTTTCACGGATATGACCAAGAAGCTAGGCTGGAAGTATGTTGCATGCGCTAAGGATCCGGCGGGAATGAGTCGCACGCTCCCGGACGTTTCTCTCGACCAACCCGATATGACAGTAGAGAAGTGTATCTCGGCATGTGTTGGTAAGGGCTACAAATATGCTGGCCTCGAATACAGATCGCAGTGCTTCTGCGGAAATAGCGTCCCGCAGGATCGTATGCCGGTAAACGGCACCATTGGCGGCGACTGTTCCATGCCATGCGCTGGCGACTCGAACGAGCTTTGTGGTGGTGCCGCGCTTATTTCTGTCTACACGAAGTGTCCTAGCTTTTCTGATTGTGAGAACTACGTTGGCGACAATCACATGTTGTAGCTGCGCTAACATGTTCTTTTCTCTCTACACTGTATTCTCCTCACTGTAAAACCAATGTATTTGTCCTTTTTCATTCAAACTTCATTTCAGACTGTAGATATTGAGGCTTAGGTCTCGATATCTGCACATCTTATTCATCATATGTCCCCTTTTTCCAACAATGCTCTTATGTATTTGTTGAACTCTTATTCTTGGAAATGTACCCTTATGCCCTTTAAATCAAACGCTCTTCATAACAAATAGGAAAATTTAAAACTCCTCTGCCCAATAATTGATTCCATAATCTCGTAGTCAACTTCTCTGTAAGTCCCAATGTCGTAACAGTCCGGTGCAGGTGTGTCTACCATCTGATGACCTTTTGAGGGAAGTACTCATCGATAAGCTCGAGGTAATAGGGCTTGAGCTGCTCGATTTCAGGGAGGCCGTCACTCTTGCTGTATAGGTCGTACGGGTTGAAGGCGCGAACGGCCTCCAGCATCTTCTCGTCGTGCTCGTTCATGAACTCGCGATAAGCGCCCTCCCTGTGCCAAGGGTAGAAAGAATGGTACCGTATCATTGCCAGAGCCTCGGCAGGCAGCGTAGACTGGTCCTTGACGATGTTGTAAAGGTACTCATCATGGCCCCAAGACAGCATGATGTTGTCCAGACCGCAGCCAGGGGAGTAGATGCCGTACTTGGTGTTGTAGATTGGGTCCTTGATGTCCGGGTTGTCGGAGAAAGAGCCGGGGTAGATGATGCGCTCGTCGAAGGCACAGCCGACTGGAAACGTGTCGCCAACAACATCCCATTGACCCTCGGACCCGTAGAAGAACAGGAGCTTGCCTAGGTCATGAATCAGACCAGTGAGCTGCATCCACCGAGGCTTGCCGTCTTTACGGATAGCTTCGGCGGACTGAAGAAGGTGCTGAATCTGGGACAAGCTCGTATCGGGGTCGGATTCATCGATTAAGGTGTTGAGCTTTTCCATAGCTTCCCAGATGGTCATCTCCTCCCGCTTCTGGAACTTGAGGTTGTTTCGTACTTTTAAGTTGTAGGCAACGGTCTGTTTGGTGTGTTGCTCTTTGTAGAAGTTTCTGACCCGGTCACAGGCGTCTTCGTACTGCCTGAATTGGGTTTTGTCCTTCTCAGCATCGAATTTGGATGTCGAGTCCCAGTCCTGTTGCTTCTTCAGCTGGCCGTTTAGGACGTTGACATTGTCAATGCTGTCTGAAGTCTCTTCTAGTTGTAGGCCATCACGGTCGATGGTCTCATCGACTAGAACGCCTGGTGCCATTGTGATCTGAGTGTAGTCTTTGTAATCTAGGGCGATTCGATATGAGTAACAAGTCCGAACGGCCCTTTAATGATGAACTGTGATCTGATTTACTGCTGAGTAGAAGCATCTTGGGAAGTTGAGATCCTCGGCTTGATATAAAATCTGAATACATGGATGTGGAGTGAGATGTAGGTTGTAGTCAGCTAGGCGTATAAGTGATCTTATGCTCCACAAGCCGACCAAGATGACGCAAAAGCAAAAGCTGTAGACCAGATTAGTTAAAATTCGCCGATTTTTGCCAAACCAGCCATCAACACTACCACCCCACCCACGTGTGGACCGGGGTCTCGTTGAAGGGTCCATGGGATGCGGGCAAGAGGCAATAATTTCCGACTTGGGTTGATATGTTTTGCCGCATCGCATTGCCGGTTTTGTATCTTACCACACTAGGAATTGATATTGCTACTGACTCGTGGGCCTAGGTTTGGTGATACCCTACGCGAGTATGACATTGCTCCGGGTTTTCCCCAGAGGCATTTGACTTGGCTGACATCGCTCGCCTATCTAGGGATCAAAGATCATATTGCGAGAGTCGTTCAATCATCGGCATCTGCCCATCCCCACGCTCTCATCAACTGCTGCTGTATCGCTGCCGTGGGTCGTGCGTGAGCTGTCTCGGTCTTTTTGAGGAACTCAGCTAACGCTTCCTGGTCGCTCCTTTCACTAAAATGGTCGCCAACTAACAACAAGATCAATTGGATGCTCCTGCGATCTCAGCACGTAACACTTACACATAGCGATACCGATGCAGGCCGTGAACATGGCTGGAGGGGTCCATTCGTTGCTGATACCGAGCCCGCATAGCTTTCGCATGAGTACCTCGATACGTTGCTTTGCTTAGTTAGCTAGTGACAGGATTCCCACCTCCTATTCGTGGCTTCATGGCTTACCGTCATTATCCGCATTGCTGCCCGGCGGTTTGTGCCCACACGCGGGATCGAAGGATCAAATTGGACCAGAAACAACTGGGCTAAGAGGTGATGTTGGATTCCGAGGACTGATTCGGATATGTCAGCATGAATTCATGTTGTACCGTGATGAATAACCCACTATGGCAACTCGACCCATGCCAGATCTCAGGGAAACTCCCCGGCCCCTTTCCCTCTCTGTAGAAGAAAGGGTTGAACGAGGGCGGTCTGGCTCGGGTCCAGCTTTCGGCCGCGTCGTTAAGCGCGGTCCATTTCTGAGTAGTCAAGGGACAATCGCCGAAACAGGCATTCAGGATATCAGCTAGGAGGATAATGGCACGATTTGACCACGTATAATCCTCTGCTGGTTCGAGTGATCGATCCACAATGCCGCCGTCTATGTTAAGTTTCACACGCTGCTGAGTAAGGATCGCGATATATATCTCTTGTCGAAGCCCTACCCAAAACGCTGCTGCGCTCAAACTACCCGGCACCATATATTGGTCCCCTGCGTTAACAAATGCGTGAATGCCCAGGAGATGGCTATAATTATCTTGCCCGGTGAGAGAGCCTACAATCTCCGTTAGCGGAAATTGTCTACGAGGGCTTAGTACACCTCCTTACCCTCCATTTCCTCCAGCATGCGAAGGATGATCGTTGCTGCAAATAGATTTTCATCGGCGACAGCAGAAGAGTGATTCATCATTGGGATGAGAAACTTAAGACACTCATCATGATATCTGTTTGATGCTAACGGATCAATTTTATCGGTGGTATGACTAAGATGTCTCGCTGCAATAGCTAATATTGCGTTTAATAGTGTATGGCAGGAGTTGGCTCGCTCGGGAACGATCAATTCAAAATGCTGATGTGGATCACAGCAGTCCAGCTGTTGCTGCTATTAGCGAGTATAATTAAACGAGGTTGACCTTTCGGCTTGAAACATGTTGCTTACGCAGACGGCTATTTTCTGGATATAGTGACGAAATAGAGTGGCCTCCGTTCGATCCTTGAGAGGCAAGGCAGCTGTATCATAGAAATGCGAGGTGAGCACGTTCCTATGAGGTAGCATGTGTAAACTCGATCTCTGATGTGAAGTTTGCATAGTCTGTACGCTTTCGGGGTCTGAACCACTATGGTGATGCTCGGTTTGGGAGCGAGGATGAATACCAGCCATTGACGGATCTAATCTTGAATACAAAGTGTCACTCTTTGCGCGTTTTTGTGGAACCGTCTTGGATGGTGAGTAACCCAGCTGTCCGTCTCTCGGGACTTTACCCGATGTTGAGACGGAGACACTTCGTGAAGCCGATTCTGGTTCATCTGGATAATACTCGTCGTCCACATAGAAGTGGTGTTCAGCTGCGTCGTTGTCCAGTGAACTCCCTGCCACCAGATGCTGAGTCTCGTCTACATAGATCACTATCACAAATTCTTAGTAGCTGGCCTCTTTTAATGATAGAAGGTGGGTTAAGGTCATTACGTCTTTTTGGTGGTCGAATCCATTGCTGGCTCTTGGCGAACTTGGTTTCTGCGGGAAAGTATCTAAGCTTGGTGTCGCTCGTCGGAAACAGATTGTAGTTCATTTACCAATGCTAGACTTGAACCTGAAGGACAGCTTGCACTCGCGACCAGCACGAACACATCGACCACATCTTGGAGTATCACGGTCACCTAGTCGTTTTCACATAGCGATAAGCTCGATTGCCTTTGAGAGTATAACTGAGATAGCATACATTTTAAGTGATTTTCACGACATGTTACACTATTATCGAAGGGATCAGCAATTGGAACCAAATCATCAGCTACGACCTCTGCCATTATAAAAGTGAATTGAGATGAGAACAGCTACTACTTTGGTGGCCCGATCTCTAGCGTGGCTTCACGACAAAGCTGTAAAATCAAGAAGCAGTGGTGTTGAAAGACATACCATGGAGTTGCTAATAACCCGGTGTGATTTGATGACATTCGTAACATCAGCAACCGAGATAATGTGGGCTCGAGCGTGGACAGACTTGGCGATGTGATTGATGTTCGTTGGGATTATCACTTTTTCTCCAAAGTTACTCCAACCACCCGAGACGTCCGAGATGTCTTCAAGACGGACCTAGACAAAACCGGCGAAAGGGACAGAGATACGGGGGTTCCCCAGGTTTTGTTAGTGTTAATAACGGTGGATAGCCATAGGTACAAGTCAGTGAGGACGAGCAGTAATGCTTTTCCTTGGCGTCTGAGATATACCGATAAAAGTATTGGGCGTCATGTGGTCGCCAGTGGTCGCCAGCGAGGTGTACTTTGGCAAATAGTATGGGGCCGTTGATAGACTAATCCTTGGGACGCTTGCGCAAGAGTCACCCTTGAAAGTCTGCGGTGTAGGCATTGTGCCCTTGAGCTAGTTAGAGTTGGTTAGCTACCGTTAGCACAATCTTGGTTAGGCTCGGCTCTGGTCGATTCGGCCAAGAAACCGGCATCGTGACCAACCAACCGGTTCGGGTTTTCAGGCCTGATTCGTTGGTCTTCCCTACTCACTTATTGTCCTTCCAAATGTTCCTCTTCCCCGCATAACTCCACTCAAGCGTGATGAACGGGGGATGGTGAGAACAGGGATATTTTGGGGTTTGGACAAATCAGAGAAGAGCAATTCTTTTCTTGAACAGGCCCTTATATTCATCGCTTCCCGACTCGAGGCCATTGGAAGACGAGCTCTTTCCTAGTTTGCTGAATACAGAATTCATTCCTTTTGGTTTGGGGAATTCTCGTGATCTCGACTCTCTGCTGCACAACCATCTTGATCCAGTCAAACGGCAGCAAGCCCACAATAAACCAACCTAGGTCACAGCACTACCAGACGTTAGACAAGATGGCGGTGGATACGGACGAGAAGAATTTCCATCCTACCATCCACAACGACGAAAAGCCGTCTCCAGTGCAGCAGCAGGCCCTTAGGCCGACCAATGAATCTGGGGAGCATGATGAGCCTGATGAGAAGCGCAACATGGACGACCTGATTCGCAATGCCCAACTCGCTACCGAGAAGGAGCATAGCATGAGTCTGCTGCAGGGCATCAAGCTTTACCCCAAGGCCATTGGATGGAGCATACTTATCTCCACATGCATTGTCATGGAGGGTTACGATGTGTCCCTGATCAATAACTTCTACGGCAACTCCCAATTCAACAGAAAATATGGAGAACCGTACATAACCCGTGAGGGTAACGTAGATTACCAAGTCTCACCAGCCTGGCAGGCGGGACTGAGCAATGGTGCTGTTGTGGTGAGTTGAATAACCGATACCCTATTCAGTTTCATGTTGTTTGTATTTCTGTTCGAGGGCTCTGCCTGTCACCTTCAAATTAAAACAGAGAAAAGTTTCATTGGTTTATCTCCTGGCCTAACCCAGTATTTATCCAACGCAAGCCAACAACACTAATTGCGAGCTCCCATGATTACAGGGCGAAATTCTCGGTTTGCTGATCAACGGATATGTATCTGAGCGGTTTGGTTACCGTTACACGGTTATAGGCTGCTTGACACTGCTTGCTGGCTTTGTGGCTATATTCTTCACAGCACAAAACGTCATTCACCTTCAGGTAGCTGAGATCCTGTGTGGTATACCCTGGGGCGTCTTTCAGACCATCACCATTACTTATGCCTCTGAAGTCTGTCCCATCGCCCTTCGTGGGTACTGTAAGTCATTCTCAGAGCCCCTTTCTTCTTATTTTGGCAACTGTCAGAGCACAATATTTCCTTTTGAGATCAACATGTTCTCTAAAAGCTTCCGAAACTCTTCAAATGGCAAAGACTGACACCGAGAGTTGCAGTGACCACATATGTCAACGCATGCTGGGGCTTTGGACAGCTTATTGGTATTGGTGCTATTGTTGGGAACAGCTGGCGACATGACGAATGGGCATATCGAATCGTGAGTGTGTTTGTGGTTCCATCCCATGTTGCCATGTGCTGATAGCTGCTTAGCCGTATGCACTTCAATGGATCTGGCCCCTACCCTTGATCATTGGGATCTTTTTGGCCCCTGAATCCCCATGGTGGCAGGTTCGCCACGGGCGATTGGACGAAGCCAAGAAGTCCTTGCTCCGCCTGACGAGCAAGAACCGCGAAACAGATTTCGATGCTGATGAAACGATCGCGATGATGGCACATACCACCGCTTTGGAAGCCAATGTGAGTGATATTACTAGAATTGCACAGTATTAGACATCTGCTAATTTTTTTAGATTACCAAGGGAGCCAGTATTTGGGATTGTTTTAAAGGAGCTGACCTGCGTCGCACTGAGGTAGGCTGCCACCCCTGACATTCGGTGATAATTTCATGCGTTGATTACTTTAGATTGTCTGTATGTGCTGGGCGATCCAAAATCTGAGCGGGAACTCTTTTTCAAACTATTCGACCTATTTCCTCGAACAAGCCGGGTTGAGTGAGGACAAAGCGTATTATTTTGCCCTCGGCCAGTATGCAATCAACAGCGTTGGAGTGTTGGGCGCTTGGACGTTAATCACGTTTGGATTCGGACGGAGGTATGCCAGCTAATTTTTGCCATTTGCAACTATCCAACGCTAACGGATATTAGGACTTTATATATCTCTGGTCTCGCCGCACTTTTCGTCATTCTGTTAATACTGGGATTCCTTGGCCTTGCTCAGGACAGGAACGCGGCTTCGCTGGCCACCGGGTCTATCTTGTTAGTTTGGGCGTTGGTATATCAGTTGACCGTTGGCACGGTGTGCTATTCTTTGGTTGCGGAGCTCTCCTCTAGGCGCTTGCAGATCAAGACAGTTGTGCTTGGCCGAATTCTATAGTAGGTTCCTTGCTTTGTTGTGAGAGTCAACATCATTCTAATCTGATCATAGCAATATCGTGGGTATCGTCGCTGGCGTTATAACACCATACATGCTCAACCCCACCGCTTGGGACTGGGGCAACTACGCTGGATTTTTCTGGGTAAGTAAAAAAATAACCCAGTTGTATGAGCTGCAGTTTTAACAGTCGAATAGGCTGGATCCTGCTTTCTCTGCTTGATCTACACGTACTTCCGAGTTCCGGAACCCGCTGGGCGTACCTTTGCCGAACTGGATTTGCTCTTCGAGAAGGGAGTCAGTGCTCGCAAGTTTGCTTCAACCAAGGTTGACGTATTTGCCGAGCATGTCCAAGGTGACGCGATAGATCAGTATCGGGACCAAATTGCTATTTCCCACGTGGAACACAGCAAAAAGGCGTAAAAAGTTCGATACTTGTCTTTCCGTAAAGGAAACTGGTGGTCATGCGAGCTCGAGCAGGCGTGCGACCTTGACATGAGACATCTGTATAGCGTAATCAAAATTCGATACCCGTATAAATGATTATTACCGTGAACGCTGATGACAACATGACTACGATGCTGAGCAAATGCATATATAGCACAACTCATGTGGTCGCGCATATGTTGACACATTTAAAATACTTACCCCGCATTATCATTCTGACGATCCCGCCATATATCTATAAGGCGTAAACAGATACCTAACCCATGAGAAGAGAGGCTTTATTTATAAAAAAAAGCCCTGTATGAGATGTTTTGATTTCACTAAGTCTGTCATACTTGTGAGTTCGGTTCAAAGTAGACCCTGGCTTACCCGCAAGAGTAAGGCTTTCGGGTTAAGTTTGTGAGTAAGACAACGTAGTGCGGTGCGGGGCGGGGTCTGAGAGATCACTGCCGATATATATTACCGATATTTATACCTATTTATAAGTTGAGTCCGGCCTTAAACATGGCCTAAAGTGATGGCGACCGTTGTATAGGTTGAGTTATGCGCTTTTACTTCCGTGACACTAAATTCGCGACTGGCAGTATAACAGAATCCTTCTCCTCGGGCACAACTACAGATTATAAATTAGTTACGATGGACAGTGTTCAGCCTCAAGCCGGTCAGGCAGCTGTCCTGAACCTTGAGAAGGTGAGTTCTACCTATTAGGGACCTCCCTTGTATAGTACCTGGGGCGGTGGTTGGTTGCTCTCTTATAGTATATACAAGTATTCTCCCCAGAAGGGTGCCAGCTAATAGTCGATCTTATAGTGGCCAACAGCACAGAAATTAGTAAAGCGATGCATCGAATTCTTCACCGAGGTCGAAGACCTGTAAGTTAATTGGTTGGCCTCGCAATAAGGTTATTAGACAGACCACTAACATGACATCATGAAAGCACACCGGGAAAAGAACTCGAAGAGAAGCTGAACAAGGACTATGGACCGGGTAACTCGTACTATGAGGATATGTGTGATCTTGTCCGCCAAGGACTTACTGAAGGTTGGGTCGCGGAGACAGAGCTGGGCCACGGGAGGATGTACCGACGAGGCAAGATTGCGTTACCCAGCGCCGAGACGCGCTTTTTCAGTATCACCACCGTATACATGGAGAGCGAGGACGTCTTCTCGGGTCAATACCAGTAAGTCCGCCGGAGTCTACTATTCTCTCTTTTGACATGCCTTAGAGACTTGAATTGCCTTAATAGGCATATTCTGCACTCGCTACTCCCCCAAGTTCATAAGTGGGCATCTCTGACTCGGGTGTTATAACAGTGCGCACCCCTATGGTGAGATCAACTGCGTTGTCCAGGTCGACAAGACTGCGGAGTTGGAGGGAATGAATGGCTGGCGGGGAGCTGGATGGACGTCGCCGGGACCGGGCACGCATCACTATCCTCGTGTTCGCCAGGGCGCACTCGTGGCGCTTTTCTTTCTACCGGCGGGGCGTATTTCATATAAGGCGACGCCAGATATGAAGCAGCCCCTTAGTGTCTGAAAGGCGTAATGGTCTGCGTACGGAACTGACCCCTGATTCCCTGAGAATGTCATATAGAGATTCGCCTGGCGCGAATCTTTGTTGAATAAAATATAAGGCGGCTGAGAGGGTTGGTCTCACCTGATAACTGCAGTGTAATTGGTAGATAGCTATAGATAACATTTGTTGTACAGGTTTCGGGTGTTCTCGCTGGTCAGAGATGACTCCCCTGGTATTCCTTATACTGCGGTAGATGAAACAGGATGAGACGAGGTCCAACTGCAGGAGCTACAGAGAAGGGGTTCCGAAGATGTCGGGAATACCCAACAATGATATCCTCTCATGCATCTGAGGAGCTGGTATTTTCTCTCTTTCTTTGTTGTGACGTAATTATCTTAAATCCCCTTGTGAATAAGTGGTTGAGCGGCGAGATTTCCCAGAACAGAGACTTTGGCCCATGGGATCCGGCCTCATTCTTGTCTCGAAGCCGGGAAGTTATCTTCGCCCGCGCGAATGCACGAGCCTCCTCATAACGGCTACCGGTTGGGTAATGCCTTGTTGGGTATGTCGATTGCTGACTGCGACACAGTTTGGCCCTTCTTATATTCTTCCTCCAGCGCCTTTTGCATGTCGAAGTCGAGCTGGCGCTCCCGTTTTATCCGTTGCTGCTCCATGTCGCGAACAACACCCTGGTGCATGGCCTTGTCACAGAGCAATTAGTGATTATTCTCATACACAACAAAAAAGCTCCGGATCGTCTGATGACAACCGGAGTCGCATGCCACTGTGGCGCAACACACCTCTTTCTCGAACTTTTGCTGGAAGTGAACGAAGACCACAGTAGTCACTGCGAACAGCGATGTGCCCAGCAGGGTGAGTTTCGATGCGCGCGACATGGTGAGAGACAGCGACGATCGGTGCTGGTCACAATCGTACGAATTGCGATGTCGAAAAAAAGTTGGGGTTGATCGGCCCCGGTCCGTCACTGAGGCTGACGTTAGGGGATTCTACGTAGTTTGGTGCACAGTGCTCCCAAGCTAATTACAGTCTATGTACATACCTAGCCGCCAGCTCCCAAGCTAGTTGACTAGTGGTGGGCGCCCCATCTCCTGGCATCTGATATCACCTTCCATTTAGTACCTACCTACCTATTGGTATCCCATCCACTGACCAAACCTACTCAACTTATCTGTGCCAGCGACTCATCATTCCCAGCAATCCCCTACGGCTTAGACACCCGCTCGGTCTCCTTTTCCAAGACCTCACTATGGTACAGTCGCTTCTCCTATACTCAGTTGTGTGCAGCGTGATAGCTAACGATGCATCAACACTAGTCGGCTCAGAACTCGGCGGGCATCCAGACCTTACTCGATGTACGCACACACCAGCCCTCTCCATCTACGGCTCCCCTTCTGCCATATACACGCAATGTTTCTAGCTAGTAGACCTAACGATCTCCTTCGCTGCAGGCAGAGAGGGAAGCCTCCAAGATTGTCCAGAAAGGTACCCATAGCGCAATCTAAACCCCGCCCATTCCTCGACGAAGATGCTAACATAGAATAGCTCGTGAACGTATGTCGATGTTGGCCGATCTTCTTTGTGCACTGGAACACTGGAACACCCGAGTCTACAACAGAAACAGCTGCTAACCTCAGACGCTTCTCTGGCCAATAGTCCGAACGAAACGTGTACGCGAAGCTCGAGATGAAGCCAAGAAGGAGATAGAGGCCTACCGGCAGACGAAGGAGGAAGAGTTCAAGAAGTTTGAAGCCGAGGTCAGCAGCATTTCCCTCTCTCTCTGGCTCCCGCTCCGAGCCCGGCATGCTCAGACCTACACTGCGGGGAGTTAGCTAGGAAAGACGGCAGACGAGTCACAAGTTGAGAGCTTTATACTGATATGACGATCCCCCCACCAGCATACCAAAGGCAACAAGCAAGCCGAAGACGAAGCCAATAAGGAGGCCGACGGAAAGATCAAGGAGATTCAGGCCTCTGGCAAAAAGAGCCAGGATCAGGTCATTGAGGATCTGCTAAAGGGTGTTTTGGACGTGAAACCCATTCCCCCATCAGCCGAGTAGAGATGCCTCCCCTCAATCTTATCGGCAATACATCACCACGGCTTGTAGGGATGTCTAATCCGAGCGAGGAAGACGATAGAAATACCCACACACCACGAGGCGTTCACTGTAACTCAGATGGCTTCATTCAAGGGGTTGTTTAGGAGCGACTATACACAGAAATGAGATTCCCGGGGTCGTTCGTGGATAGCATAATTAGAATAGGCTGCTATTGAAGAAGCCAGACTTGGAAGTCGGCATGTATTAACCATCATTCCTGTCAAGCTCACCCTTATTGTAGGAATTTAACTAATGTCGAGAGCATCTCTCTTGTGTCCTTGCCATCTGCGTCGTCTGTGTCTATGCCCTCAATTTGCTCCCGAATCGTCTCCTTGATTACACTCAAAGTCTCGTCCCGATCCGCCAGCAGCTTCCGAACTATTTCCTTGACTCCGCCGTCCTCGGCCACGAGCCAGGCGAGCACCGCATCCAGTGTCTGCAGTGAGAAGAGACCGGCATCCAACCTGCGCGAGAACCATTCGTCCGTCGCCTCCTCTCTTTCCTCTACCGACATTTGCGCCTGCTCGACCCGAATAGCCTCGTCAACAGCTTTCACACGCGCGGCACATTCCCGGCGTAGCCCGACGAGCTTCTTCGTCTTTTCATAGTCTTTCTCCACGAATTTGGCAAGAAGGCGTATGCGCTCGGCCGAGTCGGCCGGTAGTAAACGCAACATGGACGCGAAGAGGCCGATCAGGTGCTCCGCTACCCGGTGGTCGGTGCTCTTCTTCATGAACAGTGTGAAGACGTTCTTGAGGCCGCCGGCCTCGACGATCTTCTGACAGATCTCGACCCCGGACGTGCCGCCCGTCGCGTGGTCCAATAACCTCAACGACGCATTCTTGCTTAGCTTTCCTTCTTTCAGCATGATGAGGCATAGTTCCACGCCCTCGGCCTCGGCGAACTTGGCCTTTCCCTCGGGCTCGTCCACCATACATGTAAGCGCCTCGAAGAGGTTCTCTACGTATTCTTCTTCCTCGCCGCCCTTCTCGGGGTCTCGTTTTCGATACGGCGCTACCAGTTGTAACATGATATCTGCGGCATCTAGACTGGCAAGCTTCCGTCTGTTCTTGGCCGAGTTTTGCACCAGAATTGCTAGTATCTCGGCCGCGTATTGCTTATTCTGGGTCACCCCTCCTCCCTCTTCTTTCTTCTGTATGCGTCGCAATAACCACTTCAGTAAGCCCTCCTCTTTAGCGACGCGCTCTGCTGTTGCGGTCCGCCCGCAAAGGTTCTCGACGATGCCCAACGCACGATAAACACCGCCACGATCTGTCTCTTGTGTCTCGTCCAACCGCTCGAGATTCGATACGAGTAATGACAATAGGTCGGCGTCGCATAGCGCGTCCACTAGAGCGTCATATTGCGCCTCCTCAGCAGCGACATCCTCGTCTGTCAGCTCGTCAATGATCTCGATGGCGTCGATCGCAATGTCTGTGTTCTCGTGCGCTAATAGCCCGACTAAGCTCCCCACACACCCCAGACGCGCAAATTCGGGGTATAGCTCCGGATGTTCGGACAGGATAGATAGGGCCTTAATCTCGGCGTCGAGCTCGGCCTCGCTGGCGATAAATTTGGCGGGGTCGTCCTCGAACTTGGCGCGCTGCTCGGCGTTGCGCGAGATCTTCTTCTCGAAGCTTATGGCCGTGCGCCGCAGCCAGGCGACGTCCATCTTCTCGGGGGCGAGGTCGGCCTCGGTGTCGTCGAGGTAGTCGAGGACTTGAGCTTCCTGGGCCGTCACGCCGCTGCCGAAGAAGCGGCCGCCTTCCTCGTCATCATCGGGCGGCATTTCGGGGCCATAGTCGCCATCCTCGCCATCGGCTGGCGGTGGTGCGGGACCGGCCTCTACGTCGTTATCGTCATCTGGGGGCTGCTCTTCTTCGACGCGCGCGTGTCTGCTGCTGTTGCCATTGAGCCGGGCTGATTTGTAGACCTCATCTGTTCGCATGGGAAGCAGCCCGGTCAGCGTCATGATATATCAAGTAACGAGAGTAGAAAGCAAATGGAGACGGAGACTCGCGACTCACTCGGATCCCGAAGTGGCTCGAGTTTGCGTTTGTTGCCCGCGCTGGACGCCTGTTCGCGTGAGTTTCATGCATGTCGCGAAAGGATCGCGGGAAGTCCGTAGCTTACTTTGAATAATTCGTCTATACTCGTCATAACGGGGTTATACGTGCGACCGGGCGATCGTGTGGTGATGGAGTGAAATGGCCAAGATGAAGCTCTATAAGGCTGGCCGTAGGTAAGTTTATGCATGTACCTAGGTATCTATAAGCTTGGGAATTTATTTCCAGATTTGGATTGAAGGCGCAATTAGCACTGTTAATGGCACGTCATTGCTGGTTACGCCGCACAGTGCCCCGGCATCAGCGCCGTTGCGGCTTCGGCGGTCCTATGAGTCCCGGCAGCCCAAACATTTATACTAGTACATAAACATACGCAGAAACAAAAATAAATGAACAGTAAATAAGTTGACAACGAAGATGCCTCCAACGCTCATTCTTGTGCGCCATGCCCAGGCGGAACACAACGCCACGAGTGAGCGTTCCTACCATGCGCCCCGTATTGAGTCACTCTAATTACTCATAGAGGACTACTATATTCATGATCCGGATCTCACTAAGCCTGGACGAGAACAATGTGCCGAGCTGCGAAAGGGGCTCATGGAAGATCCCTTAGCCCAGCAGGCCGAGTTAATCATCACTTCTCCAATGCGCCGCACCATTCAGACCGCCCTAGACACGGTCGACTGGCTTATAGAGAAGGGGGTCAAGATACAGGCTGATGCCCACTGGCAAGGTAAGATCCCCCTTCTTTTTTTTTTGCTGGTGACAGCGCAGTGTCCAGTTACGTTTGATTTGAGCCGTGAATATGAACTTAAAACCGCTTTCTAGAAAACTCGGCAAAGCCATGTGACGTTGGCAGCGCAATAAGCAAAGTGGCCGAGGAGTTCCCAAGCATCGACTACTCAACGGTCGATCCTGTATGGCCCGACAAGACAACACCGGCAGGGAGCGAGTATCACTACACGAGGGCGGCCATCTTAGCGAGAGGGCAGGCGGCACTCCAGAAGCTGTATGAGCGGCCCGAGAAAGTCATCATCGTGGTATCCCATTCCGGCTTTCTGCGTGTAGGTGTTACAGGTTGCTGGTTCTTCAACGCCGATTATCGAGTATTTGATTTCGCCGATATGGGTAGTCCTGGGAGCCCATATCGACTGGAGCAGCACGCCTTCACGAAAGAGAAGGGCGGCGGACTCGGTTACAGCCGGATAGAGCAAGTCCTGCTAGGCTCAGATTTGCCTGAGGAGTTGCCGGATGTCGAAGGATAGACTTCCAACCAGTTGACGAGCCAGTCTTACTATCCCAATTGGCCTATGATAGTAGATACCAGCCCAGGCGAGTAACTGGGAAACCCAGCATCATAGACGTATTCATTACCAAGCCGTCAAGGTTTAGATGGGAGATATCGCCTATCGTAGACTAACTAGTGTATATAACCCAGCATTTAGAGGGAGCAACCTCAGCCTAGAACGTTGTCTTGTCATCAAGATTCTCTACTTACTGGCCCCAGATCTCTATACTCCTCAAGTGTGCGGATAAACGCCGTACCCTTTGTCGATCAGAATCTACATAAGTATGACAAAGGGTAATTGAAGGACTACAATACTTGCATGCAACCAACGCTGTACACTACAGTAGTCCGAGGTGGGATTAGCCCATCGCCTAAGCCACCCCCCAGTCACCGCTCACCTGCGTGACATTTCGGCCGAAATATTGCTCGATTGGATCACTCATTTACGAGCTAAAACCCGAATACTATATCGGACCACTTGCACAGCCTCACCAATCTCAATACGGCCCATCCTCGCCATCTTCACGTTCAACTTTGTTTCACGACCAATTAAACAGAGTTACGAGCCTTCGAGACCCTAGCGGCGAAAGCTTCCATGTGCAAGATTATGCTATCAAATCTACCGTACTAGGGAGAGATAGTCTATAATTGTATGTATAATACTGTATAATCTATTCCTTCTTGAAAAGTGGTACTAGAATTTATGATCAATAAATTCTGTCCAAACCCAGTCCGTGTAGTAGAAGTAGCAAAACGGGTACTCAAAGAATCCGGGAACGGAAAATAATAATCGTACATCGACCTAAGCCTACCCAGATTGGTTAGCATAACCAGTCGACGGATAGAAGCGAGACGGCAGAACATGAACCATGCGAAAGTTGACAAGGGAAGGGTGCTGCATTTGTCTTGATCTCCCCCTGTTTTCCAGGCACCGACATAATGTCTTGGTATTTGAAAGGAACGGCTTATGCCCAATTCGCGCTGACGGCCAACCCGTCTTTACCTATACTAGGTTGATGGGTATTACAAGTACAACATTGTAATGCCAAGCTACTGGACTAAACAGCCCGAGTCCTTGAAATCCAACGTCATCCGGTGCTTCAAAGGCATCTGATGGGTTTAGGCTCTCTATATCCTTAACATCTTTCACTATCTTATCGCAGTATTCTTTCTATCAATCATACGGATAGTATTCTGGATGTGTGTCGCTATTCCAGAAAGGCTGTAAAAGATGATTCCGTCGCTCGTTTATCTGTTGCCGCTCTATCCGCTGGCCGCCCTTGCCGCGTTAGAGGTCGATCTCGATGATAGAGGTGAGCATATAAACCATTGAGCCACTGCTATAACAGCACAAAATCGAAATACAGTGACACTTGTCTCTGACGCCGTCTGTTGGCTTTCTCTTACAGAGTCGATCAAGGCAGCTGCTGCGCAGGTAGCGGAGGACTTGCTGAAATATTACCATGGACACGACCCGGGTCATACCATAGGTATTCTACCTGGTCCACCGCCCGACGGTGACTATTACTGGTTCGCATCCCTATCTTGACTGTGATCGATCCAGACCAATCCTGTTATTAACCAAGAGTTCAGGTGGGAGGCCGGAGCCATGTGGGGTGCTCTACTGGACTACTGGCACTGGACAGGCGACGATACGTACAACAATCTCACGTATGATTCTCTGCTATGGCAGGCCGGTCCCAACAAAGACTACGCCGATAAGAACTGGACTGCCTCGCTCGGCAACGATGACCAGTCATTCTGGGCCATGTCTGCTCTGATTGCGGCCGAGTACAATTTCCGAAATCCCCCGGCCGGCATGGCTCAGTGGCTTGCTCTTGCCCAGGCTGTGTGGACTGAGCAGACGGCTGATGATTTGCGTGATGGGGGCTGTGGTATCGGCTTGCGGTGGCAGGCTGTCTCGCTGAATCCGGGATTCAGCTACAAGAACAGTATGTCCCTGGTGTCTTTTCGCACATTTCTCTAGCCTTCTCAAGAGGAGTTATTCAAGCCCATTGGTAGGCATACTATCGTTTTGGACTGACAGAAGATATTTACAGCGATTGCCAACGGTTGTTTCTTTAATATCGGCGCGCGCCTCGCTCGATACACGGGGAATAATACTTACATGGACTGGTCTCTCAAGACATGGGATTGGCTTATTGACATCAAGTACGTTGATGACAAGTGGAACGTATACGATGGCGCGGACATCTCCAACAACTGTACGATGATCGTAGCGCAACAATACTCATATAATGCTGGCATTCTCCTTCAGGGAGCCGCATATCTATGGAACTATGTGAGTTCTACCATCCCATCACTGCTACCCTCTTTCCTCCTTTATCATTAAGTTACAAAAACTAATACGCTACTCAAAGACGTCTGACCAGATATGGATGGATCGGATAAACGGTCTCCTAGACGGCATCGAGCGCGTCTTCTTCATCGACGGCGTCGCTTATGAGCCCGCTTGCGAGGGAGGTGTTTGCACAGCCGATATGCTGACCTACAAAGGCTTCCTCCACCGTTGGATGGGGTACACTGCGCAACTGGCACCCAGCACAGCAGGAAGGATCATGCCTTTGCTCAAGAGCTCAACGAAAGCCGCCGTTGCCCAATGCACGGGCGGTGATAACGGCAGACAGTGTGGCTTTCATTGGACTAGCGGCAAGTTCGACGGTCTCCTTGGGTAAGTAAATTCCGGAACCATTCTTACTATGCTACATGCTTTCTTTTCAGGCCACGGCGATACCTGGAACGCTTCTGCAACTCTAAAAATCAGGTCTAAAATGGCGATAACTAATTGCGAGTATTATAGTGTGGGCCAGCAGATGAACGTGCTCGGCGCTCTCTCGTCATTACTGGTTTTAGACGCTCCCGAGGCCGTAACCAACACAACCGGTGGTACCAGTATGGGTGATCCACATGCCGGGGGCAATAAAATGACCTACGACGTCTTGGGCCCGATCACAACAGGTGACAAGGCGGGTGCTGGCATCTTGACGGTCGTCATCATCACCTTCGCATCTGTGTCCCTCTGGTGGATGGCCAATTGACAGTAGAGTGCGGTGATCGGAAAGTCCGAAGGGACATTCAGCGTTATATATTTTGTCTTGGATGCTTGTACTTTTATACCCTGT
This sequence comes from Xylaria flabelliformis, assembly GCA_007182795.1. Classification (NCBI taxonomy): domain Eukaryota; kingdom Fungi; phylum Ascomycota; class Sordariomycetes; order Xylariales; family Xylariaceae; genus Xylaria; species Xylaria flabelliformis. The sequence goes on along the minus strand of VFLP01000007.1, from coordinate 92,346 downwards.
TCTCAGCGCATCCGGTATATCTTTGCGATGCCCCTGTCTTGTATATTTACTATTCATGTTCTCTTGCAAACGCATTTATAGGTGGGTTCATACAGCATATCTTGGTGGTGAAAAGCATTATTATTGTCATCTGTTATACAGACACTCGCTTTTACAATTCTATACAGAAGTACAATTCTTTATACAGGGTGTGCTACTCATCTTGACGAATTAGCTGGTACGCAACCGTTTCATCTATCCGCGTACCAACAGTCTCAGCGTACCAGGAACCAGTGCTAAACCCATTCTTTCAAGTATATTACAGTACTTTATTAGTCCATCCGTCATTTTATAGCATAGCAACACCCATGACGAGTCCTGCAATGCCAAAGGCACCCTTGACGGCCGCCGTAGGAAGTGCAGCACCATTAGTCGTCGGCGCACTGCTAGTTGACGACCCCGCGGAACCACTACCAGCAGCGGAAGAAGAGGCCACACCTGAGCTCGAACCCGTATGTGTCACCACAGCTGCAGACGAGGTGGCCGTTCCTGTCAGTATCGTGGTAGGCGGTGAAGTAATTGTGGCCACCTTCGACGATGATGCCGATGCCGATGCCAACGCTGACGAGGAAGACTCAGACGCAGAAGATGCCGTGGCCACAGTTTCGGCAGAAGTCGACGTCGCGGAAGCGCCGAAGCCAGGCAGGAAACTAGGCGAGTACGTGGCAGTGCCCTCGTAGCCAGCGCAACCTGGGACCGTCGTCTTTGGCGGCGCGCGTCCGCCACCGCAGTCGAGGAACGAGCAGATCTCGCCCGTGTCCGGCACGTACCAGATCAGGCTGGCACCGCCATATGCCACGGTCTGCGAAGACACGCAGCCTGCGATGTCCGTCTTGGCTGCTGCGTGCCCTGCGAGGAGGGCCGCTGTTGCCAAAACAGCCGAAGTGCGAACGAACATGGTTATGTGGATTACCTAACCACGCGGAAAATGTAACTATGGAGGCGCTAGTGGTTCGTGCGGTGACGTAGGTGACGAGGGATTGGCGATCGTGATGCCAAGGATTGTTGACGGAGATGTTGCTTCAGCACAATGAATTAACAAAGAATGAGTGTCGTTTTAGTAACGAATGGACGGCGTCTTGCCAAGTAAGATGGTAAGAGTTAACAATGAAAAAAAAAGGCGAAGAAAAGGGGGCTAACGAAATTATAAAGGCGTCTCGTTTCGGGTCAGTCGCCGTTGCCAAGACTTTACCACGGCGGCGGCCTAGTCTAGTCTAGCTGGGGCCTAGAATGAAGGCATGAATCAGTGACTAACTAGCACAAGGGTCTCACGATAGTTGGCCACTCGAATGTGTCCCCGTGTGTTGTATCTATTATTGGTATTTCGCTATTTCTTGCGAGTCAGAACGCTGTTAACCAATTGTGTATCATGTCTTCAGATACCCCTGCGTACTACCCAGAGGGCTGGGACCATGAGCGTATGCTCAATATCGGTGTCAACAATGAGTTCGATAAATTAACCGAAGACCAAATGGCCGTGTTTCGCGAGGGGTTGAGAGCCGACAAGGGAGAACAGGGGTTTGAGAACTTCTTCGATGAAATGCGGAAGCGGGACAACATCGCAAAAGGTAAGGAGTGACCCGTTTCATAAATCCTAGGTTGTTATCTCGATATTCTATGAATGTCTACCAGTGAGTAGAGGATGTAAATTTAATAAATGTCTTCGACAGGGATCAAGCCACTAATAGGAGAACCTCCATTCATGGAGCTCATGCGTCTTCGAGAGCAACGTGTTGGACCCAGCGCTCAGTGGGATCCATGGGGCTTCGTAGTCTTCAAGAGCCCCGAAATTCATGATCAGGCACGGTGGGAGGCATGTCGCGAACGTTTCGACAAGATTTTGCATGATTACATAGACTATTATCGGGATATCCCGGGCATTGACGAGTGTCTGTCGCGAATGAAATTTCGATGGATTGAAGATGCAGGCGACGCGCAAGGGAGCGTCAAGTCTATCGCGAAGTACGTATGACTACCCAAGCTGGTGAAGGGTGTCGGTTAACTTATAGCCGTCTAACATGACGCGACAGAGCTCGCGCTGCCCTCGATTTGCCACCTGGCCTTGACCATAGCGTGTCACTGTATATCACGCCAGCCTCCCTGGACTCGATTCTCGACTCGCCGCTCCCATCTTCTGCTAAGCGGAAATGGAGGAGGGAGATCCCGTTCGTTGTCGCTGTCTCTGCGCAGGCTGCCGAGGAGCCTAATGTTGAAGATATCGAAAACGATGTCGCAGGAGCAGACTGGCGCGGTTACTTTAACGTAGCTGTTGAGTCGCTGCTTGACTCGTTCTTTTCTACGATTGCGAATGATTCGAGGTCGCCTTTCGAACTTGCCGGTCATGTCTCTGGAGATGATATCTATTGCGACCATACGAGGTGGGGTATACATAAAGCTGGAGCAGGGTTCTGGGATAGGAGAGCTCGATAGGGTAACCCTACAGTATTCCTTCTGATAGCCATGTGATTTTATTCGAGGGCCAAGTCACAGCACTTTTAGTAAGTCTTATAATACGTTGCCGAGACTGTGGTCATTGTGCATGTTTAGCCTTGTAACCCGAACATGACAAGGTATTATTACTAGCTAATACAGAATCTCATCATAATCAACAAGATCGAATATTTACCTCATCTCGGGCTAAGAAAAAGGTAAGAATCTACTCCGCGTGCGTGCCTGGGCGTAAGTCATGAAAGCGTCGTGCGGTCTCAATAGAGTCCTTTTTAACAGCATATAGTTTCAACGATAATGATAGTAGTGTATATCATAGAAATCGGCGTTATTTCATTACCATATTTATGAAGTTACAATCCAATCCGTATTACTCCCCAAAGCAATTTGTGCCCCTTGGATATCGAGTCAGTTCTTTCCCGTCCGGCTCTTCGCCGCATCCTTCAGTGCCTGGATATCCGCCTTCCACTGCTTAACGTCGGGACGGAGAACTCTCCGGTCATAAGTTAATAGACCGTTGACCTCGCCCTCTACATCAGTAGTTTGGCTATAGCATCAACGTTAGCATGATATACTCTTCGTGGTGGATAAGCAGGCTACTTACGTCCAGATGGCAGCTGAGCAGGCATAATTCTGGACCTGGTCCTTGAGCTCGGACAGAAGAACGTGACCACGGTAGTTCCAGGCCTCAATAGTCTGGTCAATCTCGTAGGTCTGGTTGATTGTGTCAATTGCCTCCTGGACCTTCCACAGGTGCTGCGCGGAGACGTTCTGACCAATACCGCCAAACTCGCCTTGGATGGCGACGCGCTTGTTGTCGTAGGGGGTGGAGGGAGTGGAGTAGAATGGTGATCCGCACTGTGGGTTTGCGTAGTGGTGATTGTCGTGCCAGTCTCCGAAGCCGTGGTCAAACCAGCCGGAAGTAGAGTCGACTAATCTAGTCGGATCGGCTTGCTTGATCCGTGTCGTCAAATGATCTTCGGGGAAATACGTATCCCTAAGTTGACCCCACCCTTCGTTGTAGATGATCTACGCTACCATTAGTTCGAATTCGCAGCATCCATAATGATAGGGAGACATACCCAAGTGTAGATACTGGGGTAGTTCTTGTGCTGTTGAATAAGAATATCAAGTTGACGTTCCCATTCCTTCTGCTGATCAGGGTTAGGCAGTCGGCTGGCTGGCATAGCTGGCATGTCTTGAATCAACAGTACGCCGAGTTCATCGCAGGCACGATAGAACAGATCATTCTCGACCTTGATATGTTTCCGAAGCATGTTGAAGCCGAGATTCTTCAACTGCTTGAGGTCGTAAACCATGGCTTCGTAATTTGGCGGGGTGTGAATTCCGTCTGGCCAGAATCCCTGATCTAAAGTGCCGAACTGAAAGAAGAACTCGCCGTTGATCAACGGTCGGTTGATGCCATTGACCAATCCAGCGGAAATAGTCCTAAATCCCGTGTACGAGGTAACCTTATCATCTCCAACAGTGACTGTGAGGTTATAGCTGGGTTCAGGTCAGCAAATGACGTCGGTGCTGTGAGGGCGGGAAAGAATACGTACAGCGTAGGGCTGTCTGGCGACCACAAGTCCGGCGAGTGCACTTTGAAAGTAAAGGCTTGGTTCGCTTTACCAGTTCCAGTACCAACATTCTTTCCACTGTCATCGGTAACGGTGACTCGGACGGTATCTTTAGAACTTGTGCTGGTAGTAGCAGTTACGTTGACTTGTTAAGATTGTCTGTTAGTAGGGCACTGACTATAATAGCGGTCTTTGATCAACTTACCAGAACCGTCCGCGCCGGCGGCAACATCAAGTTGAGTAATATGCTGTACAGGCACAGATTCTAGCCACACCTACACTAAAATTAGTCCCAGTTTCGAGGACGCCGATCCCGCCGATTTTGAATATCCAGATGCGATCGGCGATTTTCTTAAGGCCACTTACACTTTGCCAGATTCCCGAGCAGGGAGTGTAGAAGATGTGAGAAGGATTTAAAGTTTGTTTTCCAATAGGAATAACATATCCTGGGCATCAAAGTCAGCTCAATTACGACTCTATCAGTACGCAAGTGCGGAACACCAACCATCAGCATCAGTGGGGTCAAAGACATCTACACGCAGTGTGTTGGTTCCATTCTTGACGAGATCGGTGATATCGAATGAGAACCTCCAGTATCCACCAGTGTTGTTTCCTGCGACCTTGTCGTTGATATAGACAGTAGCTTGATAGTCGACAGCCTCGAAGTTGATGAAGATTCTTTGGTTCTTGCCCCTCAAAGCTTGTGATACTTGGAAGTCACGAGCAAACCAAGAGGTCAGCTCATTCTGCATTACACCCGAGAGAGCACTCTTTCAAGATAGATGACATGTTAGTTCTCACAATGCATAGCATATAATTAGAATACGGCTTGGGCAGAAATCTAACCTCGATGCAAGAAGGTACAAGAACGTCAGTGCCCTTGGGGGAACCAGCTGCGGATTTGCCCACACCCCATTGCCAAATGCCGTTCAAGCTTTGCCAACGAGACCGCTGAAGCTGTGGTCGAGGGTACTCCGGCCAAGGATTAGTTCCGACTTTGTAAGTCCAATCCGTGTCTAGTGGAGGAGTCTTCATTGTATAGTTAGCACTATGGTCTGAACCAGTGAATATTATGAGAATGCTGACCTTGACTTGGTACCCTAAGGCGGATAGGCCAAGGGATAGGAATCCCAATAGACTACTAGTCCTCATTTTGACTCCTTGGAGATGTCAAAGGCTATGCCAACTGAGATGAGATGAGATATTTCCACGTCCTCAAATCATTCACCTTCTAAGTTGACGCCTCGGAAGCGGATAGACAACTGTCTTACATATGTGGTCCCCTTGGGGCTCAACTCTGACTACTTATATAGAAAATGGAATGGAGAGAAATTTTCTTGTTTCCTAAAATCATGCAGCCAGAGTCACTCCACATCTCATCTTGAGTGCCTTTTCTCACCTTCCTCTTCTTGACAATATATGGATCGGCTTGACCGTGAACTTCCAGACATCACATCGCGGCACTTGGCAAGGGGGTCTAGTGATGAGGATGCAGCGTAAGATAGTAGGATGCATTAGAGACCTTTAGCAAACTACCGGGATGCAGTAGGTACCAACATGCCTGCCGTAGGATACGGGCGGGGCTATGGACCTCGAACGCGGCCGTTCGGGGGGTGTAGAGCCAAGCCAGCGCCAGGCAGGAGAAAATAGATCATTCGAGGCGATGTATGACATCGTGAATCCTGGACTGAGATGACTGCTTTCCTGGACCACAAGCTGCGGTCAGCAGAGCAGCAAAAGCTGACGAGGGGGTTGTCGGAACCAAGCAGCTCTTCTATCACTCTGCCGAGTCCAAGTTGCCTAGGACTTGGCCAGGCTGGGTATACATGAGATCAGCGGTACCGATAAGTCGGATGAAATCCGAGCTAGGCAGTGATCGGGTCATGATATAATCGCTCGAAGTCAACTGCTCTAATCTAGTGGCAGGGTATAGAGCTCACCGGCTTTTCGTAAGGGATGCCTGGGTGTGATAGCCCTTCGATAGGAATACCGAGACTAGGTACCATACCATGACGAGATTGTTCCTGACCCGATGTCTTGGGTTTGGCCGTGCTCGAGATAAAAATTGGTCATTGCCCCTCAGAAATACGAACGTACCAAGAGCGGGCTAGCGGACCGAATTCGATCCTGATCTCCTTGCCAGTTACCTAGACGAACAAAGCGTATAAGGCGCAGTAACTAGTTAGCAAGATTCCAATTCCAATTTCAATTTTAATTGTAGAGACCTCGGCTTCGAGACGGACATGTACCGGGTGGGGCGTGTGATGCGCAAGCCATGCATGAGGTTAGTTGCTCAAGAGGCTCAGGTGGGCTGGTCCCGGTCACGCTTAGAAAAAGAGGTAACCCCGGGATGGTTTCACCCGCGTATGTGCATGGCACTAACCTAATAGTGCTACCACGCCCCATAATTCACTACCTGTAATCGCGGGGTTCGACGTGGGGTTCACGATCCGGGCACGACCAGTAATTCCGATATTGGTTCCCCGGACGGGACTCGGGGGTTCCGATATTGAAACGAACGAGAAGGACAATATAAGTACGGTCGATTCATCCGGGACCTTGATAGAGCGGCCGGCCATTTGTGTCACCCGGACAAGCTTGTGTGCTTGGACTGACATATTCGGGCTCATGATGCGAAGACAAGCGAACGCCATGCCACTATGCTGGAAACAGGCTCATGATTCGCCGATCACAAGGCCCACTGAGTGTAATGCGGGGACCCCGGCTTCGGCATGTTGGCACTACCGAGCACTACCTCCCCTCACCTTGGCTGCTACCATCCGGTAATAGCTGTTGGATACGGCGGATCATTGTGGATCGTGGTTGCATCGTTGCCGACCTTACGAGGTCACCAATAATTCGGAGATGCTTTGACGAGAAGTGGAGTTGGAAACGTTGAGGGAAAAAAAAAAAAAAAAAAAAAAAGGAAAGGGAAGGCGCCGAAATCTGCATACATTTGTGTTAGCAACGAAAATGCCGAGTCTAGACTAGAAATCCCCTAGCTTCTTGCTTACCTAGAAAGATGCATAAAAAGCTCACGCTCGGAGCTCCTCCTCAGTACGAAGTCCTAACTACATGTAGGATAGCTAGGTGTATAATCATCCCGGCAAGTACTATACCTTCTCATTAAAAACATACTTGGAAATTATAGTCCTGACCCACCCTCGTGCTTTCATAGTGAGAAACCAGATGCCAGATGAAGAAGTTGAAAGTTGCAATATTGATGACTTGCGTGTCGCCAAGTCGAGGCTTCTCTCCGCACGGCCGTCTAAGGACAAAAAGGTAGGTGGGCTCACTCGTCCTTGGCCTGACGGCCGGTATTCAAAGCTTGTCGTCAAGGCATCTCGTCAGGCTCATTGGCCTCCCTGACAACCTACGTCAATATTCTTTCAGCAAATGCTACCAAAGTAAGCATCGCGCCAACTGCTGCTATGCAGGAACATGCAGCACAATCACCCTGCGAGACTGTATTCTATCCATGTATATCTAGCTATTTCACTTAGGTACTTATCATGCACTTTGAATATGGAAGAAAGAATAGTAGAGGTTGTATTGCTTTAGCGTAGAAGCTTAAAGGGCCTGTGTTATCTTAAGATCGTGTTCTAGCTATACATAGCACTGGTCCGATGTTATGCTTACTTTCAAATAAGGATGTTCTCAGGGTTATTTCTTGACTGTCAGCTATGCATCTGGGCTCGTTACTAGATAGAAAACACGTTGATAAAGCATTAATAACACGATATATATGTTTAAACTTGCATAGATATAGTATTATTACTTGAGTAGTAGTCACATAGAGGTTGAAAGATGCTGAACATTATATAATTGGAATAGTTAACCGAAGCTAATGGACATGCTTTTAAGAACAATTTCTGAATGGAATACTAAATGCGTTCTCTCCCCGAGCTTCCTCAATGAGAATCTACTTAGGTTAAATAGCGAGCTGAGTTAACAATTAGCGACAACTTGAAGTCTCATCTCACAATCTGATAGTCGCGCCCCTCAGGACAAAAATCCTAATTCGCTTCGCTCTCATCCAGCAGCACTTACATATTATGATATTGTGACATTTATCCATCCCCCTTACATTGCATAAATCTTATTAGATGTAGCTAACATGATAGCCTAGGAAGGTCATATATGACAAATCGACAACTGCCCCTCGATCAAGCCACTTGGCACGGAAAATATTAACACTTGCCAGCTTCTTAGGCCTAAGGGGTAATAAAACCACCAGAAAAGACTTTGGGAACAAACAAAACTGTTTGTTCGACGTTGGAAAAACCCCAGTACTAGCCAGCTGATCACTGAGGCAGCATTAACATTTTATTTCAGCTACTGACCGGTCTAGAACCATCCTCGACAGCTTCGGACCCTCAGCCAGTCCCTCGCTCGCACGTGGCTTTGCCGTTACGTGCAGTAGTGATCATCCTCATCCGATCTTGGTTTCACCACCTACCCTTCCCCTGTCCCGATGGCACCACACCAACCCACCCCCTTTTCGATGAGAGACATGCAGGATACCCGCAGGTGAAGAGCCCACGGGTTTTACCCCATTCTTTCTGCAAGCAGGTCTCTGATATCCCCACCCGTTAGACATTAGGTCCCAAACTCTATGGTTGTCCGGTTCCACCATTGAGCCGCTTGGGACTGTCTAGGACTTTACACAGCTTAGCATAGCAAACGAGAGTTTTGTATTGAGGTAGATTTGGATGTCACGCGAGCGAAAAAGGAAGACCAAGAACTTGTTTATAGGAGATAGTCCCAGCCTCAAGGTAGGTTTTATTTCAGCTATGGTCAGCTGTGGTAAGTAAGGCCTATATATGAAAGAGATATAAAGGGGCATTATCGACCCTTAACTTGCCACCCCTTCGGGTATCACTATACAAAGTCCACTGTACATTGCTCTACCCTGGTCTGGTTACTCGCTAGGCTATAATTACGTGTCCATTGAGCATTGAAACCCCCCAAAGCCATCATTCTTGTTAGTTATTCAAGAGCTAGTGATGCTCATACATACAGTGCGCAATCGTGTCGTAACGACTGTGCTCTCACTGTCCCACGCTTGCCATGTAACGCACATTAGACATTACACCGAGCGTAGTTAAATCCTGTCATAGCTTTCCAGGCTATCAATCAATGGCTCCTAATCGTGTCCCAGTTTGCAGTAAGCAAATGGTTATTTCGTATTACCAAATAGTTGAACGGAGTAGTTCCAGTATCGCAATCAGCACGCATTCAACAGCCAATTCAACTTACCTTCTAAAGCTGAAGACCTGTATATTTATATTGGTAACTGTCATATATCGTAAACGAAAGCCACTGCTTCCCGGCTTCTAGGACGACTGACCGGACGACCATTAGCCAATATACAACCCTATGCTTTTGTGATGACATTCAGATTGCCTTGCCTACTTGAGAGCAGGATTGGTTTCGAAAACATGAGTTTACAGAGCAGGGCTCAATAGCGAAATCCATAAGTCGTGCAATTCGTGGTTCAAATAGATTCGTAATGTAACACATTAGTAACGGCCATTAATGGCGCCTGACCCGGATACGTTAGGGCACCAGTTCTACCGCTTCCGTATTGAAGCTAACCAGACTGCCCTCCCGTGCTTCCTGTACTGGGTGGTCTTGGGGGAGGAGTAGGCACTGAACTCCTCTCCATAGCTACGCTCCCCACCAGGCCGAAGTTGGCAAAAGAGAGTGGCTCGCCAGCCTCTCCCTCAGAATCTTCGCTCTGCTGACTGCTGGCGCTACCCATGTTAGCAAGGGCTTGTTCGGCAACCTCGCGCTTAACCTGACGCTCTTTCTCGACGGGATCGACGAGATCGTCATCATCGCTCCAGAAGCCCTCCTCGTTCTCGTCAATTTCAGGCATGGCCACCCGCTTCCAGAAGCGGAGCTCCTGCTTGGTGGCTTTGTCGCGCACGCGCTTATCCCACCTTGCCTCATCCTCGTCGAACTTTTTGCGGAAGTCGCGCAGGAGATCGTTCGCGCGGCTGGCATGTTCTTGCGCCTCCCAGATCTGTTCCCGGAGCCGGCAGTTCTCGGCGCGTGCCTCGGCAAGCTGGGACCGGTAGGACCGATGCCAGGCGGCGACATCGGCGATGTGCTTTTGCTTATAGACGTGAAACTGATTTATGACGCCCTCGAAGACCTTAGCGTAAGTGGCGAGCAAAGTAAAGTTGGCGTCTCGTGACTGCTTTGCACGGTCGAGGGACTCGGTTAAGATGGACAGCATGGCTTCGAGGTTAGGTTCCTGGGCTGTAGACACGGCACGCAGGGTCAGCCTCTCGTTCTCAGCCGCCCTTCTCTATCATGCAGAGCTGGGGGGTAAAAAGTGTACGCACCAAACAACTCATCGGTCGCCTCGCCCAACAGCTCGTCGTTGCCCAGTCCCCGCTCGCGCGCTCGATTCCTCACCCGTCCCAGCCCAGACACGATCTCTTCAGTGACACGTCGGTTATCAGCCAGCTGACGCGACAGCTCGTCCACCATGCCATATATGATGTTGAGCTCGGCCTGGTGCCCAGCAGGTGTAGGTCCAATGGCCATTGCACCTGCGGCGGCGGCGGCGGCAGCAGCAGCAGCGGCAGCAGCAGCGCCACCACCATTGCCCTGCATGGTTACTGACCCTCGGCTTTCCGGCCGTCGGGCTACAATGCGGTGATTTGGGTATTGGAACTTGAAGTGTTGACGCAATGGAGTTAGTCGATGCTTGCAGGCTGTATCGCTATTATCTGGGTGTTTCGCTGCAAGGTACGAAGCGGCCTGAGGGATGGCCCGGGCACTGCATGTGAACAAGGGTTGCAATGCATTATCTTTGTATCCTCATATTCTCTTAGACGGTATTATTGTTATAGCAGCTATAAAACCAACAACCTTTTTCTCTCAGCAATAATATCCATGATAAGTGAGTGCAACGATGGTATACGGCCTGCTTGCCTAAGAGTTCTTTTCTCATGCATTTGTCTCATGCCAATAATTAGCTTTATATTGGGCTGTTTTACGATTCGCCTAGTAAGACCCTTTTCCGGCTCTTATACGTAAGGATGATCCCACTGTCTATGAAGATATGCAGTCTTTTCGTGAATAGGGCTTTCAACTTCATTAATTGTCGATAATAATAATAGAGCTTATTTAATTCGGGCTAATAATATCTATTTATGAAGCAGAAGGAATACAACTGTTTGCCCCTTGACGTCCTGAGCAACACTAATATGAGTCCCGTTGTAGAGTCGTTTAACATTTTTTGTAATAACAGAATAAACCGCGTACGCCTAGGAAAGTTGATCAGGAGATCCGGGTTCTGTCTTCGAGTTAAACGGAAACCCCGTTAGATCACTTATTGGCAGTTGCTCATGACAATTCTAAGACCTGTGAAAACGTTCAATCCACCTAGAGAGAAAGACGGAATACCAATGAACAGTTCAGCGCCTCTATCATCTGCCCGGCGCATTCGATAGCACAACTGAAGACAGTTCGTCCCCTTGACGAACAATGGTATCCCGAAGGGTCTCCGACGCATCACCTTTAATTCGCGTTACTCAAGGAACCTTATCCTTTTTGGTATACTATTGGGAGAGTCAAGAATAGGTAGCTCTATTTTCCTCTCCGACATTCACTGGCGATGGGAACCGGAAGACATCAGGGATACATACTGAGGACTCTCCTTTTCATTTGGAACTGATAACACACTCGGAACTGCCGTTACAGGCTATTTGTCCATTTCTATGTATCGTACTGGCAAAACGTTTTAGGCGTAGCAAGCTTAGTTCCCATAACGCGAGCAAATATCTATATCGGCTTCATAGGAGTCATAGGTTAGACCTCATCATCATATTGCTATTACCTCAAAACACCCTCATTTCTATCATCATTCGTACAAGCCACCGAACGCCTTGAAAATATCATCCTATAACTACGCTGCGGCCGATGCAGTTCTTCGCTGCGACTGTGAAGTCCCGCCCCTCCTTGATGCCGTAGCACCGGGTCGAGCCAGCGTATACTTGGCAAAGGCACGAGCCAGCGCCTTCTTGCAGCTGACCTTTTGGCTGCCAACGAAGCTATCGACCGTGACGGCGATGGCGCGGTCGATGTCATGGGCTGAGCAGTACTCTGAGAGTCGCATTCGGCAGAAGGCTTCCGAAATACGGATGATAGCTTCAAGATGACGCACCTAGAGATAATCAGTAAGTATTATAAATAAACCAGCATGGTTATGAACGTACTGTGATAGGATAGGCCCCTGTAGCCAGTGACTCTCGACGCATATCAGAAAACAACCTTGCCACCTTATCTTCGTCTATGTGGAGCAGCTTTGGCTGACAATGTTCGCGTGCATAAAGAATGTATTTGCGGAGAAGCTCCTGTGGGACTTCTCCCTCCTTCTTCGGGGCGTCTTGGCTTTCTTGTGCAGTGTCAGTATCCTGATCCATGTCTTGAGACTGCTCGCCACTCTGTGTGGTAGGATGGCTACGGCTGTGCGATCCCACGATAAAGCGAGCCAGTCGCTCATCTTCACTGGGGTCGACCGTGTCCCGTACGACACAGAGAATATCGAAACGAGATAAAATAGGCTCAGTCAGTTCAACGTTGGCCGAAAATGGGATGGTGGAGTTATAGCGGCCTCCTATGGGATTGGCAGCGGCAATGATGCCACAGCGGGCTTGTAGCGTGGTAACGATACCAGCCTTAGAGATGGAGATAGTCTGTTGCTCCATGGCCTCATGAATAGATGTCCGATCTTGGTCGTTCATCTTGTCAAATTCGTCGATGAGACAAGTGCCTTTGTCAGCTAGCACTAAGGCGCCGCCTTCCAACGTCCATTCGCTGGTAAGAGGATCTCGACGAACACTAGCAGTGAGACCTACAGCGGACGCACCCTGACCGGTAGCAAATACAGCACGGTGTGCTGTTTTTTCTACATATTTAAGGACCTGGGACTTGGCAGTACCCGGGTCACCGAGAAGCAGGACATTGATGTCGCCACGAACGTGGTGGGAACCTTTGGCAGTCTTTGCGACTCCGCCAAAAAGAGATAGGGCAACGGCCGTCTTAATGTCGGTGTGTCCATAAATACTTGGGGCTATCGAGTTGACAATCTTGTCGATAATCTGAGGATCACGGGAAAGTTTCCGGATCTCTTGTTCGTCTTCTTCGGTCAGTCTGAAGCCAGCAAGCTGATCGTGGGCTTTGACAATATTGTTTGCCTCGAGAATGGTGGCAAAGACGGGAAAGCCGTTGCGGTTATTCAACTGGGCGTCGTAGTTATTTCTATAAATACCGGTGACCTCGATTTCCTCGCCTGGTTTGGCTTTATCAATTAAATCCCATAGTAGAATCACTTCACGTGTCCGAGGAAGACGACCGGCAGGTACTGTTCCCGGAGATTCTTGAAGCGTAAGCTTTTGGTAGTTTCGGTAGATTGTCTTCTCCGAGTTGACGGTAAATGGCCCACGAGACTGGCAATTCTGGCAATACTTGATTTTGACCTCGGCGTTAGACTCTTGCTGGAAGGGTCCCAATGTGACGCCGCACTTAGTACAGTCAAATTTGATATAAATCAGCTGGGGAAACACGCCTGTACGTCGTGTGACTACACCGCTGACTCTGACGAGACAGTTGAGGTGTGATTGTCTCAATTGACGCAGGGTGTAATGAACGGGCAAATCAAAGATTCGAACGTGAATATCCGAGTGAATACGCTCGTAGTCGGGATAATGAAGTAGGACCACGTCCATAGCTACTTGATCGAACAGGACGAGCATTTCCTGCGGCGCATTCGCAAGGAAATAGGCAAGGATGGCCTTGGACGAAGATAGGTGGTCGTACGAGACTTCAAGGGATTCAGCGTTGATTTCACCAAGGGTCCGAATGCGATTGCCATAAACAGACGACCCGCTCTCGTCCACGTATTCAGTGAGAAAAGCCCTGAATTCTCGCTTGATGGTGCGCTGCACAGCAGGTTGTGACACCCAATCGGTCAAGCTCGAGGCTTTCACATCTTGCAAGGCTTCAAGTGAGAGCTCTTCGGCCATGATGTCTTGATCCATCGCATCATCGGGGTCCTCGTCATAGTGGCGACGTCGGCGACGGGGTTGAGCAGTCAGGTCAATCTCACCATAATTACTTCCGTCGTCCGATAGAAAAGCTGCCGGCGCTCGTCTACGGGCGACCTCGCGATCTCTGCGGTTCAATTGAGCCTCTAGTCGTCGCCGTTCGCCAAGATCCAGATCATCATAATCGCCTTCGTCATCAAGGCCGATCCCTTCGTAGGCATCGGTCTCGTCTTTATCCTGGTAATCGCGTTCATAGCCCTCACGGAACAGATCAACATCGTCCTCGGCCATTTCATCAAGCTCTTCCAGGTCGTCCTGAATCTCGGGCTCGTCCTCCATGTCGTCGTCGTCATCATCGCCACCGTGGGCGATGTTGAAGGCGGGCGGGGACGAGGGCATGGGGCTTGAGGCTGCGACAGAGGACGAGGCATCGCCGGCGGTGCGGGACCTTTTGCGACTCGACCGCGGTGGAGGGCGACGGTTCGCCGCAGCCATATTACTCCGGAGAGGAGAGGAACTGGAGCTGTTAGCAAATCATTGTTGGAAAAACGAGTTTCGTAGGATGAGGCAAAACCTACTCCATTGTCAACTATTTTATTGGTCTCTTCTTATGTTTGGCTTCATTCAGTGCACTGGCAAGACGGGTGTGGATTCCTAATGCAAGTATTCATTCAATTCATATGAGACGGAAGAGAAAGGAGATGGAGCGATGGTTATCGGCAGCGTCCAAACAGAATCCAGGTGGGGAGCGAGAGAAATCTGGAGACCACCAATTAACGCCAATTAGCGACGCGTAAGGACGCGTGAGGCCGACGAGAGCGCGTAAAGTGTGCTGGTTTAGGAAAGAGCTGGCCCACTTGCCCTATATGTAGTTAGCGTGCTGTAATAGGCGTTGCTTGGGGTTGTACCTAGCGTTACGTCACCCGTCGCAGCGCATAATCAGCCACTACGGGCGCGTTGGATGCTCCCAACATTGCTTAATTCAGCCTGTCGATACATCAACGCCATCCAATCTACAGCGTGGCACAATCCGCGCTCAATTGAACACAAGCCAGTATCCGATTGCATTTTCTCGCATCGCATCGCCCCGGTATCCGCATTGTGGACGCGTCCGAGCATCTCGAACAGAGACACGCTGACAATGGATGGTTCACCAGCTGCTGCTGCTGCTGCGGGCTCGCGCGATGCGAATCAGCCGGACAGCAGCAATGACCCCGTTTCGTCTTCTCGCCGTGACAGCATGTCTCAGAAGTCAGAGGACTCCCAGACCGCAGCCGACTTTATCAGAGATCAGATGCAGCTGGAAGCCGATGCGCGCGAGGCTCTGCCCTACGTTTGTTGCGCCCCCTTTCCCAACCAGCCCATGTCTGCTAACCTCTATCATGAAGAGCTTCAAGAACTGTACGAGGCCTCTTGGCTCCCTACGCCAGAACATCTACGCCTGCCTCACCTGCAACCCCCCGCCTTCGGACTCGGGCCTCGACTCCGGTAGCCCTTTCAGCGCTGCTGGCATCTGCTATTCTTGTTCTGTCCAGTGCCACGGTGAGCACGAGTTGGTCGAGATCTTCCAGAAGCGCAACTTTACTTGCGACTGTGGCACCACGCGCTTTAAGCCCGATCAGCCGTGTACACTACGTATCAACCCGGACACCAATACTCGAGGCAACGTGCACTCCGAGTTGCCCGACCCTAACAACAAGTACAACCAAAATTTCCGCAATCGTTTCTGCTCATGCTGCATAGACTATAAGCCCCAGGAGCAGAAAGGCACTATGTTTCAATGCCTTGGACTGGGTACTCATGAGACTGGCGGCTGTGGTGAGGACTGGTACCACCCAGGATGCCTGGTTGGACAGGGGCCCCTGTGGTACGAGAAGTTGCCCAAGCGGGATCTCTCAAGGCCTACTTTCAACAGTGCCACCTTAGCTCCGATATCTGAGGATCCACCCCAGGAAACCAATAACGAGCAGCAGACCAACGAGCCTGGCATCGTAGAAAACGATGATGGGGACGTACCTCTACCTGATGGCTTTCCCGAAGAGGAAGATTTCGATTTTCTCCTTTGCTACAAATGCGTTGAAGCGTACCCGTGGATTAAGCGATACGCAGGTACCCTTGGCTTCTTACCACCTGTCTTACGAAAGTCGGATGACAGACCCGGAGAAGCACCAGCCAGCAAGAAAAGGAGATTGGAGGATGAAAGTGGCACCACAAGTACGGATGTTGAGTCAAATAAACGTATTAAGAGCAACCCAAGCGCTGAAGTCGAGAATAATATGTCAGATCCCCCAGCTTCAAATGACGTCCCAACGAAAGTGGAGGGAGAAGAGATGAAAGACGCAACTCAATCCAAAACCCCAGAATGCAAGTTGACGTTGTTACCACCTACACGAACTGGCGTCTTCTCCATCCCTCTAAGGGCCGATTTCCGCGACCATCTATGTCACTGTCCATCCTGTTTCCCTTATCTCAAACCTCACCCACAACTACTTGAGCAAGAGGAAGATTATGAACCACCTCTCTCAGAAGCCTCGGGTGACGGATCCACTCACGGCAGCGGGTCTCTCTACGAGCGTGGCGAATCCGCCTTAAAAAATGTCGATCGTGTTCGCGCAATAGAAGGCGTTATGGCTTACAACAACCTCAAAGAAAAACTAAAGCCCTTTTTCCAGGAATTTGCCGACAGTGGAAAAGCTATCGGCGCTGAGGATATCAAGAATTACTTCGCAAAACTACGAGGCGATGAACAAGCTATTCGAGAAGCTGGCGAAACCGCTAAGGAGGACCATCGAAGAGAGCAGAGCGGCTACTGAAGTGCCTACAAAGGAAGCAACCCTGATTGCCGTTAAGAAAGGTTCGGATAGCTCAGTCGCTTGCTTCGCTTTGGCAATGGTTCTCGGTTTACTATTTGGGACGAACCTTCTATGGTTTGCCTGAGCAATATCATGGTTGACCAGGTATGAGTTATGTATAACAAGACCGACAAGGTATGTAAAGTGCTTTACAGTATGACAATATCAAGAAGGGGTAAAACAATACGGGGAAACGGCCTGCTTAAGACTGATGTCGGATTAATATCTGATTTGCAGCCAGAATCGATACGCGTCTTTCATCTTGCGTATTTTATAATCATTATCGATGGCACAATAAAAACCCCTATGCAGCCCACACCTTCGCTATTGTTGCTCTGTGCAAAGGCTGGGTTAGGGATGATGCATCCTTTAAGGCTAACCGTATCAAATTACTGGCCTCTGTCCCCAAGTATAGCGGCATCCTAAGACGTTGTGCCTCTGCGACAGCCTCCTGCAGCTGTCTCGCCACGTCCTGAAGACTTTCGCCGTTGGGTTCAGCGACCATTTGCTCGCCACGCAGCAGACTTATGATTTCTGGCCCAACCGTTTCAAACATCTTAGATCCACCGGCCGCGTTGATGCAGAGATCATAAACCTGGTTCAGGTCAAGTTGACACCGTTTCGCAAAGACCAGTGACTCGGCTGTCCCACAGAGGTAGATGCCCCTAAGTAACCCCTTCACTAAGGCGAATTTCCTTGCCTTGTCCTCCTCAGTCAGAGGAGATGCCAAGCCTTTTGCACCTTCGGTGTACAGCCTTATTAAGCTACTGTCGTCGTCCGCACCGTATCCTCTTCCAAGGCTGGAGAAATAAACCTGCTCGGCTGTTCCGGTCATGGGTGTCGGGAAACCCACTCTCAAAGCCTCGGACGTGATAATGCCGGCATCCTTGAGTATGATAGTGATGGCGCTCGCGATAGGCTTAAACTCGGACAGTATTCTAGGGCCGCGGTGTCCAAACATCCACGCTGACGCATCAGAGTTTTGTATGCTTTCATATGTTTGTGTCAGGTCCAGCCCCAGTTGCTGCGCAAATCCCATTCCCTCGCCAGTAGCTAGGATTTTCACGGCTGCTAGCACTTGATGCACCATTTTCATGTTACTGCCAGCACCAATTCCACCGTTGACAATGTATAGTTTTGAAGTATCTGAGAGTTCCTGTAGGAGAAAACGTCCCTTCTCCAGCGCCCTGTCAGATCCACCGGCCATGATGGATAATGTACCATCAGCAGCCCTGCCTGCACCGCCGGATACAGGACAGTCGACGAGAAGCACATCGCCGCGTCCTTTTTCTACAAGCTGCGTCTCAAGGCTCTGAACATAAGCACACGGTACCGTCGAACAGAGAAGCAGTGAAACGCTCTCAGATAAGGCGGGTAATGCGGGACTCTCGCCTTCGAACAGCACAGACTGCGCCTGTGCCGCCGTGGCCACCATACACACGACATAATCGTGGCCGCGGACAGCCTCGGAGGGTGTAGTAGCCGTGTCACCTCCCGCAGCACGAAACCGCTCTAGTGTTGGCGGCCAAATATCGAATCCCGTCACAGCGTACCCTTGCTTTAGGAGATGTGTTGCCATGCCAAACCCCATGGCGCCGAGGCCTATGAAGGCAATTCTCGGCTTGTCTGCAGCCATCTTTTGATTCGGACTAGACGGACCACGACCCGGTACTGTGTGATGGTGGCTTCTTTCAAGATTAGGGCATGGGTGGCTGTCTCTGATTTCGCACAGAAATTGAGCAAAGAGCGTCGTCTCTGCAACAATATCATAGGTTAGCCTAGAAGCCCGAGGTAGACGTATTTTCACATACACAGGTTATACATGAATGGCGATTGTGTGCCGGTTCAACGTAAACAACATTCTAACACAATAACAGCCTGAATAGAGCCTATACACTTCCCTTCCCCCTTTTTTAGCTTGCAGAGGGCCCGGTAGTTCAGCGGTAACCTGTCCTTGCGCACCAATAGGGCATTGCCAAGGACATTGCCCGCTACTCCAATATCCTGACACATGGCTGAAGATATCATCGGGTAATATCACCAATAGACCGAGACACTGCACCTGCGATCTCGGGCAAAACTCATAACGACTGGAGTTCAGCTCATCGCAGTCTTGACCTACTTCTTCAACCCGACTGCTTTAGCGGCATGTTTCCCCGCTCGCCTCCATCTTGACCCCTCCTTTCCCCCTCATGTCTGCCATTCTCCCGGAGAAGTGCTTGATTAAGCAAGGTACCTCTGTCAACGTCTAATACCTCAAGCTGTGTGCACTTGGCATCTAGCAATAGACATGCAAATGAATATACAATGGCGCCACCTAGAATACCTTGCTTGCGCTACGGTATGTTACTAAACAGGACACTCACCCCACGTAAGTGGAGTGTTTGCGCTTTGGAGAGTTATCTCGATGGGGAAATGATATAGTTCTGGTCTAAGTGGAAGTTGGAGATTCGCGAAATCACCACTACGTTGCTTTACCTTCGGTATCTCTCCGTGCGCTGCAAAGTTCGAGGTTATTCGTTTTCTTTAATTGGTTTTAAGTGACAGAGACCTTTAAATTGTCAATACCACAATTTCAGACTAGAATATTGACCTCTAGTACCGACAATTGAAAGTATAGGACCTGAGTTTACGGGAAGGGACAAAAATGGTTCGACCACCACTTAAAGAGAACAGGTCGATGGCGATCCTCAACGCCGCCCGCGATGGAGGGTACGGCGTGCCAGGCATGTGCTGCTACAACATAGAATCCATCATCGCGACGGTGCGGGCCGCCGAAGCCGCCAACTCGCCAGCCATGGTTCTCCTCTTCCCTTGGGCCGTCGAGTACGCCGGCGAGGCTCTCGTCCGAGCTGCCGCATCGGCCGCTCACTCGGCCAAAGTGCCCGTGTCGCTCCATCTGGACCACGCGCAGACGCCCGAGCTCGTGCGCCGCGCCGCGGACATCGAAGACGGCTTCGACAGCATCATGTGCGACATGAGCCACTACGAGAAGGAGGAGAATCTCGCGCTGACCCGCGAGCTGGTCACGTACTGTCACGAGCGCGGCATTGCGGCAGAAGCCGAGCCGGGCCGCATCGAGGGCGGCGAGGACGGCGTCGCCGAGACGGCTGATCTCGAGGCCGTGTTGACGACCCCTGAACAGGCTGAGGAGTTCGTCGCTACCGGCATCGAGATGTTGGCACCTGCTTTCGGCAATGTCCATGGCGAATATGGCCCCCGCGGCATCCAGCTTGAGTACGACCGTCTTGAGTCCATTAACAAGGCCGTTGGCGACCGTGTGCGGCTTGTACTGCACGGCGCCGATCCCTTTGATCAGGATATCTTTCAGCGGTGTATTCGAGCCGGCGTTTCCAAGGTCAACATCAATAAGGGCATGAATAAACATTACGCCGCCGTGCAAAAGGAGATGCAGGGTAAGCCCCTGACGAGCGTCATTGAGGCTGGTACAGGCGCCATGCAGAAGGCTATTGAGCAATACATGCATTGGCTGGGTAGTGCGGGCAAAGCCTCGACGATATAAATTGTAATTAATTCTTAAGACATATTCTTTTCTAGGGATATGAATGAGAGATTGTCAAACCTCAATGGATTTCTTCTTGGAACAGAGTTGTCAGGAAAAAAATAGTCCGAAACCCATTAATCTTAACACCGAATTGCGAATGGCCCTTAGTATGTTATCATTTTGATTGTTTTTATTCGAACGGCAATACTGAATATTCCCATTTTACCTCCAGTAAAACCAGCCGAACGAGATCAGAACCAGAAATTGGCGCCGTACTACGCTAGATACATGATCAAATCCGCACATATACATTACCCACTCATATCCTTCCCTTAATTGTTTCTTCTATGGTATTCCAGTTTGCAGCCCCTTGATCACAACCATGGCTCCCCAAGCGCCAGGATCTGGAGGCAGATCGTGAGACGCATCTTGCCCAGCACCAACATACGTCGCCCGACCAAGTCTCGGCTTCAGCGTCTTCGTCTTCTCGGCGCCGGCCACGGCGGCATCAACACCCTCGTCGAAACTTCCATTCACGGACAGACCCTCAGCGAACGGGATCAGCGTATCCATGACCGTGCGGTCACCCACCTTCGCCGGGGTGTATCGAGACAGATTGAGGATGGCGGTGCGCACGGCTAATGCCCACAACTTGGAAACGTCTCCGTCTTTCGCCAGGGCAAAGTTCTCGACCAATGCCGTCCGCATGGCCACGAAGAAAATGCCCAGGATGCCGCCTAGTGTGCCGCCCATCTTGCCTTCTAGGATCTCCTCCAGCTCTGCCAGCACGGCGCCCACGGACCCTTTGCTCGCGACCCCGGCGTCCAGGGCCTCGAGAAGGCATTGCGCGCCTGTTTTCAGAGTCTCGCCACAGTCCCCGTCGCCCATGACTGTGTCCCACCGCGTCAGGTCTGGCTCGGCCTCGATGAGCTTGTTGCACGCGGTGCGGAGCATGCGGTCCAGACGAGCCGGGTCGAACTTGAGATCCGTGGCGTCGTCGATGGCGTGCCGCGGAGCGGCAGGTGGCTGCACGATCTGCTCCTTTCGCGGACGCCGTCGCGCCTGGGACCCGGCCATCGACTCCCAGTGCGTGTCTGTCCGGGCGTCGAAGAACCCCTTGATCTCGTCCGCCGAGTACGAGCAGTTCTTGGCGGCTGCCGTGACGTTGATCACGGACACGGAGAAGGCGGGCGCGTTGAGCGAGGTCTCGAGGAAGCCCGATATCACGCGCACGGGGGTGATTTTCCAGTTTGCTTCGAGTTGGTCCAGGATATCGTTTACGAGTGCCCCCATTTCTAGATAAGACATGCCGCCGAAGTTGCTCACCAGGAGGAGGGTCTCGTCGCCCTCGTTGAAATTCACGTAGCCGCGTAGCGGATCCGTCTCGTCCAGCAGATATGTCAGGATAGTCTTGACCAACTCGTCGGGCGAAGGGATGGGTGATATCTTCTTGTAGCCAGGTTCGTTGTGAGGCCCGGTGCCGATCTCTAATTCGTCGACCCCCGATTGAGCATGTTCTGTTCGGCCGGGTACGTGGCAGTGGTCCAATGTGACGGCAATAGACACAATTTGCTGTGAAAAGGCCACACCCAGATCGTAGACCTGATCAAGAGATCCGCCTGCGCCTGAGGCGCCACCCATGACCTTCAGCACACCGACCTGGCCGGCAAGACCTCGACGTCCTACCAAGCTGCCGTTCTTGCCAACTGAGACGTCGTCGCCGCAGATAATCATTCTGCATTTGTGACCCTTAGAATTGGCTTTCTCGGCAGCTAGGCCGAAATGCAAGCAATCACCCGTGTAATTGGTGATTACAAGGATGGTGCCCTTGTCTGATGGTACAGCATCAATGCCCGCAATGATCTGCTTTGTGCTGGGAGAAGCGAAGACATCGCCGGCCACCGAGGCCGCCAGCATATTGGTGCCTACATATCCAGACCAGGCGGGTTCGTGGCCGGAACCACCACCGCTGATGATGGAGACGGTCGATCTGTCGTATTCTGTATTATATACCACTCTATTCTGCTCATCTAAAGCAAGAGCAGGGTTGTAGGCAATGAGACCTCGAAGGCTCTTGTTGACGAGGCCGTCTAAGGAGTTGTAGAGATGACGTTTCGACATAATAATCGTATACAAGTACAGGTATAACTCTTGAAATAGAAAAACGCACAATTTTATTAGTATAGGTGAGTAAAGGAATCCAGTTTATGTTTGGTTAACCACTTTGGTAAGTAGCTATGGTGTCGACGTCAACGAGCAGGAATAGGTGTGTAACGAGGTACGACGTCACCCAATGTGAGTTAAGGCAATATTAAATGAGGAGATGGCCGAGGTTTACATGCGGAGGAAGAGAGACAAAGACGGCACAGCGTCAAGGGGCCAGCGAATTGGGGAAGGAAGTTATAGCCACTTGTCAGCAACGATAGTCTAGTAGTTTACACGATGTTCTTAACGCAAAGCTCGGAATCCTCTTACACCAAAGTAATTAATATCATAAAGGTAAACCGGCGAACCTGCGTACGGTATTACTAACATGAGTATAGACACCGACTGTCCTGGCACTACGAAAATCCTTGACGGTCACTAGACTAGGACAAGTTCCAGCTAGCATCGATTTCACGATAAAATACGCGCCCATGAAAACGATTGATAATGATACTGTGCCTTGACGAATACGTTGATTTGTGGTCTAGTCCCAAGTCTGGATCAACATCGTGGAGACTCATGGTGGGGGAACGAACGGTCGCGTGAGATGCCGGGGTCTCCAGCTTTTCATTCCGGAGTTCTTTCCGGAGCAAGAGAAATAATTCCAGTAGGGAACCGATTTGAAGATGACTTTGTCGAGGGGTAAAACTGGCTTGTTCAAGTTTGGCTTGGGGGAACACGCATTTTACCCAGCGGGTTTCCTAATCCGGAAACCCGGCCGCGAGATCGGTGTCCCCAGATACAACATCCAGCAACTTAGCATGAGCCCCTCATCCCGTCACGAGCCAGTCAAGCTCTTGAGCCCTTGTTGCTATACGGTACCGCCTCGAACCGGACATTCTCCGTTGGTAAGAGAAACATGCCGTAGGTCGGCATGAAACGTGGAACAAAGGAGCGGTATTTGTGTCAACTGGCTCGCCTTGCTATAATTAGAATTCCGTGAATAATAACCAAGAGAATCTCATTAGTCGGCATGTTTCCGTAATCTTCAATCAACTGTACTTGCTCGCTTGCTGTTTCGGAGTTCGTCTGGCATACCTCACTGTAACGAGTACAGGTCGAGTGTTACAAACTTTTGTGTCTTCATTGATCACAAATTTCCCCCGATTTTAGAATGGCCGCTCCAAAATGGAAAATTGCCATGGCTGCAGATGTAAGTGGGATAAATCTCCGCTGGCCTCACTTACATGGTCTAACACATACTGTTCCGATTACCAGGACGCCGGCGTCAACTACAAAAACAAGATCAAGGCTGACTTCGAAAACGATCCGCGCGTCGAGTCCGTAACAGACGTCGGCAGTCTCACAACCGACGACAAGACAGCATACCCTCACCGGGCCGCCGCCGCCGCCCAGCTCGTTGCAGACGGCAAAGTTGACCGCGCCCTCCTCATCTGCGGCACCGGTCTCGGTGTTGCCATAACCGCAAATAAGATCAAGGGCGTTCGTGCTGTCACAGCACATGATAGCTTCTCGGTCGAGCGTGCTGTGCTCAGCAACAACGCCCAGGTGCTATGTATGGGTGAGCGTGTCATTGGCCTCGAATTAGCACGTCGACTGGCTAAGGAGTGGCTTGGTTATGTCTTCGATACTTCGAGTGCCAGTGCGGCCAAAGTCGAAGCGATTAATGATTTGGAAAAGAACTTGTGATAAGGGCTGGGTTTCTAGGGGAACTAATAATATTATATGGAATGGAGTATACAGCAAACATGACAACTGGCGCCTGAAATATCCGTAGCCTTTGTTGGGTCGAATCTACTATTTGAACAGACACCCAGGCACTGACTGCTTTAATGATTCAACCAGAGATAGGTAATCCTGAATGCGAATAATGAAGCTCCGTGGCAGACTTAGATGACGGGACAAGATGTTGAAGTGGCCCACTTTCTTCCGAGACAATGGCATGCATAACGCATTCTCCAAGGAAAGAGCTTGTTCTCAACCCGGGAATTCCCAGCTATGCGTTTCCGTGGACCAGAAATAGCCGTGTCGGAATCGGCGCCACTGCAGGTACTGTGAACCTTATTCAACACCGGCACCCGGGACTAGTCAGGTACCCTACTTAAGATTGACTTACATCCCGACGTAGTGTAACCACCTCCCATCATCTATCAGCATCATCGTAAATATCCACTGAACCTGCATGTTATAATTGAATAAATGGACCTATAGCTAGGTACTTACACAATACCCAGACATCATCGCTTTTCCCAACACGCAAAAAAAAAAACCAACAAAGAATCATGTCATCCCCCTCTCCTCCCCGCCGCCGCCTCGTCGGCGTCTCCACAAAGATGTACTTCTCCTTCGCGCGAACAAAAACCTACATCTCAACGCTGCTGAAGCTGCTATCAGATCTACCCCCAGAAACCCTCCGAGATATAGACATATTCGTACTCCCAGACCACATCTCCCTCACAACCGTCATCTCCCAGCTCCACAACAATGCCTGCCCCGTCGTGCCCATCCTCCCAGGCGCCCAGGACGCCTTCCACGAAGACGCTGGCGCCTTCACGGGCGAGGTGTCGCCAGCCGTGCTAGCCGAGGTCGGCTGTCGCATCCTGGAACTAGGCCACGCGGAGCGTCGTAGGTTCTTCGGCGAGACGGATAAGATTACAGCGAAGAAGGCAGCTGCTGCCGCGCGCAACGGTATTATCCCCCTCGTGTGCGTAGGCGAGCGCACCAAACCTCCCGTCGTTACCTCCTCTTCACAAAAAGAACACGAGGATGAGGAAGAAACCCTAGACGCGGAAGCGGCGCTTCCGGAAATCCGCGTCCAGGTCGAGGCCGTCCTGGAGGCCGTCGATGACGACATGGAAGTGATACTTGCCTATGAGCCCGTCTGGGCCATCGGGGCCGCGGCGCCCGCGAGCGCCTCGTACGTCGTCGCCGTCGCGCAGGCTATCAGGGGCTTCGAGTGCGTGCGCCGCCGCCCCGCGGGCTCGACGCGCATCCTGTATGGCGGGAGCGCGGGGCCGGGATTGTTCGAGAAGCTGAGGGACGGCGTCGACGGCTTGTTCTTGGGTCGTTTCGCGCACGATCCGGAACAGTTCGTCAAGACTATTCTTGAAATTGCCACGGCATGATTAAGAGGCGTTGATGTCCTGAAGCAAACTTTGCGAGGGTATGTGAGTATCTCTATGCAAAGGCAGTGGCAGGGTTTGCCCTAAGCATCGACTTAGTCCGGCGTATTTCACAATACTTTTGATGCTATTGTCTGGGGTTAAATCTTCTCACGACGATTGCGGGTAGCTACCTAGTCTATACGCTGATAGAGATAGCCGGAAACTAGAAAATGCACTGCGGAAGCGGTATATAGATAAGCCAGAAGTGTGGTGAAGCGCATTTGCCGCCCAAATTCACGAAAATCTGCTCAACAGTAATTGCTGAACAAGTAGTGTCTATTATACTTGTGGACAACTATGATCGATAGATGCAGTATATACAGGCCTCGTTTCCTACAAGCCTCCAGTGAGCAGCAACCCACAAGGTTCTCCCGCTTTTCGTACACTCGCGCTAGGTAGATTAGAAGTTGAATATTCTCTAAGGTATTCATTCATCAAAGTCGTGGTATCATATGTTTAGAATCGCTAAGCTATGGTATCCGTTACACCAGTCGGCGAAGGGGAATATGTGAAACAAGTTGAATCGTCGAAAACTCTTCGTTTATGCAATGGTTAAATGAATCGCCTGTTGTTCAGTCGATAAGACATGATAAAAAGTCTTTCGATCCGGCTTGTTGTATCTGGTCTTTATGTATTCGCGGGTCACATTACACAGATCCTGAAAAGCCGAGTTGGAGTTCCTAATTGAGAACCCATTCTGTACCCCTCTTGACAAACTTGTCAAGAAGCATTCCCAAGTCGGTCAGCACGAAACGACAAATATAGAACCCAAAGAACTCAGCGGCATGCCTGGTGCATAGCTCGAGTCCAACCTGGGTCTTGTCAGCATGACGCAGACCAGGATCATCAACTTGGCGCGCAATTTGATCTATACTATCGTTAGTTCGCCTATCCTCGTGCTTTTGTTACGGCAGCAATCAAACTTACCGACTGTCTGCGCAGCATCAAATAATCGCGCCAAGGACGCCATATAATTCAGATTGGGTCCCTCGAACTTGACCGACGTAACATCCCTCTTGGCAGGCCTACTGCTAGGATGGGCGACCATCGGTAAACTCGGCATGGAGCCGCCTGGACTGACTACCTCTCTCTCTGGAATGCCGGAGACGCCGGCCGCAGGGGCTCCGTTAGTACTTGACTTGATGCCATAGGTGCTAGCTAGGTTGACAGCCGAGCCTTTACTCCTCAGCCTGCGCCAACTGAATGCGCCACCTTTCCCACTGATGCTATTATTTCTCGGTACTGGAGGGGCTTCGCTCTCTTTTTCGTCCTTGAAGGTAATCATCCCCTGCGTACCAACTTCTGTGCCGAGCTTCCGCGAGAGGGCAGCTTGGACTGTCTCTATGATATTTTCAAAATTCTGCATTTCATCGAGCATGGCATCCGCATCAGTACTGTCGACTCGTGCGAGTTTCTGCAGTGCGGCGGTGAGCAGGTCGCATTGGGATATTTTGTCTTCTATGTTTCGTAGCTTAACACCTTTGACTTTCCAAGCGTCTTGGGGAACGAAGAGTCGATTGCTTATATAGCCGCCTCGGGGATGGGCTAGGGTCTGGTAGAGAGCGCGCATCAACCAGAACGGTCGCAACATTGGTTCAGATGGACATGGTTCAAGCGGCAAAGGTATGTCGGGATTTTGCTGCTGTTGGTAATGCATCGAGTTGGGCGACTGCGCCACTGGCGAATGGAAGTCCGAGTCAAAGAGATGCAGTCCGCCAATGCCACCACCAATTTTGTCCGGAAACGTTGTTATGATAGGGGTTGGAAGTGTGGGCATTGTGGGTAGCCGGGATATGGATGAGTTGGATACTTGTTGGCTTATAGGAGTCATCGGGAGCGGGTCATCGTCAATATGTGATACCGATATTTGCCGAGACTTCAAAGACTTTAAACTAGTAGCAGAGAAATTTTTGCGCATGCCAGGTCGTATAGACGGCGGCGAGTCGGTTTGAATCACGTCGTCTTGACCGGTGGGTGGGCTCGCAGACCCAGTAGCATCAACAGAGCTGGTACCTGTGACTGGTGATGATGGAGTCCGTGTAGAGAAGGGTCCAGCACGTGTCGAGATAGCTGAAAGAGCCTGTGCTTGTCTCTGTTGAGCGATGTAGCTACCGGTGGGCTGAGACTGAGCGACTGAAGACGTGGTGAAGGGTGCCGCTGGTATAGGCGGCGTCCCGAGTTTTGACGTCTCGATCTTGAGCTGCTTCGTATTCTGCGCTGAAAGGCGCCGGTTACGCACGCCTGTAGTCGAAGACGGCCGGTTGAGGGGTGGCTGAGGTAAGGATTGTGTAGGCGGAGGCATGGGTGGTGAAGACGCCTTACGAAGATTGCCTGACGATGCCTTCTCGCTAACTCCCGAGAGTGTTGTCGTCCCGGTCGGAGGGTTTGAGCCCATGGAGCTATGCCAAGTCCTCGATGTGAAGCCACTGGAGTTGGACTCCCTGGGGACGCTCGACTGGTATCTGGACTGCTGATTCAGAGCGAAGTCTTCCATTACATAGCCTCTCGTCATCTCCTCGAGTATGCGCTCCTCCTCCTCGTCTGAATCGTTGGCGTCGAAAAAATCGCCGCCATACGTCAGCGATTGTTGGCCAATTGACATCTGTCTCTGCCGCTCGCGTTCCCGAGCCGTCTCTATCGCTGCTTCTCGCTCCGTCTGGCGTACCAGCTCCTTAGCCACCTCTACTCTCCGCATGGAGGTCGCTACTCTGTCCTCATCAGTGTCATCGTAAGTTATGGTAGATGATTCCATAGGCTCGTAACCATCATCATAGGCGGCCTCCACTGCCGCATCTAATGCAGCGTCGAACTCTGCCTCGGTATCACCACTGGGCTGGCGAATATGCTTCCTCATAATCCTCGAGGAGGACCTTGAATGCACCGAAGAAGCAGTAGATCCCCCAGACTCATCAATAGGATCCAACCACGACGCCGATTCATGACTCAAATTTCGTCTATGTGACCGATATTCGGACGTTACCGCAAGCCGTTCCCGCTGCGAAGTTAAAGAGAAGTCCTGGCGCACAATAGGTTCGGGACTTGGTGCTCTTACGGGTGAGATAGGTCTACGAGGCGATAAAGGAGCCGGAAGGAAATTATCATCGGAATGGGGTATTGTCAAGGCACTTCCTTCAAAATTGCGGCGCATGGGAGATCTGGAGAAAGAGGACTGGCGTCGGCCTGGGTTGATATCGGCACCTCTCGAAAAGTCACTGTATGTTGCGAAGTCAGAAGGTCGACGCATAGCCTGGGATGGAACTTGAGAACTTGGTGATCCATCCCTGTACGACCTCGCAATTGTCGCAGCGTCTGACTGACTGTCAATTCGTGCTAACTGCATCTGAACTCCGTGGTAATCGAAACTGTCTGGACGCGCTGGTAAAGCCTTATCACTGTGTGGATCGACGGGGACTAGTCCATCTAGTTCCTCTGTACGGCTTGTGTATGTGCGTCGCTACAAGACTCATGATTAGCATAAATTTGTAGACGATGTTGTGGTACGCTGGCGCATGACCTGTTCACAGCAACTTACGATAGCCTCGAGCTTGTTTCTGTCATCCTCACCATTCGTCCTGGCCAAAACCTGTTGTAGTAATTCACAGGCTTCTACGTACGCCTCTCTGGCAGCACCATAATTCTGGGCATTGTCTAGTTGGACGGCAGTATTCGCCATACTGAGTGCCTTGGAGAGCATGGCTTTCTGTGAAGGCTTGCTACTGCTACGATCCTTAGTTCTGATAGAATCACCACTTCCTCCCTTGGCTGCAGAACGACTCCTCGAATGTCCTCTCCTCTCGGGCACGACATCGCGGCTACGAGTGACAGGAGCCGGGGGCAGAAGCGCTGTATTGGCGCGCATGGCAGGCGATGCCGTCCTCGCGGGATTGGAAAGGTCGCTCCAGAAATAGTCCTGAGGCTCAGCATTGCTGTGCTGACTGGCAAAAACTGAGTTAGGAGTGCTAAGGCCGGGGCTAGCACGACCCATGACGGGTGGGGACCCGAGACGAAAGCTGCTCTCGGGATTGGTGTCAAGAGGTGGCAGAGAGATGATGGGAGGCAGGTTCGGAGGCGGCGCGGAAGACGAGGGCGGCAGAGGAGGCGGCGAAGAGTCCAACCGAGTGGTCGCGGTAGCACCGCCTCCCGCTACCAGACCCGAAGCGGAGCCAGAGCGAGCGCGGGCGCGAGCAGTGGGTGAAGCGCTTGTTCCCTGCGAAGGTCGTCGTTTGCTGAGCTTACGCGGCGAAGCGTAATTGGGCGGACGCGACTCTTGATTTGTGTCGAGACGCTGCGGCACAAGCCCGATAGAATCAACACTCATCCGGCGGGCGATGGTGGTGGGCTTCTGCTGGCGAGCCTGCTGCTGCTGGTAGTGGTGGTAATCCCAAGTCGACAGGCGGCTTGAGGTGGTCGAAGAAGACCAGCGATTGAGGTTGCGCGGACTATCGCCAACGGTGCTAAAGCTCTCTGCGCGCAAATTAGACGGTGGTCTTGAGCCAGAGTCAGAGCGAGCGCGGGCGGAGGCAGAGCCGGAGCCGGGGGCTGAGCCAGCGCCAGACGCCAAGGCCGAGAGGGCGTCGGGGGTGTGGGAAACGGCTCCTGCAGTGGTGTTCAAGGAATCGAGAGACGAAAGGGTGGATTGAGCCTGTGTCTGCGGTGGTGGTTCTTGGACAAGGGCATTGGATGAGGGCGTTGCGGTCGCAGTCGACGCGGGGAAAGGGCGGGAAATGATGTTGGGATGGGAATCGGTGGCAGTCAATGCCAGATCGTGTGGCAGAATAGGGGCTGCTGCTGGGGCCGTAACCGTGTTGGTGGAGGTGCTCGCGCTGGTGGACAGGGGTAGCCGACGGTTAATGCTCGAACTGGTGCTAGCGACCGTGCTGCGGGGCGGTGGTAGGAGCGAAGAGACCCTTGGCGGAGCCGTCGGCGGGGATGTCCTGGATATCCTGGACGCTCTTCTGCTCAGCGATGATGATGATGATGGTGGTGGTAGTGGCGGTGATGCCGATGAAGAGGATGGCGGCGCGTGCGCCTTGGTGGTGTTGTAGAAGGCCAGGGAAGAGGCGGCACGAGGATATGGCTGAGATGGCAGAGGCTGCCGTGGTTGGTGTCGTTGTCGTGGAGGACTGGAACGGCGACCGCGGCTATCATTGTGGCTCGCACGATCCGCATGCGAAACGGATGCACTGGGATGGTGCTGCTGCTGATAGCGGGTGGTGTGTCGGGACTGGAGGTGCCGGTTATGGGCCTGATCATCCTGGTTCATGTGGGTATAGGCGCTGCTGCTGCTAGCGCTAGCATAGGTGCTAGCAAAAGTACCGGTATAGCTGCTGGAGCTGCTGGCACTACCTGTCATAGTGTTGGTGGGTTTAGCGAATCTACTGGTCGGCGGCATCTTCTGACTGCCCGTAACATTACTGATGATACCGGAACCGCTATTGTCCAGCGGGTTATTGCTCCAGCTGCTATTGTTCACTCGAGACAGTTGAATGCGTGATTGCGATTGGCCACGAGATCGATGGTTCATGTCCAGCTCCCGCTCCCGTTCCGGGTCCTGTATGTGATTGGTGTGGTGCCTGATGGGCGAGCCACCATCTTCATACAAGTAATCGCTGTCATTTGATCGCATTACTTTAAGTTCTTCTCCATGTTGTTGTTGTCGCACGTCGAATGCGGCCACCCCGCCATCGTCACTAATCTTTTCATCATCACCGTATAATCTAACCTGTCCGTCTTCGTCTCCGTCTCCGTCAATATCGTCGTCGATAATCTCTTCGTCCCGCACATAATATGTTTTAGCACCATTGCCTGCCTTTGTCGTGGACCAGGCTGTTGTTGTTGCTGGCTGTCGTCGGCCTTTTTGGTGATAGTGGAAGTTGTTGTGGTTATGGTTAATATTATATATGCCGACGGGATTTACCGCCTTGGGAGGCCCGGGAGTGTTTCGACTGTGTTCGTGCGCTGTATTCCCCCGTTTCCGATTGTAAGTGTATACGTTACTACTGTTGCTGCCGTTGTCGCCATCGCCTACAAGTGCTGTGAATGCAGTCGTCGGTGATGATGAGTGCGATGATGTTGTTGTACTCGAATATGTCACGCTAGCATATGACTTCGGTTGGGACATCGTTAATACCATTGCTTGGCCTGACCCTCAAGCCTCTGGCGCCGGCTGAGGTGCGCAACCCGTTCCGTTGGGAGGCTCTTCTGCGTCTTTCCGTTCAGCCGTCCCTCGACGAGAACCCGCGGCGGTGTGAACCTGGTGTCTTCTTTACTTGGTCCCCAGGTGTTTGATAGGCTTCAGGGAATGTCGTTTGAGACCCACAGGGCTTCGATTCGCGTGTAGTGTCTTCTTCGTGGTGGTGTATAAGAGGCGAGTTTGGTTTCTTTCTCTCTGGCTCTTCAAGTTCCCGGGACACTTTTCTCGAGATACCGTGGCCCAACTTTGAATTTGGTAAAGAAAACGAAGAAAGAAAAGACGACTCTATCGCATCGTTATCCGTACTGCCCAGCTTCAACAAGGGGCCTTCTAACACCTTGTTGCATCCACCGCCGTGGTAACCATACGAATCCTACCCCTTCAAAACCAGAGGCGGTGTCGGAATTCGTGTTCACGCCACTTTGTATTTGAGAGGCGGGCTTTTTGGGGGCTTTTCATCCTTTCTTTGCAGTGGCTTTGACTAAGGAACGATGAAAGCTCTTAATTGACATGTGTGTTGGACTAGTCGCGTTGGGTCGCATCTTAGACATTCAGGTACCGCGCACAGGGAAAGAGGGTATCGAATGTCGTATGACCATTTAGTAACGCTTCTACTCCCTTGCAGCCGTAGAATGCTCCCTTCGTTTTACACGTGGATAATTTGACTTGTTTGTTATTTATGACTGTACAGCCAGTAGTTCCTGGCGTTGGCATTCCTCGAGGCTAGACGAATAGAGTCCAGTACAACTGGGGGTACCCAGACTTATGGTGTAGCTACATTTTAGTGCACTGTAGCTAGCAAGTCGGCTCCATCAAAAACGCACGATCCAGGGGTTCTATCCAGGGCACTGCACTGGGGTAAAATAAACCTTCTGTGGTAGTTCGTCGGTAACTGCCCGTAGAACCGCCTATCTTTGCTTTTGTTTTGTCTTCTCCGGTCTACTACACCAACACCATTACTGTCCTCTACCCCAGATCCATTCCTCGATATAAAGAATTCAGTCTTGTAAAATTTCAGTCTTGTCCATTCACAACTTTGCCAGGCTCGTCCAGCTTCTTGGAGTACTCTTACACCAGGTTCCTCACATCTGCGTCGTCTTAACTACAAGTACAGTAGAAGAATAGAAAAACATCGAAATACCTATGGTCACTCGCTCGCAACCAGCCGCGTTATTTTGCGCGTTACACAAGCCGTCATGAGGCGTCAACCCGACCATCGTAATTGTCATTTGTCGTCACCCCTTTTGTACAGCGTTGTGGCCAAAACCAGCCCCCAACACCCGCATTTAGCAGTCCTCATAAAGTAGGTATACGTACGGAGTATCTTGCCGACCCAATCCCTGGTACTACACGTGGGTTTGCTTGCCGGATGTGCAGCTGGATCGCACAAGGAAAACGCCATTTGGTCGCCTGGATGGTTCGTGGCTGGATCGGGTGACTTCAGGCAAGCCACTATGACAATTCTTGTCTCGGAAAACAAATTTGGGTTGTGATGTTTCGGTTGGTGTTTTATCCCACCTGGCTTTGCTATTTAATCGGTGGCGGCAGCGCGACAATGGCCGCGCACCCGTTGGCCTATCAAACACAACTAGTTTCACTTGAGCCAAATTTTCGTAGCTATATATTATTCGACAGCCAGCCTCCTCTCTTATCGACTAGGGATTTCGAAATTCCAGCCCCGTATTTCACCTCATAGGGGGCCATAAGAAGAAGTAGCAATTAACAACCAGCGCCCTCGCGCTATCACGCTAGGGGTGTTTGCCATTCAAGATATAATTAATCATTTGTTCTTTGTTGGTGCTATATCTTACTTTCTAGGGCGTCATAGTCTGAGGAGTGTGTTGAGAACTACGTAGCTCATGTCGCCTGTGTCTTGAATTATAGCAGAGGTATTCGTCCCGCTATAGACAATCATGCAACTAAGGGCATCAGGGATCGGCGTGTCCAAACAGTATGTGTTGTAGCTGAGTGCTTCCGAATTATCTAACAGGCTATTCAAAAATCTGTTGGCATTGTAGACTATGCAGTTACGGCCTTATTTTCTCGGCGAATATGTCGCCATGCCTAACAAGACGATCACCCAGCCACCTAATCATCGTCTTGTTGGACGAACGAGAAGTTCCCAAATCAACTTGACTGTGAATGATGCGCTGGTAAATCTAGACGAATCTTTGATGCCATTCCAAAATACGCCCGCAAAGGCGAAGTTCTAGAGGCATTCCCCCGGACTCCAGCCCACAGCCGGTCAAATATTTAACTTAGTTAGGCTCACCCTTCGCTATGCCTATGAAAGTCTAAACTATCTTGTTCAACAAAAGCGTGTGAAATGGGTGACTAATTGAGCTGGCAGGAAGAAAGCGAATTTTGGACACCCCACTGTTCCCTACGTAGACGTGTACGAGTCGTCAAATGCAATACTATATAGCACCTAGTTATGAGAATCGCTTATACAGGTATTTGATACGATGAGGGGTATGTCGTGCTATCCCAGCTGAAGTAAAGTTTTGATGTAGAGGCTGCCTTCACATGTCTTCCGATTCCCTCTAGAACCAGTCGGTCGGAGCCTTAAGATCATCTCTAAAACCGCCGATAGAATTAATATGACGTTGTAATACCGGGAGGCTATTATGGAAAATGCACTATTAGACATAGTGGCAGAGGAATGAACATATAAGTCCAACGGATTGGTTCGCTTCCCGGAAGCCGAAATATATCGGAGGCCGTAGCTATCCGACCCGGCATGGTGGACTCTACCCGGATTGTCCTCTATCTGGCTGCTAGAATCAACCTCAGTTGATAAAATACAGTAAAGAGGAGAATATGTTCCCAAAGAGATGCTTATTACATTAGGTCAGCTAGCCTAAAGGGGGGAAATGGATGTCTACCCAAACTCAACCTGAAAGCCTCCGCTAGTTTTGTTGTGGCCTGAATAGATATAGAGTTAAATCGAATGAGAATGATACCCCTCCAACTATAGTTATTATGCAAATAGTTTTCATCTAGAACAAAGCCGCTCCAGGCTTCTTTGAGCATATCTAACAGGAGTGACGATACAGCACAACTTCGATTACATCAATAGAATACATGAAAAACTTCATACCTCTCTACACAGCGGGGGCGTTTACACGTTTATGTGCAGCAGAAACTATAGATAAAGGCCGGAAGCATCCTTCCGAAGCGAGGCTGTTCTACATGAGAGACGACAACTCTGAAAGTAGGATAGCCGACATTCAGCTCCAAAAATCCGAAGATGAAGGGTTCTTGGGTTCTTCGACATTGGTCCATAACATGCTAGTGTTCGCTTCGCTACATTGCTAATTGGCTCTCCCATCTAGCCTTTAGCAATCGTCTGCAGCCATCGGTATGCAAGTAATAGCGGTAGCACCACTTTGGCGTATCCTCTGTCTAGATTTAGCGAGAGGGCAGCCAATCGGGCGCTTCCTTTGGCGTACTTTTGGCCTAATTGGGATATTCCATGTTCAGTCACGGAAACGGTTCATGATTCATCTCACAGATGTGACAACCCTACCCGTCATATAGCATATACTTCACCTTTCCAACTATTGTATCTATTTATTCCTACTTGTTTCAATATCCTAAGTATTCGGTTGAATAGTATGATTTTCCAGACTAGTCTATTTGTCTAAATCAGCAATTAATTACTCGAAGAATGGTTTTAACATTTGCCCACTATTTACCCTCGTTACGACATACTTAAATCGACGAACTCCAAAAACACTCATCCTATACCGACTTGAAGGTTTATATTTCCGTACATCGAAGACACAAATTTCGTCGTTTCTCCCGATTCTAGCTCAATACGCTCTACGGGAAATAGATTTCCCTGGGGAGAAACCCAAGTTTTCAACAATTAAAAGCCCTTCTCGGCCCAGTTGACACAATTACATCATCGATCGGCCCGCGCCATCGAACTCAAAGACCCACGATAACCAGCAGCAACACTTTGATATACGAGATTCGAGCCAGCACTATCACATGCTCGCGCCAAGAACGGTACTCATTGCTCTGACTACGTTATTAACGAATCGACGTACATGTCATATAATTTGATGCCATCGTGACTCGTGCCAACTAATTTTACAATACGTTACCTGGTAATAACCAGACAAAGGAGACTTCAGGCCTCATGATACCGTCACCAACTCTTACATCCAATCTTTGACGTTAGGCACTGGCCATAACTATTACTATATCATATCTTATTTTTTACTCAGCAGCCCCGGTAACCAAGAGCCCGGCACGCTTTATTACTGCCTTGTTCACATAAAGGCCATTATGTCTTCAGGAAGGGGGTCCTCTACACTAGGCCACGAAGAAGAGGATTTTGAACGTGTGGTAAAGATCAGATCAGCTGGGAAAGTCAATGATTGGCCTAATGAGGCAGGAGTATGTCACTTTGTTCCGCCCCAGATCTCGAAAGTCGTTACTAATGTTTCTCTAGTTTGAGAACTTGACAGAGGTCCGTGGACCTGTTGAACTAAAAGTAACGGGGTCGATACCGTCCTGGGCAGCAGGAACACTCTATCGTACTGGCCCAGGGGGATATAATGTCGAGAACACTCCGAAAGGCACATTCAAGACTACTCATTGGTTTGATGGATTTGCTCATACGCACAAATTCGAGATCATTACTCCTGATGACCCAAAAGAACCAGTAAGAGTACGCTACAGTTCTCGACATCAAGCCCAGGATTATGTCGACGCGATTCGAAGGACAGGCCAAGCACCAGGCTTAAGCTACGGCCAGCGTCAAGATCCGTGTATCGGAATCTTTGGCAAATTCATGAGTGTGTTCAAACGCGAGGAACCGATGCCGACGCCTGGATCAGAAAATGTTTGTGTCGCAGTGCATGCCGACATGCCGGGATTCGCATCGGGGTCGGAACACGAAAGCTTAGGTCATAGAGGAGACAAGAGGCTCTATCTGACTACAGACTCTAATCTGATCCAAGAGATCAGTCCGGAGACACTGGAACCAATTGGCCTAGCAAGACAGCGCTCACTTCACCCCCTTCTGAAAGGTCCTCTTAGCTCTGCTCACGCACAACGAGACCCGGTGACCGGCGACATGTTCAATTTTAACCTCGACATGGGCCGTTACGCGACGTTCAGGGTTTTCCGCACCAATGCTGCTACCGGAACAACTGACATCCTCGCGACCATCTCCGCGTCCGACTTGAAACCAGCCTACATTCACTCCTTTTTCTTGTCGCCGTCGTTCGTAATTCTGTGTGTCCCATCTTCACATATTGGCTATATGGGTATCTCAGTGCCTTGGAATGGTAACGTTGTGGATGCCATAGAGCCATTTGATAGCTCTAAGCTATGCAAGTGGTTCGTCATAGATCGTCGTGACGGTCGTGGGGTAGTGGCTACATTTGAGAGCCAGGCAGGATTCTTCTTTCACAGTATCAACTCATTTGAGGAGTATGATGAATCGACGGGCGATATCGATGTTTTCTGCGATGTTGTCGAGTATCCCACGACCGACATCATACGTGCCTTCGAGATGGACGTGCTGCTTCATACAAAGGGTAAAGAGGATATCCATGTTAAGGACGAACAAAGGATACGCAACTGCCTCCAAACAATTACAAGACATAGACTCAGAGTTTCTGCCAATAAGCCAGGCAATCACTATCCAGCAAAATCTGACCGAGTTCTCGAAATCAAGTCGCCGCATGCCGGTGAGCTTCCAACTATTAATCCGGATTATGCGACAAGAAACTACCGCTACGTCTACAGCTTGGCGAATCATGGGTACAGTACTTTGCATGATGCAATTGTTAAGACCGATCTATCAACACGCCAGACAATATTCTGGCAAGGACCCACGGGTCATACGCCAGGGGAAGCAATATTTGTACCCCGCCCAAAGCAACTCACAGGTGCGAATAAAGATATCGAGAGAGACGAAGATGACGGAGTTCTCCTCAGTGTTATTCTCGATGGATATGGTAAAACTAGCTACCTTGTCTGTCTAGATACGAAGACCATGAAAGAGCTGGGCCGGGCTTCATGTGACTGGGCCATTGGACACGGGTTCCACGGTCTACATGTAGAGACAGACATGCCGCAAAAATGATTGCTGGCAGTCTTACTTTTGTTGGGGATTAGACGTTTGTAATTAGAGATTTGAATGATACGAATGCCACGACCGAACCAGGTATGATATTTGGGTACTTAAAATGAGCCTTTTGCTTGTGAACAGCAATTCAGCGTAGAAGCCGAGGCTGGTAGGCCGGGCCCAACCTCCTGAGAAACGATCTGAGCTGGTCTAAATCTATGTCCTGGAATACATGATTTGTAGATCAATCTTAACGACTCTAACAGCAGCATCAGATCGCGGTGAGGTATGGTAGTTATAGGTGATAATCTAAAGCTAGTTTTTTACGAACTTAATTCGACTGAGAACCATACAAAATCTTTATTAGGCAAGCTCACTGCACTTCTTGCTTATAGCACATAAAAACTACAACCCTGGGCTGTCTTTTTTACTGTAGAGGTTCTTCATAGGTCTCTAGAGCGCATACTCTTTGGTAGCGATTCATACTTGAGTCCCTACAACTACTTATTCTGCCACGTAAGTAAAGTTTACCCTGACTTACCTAGGTGACATAGCCACTAGTTCGCTGCAGTAGAAGAAATACGTTGGAGACATAAGGTTAGTTTATTATGAGGATCGCTATTTTGACCTGTTCTACTTAGGTGCTAATGGAATTTTCAGCCATATGTAACACTGCACAAATGTGATGAGGATATGTTTGACTATGTAATGGGAAGCACAAGGCTGTCGTAACACACCTATACGTGCGTACAAGACTGGTCTAATGCTATCCTTGAGATGAGTGAGTGACATTCCTTCTTACCTAGGGTTTTATGCGCACAGCAACTATTAGCAATCATGTTACTTCTATAATACTGCATCTATTCATTATTTTACAATCGTCTGCTTTAATCTGCAGTTGAATCTTGCCAAGACCGACGACGAGTCCACATTAGGGTATTGTCCGAAAGATCTTGTTACCGGTGCACCATAGATGAGATGCTGCTTTATTGATGCAGCTAAATTTATCGATACCTCAATACCTAGAGATATAAGTAAAATTAAGGAATCGGAAAGTAGTGTGCTACTGTAAGTTATTTTGATTCAATTGTAAGGCTTTGATGCACATGATAAGAGCTCGGTACTAGTAAATCTTCAGGTATATATGTAACGCTATTTCCTGATCGCTAATTTACAATTTATAGTTTCTTGATTATACTGATACATCACCGTCGGAGTGATGCACGACCGGGCCATGTCCATCGGCCTTCTCATCCAGTTCTGCCGGAGATCCGTGGCCCATGTGCCTTTGGCTAATGCCGCCGGGAGTGGGAGTCCAGTTAGGGCTCTTGCGAGCACTCTTGCATTCATTGTACATCTCATCGACTTCTTCGAGCGACAGCCCCTTGGTCTCGTAGATGAAGAAGTAGACGAATCCGATGCAAATGAAGCAAGCGCCAAACCAGATGAAGAACACCTTAGATTGTAAGTTGGCGTAGTTCGGACCGAAGTCGACTAGGTAGGGGGTCACGAAAGCGATGATGAAGTTGAGGAGCCACTGGACACAGACGAGTCAGCGCAATGGACATAGTATGAAGGCAATGATGGAGACTTACGTTGGATGCTGTTGTCAAACTCAAACTCTTGGCACGTGTCTTCAGTGGGAAGATCTCGCCTGTCACGACCCAACCAAGAGGACCCCATGTGGCGGCAAAGAAGAAGATGAAGATGGAGACGAAGGCAATACTGGCCTTCTGGGCCGCCTCGTTGTAGACAATGGTGTTACCCATGGAATCCTGGCCAGTGGTCAATGTACCGAGGAGAGCCACAACAAATTGACCAATGCACATTCCGATAGCTCCCCAGAACAATAGAGGGCGACGACCAAATTTGTCGACGGCATAGAGACCTGGGATGGTAGACACGACGTTGATGACGGAGGTGATGACCTGGATAGTGAACGGGTTCTCGATACCGGAGTTCTTGAAGTATTGTGTTCCGTAGTAGAAGATGAAGTTGATACCCGTCAGTTGCTGTAGAGCCTGTATAGCCATACCAGTAAGCTGGCGCTTGAGCATAGGTCCCCGGAAGCAGTCGAGGTAGGTCGCCTGACCGATGCTGAGCTCAAATTCGTGGTTGGCGCGAATCTCGGCCAATTCGGCGGCGACGGAAGGATCATCTGCCGGGAGCCTTCGCAGTCGCCCCAGGGAACGGGCAGCCTTGTCGTTGTTCCCTTTCTTGATGAGGTACCGTGGGGTTTCAGGAAGAAAGAGCATACCAACGGTGAGGATGAGAGACCAAGCGAACTGAAGACCAATAGGGATTCGGTACTAGAACATTCAGAGTTAGTTATGGCTATTTTGGGTGTGATTTGTGAGGGTTTCAGGAGCTTCTGGATACTGTCGAAAAGGAAAGCTTGGGCTCTGGTAATGGTGAAGATGAGAAGATGGTTCGAAGAATTACTTACGCTGCCCGAGTCTTCACGATGTTGGGTGGAGTTGTTCACAATATTTGCTAAAAGTAAACCAATGGTGATGGCAAACTGGTACGCGCCCACGATACCA
This sequence comes from Xylaria flabelliformis, assembly GCA_007182795.1. Classification (NCBI taxonomy): domain Eukaryota; kingdom Fungi; phylum Ascomycota; class Sordariomycetes; order Xylariales; family Xylariaceae; genus Xylaria; species Xylaria flabelliformis. Next base: position 51,704 of record VFLP01000007.1, on the reverse strand, counting down.
CCTCGAATCCATTTGGGAGCCGTCTCACTCTGGTACAAGGGAACTAAGAATTGGGTTAGCGATAGTCCGTGACGACACGTATGGAGAAGACATACTTATGGCAGATACGAGACCGACGCCGAAACCTGCGAAAAATCTGCCTGCCAGGAACAGTGGGATGGCAGTTGCCGCTGTCTGTAGGGCAACGCCAAGGTCGAACACAAAGCATGAGGCAACCAAGGCGTACCGACGTCCTACGTTATCAGCAAGGAAAGGAGAAGCAAGAGCGCCGAAGAACGTTCCAGCGGACAGGATAGAGACGATGGCAGACGACTGCGAAGGCGATACATTCGGCGCTCCTGTACTGTCGATATAGCCTGTGGAAAAGAGTCTTTGCCAGTACGGCATAGTAAGAATACCGCTAATGGTACCGGTATCATAACTGAAATAGCATGTTAGTATTGCGGACGATAAGTTGGAACAGTATCTCGTGGACAAGAGACCATGACTGACCCAAATAGAACACCACCGAAGGCCACGAAAAGGCCAATGGCTATGGCAGGCCATGTCTTGCCAGCCTCATGATCAGGCTTCTTGAGGGCTAGGACACCCATGTTGAAGATGTTGATTGATCGTAATGGGTAACCGTTCAATGTTTCTATGTCGTGGCGAGGTAGCTGACTCGTCCTTGTATTGAATGTCTCCCGGCCACAAGGTCAAGGAATGGAAGGAAACAGCACAATCTCCAGGAAAATACCCCAATGGAGAAGTCCGGGGAACGATCTTTTATATGTCAAGCATTACGATCTATCAACTATAGAAGATTCCATTATTGAGGACTAGCCCCAGAAAAAAAAACACGTTTTTCTGACTTAGCAGAGTCTGGAGTCGCTGAGCCGGCACTACGTATTTTGGCTCTGGGACGGTATCGCCGTTTCAAAGGACCAGAATGGAGCTCATTATTGGTCCAGACCGAGACTTGCCCGCCAAACGTGGTGTGCACCAACGAAAGGCGGGTACACTTGGAGAAGGCGGAGCGCACCTCGTAATATGGGCACCCATGGGCAGAGGCATGGGGGGCCCTTGGGACCAAACCCACGGGGTCAAGAAACGGGGGGTGGAAGATGGGATCATGGGCAGAAGTATCGGCATCTGGACAGGCCACTAAGAAGTACCAGACCTAGCTCTAGTTTGGTACGGATCCATGGGAACACCGTATCGAGAACCGTATAAGTATGAAGCAAAGACCAGGAGCAGAAGTACATATAAAAGCGTCAGTAAAGTAAAAAGTATGGTAGCAGGGTTTCGAAGCCGTCGAGCCGGTCCGATTGCAGTGGGGATCTGGAGCGTGCGCGCTTTGGATATGGAGATTAGAATACGCGTACAGTCCTGACGGGAAGCAGACCTGATGATAGACTGTGATGAATTGTGATGGATACTCTACGCCGCCGGGCTTTCGAGGCCTGTGCTGGTCGCATCCAATTGCGGTCAGGAGATTTTGACCGAAGAGGCGGGCGACCGGAATAGCGCCGAGAGCCTCCGTAGTCACTACGGTTGAGCCGCATCATGACTCGGCAACCTACCAGTCCTTGGCGGCGAAAAGAACCCACACCAAGGCTAGCCCATGATGATCTCGTGCCCGTGATTTACTATTGCTCGGGGCTCATACTCGTCGTACGAGGGCCTCCGATCCAGACTGGAAGAATCTCGAGAATTGTGCCAATGGCAAGATGGCTGCTGTGACACACGGCTTGTCCGAAACTTACGGATGTTGGACTGCTTATACTAATGCATCGGTGGGTTGGTTTTTATGCAAGACGCTTATCAGCATGTAGAAATCATACTATAACTAAGACTCTACATGAAGCCGTGAACCCTCGACCTACGACGATACTACACTACGAAGCTTGGATAACTGTAGCGCAGCATATATGTATACTAAAAACCATGCACACGACATCCGGTCGTATTGTGGGTATCATTACAGATAACTACCGGTCGGTATCTACAGCACACACTAGACTCCCTGGTTGCTGATTCTCTACACAGTACTGATCGGCAAACCCCCTGTCCGTCAGCAGGCATCTTTTGAACGGGAAAGACCGTGAGCACTGTTTGTACGCAAGAAAGTGTATCAAATCTAAACGAAACGAAACGACGAAACGTAAACAACAAAGCTGTAACATACAAATAGTGCTTAAGCTCTAGTTTAGCATGGAGAACAGCAGTGTTGCTGGTCCTGAAGACAACGTTACTCGCTAAGTCATCGTGTTGTCGCACATGTATTAGAGTTCTTATTAACGTCAAAGCACGAAACGATGTTACAGTCTTGCGCATTCGTCAATCCATTCCAAATACCAATTTGTACAAAGTCGACTCCGCTTCGCGACTATCAAGCAACCTCTGCCGTTATGCATGAAGTTCGATTTATATATCACTTGGCAGGACATAATGCGCACCATATTTGGCAAACGAGCTATTGGCCACCATAGCCAGGGTAAATAAGTTGTCCCAATGAAGCCAAAAGAGCTGAATGAGCAACTTGATATTAAGAATACTTAGCTATTACTTACACTATAGTGCACAGTGGCAATTGTTCGTATCGTTATGGAGACAAGTGTTGGCTGCTACGAAATACCGCCGAATCGGCGCTTTGAACAAACGTCTATAACAGACGGCCGAGGTGAGGTAAAATGGCGCGCTTATTGCCGAGGCCAACTGCTTTAATGCCGTATTGCCGCACTTTTAAACTGTCATCATGCCCTCTTCGATGTCATAATCCCTTGCGGATGTACTAGTAAATGTTACGAACGGTGAACTTCTTCTCAAGTTCAATATTTCATGTATGCTTGGTCGACTCGCTATTAAATAGAATTTTTGTTTACGAAATTTGCACACACGATCTCATTACTTCAGGTTGCCTGAGAGGATACGTCCGAGGAACCAATTCCAGGTCTAAATCCAGCTTGAAGTCAATTAAAATGTCGCGTGAAATGCTGACTTGCTAGTTCGCGTGACCCCGATATATCGACCAAGGACTGTCCATTGAGGGGCGATCTAGGCGGAATCAATCTGACTGGCGGCCTATAACATTATCAATACTATAGAAAATTTCCCTTCAGGCAAGCTGGGTATTGTATGTTGCTGTGAAGCAATGCAACAAGATTAATTCTAAATCGAAAGGTTGCAGCATTCGGAGTATTCTTCGGAGAATTATGGAAACATTGTCTCAGACTCGCCCTCCTTGTAAGATTCATCCATCAATCCAAAGCAGGGGAAAGCAGGGTCCCAAATTCTCAGTGCACGTTTGTGCTTTAGCTTGCTGCAGAAGGTTGGTGTGGACCAAGCTTCCATACTACACAGTGTTCTGTCGCTAAATAATCTGTGGTAGATCACGGACTCGATCGAGAAAAGGGTGCCTTTGGTAACGGAGGAGAAAAAAAGGTCAGAAAGACTCGTGACAGAAACTGTAATCTAGACCTGAAGAGATAGACCCGGCCAGTCTGGCCGAGACAGCTATAAAATGTAAGTAGGATCCCCCCATTGTTAGTTCTTTACCAATAATCCCCTCCGCCCCGACCGATTTCCACACTCACGTCATCTACTCGGGCGGCGTACAAGCAACTCGTGACTAACTTTGTATGAAGCATAGAGTTCTGAGTGTGTCGCTATGATACGATAACACCTGTTATGAAGGAGAGCCGCGGAGCGGGGAGCAGGAAACCAGCCGATTTCTTTACGATTCCTTCCATTTTAAGCTACCCTTTCGCCAGACCGGACGTTCCGGTCGCACGTTTTATTCTCACGATGGTGAGCGGGCGCGATCTCTCTCGAGTCAGCTGCATGCCATCGGAAATCGCCGCGCAAACGACTAACAGCTTTTGACTAAGCTGCTTCGAGTCGCACGAAAGAACAAAAGAAAAACGTTGAAGATGCAGGTAAGATCGATAGCCTATTATTCCCTCTTAACCTAAGCACGTATCGATGTCCCTGGGTTTACACGCCAGATTCATCCCCGTTCGAGTTCTTACCCGTCCACGTGTGATGATCTGCATATTCCTCCCGCCCAATTCTTTGGTTGGAAGGGGTCCGCTATGTCGCCTGTGCTTTAAGCTTATTATTATTGCACGGTTGTTCGAAGTTGGATGCTTCAGTAAAGAGAGTATACACCATAATAGGTATTCGTATCCTAGAGAGGACAATGCATACATACTGCTCAGTGTACGTATGCCAAGCCGCTACTGCTAATTGGATGACGGGTAGCTGTATGCAGCCGAAGACACTTGTTAGATAGTCTGGATGGTGGAAACTCCAGCTGTGATCACGGCAGAGTGATTTGTGAAACTTTGACATAGTCCCTCGGCACGGAACGAGATGATAGGCCTTAACCTGATATCTCCATTGGCATACTGCTCTCGCTTCTCGCCATCTTATCTGCTATATTTAATGTTGGTCCTACCTGCATACGCCGATCTCTTTCGTTAGAGCGTTCCTTCGCGCGAATTGCAGGAGATTAAGTTCCCGCTGAACATGTACAGTACATGGGCTCCATGCGTTCCCATGTTGAGGATAGGGAATTACTACTGAATGGTAAACAAATGGGGAAATAATTACCCACAAGCTTTAATAGCGTTATGATGACTATTCGATGCTGACAATAAGTTAATTAGCTTATTCATGTGACTTTTCTTGGCCCCAGATTGTGGGAACCTCATACCAATCTATTTCGGAACATTACGAAAGATGCGTGAAGAGACACTGGTGATGGCCCATGAGCTTGGTTATTCCCGTGAAACTATCAGCATATCTACGGTCTCGTTATCCGTCATTACCGACCCAGCCCAGTGTTTCAAGCTTCAAGTCCCAGTCGATCGAGGATGCAGCTCCCACGTGGTGATGTGGTAAAGATTCCTAACCCAGGTTAGTCCACTAGACTATGCAGAGCAACAGCTTCCCTTTTCGAAGATGCCAAGAGCTGAGAACGCCCCTTTCGCGGAATGTTCTCTACCTTAAGGATCCAGCTTAGTCGGGGAGAAGGGCATTTGTATAGCTGCACATTTCCCGAACAGGGCAACGCCTGCGGGAACGCGGCCGTGATTACTTATCAAGAATCTTAACTCCGTATCATGGGTTGGTGACTTGCATGATAGCTGAAGCTCTCGCAGGGGTTCTGCTTGGTCTGGATCAAGCATGTAGTATACAAGACGGGCTCGTCTCTAGTGTTGTCCCGATAAGTGGGATTTATAAAACATTCAGCTTGCCTAACCAGGGTGAATAAACCTCTCTTCCGTACTCGAGGATTGCTTGTTGTCGCTCTTTTTTGTATCCACAAAGCGTCTTCTTTCACTTCTTGGGAAAATGTTGAAGGCTGCAACTTGGGCGACAGCCCTGCTGGCTGGCTCTGCCTCAGCGCTCGGTGACCCTTTCCGACTGTTAGGATCGTCCTTTGCTATACCTGGCGACAATGCGACGTACGACTATGTTATCGTTGGCGGCGGTACCGCAGGACTTACAGTGGCTGCACGACTGATCGAGCAACATGCCGGCACGGTGGCAGTGGTTGAGGCTGGAACATTTTACGAACTGAGCAACGGCAATAACAGTATGCTTCCTGGTGGTGACGGCGCCTTTACTGGCAAGGGTGTAAAAGATTGGCAGCCCTTGATTGACTGGGGAGTGAGTGATTCTCGGAGTCAGCTTCTTTGTGTTTTGATAATTTTCAGAGTATAAATCTGAAATTTTCGAGCTCTTCATGAATTATGCTTCAGTGACTAACCAATGGTATTCTAGTATGTAACAACACCACAAGCCGTAAGCCAACTTCATTGGATAAATACTTGAAGGATTTCAGTATTAACCAGACGAATAGGGCGCCAACAACTTGACGCTTCATTATGCGGCAGGCAAGACGTTTGGCGGAGGTTCAGCCAGAAATTTTATGGTCTATCAACGTGGTACAGAGGGCTCGTACAAGAACTGGGCCGACGAAGTTGGTGACAATAGCTAGTACGCGCTCCGGAGTCTCTTATTTCCCATCCTAGCAAAGCTTCGCTTCCACGTGTTACCGCACATTCCCGAGCCCATCAAAATGGGTTGAGTCGATGTCACAAGCTCTAACGTGGATTCTTGTAGCACTTGGTCCAAATTCCTGCCGTGGTTCCAAAAGAGTGTACACTTTGTGCCGCCCAACAGTAAGTGCTTATAAATCGCTCACATATCATGTTGGTCTGGTGATTTCTGACCCTGAGCACTGCAGTGGACGCAAGACCCGCCAACTCGACACCGGTTTATGATGCTGGTGTTGTGGGCAAGAATGGCCCGGTTGCCGCGGCCTACCCAAACTGGCCCCAGGCGATCGCCACATGGGTAGTGGAAGGCCTCAAGGCCATCGGAGTTCCCGTCATTCCCGGCCTCAATAGTGGCAAGCTTATCGGCCAGGCATATGCTACATTTTCGATTGATGGCGAGACGATGCTGCGAAGTTCATCGTCAACGGCGTTTCTGCAGCCCAATCTTGGGAACACTGACCTATATCTGTACCACCTGACCCTGGCTAAGAAGATTCTCTTCGATGCCAATAAAAAGGCCACCGGTGTGGTCGTCAACACTATGGGTGCTCAGTACACGATAAAGGCCAACAAGGAAGTCATCGTGTCTGCCGGTGTGTTTGGTTCGCCACAATTGTTGATGGTCTCGGGTGTTGGCCCCTCTGAGACTTTGGAGAAGCTGGACATCCCCGTGGTAGTCGACCGGCCTGGTGTAGGACAAAACCTCCAGGATCATATTTACTACGGCATCACATATCGCATTGGTGCTATCACGTTCTCGTCGCTCATTAACCCCGAGTTTGCTGCCGAGCAGAAGGCGCTTTTCCAGGCCAACGCCACGGGCATCTATACGAACCCGACGGCCGATGTGATCGGTTGGGAGAAGATTCCCGCTCATCTCCGAAAAGGGTGGTCTAAAGAGACCCTCTCTGCGCTCGCTGAGTTTCCGGAAGATTGGCCCGAGGCGGAATACATCTCGCTTGGATCCTGGTTGGGCGAGGACTTCGACTCACGTTTCGCCGATCCCGCCGATGGTTACAATTACGGAACGCTCGTGTGTGCTGTCGTATCGCCACTTTCACGCGGCACGGTATCCATCTCGTCCGCCGACACGGCAGTGCAACCCATCATCAACCCTAACTCGTTGACGCACCCCGCCGACGTCGCCGTGGCCGTGGGAGCCTTCAAGCGTGCGCGTGAATTCTGGAGTACGGACGTCATGAAGAAGCTTGCTATTGGTGATGAGATCTATCCGGGCGCCAACGTGACCAGCGACGAGGAGATTCTAGAGTCGATTCGCCGAAGCTACAACGCCATCTACCACGCATCCTGCACCAACAAGATGGGTAAGAAGGACGATCCGCTGGCTGTAGTTGACTCGCAGGCGCGAGTGTACGGCGTGGAGAACTTGCGCGTCGTCGATGCGTCAGCCTTCCCTTTCCTGCCTCCCGGACATCCTCAGTCTACCGTGTACGCCCTAGCTGAGAAGATCGCCTGCGATATCGCGGGCAACTGTGCTCAGCCACCGTCGTACCCCTCGGGCCCCTCGAACCCCTCGAACCCTATGAACTCAACGTATCCCGTTTATCCCCGTGGGAAGTGGGACAAGAACAAGAGACGGCTATAATCTCACTTGTTTCATTTGTACGCTACCTTGACGAAAGCTTCTCATGTATATATTAGTAGACATAAGACAGTGTCGAACCAGACATCATGATATATGATGTAATGTTTGTTATGTTATCGAGAGCTAGATGGCCGTAGCTTAGAATAGAGACAGGAGGTGCACTCTCTCCTTCATTCGAGATATTACACAAGTAGATCTATAGATATAGATATAAGGTATAAATGTAAAGTTCCAACGAAAACCATTTGAGGTTGGCGACCACCGCAGGTGTCAATTAAATGGGTCACTCTGAGACCTGCAGGGACCCACCTTGGTACGCTACCGCAGGTAGGAGCTAACGTAGAATAGGTACATGTAGGTATACATACCTACTCTCACCTCTACTTCGGCCCCTATTATCATTTCAAGCCACGACACAATTTTCTACTGAAATTTTCATCGCGGTACTGTCTTGTTCGGTAGGCATTCGCAGAAAGTTGTGTCCTACCTACCTACGGGTTTAGGCACCCAAAATGGCTGATGATGCGCCTGGAGGCGAGACCGTGTCCTCAACACCGACTGACAGACGAGAGACAACGGAGAAGAACAAGACTGGGTCAGCAGTACGGGGGGCATCGTTGCTCATTATCCTCCAGATTGCCTCCCGTGCCATTACTTTCGTGGCTAATCAACTTTTACTACGGTTCCTAACTGCTCAGTTGCTCGGCGTCTCTACACTGCTCGAGGTCTACTACCTTTCGGTGCTGTTCTTCGCGCGCGAAAGCTTGCGCGTTGCCGTCCAGAGACAGGGAACCAGTGATGAGGAGGATGACGACAGCAAGGGGAAGCGGGCCGCAGACGCGACGGCCAGCCAATCTGTTGTGAATATCGCCCACCTGTCCCTTGTCCTGGGTCTAACATTGTCCTTGGGCCTCGGCTGGGCCTATCTGCGATATGTGGATGCTGCTACGGCGTCGACGCCATACCTGGACACGGCTATACGTATATACGGCGTCGCTGCCCTGGTGGAGCTTTTGTCCGAGCCGGCTTTTGTGGTGCTGCAATACCGATTACGATTTGGACCCCGTGCTGCGGCCGAGTCTATCGCCACTTTCCTGCGCTGCCTGGTCACGTTTGGCGCGGCAAACTGGGGATGGAAGCAGAGTCTAGATCTGGGTGTGCTGCCATTTGCACTGGGCCAACTTGCCTATGGCGCGGGGTTGTTAGCCGTCTACATGTGGTATGGGACCGGACTGGCGAGATCTGAAGGATTCTCTCTCTTCCCACGGCGTATAGATCACGATATAGCATCGAATAAGGCCAAGAAAGAATCGACGAGGAATGGGAATTATGCATACGGCTACTTCTATAAGCCTACCCTTCAATTAGCCAATAGTCTCGTGTCCCAATCGGTCGTTAAGCACATCTTGACGCAAGGCGACACATTTCTCGTCTCGATTCTCTCTGATCCGCAGTCTCAGGGCGTCTACGCGCTTGCCAACAACTACGGTAGTCTGCTTGCCCGTCTTGTTTTCCAGCCTATTGAGGAGAGCAGTCGAAACTACTTTAGCAAGCTCCTCTCATCTTCCTCGGCGGGAGGGGAGACAAAAGATGGGACTATAGTTCAGACACAGGCCCGCAAAGCGCGAGACGACCTCCAAGCGCTGCTCAAGTTCTACGTCCTCCTCAGCGTTGTCGTTGTCAGCATCGGCCCGTATGCCGCTCCGCTTCTCGTGCAAATCGTGGCGGGACCACGATGGTCTGGCAGTGGCGCTGGCGCTGTGCTTGCGAGGTACTGCTTGTACATCCCGCTACTTGCTGTAAATGGTGTCGCTGAGGCCTTCGTCTCATCTGTCGCTACAAAGTCCGAGGTTCACCGCCAGAGTCTGTGGATGGGCCTTTTTAGTGTCGCGTTTGCTATTGCCGGTTTCGTTTCGCTGCGTGTACTCGATCTGGGCGCTGCCGGTTTAGTGTACGCGAATGCGATCAATATGTTGTGCCGTATCATATGGAGCGGCATATTCATATCGCAATACTTTCGACGGAATGGTGTTGAGTTTGGATGGAGCGGGCTTATGCCCAATGGGACAGCTTTTTACGTGGTGGGCATTGCTACGCTACGGGGTATACTATCGCGGGTTGGCATCTTTGTAGGCAACATATCGTCACATGTCTTCAAGGATCTAGTGATAGTAGGAGCTCTCGCAGTGCCCTACGTTGGACTCATGTAAGTTTGGCTCTTCAAGGATATCCTTTCTGGGGTTCTATGCTCTATTCTATACTTTATAGAATCTGCTGCTAATCGCTGGTAGTGCTTACGCCGAACGCCGCTATCTCATGGACTGCTATCGCTCTTTGCGTGGCCGTCATAGCGCATCATGAAACTCATTATATGGTCTTAGTAATGAATAACGTCCTGGGTTCTCGTACACTTAGGCAACTTCCTCGCTGGTGACTGAACCTAATTATCAATCGAATGTGATCTTAGTGCCCTTTTGTGACATGTCGACGTCCTTGAAAAAGGCGCCGTATGTGCTGTGCGCCTTTTTCTTAACCGTGGTGCCAAACTTAAGCAGTTCATTTGGTATGGGCTGACCTGCCGCTTTGAGGATGTTGACTAGCCTGCGCAACGAAGTTAGTAGTCGCCAGTAGTGAATCATAAGGCTTCTTTCTGTTTGTACTTACTCTCCAGAGTGCGCCTTGTCATGTTCTGTGAACAGGGTAATGGCTTGACCTGTCTTGCCGGCTCGTCCGGTACGACCAATGCGATGGACGTAGTCTTCGATGGTCAGTGGGAACTATAAGATGTTAGCTTAAGAGCCAGACCGGAGTAATAAGAGGGGTGGAACAGAATGGGATGAACCTACTGTAACGTTGATCACTAGTTTCACCTCGGGAATATCTAGACCACGAGCGGCTACATCCGTGGCTACGAGTACAGGCGTCTGACCCGACTTGAAAGCCTCGAGACTTCGTGTCCGCTGCTCCTGTTTCAAGTCGCCATGAATACCAACGACCTTGATACCGCGCTGTTGCAAGAAGCTCTCAACGCGCGTGGCCTCTTTCTTATACAAGCAAAACACCAAGACCCGCTCATTCTTGGGTTGCGCCTTGAGGAGTTGCAGAAGTCGTCCCTCCTTGGCCCGCTGATCTACGACTTCGACACGCTGTTCAATTCTCGTGTTTGCTTGAAGATCACCGCTCTCGTTGCCGCCAATCTGGATTCGAACGGGCGAAACCATGAATGACAAAGCCAGGGCTTGCACACTCTGTGGCCACGTCGCCGTGAACATGAGTGTCTGGCGTTCCTCCTTCTTAGGCGTGCAGCCAATAATTCTCTTGATGTCATCTTCGAATCCTTTGTCAAGCATGCGGTCTGCCTCATCGAGCACAACAAACTTGGCATTCTCCAGCTTGATAGCACCCTCCTCTAGAAAATCCTTGAGTCGACCAGGAGTGGCGACAATGATATCGGCCTTTCGAAGGAGATGTCTCTGGTCATCTTTGGATGCACCCCCGTATACACAGACCGTCTTGAGCCCGACATGGTCGGTAAGTTTAGAGAGTTCATCATTGGTCTGCATAGCGAGTTCTCGCGTAGGCGATACTACCACGGCACGTATCCTACCTCCACTCTTGACCTTTGGCATATCGAGCACGGCGTTGACAAGGGGGAGGCCGAAGGCAATGGTCTTGCCTGAGCCTGTTTCTGCGACTCCGACGATATCGCGTCCCGACAGTCCGAATGGCCATGATGCGGCTTGGATAGGTGTTGGGGCTTTGAAGGCGGCGAAGGGGTTCTTTGCTGTCAGAGTAGACGACGGCAATTGCGAGAATTGTATAAAAGGTGGCATGAGCTCGTTAGAGAGAGGATCGACGACGGTAATCTGATGAGTGCTCAGGAAGCTCGCGATCTCAGCCTGGGATACCGAAGTGAGCGCTGTGTGGCCATTGGTGGCGCTCGAGGCAGCAGACTCGCTATGCCCGTTGGCCGGCCCGCTCGATTCTACGTCTGCATCTGGGTCTTGCTTCTGGCGCTTCTTCTTGTCTTTCTTATCCTTTTTCTCCTTCTTGGACTTCTTCTCCTCCTCGGCTGGTTCTGCGCGCTCGCCGTTCGTTTCTTCTCCGTCTTCTCCGCCGCTCCTCTTCTTTTTCTTTTCCTTCTTCTCCTTCTTGCTCTTCTTTACCTTGCCTTCAGTCTCGCTTGGAGTGGCGGTCGCGTCTTGATCTTCGGACAAGATTGGTGTAGAGACGGCCGAATTGTCATCTTGCAGTTTCGCCTTGCGATCCTTCTTTTCTTTCTTGTCCTTCTTGGATTTCTTTCTAGGGAGGGTCGCCTCTACGTCGGCATCTTCGAGGACGTGTTTTGACATGTCTATAGATCTAAGATTAGACGATTAAACTAGACAATTAACTACACAATCGACAAGACGGTATGTAACTTTTATGCCCGCAATAACCTTAACAAGAAAAACACTAGCTGGGCAAAATTAAAGCGGGCCAGCTTACGATAAGATAAGAATGGGCAAGGATAATTCCCGCCACCATCCGGTACAACTTGGAATCTTATACTGTTCTGTACTGAGAGAGACACTGAAAATATGATACACGGGAAACTCATTTGCGGAAGTGTATTGTAGCACAGAGGAATTGCACTAGAAGAGATGCGAGGTGATACGTAGGAGTTGTGAATGCTGAAATGTATTAAAGCGCGCACATTTGAATTCAAAGTACGTCGGCATCAGCACAATGGAGTGATTTGAATGAATTCTGTTGATGTAATGATACAATTTAGGGGAAACGATGATTTTGGTATGGTGTTAGACTCCGACAAAGGCCGCATCATTTTGTAAACCTGATCTTGGAATACTCCTTACGCTCCAACTCCGAATTCATTGGATAAGCAACAAAAACTCTCCGGTTTCCACTTATCGACATTCCACCGAACTGCTTTGAGTTTCGGTACCATCTCAAATATGACACATTCAACGAGTAGTTTTGTTAGATTGCAAGGAAAATTACGCGGCAGATGAGGCGACTTCGCTGGCCCCAGGTAGCTTCGCCCCGGTGCCCGCAAGATTTGTCGGGCGGGCGTGAGGGTTCTTGGTGTAGTAGTTGGAGATGGCCGATTTGATGGCATCCTCGGCTAACATGGAGCAGTGTACTGCGCAAGCGTTAGCAAGTCGTCTTGATACGTCGCTGCGGAGAACATAGAAAACTTACACTTGACGGGCGGTAGACACAACTCCTTGGCAATCTCGGTGTTCTTAATCTTGCCGGCTTCCTCTAGAGTCATGCCGCGAACTAATTCGGTCAAATAGCTTGAGCTCGCTATGGCGCTGCCACAGCCAAAGGTCTTGAACTTGACATCGGAGATACGGTTGTCATTAGGGTCGACGCGGATCTGGAGCTTCATGACATCGCCACAAGCCGGTGCACCGACCAATCCCGTACCGACGTCAGCATCATTCTTCTGCATTGAGCCGACATTGCGCGGCCGGTTGTAATGGTCCAAGACCTTCTCGTGGTAGGAGCGGCGTGTGATGTTGGCAACTGGGCTGAGAGTTTGGCGCATGGCAATGCGAGGGGCCGACGTCGCCACTGCTCGGCGCGCGGTGTTGGCAAGCGTCCGTGACAGCATGGTGTTGGTGTTGTTGTTGCTGAGATATCTGGTGCTTGCTGGTGGCGTCTCTCGTTCTGCGAATGAACCGAGGTTTGGACGTTAGTCGGTCAAACGTCTGCACAAAATAACACTCGTCGTTGATATAGACGAAGGAGAGCGCAGATGATCACTAGCGTGTTGATTGTGCGTAGGTGTGATAGGTACGGTATGATGGTGATGGGGATGAGGGATGATGAGGTGAAATGGCTAGGAAGGAATTATTCATAATTGCGCAGAAGACTACTCCAGAGCTAATGGCTTTGTATTCGTTTGGCCGGCGATCTCGGTCGTAAATGATAAAGCTGGACCCTTGTGGCGAATCAGAATGCCCCGTGAGCCTATGATTTCATCATCTCAGAGGAAGGTTCTATGCACTGTGTTTCTCTGCTGTGAGTTCAGTCTTCTAGGGGGCTAAGACCACTACTTCCAGGTCCTGTATCGCTAAGCTCGTTTAATTTAGTGCTTGAAAACACTGTGCGTGAGAAAGAGCCAGCGGGGTTTTCTCCTTGTCTTATCAGATCCGATCTAAGCAGCAGCCAATCATACCTCGGGTCCGAGGAAATCCCGAGCTTTCTTCTCCGAGGGGCCGCATATGGCCCGCTTGCCAAGGTACATAGTACATGCCAGGTATGCGCAAGTTCTGCAAATGCAGGTGCGGGGCAGGCGAAGAAATGCCTTAGGTAAGCATGTACATACGTACCCAGGTATGTACCAGTGCCCCTCCCCTACTGGTAGGGTTGTCTTGGCATGTTAAGCTCAAGGCGGGGTGATTTGAAGCAGCTACGTACCTCGACAGCTTCAGCTTGTCCTGTCGGATTGCATCAACAGTAAATAAGCGGTACCTGAAGCTATCCGCTCCTCCTCGTTGGCTGCCTGTGCCTCAGGCCACCTGCATCTTACTCCCCTAAGGCAGGTACTTCGCATACCTACCTCTCCGTTTAGCAATACCTAATCAACATCATATTAGAATAAACAACAGCAACAGCACCCTGACTATATCATCTAAAAATTACAAACGCCGCTTCACCCATTCCTAACAAGAGGAGAGCTTCCCATTCCCACTACCAGCTCTGCCCGGGGTACTGTCCAGCGGCTGTCGTTCATCATGGCATGCCCACATCTGGAGTCTCTCTGTAAGTGCTTGCACACGCCGACTGTTGCAAGAAAGCCTCAGCAACGTAATATAGGCTAACTACTTGCGCCAGCCCTGAGCCCACCTACACCATCGCAGTCTGTCTATCGTGAAGACTGCACACAGTGCTTCGACTCTATTGTATTTTCTCCGATCATCCTCTTTGCGAGTTTGTCTTTCTAACTACTTCTAGGACTGCCCGGAGGGTCTCGACGTCTGCCTGCAGTGCTTTAACGGTGGATGTGTCGGCGAGCTGTTCCATTCCCAGCTTCACTATGTCACCAAAAGCCATCCTCTCGCGTTGAACATCCGTCGAACCCGGAAAGAAGTCGTGAAAGATGAGCCCCCCGCCAAGATGACAAAGTTGGCTATCGCTGCCGAGACCGAAGCCGATCGATATGACATCGCCACCGCCGTCAGATGTCACGAGTGCGCGAAAGAGCTCGACAAGTCCCACGCCAAGCTTGCCCCTCTCGTTGACGGGATCCTTAAAGCCAATACATTTTCCCGTCAAGAGGAAGTCAAAGCGTGGGAGCAGGAGATGTCGACTTGCGAGCATATCCTTATGCTGCAGCAGGAAACGAGCCGCAAAATCGAAAGCGGCGATTTAGGACATTGCTCCAAGTGTGAGCTGAAAGAAAACCTTTGGTTATGCTTGGTTTGCGGCAATTTAGGCTGTGGAAGAGCCCAGTTTGGTGGTGTTGGCGGCAACTCACATGGACTGGCCCATGCTACCGAATCAAACCATGGTGTTGCTGTTAAACTCGGTTCTATCACGCCTGAGGGGTCTGCCGATGTTTACTGCTACCAGTGCGATGAAGAGCGACTGGACAGTGATCTCGCGTTGCATTTGGCCCATTGGGGAATTATTCTGGCCGAGCA
Organism: Xylaria flabelliformis; assembly: GCA_007182795.1. NCBI lineage: Eukaryota > Fungi > Ascomycota > Sordariomycetes > Xylariales > Xylariaceae > Xylaria > Xylaria flabelliformis. The sequence continues at coordinate 36,396 of VFLP01000007.1, read as the reverse complement.
GGTGAAGACCGAGAAGAGTCTGACCGAAATGCAAATCGAGCAAAACTTACGATGGGAGTTTTCCATGACAACAGAAGATGGGAAGGAATTACGGCCATTGTTTGGACCTAGCCTGACTGGGCTGAAGAATCTTGGAAACAGTTGCTACCTCGCCAGTATCTTACAGTGTTTGTTTGATTTGCCCGCATTTCAGGATCGCTACAATATACCTGGAGCGGATCTGCCAAATGTCGTCGATCCAGCACAGGATCTAGAGACGCAACTACGCAAGATGGCAGATGGGCTACTCTCCGGTCGCTATTCCCAGCCCGATAGTGATGTCAGAGCATCAGAACACTCTTCCGAAATTCCACATCAGAAAGGTCTCGCACCTAGTATGCTGAAACATCTGATTGGTCGTGGCCATGCTGAATTCTCAACAATGCGCCAACAAGATTCATTCGAACTGCTTCAACATCTCATCAAGTTAATTACGCGATCACAGCACGCACCTCCCCTAACAGACCCGACACAGCCGTTTCGATTTGTGACGGAACAGCGACTACAATGTATCAATTGCAAGAAAGTCCGCTATTCATCCACCGAGCAAGACAGCATATTCATCGATGTACCGCTCGAAAAGCTGCCACAGTCTGGGGGGGGAGAGGGCGACGCCTATCAGCCAGTCACTCTAGAACAGTGTCTGAATCGTTTCACAGCCCAGGAAGCTGTTGAATTGACCTGTCCTGCGTGCGATAGCAAAGTGGGATTTATGAAACGGGTCCTCTTTAAAACATTCCCAACTACCCTTATCGTTAATGCCCGGAAGATGACGGTGGAAAACTGGGTGCCACGCAAAGTGGACGTTCCTGTTATTGTAGGAGATGGTCCATTTTCATTAGATGAGTATATTTCGCCCGGCCTCCAAGAATCTGAAGAATTGCTTCCGGAAGACAACCAATCTGCTGCTCCGGTATTTGCCCCAAATGAGGGCGCGCTTGACCAGCTGATGGCCATGGGATTCCCTCGCAACCGCTGCGAGAAAGCTCTTCATGCAACAGGCAACTCGGACGCGAACGTTGCTATGGAGTGGCTGTTTGCTCACATGGAAGACGAAGGGATTGACGATCCGTTGGTAATCACATCAACTGGCACGAGCGGAAGCGATGGGGCCGATCCTGAGAAGATTGAGATGCTTGGTGCTATGGGGTTCAGTGCGCCACAGGCACGCAAGGCCTTGAAGGAGACAAATGGTGACATGGAGCGAGCCGTTGAGTGGCTATTCAGCCATCCGGACGATCAGGGTGATTTTGGCGAAGAGAGCGGTGCAGCCGCGGATAAGAAGGAGAGTATTCCAGCTGGATCAGCGGATCTGCCTGCGAACTTTCAACTGCGAAGCATTGTATGCCACAAAGGAACCAGCATTCATGCAGGGTGAGTAGAAGTGAGCTTCAACAATTAAGGCGAAAATGCTGATATTACTAGGCACTATGTCGCATTTATTCGCAAGCAGCTCGACCCCGCGGACAAGCCGAAATGGGTGCTGTTTAACGATGAAAAGGTTGTCGAGGCCGGAGATGTCGAAGAAATGAAGAAAACGGCCTACGTCTATTTTTTTAACCGGGTCTAAAGGGGGCTAATAACCAGCTCATCTGTTGTGCTTATGCAAATACATCATGAAGCGATTGACATAGGCATTGGAATTGGAGAGCAAAATGGAGTTGAACAGGTTGTTTGGAGACGGGTTCTAGAATGAGCTTACATGGAGGGGGGACACTAATGTCGGCGGTAAACTTACACAACGCTGGAGCAGATACGCACATCACTAGGTTTGATTTATGTGTATCTAGACGTTTGTTAGATCTCAACCTCGGAACTCTTGTGTTCAATGCGTATATTAATAGCTTGACTCCCAGTAGACAATACGTCGAGCATATCGGTCCCCACCCTTGCCTCGACTATACGGGTACCACGACTCGGTGCTCGTAGATAGATACGGCTCATTTACCAACCCTCCCGTACTCCTAAACGCCTCGGGATGACAGATTCTTTATGAGACTGTGCTCCCTTTACCCGTAGCTGATGCCGCTCCCAAAACATTAAAGCTAAGAAGATCCGTTGCAAGTAAGATCACACAATACATGGTCTCAAGAGGGAAGCAGTAGACATCTAATTCCCCAGACGGTAGCTCACGAGAGTCTCGACACGGTGATTGCTCGTGCTGAACCCGCGTAACTGCACCCGCTCGCCATTGACAATCTCCTTAGCGTCACTGTCTCCCCATTCGACGGGGACCTCGCTGTCGGCGTCGGCGTAGACGAGGACGTTGAAGGTGCAGTCGCCGGAGAGCTGTGGGAGGAAGGTGACGGAGGCGGTGATCTGGCGGAACAGGGCGGCGATCTCGGCCTGGATCTCGGCCTCGGTCTTGGACGGGTCGGCCAGGGGCGTCGTTCCAGCACCCGCGCCGTTACCATTGCTGCTGTTCTCCTGGCTGCCGGCCGAGGTGGTGGATTTGGAGGATTTCTTGGGCTTGGAGGCAAGGATCTGCACGTCGAACTGCCACCGCTCGATGTGCTCGCCCGTGTCCTTGTCCGTGATGACGATGACTAGCTTGCTGATCTTGCCGTGTTGCATCCATCGGTCGAGCTGGGACATGATCTTCTTGATGTAGGCCTTGACCTGGTCGTCGGCGGATACGAGCATATTGAGGCCATACTTCTTAACTCTGTTTGTCGAGTAACAACGACTGCAATTAGCTTGCGTACTTTTAGAGAATGGGTAGAAGGGGTGTCTGTTCGCACGCTGTGAAGTCCTCGGCTGGGTATACACCTCTCTGGAATCTGTGGGTTGTTTCGTCAGCGTATCTGGTTTCGATGTCGGTGGATTGCCGTTGACGTACAGGATGGTATGGATCGAGTATTGGAACTGCATATATGAGCTTGTGTTAGCGCCCCATCCCTTCCTTCCCCACATATAGGGTCTTGGGTAACCAAGATCGTTAACATGAACGTACGAATTCAGCAACAAGCTTTGCGCTTCCCTTAAGGGATAGCTTGTGGACCTTTGACTTGTCCTTTTCCGCCGTAGTCGGAGGCATTTCAACAGAGACTTTAGACGATCTGTCAATTCGTACGAGTAGTTCGAATGGATGATTGGATAGATCAGGAATAACGTGGTCGTCGTGGTAGATGGGATGAGATGCAATACTTGATAATTTGAAAGTTGAGATTTGTTTACTTTGCGCTGACTCCTTGGCGGGGTGATGGTGTACTGCCTAGGTAAGTACTTAAGTAGGTAGGTATCTAACTGTCCAACCCCACTGTTAGTGCAACCGCATAGCGGCGTGGGCTAGCTACTTACAGAGACGAGTGCAAAACGTGCGGGTACCTCACTTATCTTATCCGACATCAAACTACACCCTTGTGACAGTGGAATCCGTGCACTAGCCAGTTTCTCACCAAAACTTACCACCTTTGCTACTTAACAAAACAAGGTTAACAAGTAAAATAAAATAAGAAAAAACAAGCAAAGAGTTGTTTATTACTTAAAGTATCATATTAATATACTTAACTAATTTATCTATTTATTTTGTTTCCTCTGTTGACATGGAAGCTCAAGAGAATGAACACCCACTAAATTTGACTAGTAAATGCAACTTGGCCAGTGCACGGATTCCACTGTCTACTAATTGGTAACCTGCCTCATCCATCTAAACTCAGCCCAAACCAACAACGCCGTCGCCTCCCGGAGTAAATTTGCATGGATGGGTGGTAGCACCAGTCTATCCGCCGTCTACACGCGACCATGTCTACGTCAGGCGCCTCGCTGTGCGTCTTATAGCACTCGCTCTCTCTCCCTTTCTGCGCCTTCGCGAGCGCCCCCACGTCTATATCTTCGCTCGTCGCCATGGAATAATGCGTCCAATTACGCACTCTCTTCTACAGCGCGACCTAGGCCATGGGAGGTAACGACAGCGCTCTCAGACGTTTCTGCGCGTCGTCTCTATAGCTCCAAGACGACCATGAGCGACCTCGAGCGCCGTATCGCGGCCATCCCCCTCGACCGCTTCCGCAACTTCTGCATTGTTGCACACATCGACCACGGAAAATCTACACTATCCGATCGCTTGCTTGAGATTACTGGCACCATCTCCTCGTCGAATACCAACCGCCAGATCCTGGACACACTCGAGGTAGAGCGCGAACGCGGCATCACAGTCAAGGCGCAGACATGCACTATGATCTACAATCATAATGGCGAAGACTACTTGCTCCATCTCGTCGACACGCCTGGTCACGTCGACTTCCGTGCCGAGGTCACTCGGTCGTACGCCAGCTGCGGTGGTGCTCTACTGCTCATCGATGCAAGCCAGGGTGTGCAGGCACAGACCGTTGCCAACTTCTTTCTGGCCTTTGCAGAGGGCTTAAAGATTCTCCCTGTCATCAACAAGATCGACATGACCGCTGCTGATGTTCCTCGGGTGCTGGAGCAAATAGAATCCACGTTTGAGCTGGACTCGAGCAAGGCCATTGGCGTGAGTGCCAAGACTGGTTTGAACGTCAAGAACTTACTGCCCGCAATTGTGGATACCATTCCTGCGCCGGCTGGGGATGCTACAAAGCCGTTGAGAATGCTCCTAGTTGATTCATGGTACGACAGCTTTCGCGGTGTCGTCTGCCTTGTCAGGCTCTTTGATGGGACGGTGAAGGCAGGTGACCAGCTTGTAAGTTTTGCTACTGGTCATAAATACACGGTGGGAGAGGTCGGCATCAGGTACCCAACCCAGGTACCACAGACAATTCTACGAGCCGGTCAGGTTGGTTATGTTTTCTTCAATCCTGGCATGAAGAAGATACAGGATGCCAAGCTTGGTGACACCTACACAACGGTCGGGTCAGAAGACGTCGTCGAGCCATATCCGGGCTTCGAGGAGCCTAAGCCCATGGTTTTCGTCGCCGCCTTTCCTACAGATCCCGCTGATTACAGTCGTCTCTCTGACAGTATAAGTCAGCTTGTCCTCAACGACCGCAGCATCACCTTATACAAAGACCACTCTGAAGCCCTTGGTGCGGGCTGGCGAGTCGGGTTTCTAGGCAGTCTTCACTGTTCTGTTTTTCAGGATCGCTTACGCCAGGAATACGGCGCGAGTGTCATTATCACTGAACCTGCCGTCCAAACTAAAGTGATGTGGGAGAATGGACAAGAGACCATCCATCAAAGCCCTGTCGATTTTCCCGAGTTCGAGGAGAGGAAGACGCGGGCCACTTTCTTTGAACCATTTGTGCTAGCCACCCTAACGGTCCCGGAGGAGTATCTGGGTCGTGCTATCGAGTTATGTGAAGCCAGCCGTGGTGAACAGGAGAGTATCGAGTTCTTCCAGGGCATGCAGGTTATTCTCAAGTACCGTATCCCAACAGCACAACTGGTAGACGACCTCTTTGGGAAGCTGAAGGGAGTTACAAAGGGCTATGCCACCCTCGATTACGAAGATGCGGGCTGGCGCGAGAGCGACCTGGTCAAGCTGCAGCTACTTGTCAATAAGCAACCAGTAGACGCCATAGCACGCGTCGTACATAGGTCGCAGGTCGAACGCCTCGGCAGACAATGGGTTACCAAATTCAAAGAGCATGTGCAGCGGCAGATGTTTGAGGTGGTTATCCAGGCAGCCGTTGGCAAGAAGATCATTGCAAGAGAGACGTTGAAACCTTTCCGCAAAGATGTGTTGGCTAAGCTGCATGCGAGCGATATTACTAGACGGAAGAAGCTGCTGGAGAAGCAGAAGGAAGGGAGAAAGAAGCTCCGCGCCGTCGGCAACGTGGTGATTGAGCAGGAAGCCTTCCAGAAGTTTTTAGCTAAGTAGTGGTTGTTAGACTGCTGGCTACTGACATGTTGGAGATGGAACGCATGTAAACGGATGTAAGAACAATGTGTTGGCGTAAGCATGCGATGTATATATTAACGAACTCATATACCCTCTTGTACGGACAACACGGCGCATATGATTTATAAGTGTGCCGCCTTCGTACCTGACTGAAGTGGTCGAGACCCTTTACAGTATGATGATCTAAGCACCATTACTCTCGAGTATTACTTACGTAGATCTTGAAGAGACATGTGAGTGGTGTGCGCCATAGATAACGAAAATGGGATAATTGTCCGGTGGCTGGGCGCTCGAGCGTACATGATAATCCGCGTCAAAGTTAACCTTTTCAGTCGATAGGTACATGATCGTGTGATACTTTTCCTGTTAGTCCCCCCTCCCTCCCCTTCCCTCCCCTTACAGGGCGGCGCCAAGAACGCAACCATTTCAAGCAAGGCCTTCGCTAAGACGCAGGCTTCAGACAACAACGACGGCCAACACTGCAGCCTGCATGACACCACATAACCTGCATGATATGTTGTGAAGTAGGTAGGTATCAGTCCTGCTCGTCAAATATTCTGCGCATAGCGCGCAGTAGCTGGAAAATATTTGTTGGGTTTGTGATGCTGTTAGATGATGTTGTTTTCTCGAGCTAGAAATAGTTATGGTAGTAGGTATATGTTTTTGAAGCTCCCCAACAATTCTAGGTTAGGTACCTGTCTGAGCTACCTACGCTAAAGGGAGTAAGCACCTGGGTACTTACTGCCTTGCGCACGCAATACTGTAGGTACATAGTAGCCCCACTGATCTGACAGGTGGATCCGCAACACCCCCACGGAAATTCGTCGAAGCCTGCTAAGACCAACAAGGCATATGGGGGTCATATTGGGGGTCCCCTTAGCGTAAGTACAGAGATTGTGGAGATGAGGGGTAGTTCGATGGGTCGATGGAGTTTAGGTACTTCAAGAGGCGGGGAAAAGATCTATCTCTGTTCATCATAAGACTACAACCAAAGCTCCGTAAAGCCTGCTGTCTGAGCTTAGGGATAATCACATCCTCTACCCCAAGATACCCGGCCTGTTTGTCGAAGAGAGGAGATCGGGAGAATGGTTTGTTTAGGTTTGTCTCCGGGCTCGCCGGGAATTCAGACCTGCAACTCGCGAGAAGCTTCCCATCCTAGGTATTCAAGATGATCATTAGTGAACGTGACTTGTTTTTCTCTTAAAGTGGCATCGTACGTTTGTTGATCCACCCTGACGTGCCCCCTATTGGCCTTTATTCGAGGTCCATTAGGTATCAGCGTTGTTTACCCAACCCCAGATGACTCTTCCTGGTAGACTTGACGTAAAGCACCATCACAATCAGACTGGTCTCGTCGTTTAAATATGCCGAAAATTGCTAGTGTTGTATACTACAGGGTGAAGCCAAGATGGTTGATGGTCAAGATCACTGACGAAAATGGCCAGTTCGGCTGGGGCGAGGCTACACTCGAGGGTCACGACCTCGCCGTCGAGGGATGTCTTGAGGAGATGATTCCCAGAATCATAGGACGAGATGCAAAGTTCGTGTTGGTTTCGTGTATTTCACTCACCTAGCTAACCAAGCACAGTGAAATTGAGAATATTTGGCAGTTGTTTTGGAGACATGGTTTCTACCGGGGTGGTCCAGTCTTCATGAGTGGACTTTCGGGAATCGACATTGCCCTCTGGGATCTTAAAGGTGCTACGAATTGAGTCCAGCCAATCTTGACAGCGTGACTGACAGGCCATGTCCAGGCAAGAACCTTAAGGTACCCGTATATGAGCTGCTAGGCGGCAAGGTGCGCAATGAAGTCCAAGTATACTGCTGGATTGGTGGCGATAGGCCATCTGATGTTGAGAACGCCGCGTATGTATTATCGAATTCATGAGTTTGAGTGATCTTCAAGTTAACCGACTCACAGCAAGGCACGTCTAGCTCAAGGTCTCAAGTGCGTCAAGATGAACGCAACAGAAGACCTTAATTGGGTTGATACACCATCAAGTCTTGATTCAGCCGTGGAAAGATTAAAAATTGTGAAATCGCTTGGTCTTGATGCCGGCCTGGATTTTCACGGTCGTGTTCACAAGGCCATGGCTAAACAGCTCGCAAAAGCGTTGGAGCCACACCGCCCGCTATTTATCGAGGAACCTCTGTTGAGCGAGCACCCTGAAGCTATCAAGCAACTTTCCGGCCTCACCACAATCCCCATCGCCCTCGGAGAAAGATTATATACCCGCTGGGACGTCAAGCGCTTCCTTGAAGACGCCAGTATAGATATTCTACAGCCTGACGTTGCTCATGCTGGCGGTATCAGCGAGACGAAGCGTATCGCGACAATGGCGGAGGCTTACGATGTTGCAATCGCACCTCATTGTCCCCTGGGCCCCGTAGCTTTTGCTGCTTGCATGCATATCGCTCTTAGCTCGCCCAACTTTTCCATTCTGGAGATGAGCTTGGGCATGCACTATAATACGGAAGCTGGAGATGATATTGATCTCCTGACTTATCTGAAGGATCCAAGTGTGTTTGATATCGGAAACGGCGGCTACGTCAAGGCACCGACGGGTTACGGTCTCGGAATCGATATCGATGAGGAGATAGTGCAAAAGATATCTAAGGAAACGGTACCGTGGCAATGTAAAGTATTTCACGGCCCTGACGGAAGCATTCGGGAATGGTAAATTATTATGCCTTAGCCTGAAAGTTGAGAGAGGATAGCACTGTCAGGGTCTATGATTCTCCTGTGCTATCACTATATATAGCTTCAATCTTCACGGGCAATTATATCTACGTCCGTATAGGGCAGTTCTTTGCTGAGTCTACGAATCCTCCTGTAATGCTAGCCTCGGCCAACAAAAGTTTTCAAAATAGGGGAATTTAGGCTTGTCTTTCCCCTCAGCTGCCGTGTAATTCGGAGTCTTCTAGAGTATGCGGAGAAATGGGTAGGGAAATGAAGCATACCATTTAAACCGCAGCGCAGGCAAACTTCGCGCATAAATGCGCCAAGCCATATCACCTTCCCATCCAGCCACCATCCACAGTCAGGATCTCGCCACTGACATATCGGCATGCCGCCCCGGCAAGGAAGACTATAGCTCCCTCAAAGTCTTCAGGGGCTCCCCATCTGCCCGCTGGAATGCGCTCAAGAATGCTGGCATGTCGCGCTTTATCCTGTAACAAGGCCTCGTTCATGTCGGTAGCGATGTAACTAAAGAGCACAACAAATAATTAGTAGACTTAGAGGGAAGTTATTTCATATGTTTACTGCCTCACCCTGGCGCGATGGCGTTGACGTTAATGCCGCTCGCGGCCCACTGATTTGACAGAGACTTGGTCAACTGGGCGACACCACCCTTGGCTGCGGCGTACTAAAACACTCAAAAGTCAGCTATTGCTCTTTTGCGCATTGCTGCGAAAGTAATCTCAAATATCACTCACAGCGGGCACGTTGAGACCACCTTGGAAAGATACGAGGGATGCGATATTAATGATGGCACCCCTTCGACCCGTGGCGTCCGGCGTCCGCGTCAGGAAATAAGCACCGAAATCTCTGTTGAGTGTCCATAGAGCTGTGAGATTAACTTGGAGGACCTAGAATTTTGAACGCAAGGTCAGTTTTTATTAGAATTACGTAGCCTGCCTAGCTTAGCTCTAACGACCAAGAAAGATTGTCACTAACATCGTACCAATCATTCATCGGGAACTCGTGCGCTGGGTGCCTTCTCTGAATACCCGCACTGGTGACTAGGATATTCAGAGTCAGTTATCGCTACCTTAGGCGTAATTTGTGAAAATTTATGAAGCTTCTGAAAATTTCTTGATGAAAAAGTGGCAGCTAATGCTTCACTCACCGAGGATGTCGACGTCGTGGCCGTCGTCGAGGATCCGCTTCGCAAGAGACTCTACCTGCTCCTGGGAAGCCATATCCGCTATATAGACGAAGGCTTTGCGTCCGAGCGCCTCAATCTTCTGTTTTGTTTCTAGGTTCTTCTCATCCCGCTGAACGAGGATGATGTCGGACCCGGCCCCCGCGAGAGCCAGAGCCAGAGACTGCCCGATTCCCCGCGTTCCGCCCGTGATGACGGCCAAGTGGCCCTCGAGCGAGAATAGCTTCTCGAGGTAGGAAGACATTACGGTATTGATTCTTGGCGGTAGTTTCTTACTGACCAGATATAGATGCGAAATATCCTAGATGAATAAAGAATAGGCGCTATTAAGCCTTAAGTAACGATAGGAGTTGTGTTGTTAATCTTAGGATATATTAGAATCGTTAGGCAAAAATGATGAGGGTGACTAATGGTCATAGATCTATCGGACTAAATTTTCGAGGCGTGAAAGAGACTTTAATTCACTCTTTACGTCCACAACATCGGGATCTACAGGTGTGTATATCAGAACATATCAAACCCAAACCGCTACATCGGGTAGTGCTGGGCCGTATTGAGGGGTTTACGTCGAGTTGGGGGTGGCATTATGTTCTGGTTCATTGTTTTATTCATACCACCAAAAAAACCAAGCTTTAATATAGAAACGTGATTCAACCTAATCACTCATTGTAAGTATGGTTTTAACAGGATAAGTTACAGCCTACCTATAAACTTCTAGACAAGAACTACATAAGCAGCTTTTTCTGGGGCTACAGACACCAAATACTGTGTATGACCTCTTCATAACGCAGAACATCATATGCGTCTCGAAGTCGCATCATATGTGAGAAGGCAGTTGTGTTACAGTATGGTAGGCATCAGTAAGCGAGAGTTGCCTTAGCTGCATGGCTAACTGCTGGGGGAAGATGGCTATTGGCTCATACATCCCTGCATTTTCCTAGTTGGGGTGAGCGTACGTACTACGTACTCTGTGGGTGGGGATGGGGGAGAGCTGACATGACATGGTGGGGGCGGGGGGCAAATGGAGATGTAAGCGGGGTAAAATAATGAGGGGGCCACTAGTTATGAGCCGCTCAAGGAGGGGTTCCGTGTAGGGTCCGTGGATCCGAGGTCTGAATACTCTGTTGGCGCGTTTTTTCTGCCGTGCAAGATGGGGCATTTGTGGTGGAAGCGAGGTAGTAGTAATGTTACATTGGATTGCTCAAAGGGAGACGACAATTATTGAGCCAGCCTACTTGAGAGACGGGTAAAGCCTTGAGAAAGAAAAACCACTAGTTGAGTAATCTGTTCGTCAAGTTACGTTACTATTTCCCCTGCTCTCCGACTACAAACTTCCTATTGAAGTACTCGATGCTGGAAGACCTCGTAAGGTCAAGTATTTTCCGCCGTTGTTCTAGACGTTATGATTCAGCTTACTACTAAGAAATACTTTAGAATATAGAGGATTGCAACTCAAACCATTCCTAAAAGCAATGAAGACTATTAATTACGTTATAGCCTGTTTCATTGAGCCAAATACACTATATCTTAACCTCCATATCATTCCATACCGGAACGATAGGATAAACAATCATACTTTCATTGACAAAACAATGTTATTGGTTCACAAATGAGTCGTCTTGTAGATAGGGCTAAGAACGTGGCCAAAGTTCCACGACCCTATCTTGAGACTATGCTCCGATACTTAGAAGTACGGTTTTCAAGATGAAATATTATGCACACTTGAACATATACACACAATGATGGGAGCAAATCACTATTATCTTATATCTAACTATAGGCCATTCCTATCTGCCCATTCATGTAGCCAGGCTCTTTTCCGTTTCTATCAACTCGGCGAACCCCTTTTCTTGCTCTGCCAAGTGTGCACCTTGTGGCAAAGCGCACGGCTTCCTCGGCTCTCCGCCGTACCCAAAGTACTTCTGTAGTGCAACCTTGACAGAGACGAACCCACCCTGAATAGCCGTCCAGTCTCCCCTCGCCACAACTCTCTGGAGTTCCCGTGCGTCGTTCTGCTTGCCGGCTTCCCACAGTCTAAAGACCTCCAGACATGCCACAGGCGCAACGTTACCCAGGCCTCCTATGATACCGTGACCGCCGACAGCTAAGGTCTGTATGGTGAAGTCGACACTGCCACCAAAAGTACGGAATTCAGTGCCATTCGTGCCAGCAACGACGCGGGCAAGCTTTCCCGTGTTACCGCAGGTTAGCTTTACACCTCGAATATTCGGATGCTTAGCTAGGTCGAGGATGACGTCTGAGCTTAGATCGAGACCACTACAGGCCCCAGGGTAGTTGTAAATCAGAACAGGGATAGGTGATGCGTCGGCGACGGCTCGGAAGTGAGCCTTGATCAGGTCTGTCGTCAAAAGACCGCCATAATAAGCGGGAGGTAGGACGAGGACGTGAGTACCGCCTGCCGCTGCCGCATCCTTGCAAAGTTGAATGGTCTCCCGGGTGCTCTGAGCACCGCAGCCGACAATGAGAGGCATGCTGGTGTAGCCAGCATCGTCAAGGGCCTTGCGAGTGAGTCGCGTGATCAGAGTACGCTCTTGGTGATCTAGGTGGACGGCTTCGCCGTTGGATCCATGGGTCACGATACCTGTAACCCCGGCTTTGGCTAGACGAAGAGCATGTTGAGAAGTCGTGGCCTCGTCGACTGTGTCTTGGGGCGTGAAAAAGGCGACAGTCGGGACATAGAATCCCGGTGTCAAGGCGTATTGGGAGCTTGTGGTGGTTTGTACCATGTTGTCGTTTCTGTTGCGAAATGGACGGAGGCCAAGTTGCCGACTGGATGAAAAGGGTATTTCAAGATGGATGCGAGGATGATGATGAAGGGGAGCAAGGGATGAAGGTTTTCCTCGCCAGCTGTCAGTTTGATAAATGGGGAAATAACCTCATTAATAGGGAATCTTCAAAGACGATATATCATCAACCTCAGGAGAGAACGTGATTAACCGATTAATGAACACTCTCACCAACCCGTACGTTCGTCTCTTATGCTCTTTTTCCCATTCGAGGATCTTTGTCTTCCTTCCTGTTACGATAGACGGAGACACCTGATTTACCAGCTTCTAGTCGCATCCCTTCTTGTGTGGGGGGGAACAACCCAGGCTGAGTCCCACCTTTGTTTGCATCACTCACAACTCGATGGTCTAGACTAAGCAGGTATGAACTTACTAGGTAAGACAACCTTGGCGGATGCATCAACACAGCCAAATCTCGTGTCTGAGGATTACTATACTTAGGTATCGAGAGATCTAAACTCATTACGGATATCAAGTCGTGGATACTACCTCTTGTAGACGAGTAACAGCATGCTCGTTCATTGGGAAACTCTGGCTTTCGCTTCTAACATGGCAGGCGAGTTGCATTAACTACTCATTCCCCACATGTCATGCTGCTACTGTACTAGTTCTGGATAGTTCAGTGAAACGGGTGCAACGGTGACGGGGATCTCCTGCACGAGCAGGGTTAGATGGCCCCTACAAGAAAGGGGAAAGGTCGAGTATGACCCCCACAGAACCATTAAAATGCCAACTTATGCGGAAAGCTCAGGCCAAAACTTACTTCCCCATCCCTTTTGGGGATTGCGATGGTGTGCAGATGACATTGAAGGTCAGTACTAACGTGTACTGCGTCTCCACTACCTAAGTGAACAAGGGTGTCTCCTGGAATTTTTTAGGGATGGGAGCATAGTGGAATAGTAGTATACCTGGGGTAGGTAGGGGAGTACATTTTAAATGCAGTATCCGTACTGCTCTCTATTTCACAGGTCAGTAGGTCGGATCGTCTCTTCGCCGCTCACCACACCGCATTCTCATTAGGTGATCTCTGAGCCATTTGACTTCCGATATCGCTTGAACCCCTTAGCACGATATTTACTACTAGTCCCGTCTCGGCTTTCACCATTTTGTTACATAGCTTCCTCGCTTGAATGTAAAAGGGGTTTTAATACGCCTTTGGATGTAGTTTCGTAAAGGCTTCAAGATGTTTACCAACTTGTATACGACGTTACTATGTCCTTCTTTATCATCACTTGGGTATTTATTTCGTTAGTTGCTGGTTTCCCGAGTTCCAGGTTTTCGGGTCGGCTATGCTGTGGCACACTCGATACCAGCCATTGCTTATTTCGAGGGGCCAGTAATATGGTTACTGCTGATGTCCCTGAACAAGTTTTGATATAAGTCGAATTGTGCCACGTGACGTCTGATTCTCGAAGAAGAGTGCATCTGAAAGGCTGCTGAGCCGTTGCCCTGATCACAATAACGACGGCCTTAATACGCATAATAGCATCCAACACAAACAAAAAGCTTACTTTACTGGCTTAACTATCCTATTATATATAACAATCTTTAATGTGTATACGTTCCTATGCATTAATACCTAGATAGACTACTTACACCATTTTCATCCTGCATCGGGCCGACTTCTGTTTGCTTCTCCTCATTCTTACATCTTCGTTCAACAATAATCCACTTCGACTTAACCTAAAGAATATTAGCAGTTGCGTAATACCAACCGGTCAGAGATATACAGCATTCGTGTATGCAGTGTGCGTAGCAGTATGCGTTGTAATTTGAGCTGTCTCGCCAATGCCATGCACCTGCAGATTAATTGTGGTAAGACTTAAACCTAAACTACGAGTCTACAATACTGTGATGTAACCATCTCCAACTGTTAGAATGCGGTCACGGACATATGTATGTGAAGATACAGCACTACTTGGCATATAAGGGAGGGTATATGAGCTCGTTGGGGGAGGGAAGGATTTACTCCATGGAATTCGGTTGAGGTGAGCCTATCCCAACAAGAGTCAATCGATAAAAGAATCAACAGGATGAGAAAGTATCGGTGGGCAATGTATAGAACCATATAAGGAAACATGGTACATAAAGCCATAATGGGTTGACCTCGATTTGAGTATGCAAATACATAGTATATCGAATTGGGTATAATTGACATGATTTCCGTTAGCCCAATAAGTCTTTACTGCGGCTTACTACGACTAGATCGATTTGATCTAGCTCCGAAACCGTTCGACGATGTATTTAATGATCTCTATTCAAGACTGGATTTTAGTGTTCCAGTTCGGTTATGGGATCTCTGGGTTTGGATATTTTTAACAGGAAACCTAACAATAGATATAGAGCATGCAGACATTTTAGTGTGTTCAAACATGTTTATGGAATACAGAGAGTGATAAGTCAACACTTCAATATCGTAAAGAGACCATGACTATCAAAACGTAAATAATATACTGCGGTCTGTAGTCTCACACCTGTCGACATTTCCAGACTAACTTTAGGCTATTGGTATAAATGATTACTTTTCAACCAGCACACAAGCATTCCAAAGGAATTTAATCCTTCAGCCTTTAGAGCCGCGAGATTCCTCCCTCCAAGAGACACGTTACTGACCTTGTCAATGAGAATATTTGAGAAAGAGACGGGTCTCTTCAGCTTGTCGAGTGAAAGGAGTGGTGAATGAATACGATCTTATCAGTAAACTATCTTGACCAAGAGCTAAGGAGGCCTTACTCATAAGAAGATCTGGCGATTAGACAACTTTCTTGCGTGTCGACCTGATCACGCACTGCGTACAGTCTCTTTACAGACTTATGCTGTCGACTGGACTTGACGGCTCTCGGCACCTCAAACGTTCGCTGGCATTCATCTTGGCTTTGAATACCTCAGAGAGTTATCCAAACAATAGAGTTTCTGATTCATCGAACTTTTTCCCCACTCTCCTCATGGATACTGGATAAGGTAGTATTGGGTTGAGTAAACAGATGAGCCCCCAACTATTGCTCCATATGCCCCATTGGTAAATATGAGTCCAAGAACTTTCAAATGGCGTGGGCGGGGGGGGGGGCACTGGGGGTGGACATTGGAATATGCTTTTTGCTATTTATATGAACAAGTCCTACCGAAGATATTACAGACAAGCAAGATATGCATATTTACAGATGCTGACGGGGCATTTGTAGACTGTCACTTCTTTGTATACCCGCGAAATGAGAGGTTGGGCGGGCGCAGTGGGGTCTTGATGCTACCGAAAAATATTAACAAGTCAATTATTACGCCGATGCCCGGCGCATTGACCGGTTGTATTGTCCGCTCAGGGTGTTGGGTTAATTTGCCAATATATTGTTTTTCTGGTGTGGTATGAGTGGGGGGCAGGGGTTTCTTGATTTATTTCCACGTCAGATGCCGCAACGACATACCAGCCAGAGAAATAATACTTTACTCGATGCTTGCAGTCTAATTCCTAATGGTCTCCAAGTTCGCGACCTGGTCTTCCTAATATCACTCCCTTGGATTTGACTCGCCCTAAGCTTTCTTGATCTTGGTAGCTATCGTTGTATCCAGCTCCTGCGGATAACCTTTCGAATGATTTCTATCAAAGGTCCAGAGGCGAATCTGCTAAAAGTATGTCAGGTTGATCCACCTGCTCCCTGTTAAGCTAATTGAGGCGTCGAAGTTGCAAAACACGACACTAAGAAAGACAAGTTCGCTTTACTAATGTACTTGACTTCGAGAAAGTGGCAAAGCTGAGTTTGACTCCAACCGCTTAGGCATATTATGCTGGAGAGGTTGAGGACGAAGAGGGCTTTACGGAAATACGTGCTCAAAACTACTACAATCTGACCTCGTATCGTTTGCTATATGAAGCTAGTTTCTGCGGTCTTTAATACACTACGAAAGTATTCATTATCCTAGCTACATTAGTTACGTAGGTCGTCGATAACACGTATTGTGATGTTTGGCTTCTACCTGTCCTGCTGCAGATGAATACGAGAATTTTAGGGCGCAAAATAGCATGCTAAGAAGTTGTAATATTAAGTTAAAGTGATGTCTTGTAGAAGGCCGACGAGATAATTCCCATGGGATTGGCCAACTTTCACTAGTATCGATTATGGCTGTTCCGCAGCTGTCTTGATAAACCTCTGATTCATCCCCGTTAGGATGATGTAGAGGGTTTCCAAAGTGGGTATGTCAAGGCCCAACTCTTTGCCCTTCCTTGCGGGATACCCAAGAATCACTTCGACTTCCATAGGCTTTTCGTTCTTAGCATCAACCTGCATACTGCTTACTATAGTATGCATGTTCAAAATCCTGTCGATCAGGCGATCAACTAGACCATGCTCGAGCGGCACCTCGCATTTTTGGGCGACATTGATGACCTCGTGCATTAATCTCCGGGTTAAAGGGGTTGCGTCAGGGGAAGATTCGAGCCAGCTGTGTGTGTCCAGCATAGTCAATGTTGTTAAGGAGTTCCAAGCCGCATTCCAAACCACCTTCTCCCATCTCTGAATTTGGATATTCGGTACAACCTGGAAGACCGTGTTCCCTTGCGTCAATAGGGAAGCAAACTTGTCTAAGCGCTGCTTTTCTAAATGTTGATCGACAGTGTTGTTGGGGAATAGACCGATTTGCAAGTCCTCTGATGTCGTATGAGCAACGATGCCAGGTTCGGTTTGACGGGCCCCAACCCATGTCTAGTAAAATTTCTCCTAGTTAGTATCGGTAGTGTGAAGTAGATGATGGTCGTTTACGAACCACGCCAGATATTATCGAGCCCCCCGGAAAGGCCTGGCGGAATGCCTCTTCATTCCCCACGCCGTTTTGTATGATTACGATGGTAGTTTTCTTCTCGTCTACAGCTGGCGCAAGTTGTTTCGCGACTGAGGCTTGGTCGATCGCTTTGTGAGCGCAGACGATGTAGTCGAAGGTGCATTGGGCTTCCGCGGGAGTTTTTATCACTATTTCCACGTCAATCAACTGCTAAACTGTAATGGTTGGTAAATGTTGATCTTATGAGGATTTAATACCTTGAAACGGCCTCACCGTATGATTTCCATGGTTCTCACTCAAAATAGTAAGGCCGTTGGCCTTCACAGCTTCGTAATTCGACCGAGCAAACACCGTCAATCGTACGTTTTGAGCACGGCTGAGAATGAATGCATAGAACGACCCGATGCTAGTAGCTCTGTTACTATACGGACCGCTTCTGGTGCGTTGAAGATAAACTTACGCACCGAGTCCGTACAAAAGCACGTCGATTCGATCCGGCGTGGCCATTACTTCTGTTGTCGGACTATGCAGCAGTTCTCAACTCTTACGTTGTTGGTAAGATTCGACCAAACATTCTTTAGTAAGTTGGCAGTTATCTCATATTCAAGTGCGCCTTGGACCGATACTAAATCTGAGAATGTCATCCAGCCCACGCCCTTCTGCCATTTTAATGTTTAACGGCCGGTATCGCGGGGTAAGTACCTGGTTGGAGATGGTGGGGGTCGGGAAAAGGGTCATATAAATCCTGACCCCCATTTCAGTCTAAAATAGAGAGGCAATCCAACAACCTACTTCAACCATACCACAATAAGCGAGACAGAAAGAGGCAGTTTGATACAGATTTCAGTTTCCCGGCCATCATATTCGCTTGGTCTTCTCATCCATCATAAAGAATGGCGAAGCGCTCTGGCCTAAAAACAGAGCGTAGACATGTAAAAACTGTGGGCTTAAGGCAGACAGACATGCTAATTTTCTTCCATGTTAATTATAACATGTAGTACCGATACCCTATAGAAAGATCTAGGCAGAGAATCATCCTTGGTCAGGCTCACGTCCATGCTTCATACTAGTGTAATTTTTTAGGGGTTATTGTTGCTATAGGTAACAGCCCCCAGGTACTAGGATTGCAACTATCTGCAAAGTTATTATAATATCTAATAGCTTTCCAAGCCCTAAATCACAAGCCCTTGTTACAGCCACCTCGGTTAAAACACGTAACACGATTTGAAATAAATAGTTCTAAGCGTATAGGGGCAATGATACCTCATTGTAGTATTAACAGAACGGGAGCTATAAATTGCCTGTCTTATTTCTTTGCCTGAAAATTACTAAACACTTCACAAATATGGCCTGTGAGTGGGCAACAACTTGACCTACGGCAGCAACGGTTTCACCGTGCTGTTTTATGGAGTTTTCAAGAGCTTAGAGAGTTGGATTAAGATTCCTGTATGGAGGTGAAGAGAAATATGGAAATGGCTAGCGTTAAATAAGAATGGCCTCTCTATGCGAAAGCTCGCCAGAGTGATTCGGAACTGGATTGCGAAGAATATATTGAATACGGCTTCTTTAAAAAAAGTTTGGGAGAAAATCATTTGGGCCCAAATTGTCTCAATATAGTCATTGGACCAAGCAGTAAAGTCTATATGCCACAATATCAATGCCTTTGACGTCCTTCGCTATTATACTTACTAAATATTGGTGGAAAATGCCACCGAACTACGATTAAGAAGGGATTGACAGTATCCCAAAGTTACTTGCCAGATCTGAAGTGAATATAAACGTCCTGGCTCTTTTTCTCTGGAGATCGGCGAATATTACACTAAGAGAATTTATCGAAAATTACACCGACATATTGGAACTAACACGTCAAGTAAACAACGACCGAGGACTGGTTTATAGGAAACGAAATTGCATCTTGAGGCGGTGGCGTCTCCATATCCACCGAAAGGCTTGAGTGTTTTTGCACACTCGCTTAACCTATACTAGCACCACAACTCGGGCATGCCAGTATGTCATCATCAATTGGCCGGAAAGTTTACTTGCGGATGAACAGATAAGAGCCAAAAAAGAAAAAAAAAAAGGCAGATAAAAGAAAACGTACAACACCAGGGATTCGCTGGTCGTCACCGACCCAACTACTAATCTGGCGCTCTCTGGCTTATCTATGGGAGAGCGGACGGGATCCCGAGTTTTCCAGAGGCTATGGTCGTACGTAGCAGATTATCGAATTGATACGGATTATATTAGGATGGAGAGAATCATCAGTCAAAGGCTCAGTAACAGAAAGCTAGATGACTTATAGACAAAGCTCAATTTGTACATTTTATACTCTTGAGGGAGTTTCGCAGGGCTGGAAGCAGACCATATTCTCAATGAATTGTTTCATGTTATGGATTGATTATTTGCCCGCTCTCGTGCTGCCGCTTTGGTGCTTTCGCGGCGACCCCGATCATATATTGAGTATTATCACAGCATTGAGTTTAGACGGTTCTATGTCTTCCGGAATCACCTATGCACACTTATTTCTCCTTGCCACGAGTACTCGCGAGCTAGAACGAAACTGTCACATCTCCAGTCCCCAGTCGTTGATAGATCACGGAGTATTATAGCTAAATAGCCTTAGCCTATGGATACTAGTATCACCCCTTTGCCGCCTAGAATCATCCACAAGTATTCATACTGCTCCCTCCGCAGCATCGTGCCCTGGTCTGTCATACCATCTTAATTGTTGAGATATCTGAGGCACATAGCCTCATTATTATTTGTGTGATTTTTGTCTAAAACCCTACTCGAAGTCTTTGAGTTCGACTGTGATGAATTATGATTTTCTAGATCGTATGAGTCGTCCTCGCCCTGGTACCATGTGTGGCTGCTATGCGTATCCTTGGATACGCTTTCCTACTCATCACTACTTCCATCTTTCTCTTTACCAGCGAGGTTATGTGAGAATAGCAAATTGATTCCCTAATGGTATATATTAAGGGTGAGCATAGTATTTTGAGGTTGTTCATGATTTGTCACAGTAAGGAGTCCCAACGTGCGTAATTATTGATGATTAGATGCATCACCAGTGTCAATTCAGATAGATGTAGCTGTTCACGAAAGTAGTTTTGTATACACGTGTGTTTGCCTAAGGAAATTGAGTTGATGATAGAACATACATTACACCTGGTTTCTAGTAGGTAAACGTTTGAATAAAAGCAAGTTGCTAGTTCATTAATTAAAGAAATACCAAAATGACAACCCCCCAACTTTTTGTATTAGACGCAGCTATTCATCGACAGACAATAGGTGCATCGCAGCATCTGAAACATATATGTACTACCTGGGCAGTAGAAACAATAGCATTTGAATATCTACACATAGGGGCTAGTGGCGCAGCCTGCCACCTACTGTTGGGAAGATAATCTTTTGGCTTCAGTTTCTTTCGGACAGATGGCCGCTCCGAGGGGTGACTAATATTGGATCTGTAAATACGGGACAAAATTAGAGCATTAAATGTCTGCTCAGTCACTATGAGTCCAATCTCATATGAGTTTCTTCTTAGAATGCCATGGACATGGAGCAGCCCGGCCCTATGAATCGCAGATTCTGGGCATTTATATGCATAGCTCGGTCTTCTCCGCCCATATTCTCGATTTCCCATGCTAAAGAGTCAGATGGGCTTGTCTTGGAAACCTAGCCCGTACACTCAGCTTCCTCGGTACGTAGTGTAAGAATAGGGTGAAAGAAGTAGTGGGACATGGTAGTGCTGGCCCTTATTGACGACAAACGTAACGGCGACCTCGGGGAAGAAAGTATTGCCCTCGCCGAAATAAGAGCCGGTGTCGAAGCGCAGGGTCCACGTCGACTTGTCGTCAACCTCGGACAACACGTCTTCAAGAGCGTAAGTGGGGACATCGCCGGCCTCGTGTGCGCTGCTGTAAGGCAGCCATGTCTTGATACGGCCGTCTTCGTCGGTCTGCGACTCAAAGGTCTTGAGCGGCGCATGACCACCTTCCAACTTGATGCGAATTCCCTTTGCTGGCTTGCCTACCGACGTGTCGAGCACGTGGCAGGTGATGGGGTCCTTGTCGCCTGCCATGGCTTCGATGTGACGTTACGCGGATCTGTGTGCTCGTAGAGACAGATGTTTCTGGGATGAGATGTTTGTACGCTTAGATATTGAGATATCTCATAGTCTGATCTTTCTGTCTTGTGGCTTGAATTGTTCTTGGATTATATGTAGGCTAGACCAGGTGTGACGTGGGAAAGTGGCATAGATGAACACCTGGGGCGGAGATAATCATGTGAGCTTCGAGTTGCTCATGCTTGCTAGTAGCTAAGTAATATATGGCAGCCTGCCTGGGTCTAGTAGTGCTGGTTCGCAACGAGGCATATATAGCTATTTTATACCGTGTTCGGGAGCCGCCGGGCGACGGGTAGAAGCTGGAAGTGATGCTGGTAGTGGAGCTCTCCTGAGCAAGATTAGTTGAATCGGTGTGAGAGTGCTACCCCGCCCCCACCTCATTGAAGCTTCTACCTACCTACGAAGTGAGGGGCAGGGAAGGTGCTCACCTAAGTATAGTACCAATGGCGTAGTGCACTGCAGCAGCTACCACCTACAGTATTGCAAGATGCCTCTATTTTTAGCAGCCTACGTGAGAGATACTAATCTCCTTATGACGATCTGTGTTGCCTCCAGGGTTGCAGGCTGCCCGTCTCTCATGCAATGCACCTGCCCAGCCCACCTACTATTGTGTGCCCGTGCAGACAATAAAGAGTCCGGAATTTGCCCCTCTAATTTCACTGAGTGGTGGCTTAGTTTTTAATCGTCATCTATTATCACATTCGTTGTTGACCGCTTTTTCCGTCGTTTCTTTGGTTGTTGTACATCTAATTTTAGGGTGGCTTGACATGTATGCGTCGTATTCGTACTTTGTTAAGACAAGGTAATATCTACAATATACAGGATAGAACATACAACATACATATTTGGGGCCAGCACGAAGAACAAATGTATATCCCTATGGTTACTTAATACCACATAGGTAGGCTTAAGGAGAGGCTCTATTTACCCAAGGTTTGACACACTTTTGTGAATATGCCCCTGCAGGAGAATCTCATTTTTTTACATTTAATATTCATTCTAAGCCTCAAGCTGCATTCGACCTTTTAGTGACCACTCAAAGCCATGCATGAGGCTCAAGGCTAGGACAAGATGTTACAGGACCGCTCGGCTGATCAACAACTTACATGTAGAGTGTGGTGCTTTCTCAGCATCTCCTAAGGGGATTGTGATTTCCATGTTGAGATTCGGGTGCGTTTTGCGCATAATTTCTCTTAACCCCCTCAAGCTTCCAATGCGACTTTGGCCGCCGTTGTCTCGCACATCAGCCATTCAGCGATTTTGTTACAGGGGACAAGGTTACCTCTGTCCACATTGAGGTCATGTCCGGGGCTTGGGGGCCAGCGGCGTCCCGTATGATTATGAGGGGCTGATCTTTTCATCTAAACTTCTTGACCTCTTTTATAGCAGTACAGCATGATAACTTCTCTACAAGACTGTAGGTGGAGTATATGGAAAGCTCCTTCACAAGTTCTCAGGCTTGATCAATTGGCCAATGAGATGCCAAGCCCGCAACCGGTCCACGATAAAGCCACGAGTTGTCGGCTGGGGTCGGTTGGGCACGGACCATTTCAGGCCGACGGCAGCCCCGCTACCGTTCCTGGGCGCCCGCGGGGCATTCGAAGCAGCATGATGATTCCATTCGTCTCTCGGATTCTATGTGTTCCGGCGCATTGCGTTTTATTGTCGCGACGCCTGCTGCCCAAGTCTCTCCGGTATCTCTGCCACCCATCCCATCCCATCCCTATTGTCCCATTCTACACCCGCCTAAAACTATGTCTAAAGCTGCCGTGGTTTCGGCTGATGATGACGTCTTCGAGCCAACACTGCAGTCTATCCTCGACCAGAGGACGCTGCGTTGGATCTTTGTTGGCGGCAAGGGTGGTGTAGGCAAGACAACCACGTCGTGTTCCCTGGCCATACAACTTGCAAAAGTCCGCCGTTCCGTTCTGCTTATTTCCACCGACCCGGCACACAATCTGTCCGATGCCTTCTCGCAAAAGTTCGGCAAAGAGGCGCGTCTCGTCGATGGCTTCACCAATCTCAGCGCTATGGAAATAGACCCTAATGGCAGCATTCAAGATCTGCTAGCAGGCCAGGGAGAGGAGGCGGATGCTATGGGTGGTATGGGAGGCATGATGCAAGATCTAGCCTTTGCTGTAAGTGCTGAGGCACTATTACAAGACGTCAAGATACTTTGAGTAGCTGACAATCGTGCCCATCAGATACCCGGTATAGATGAAGCTATGTCATTTGCCGAAGTCCTGAAGCAAGTCAAGTCCCTATCTTACGAGGTCATCATATTCGATACGGCACCCACCGGTCATACGCTGCGCTTCCTCCAGTTTCCTTCTGTTCTCGAAAAGGCTTTGGCCAAGGTATCCCAGCTATCCAACCAGTACGGCCCTCTACTCAACGGCTTCCTCGGCTCACAGGGCCAATTACCCAATGGCCAAAACCTGAACGAGATGATGGAAAAACTGGAAGGGTTGCGTCAGACTATCTCCGAGGTCAACGCGCAGTTCAAGGACGAGAACCTTACCACATTCGTGTGCGTATGCATTGCTGAATTCCTCAGCTTGTACGAGACGGAACGGATGATCCAGGAGCTCGGTGGATATGGCATTGATACACATTGCATCGTTGTCAACCAGCTGCTATTCCCTAAGCAGGGAAGCAACTGCGAACAGTGCAACGCGAGACGGAAGATGCAAAAGAAGTACCTTGATCAGATCGAGGAACTATACGACGAGTTCAACGTGGTCCGAATGCCGCTCTTGACGGAAGAGGTTCGAGGTAAAGAGAGACTAGAGGGGTTCAGCGACATGTTGATTCATCCATATACGCCTCCTGAGTGAGGCTCAGAGAATATAATGGATGATCGGGGTAGAACCAGAATCTAGGCCAAGCAAGCGGAGCAAAGCGAAGCGAATCATTCAGCATCAGTGCTGCGCCGGCACGCAACATTGAGTACCTTGCACCTCGATGCCTTGGCTCGAATGTTATGCCAGAAGCAATGTCCAATGTATACCATGGCCGTAGTGGCATTAGCAAGTGCACCAAAGCCTTGATAGGGCGGTAAAACATATGACACCACTACACACAGCTGGGCCTGGGTATTTCTTGTGGTTATCATAAGGTCTCGATAGAGTATAACAAATGAGTAGATATTACTACCTCCCTACCTACGTCATTTACTCACTATGCCGAATTTTATTGGCGCGACTTGACTAATCCCGCGAATGGCTTTACTCAAGCACAGTCTCTTTGCCCAATGACACGTATTGCTGAAGTAGCTAGGTATACTTCTTTTTCCATTTTTGAGAGAGAAGATAACTCAGAAAAAAAATCTATCAGACAGCGAATTGACAAGAACTAGGGAGGCTACTATGTAATCCCATTTCGGCTTCAATTACTGCCAATCATGTCTGTCGGTCACAAACCATGATAAATAACTTATGACCCCTCACCCGCAACCAAAAAACAACACCAAAAGCATAGTTCGTATTGGTCCGGGGCCTGCCAAGTTTTCACAGCAGACGCGATGATGGAATCTTGGACAGATATAGGCCGTGTGAACTGTAGTGGTGCTGGGATCTAGTAGCACGTACCAGGTAAATTATTTAAGTGGGTGGAACAACACACAACCGCGCGGGGTAGCTGCTATTGCCCCTTTTCGCGTGGGGATAGGTATTTTGGACGAAGTACCTAATTGATTGAAGGTACAACCATACTTACCTACTTACCTAGAAATCGAGCAAGGTGAAGCTTTCCCTGTGGACCTTTTTAATACCTACATACCCAAGTACCTACTTATTTGAAACACGACCACCCGGAACATATATTCCAGCTCAGGATCACTTCTCCATATCGTTCGTTTGTCCACCATTGAGTCACCAAACACTCGGTAGTAGTAGACCGTCCTATCGACATGGCTACGGACATCCCCATCATTGATGCCCACATTCACCTGTACCCGGAGTCTGAGATCCCCACCTTAGCTTGGTGCTCGCCGGAACACCCACTAGCAAAACAGCATTCGGTCGAAGAGTACAAGACCGCTTCTGCAAGCTCCCCGCCCAAGGGCTTCATCTTCATCGAGACAGACCGCAAAAATGACCTCGACGCCGGCGTCAAGGACGGCAGCGGCTGGGAGGGCCCACTAGCCGAAGTCTCGTGGCTGAAGCGCATCGTCACAGGTCAGCCAAAGGATAATGAGGGACACTCCAAAGAAGACGCATCTCTATGTGCTGCGTATATCCCATGGGCCCCTTTACCTAGTGGTCCTGAGGCTATGGAGAGGTACATCGAGCTTGTGAAGAAGGAGGCCGGCGAGAGCTGGCCCAAGGTCAGGGGTTTCAGGTACTTGGTGCAGGATAAACCTAAAGGCACAATGTTACAGGACGACTTCATTGAGAGCTTGAGGTTGCTTGGCCGCAAGAATCTCGTGTTCGAGCTGGGCGTCGATCAGCATCGACGGGGTAGGGGACAGCTTGAAGAGGTTCTCGAGATGATCGACCGCGCGCATGAGAATGTTCCGGAAGAGGAAAGAGTCGTTTTTATCATCAGTGAGTCAAGACTAATTTCTCTAGCTGTTGTTCTCATCAAGTAGTCGAACTAATCGCGTATCTGTACAGATCACATGTGCAAGCCTGATCTGGAGGTCTACAATACGCATACAAGTCCGTCGTTCATCGCATGGCGTGTTTCCATGTTCGCGCTCAGCAAGGCGAACCGCACGTATATGAAGCTATCAGGTGGCTTCTCCGAGATGCCCGAGTCGCTGAAGCAGCGAAGCCCCGAGGAGATCTTCGACGCGCTCGTGCCGTGGATGACTGTTATCCTGACGGCATTTGGCCCAGATCGCCTTATGTTCGCTAGCGACTGGCCCGTCTGCACGGTCGGTGTCGGTGATGGCGCTTGGGAAAAGTGGAAGAAGGTCGTTGAGCGCTTGTGCTGGATGGCTTCTTTTGATGAGGATCAGCAGAGGAAGATTTGGGGCGGGACGGCGGTGAAGGCTTATGGAATTGAGTCTTAAGATGCGCTCAGGCGGTGTGCCAAAGGGTTCGTGGAAAATAATGTAGATTGTAGCCGGGAAACTAGATTTAGCGCTTAATGATAAAGCCTTGTTATGTCCTCGACCTATATACCCGGCTTATGAAGTCACCAATGTGAACATTAGTAAGAGGGCGGGTAGACGGTGGTAGTGTAAATTGAGCCAAAGTATTTTAGACAGTTTGAACAGAGTGGTTTTCGGAAGATTCAAAGCTATTGTCGACGATAATACGTTTCAAAAGAGACCCCGAGGCCTGCGCTTTTCTTATAACTTCAGTCTAACTTAGCTTCATACCTAGCTCTTCATGATGTACTCTACAGTAGGGACTCATCTTGCAGGTTCTATAGGTGTCCGAATGTTGTTAACATTAGATCTAATTTCGAGCCAAGGAAATGTTACACACATGAGTTTTCTGTTCGCACAATATCTGTCTTTCTTTTTCTCTTTTTACACTTCTATCTCGGACTCAGAAAGTCGACCGCAAACACAATTCATGTCCGAAAGTATCGATCAACCCACCAATTTCTCGGCTGGGATACTCGTGAACTTCCCGCCAATACGCCCCATGTTTTCCAGGTGCTTTCTGTCTTTTCCGTCGATTCTGTCCGGGCAGCGATCGATTGGTGCCGTAGTTGTGCAGCCGGGGGGACTGTGAGTCGCTCCATGCTCTCATTTTCGTGAGTTGTGAACCGCTGCTTCTCATTCGCGTAGTTGTCGAAGATCTGATTGCTATCGCGGTAGTCTCTCCCTTCCTCAGCTGCGTAGGCCGCTGTCATCAATTGGTTCATGATGCTGGATGGAGACCGAGATTTCTCGGGTCCTCCTGGAGGTGGATTCATGTATTGTGTGTCGTCTGGTAGCATCCTGGATAGACGGCTGTCTCGGTTTCTTCGGCGACGCCACAGCCATATGGCGAGGAGAATCAAGCCGACAAATGCTATACCTCCTACAACCTATTGTCAACAATCCGTGCAACGTTTATGATGAGTTAAGGACTTACCAATTGTTCCTCCTGCGATCTGGCCGGCTTTTTGTGAACTGTTTGATGGACTATTTGTAGTCTCGTCGGGTGGATCGATAGCATTACTAGACTGCGGTACTTCAAGTGGTGAGTTACTTGTGCTTTGCGGGGATGCGGTGGCCGTCGGCGTGGTCAGATTGTCTGAGTTCAGAACGGATGTAGCGCTTGGAGACACAACCGGAATGGCCGAAGATGGGAGACTCGAGGGGGAAGGCGATAACGTGTTTGTTGCCATCCCCGGTATGCTCGGGGAAGATACGAATGTAGAAGAAAAAGGTGGTAAATCGGTTGCGCCGCTTATTGCTGTCTGTGTAGGAGCCGGAATCGTTGACATGGACGACGTCGCCGTTCCCGGGAGAACTGGTGTCGAAGGAGGTGTGTTATCCTGAGGGGGCGGAGTTCCTACGCCTCCTCCATTTTCAGGTTCATCGTCAGTCTCCTCATCTGATGATTCACCATCGTCAAGTTCTTTGTCAGAGAACTCGTCGTCCGATGATTCACCATCAGACAGTTCATCGTCGACTGGTGCGCCTCCAGCTGGCACATCGGGCTGCGGTTTCACGTCCCCTCGAGTAACAAATCGAAAAGCAGGCGTTCGCCTTCGTTGATGAAATGTGACCCTAACTAGATATTAGTCAAGCAATTCCATATCTGGAAATTCAGAAGGATTCTACCTCATTATGATTCCAACTTGCCAGCAAATTTGGTATTATAGTTCCCTTGGCGCCAGGCCTAAAATAAATGAAAATGAAAACGAAGAACAATTACAGAGAAACGAAAGGGAATGGGGTCAACGAAGAAGAGAATGAAACAAAATGCTACAGAATAAGAAACAACAAGACTGAAAAGAATGATGCCCAGTAAACCCTGGAGCTATGGAAGTTCTCATCCATCTTATGTTCTTTTCAAATCCCTGACTCCAAAACTGACTGGAACATGGCCAAGCTCTAGCCAAGGCTCACGAGACAAATTACCTATCTAGGTAGCGCTGGCTTGCCTGGGCCAAGCCCATTGCTGCCAGAAGATCTTCCCAATTGGGAAACAACATGTGCTCTGATTGGCGGGCTATATCCACTCCCCCAGAAATGCGATACAATGCTCAAGCGCCATGCAATTGATAGACACGTCGATCTCTCTAGTGCCGGCTTCGGTTACGCGTTTTGTAGTTTCAGCAACCCAGGTTTTCATTTTAGCAAAATTTATCCCCAGCATTGCGCGTTTCAACGTCAGAGTTGAACCAGATTTGAGAATAGAAAGGAACAACATTGTGTTTATTGCCAGGGAGAAACATGTTGGGGTTGACCTACCTATTAGCATGAGCTTTTCGCTCGAGGCCACAGCTCTGAGAACCAGCTGTCGTAAAGCCAAGGCTACTTTACACAATCAGAGTTCAAAGCAGCCAATCTGTGTTTCACAACTACGCCAAGTAAGATTACAAGATTTAGAAAGACAACAACTCAATATAGTGATGTGTGTGAAGAGCCTTGACAAAGAAAACAGTAACTGTTTTCGGGAAGCTTGCGCAAATTTCTTTCATGGCTCGAGGAAATAGGATAAAGATCTTTAAGACTCGCACCAGGACTACCGATGAGTACACAGATGTACCCAGTCTAGCATATTCCAATCTGTCAGTTTACTCTTGGTATATCTCGGAAACTACATAAAATGAAGTGGGGTCAAATGTTAGACAACCTCCTTGGGGTCCACGGAAAAGCATCACCTCCTACAATCCCGCCGGCTGTGCCAGGTCAAGGTCAGCTCCCGGAAGAGCGTCCGGGT
Source organism: Xylaria flabelliformis (assembly GCA_007182795.1). NCBI lineage: Eukaryota > Fungi > Ascomycota > Sordariomycetes > Xylariales > Xylariaceae > Xylaria > Xylaria flabelliformis. The sequence goes on along the minus strand of VFLP01000007.1, from coordinate 7,108 downwards.
CCGCCTCAAGCGCGTCTAACGCGAGCGCAGCTCCGAGAACTTGCTCAGTTTGAAGCTCGGAAAATCGAGCTATACTTTCAGCGCCATAGCGACCAATTCGAATACGAGCGTTATCTTAACAATGGAGTGACTGGCGTGTCATGTAAGATTAGACTTAAAAGTAATGGGGATAGGAACACACCGAAATCTTTTGTTATAAAGAGAGCATTTCGAGAAAATAGGCAGCTTCATCTAAGAGGCGAGGAACGTATGTTAGAGGTATAGCCCTTTTTTAAGATGTTTTTAAAATCTTCATCCTCACAATCAGCCCACCGCGCTTTGTTTATCTACGATTCGACTATATAGTTCTTCTGCCCGAAGTTCCACCAGGTACAATTAGATTAATGAGGAACCTGAGTATACGGACCGGCTGATTTCATGATATATAGTTATTCCGAGGTGCCCAACATATTTTGCAGCTGTTCTATGTCCCGGGCCTCGCAAGGAACCCCTTCCTTGGCCCAGAGTTGACCATCTGGACCGAATGGATCGAGTCCGGAACACTACGAGATTTCATTGACAGGAGTAAGAGTATGGATCGACCATTGCCGAATCGCCTGCTCTTAGAGTTTTTCAAATGTCGTATGTAGTTAATTCTCCTCTATACATCGGCTGGGTTCCACGTAACTAACGAGTGACACTATCAAGTCTTATGTTTCTGCGTCGCTATGGCATGGCCTCCTAATGGCGGCATGGGCGCGTAAGTAATCCCCGAAGCCAGTTTCTTCTGTTATTCATTATTATTAGAGTATGGTTTTTTTTAAAAAAAATCAAGGCACAGCCCAGAAGCTTCTGTGGCCTTCACAAATTACACTAACTGACTCTGAGAATTCTAGTCCACATCGGGAGGAGAAAATGCCAACCGATTATCAACAACGGACAAAGAAGGAACAAATCGTACATGCTGATATGCATTGTTCGAATGGTAAGAGGCATTCCGATTCCTAGTAGCATGTAGTCGTTCACTGACCTACATTCTTCCTTCCAGTCATGATAGGAAGTCTTAATCCGGAAGGTGGTGGACATGGTCTTGTACCAATTCTTAAACTGATCGATTTCGACCACGCCTACAGGGAAACTCGACCCTTAGGGTAAGTAAGCCATGTGACTGAGTAGATTTTGTCATTAGCTAATCTGCGACCCTTGGTAAAGATTGAATCCAGGAGTCACCACGAATATACGCGACATAGGTCAAGTGAGTTTGCTTCGGGCTCCTACACCCCTGCTCTTGCCTCTATTGTCACCCGTACCTAAACCGATACTAACCAGACACGCAGGTAATGCGCGCCATAATCACTAGGAACTTGTCTATGAGGCCGCTGGAAGGTGAAGTTACAGTCACAATAGGCGGTATTAGGCGGACGTTCATTACTCAGGGTGCGGACCTCTCAGATGGGCAGTACGGGAATCTCGATCCCCAGATTGCAGGTTTGGTCCAATGGTGCTTAGCAAATACGTCAAATAGGCCCTCTCTTGAGCTTCTGGATCTCTCGCTCACGGATCTGATGAGAAGAGCTACCCCTAACCGGTATGCTGATTACAGTCATGGCAAATACGAATCTGATAACGAGATTAGGAATCTTGTGCAGAAGTTGATTCTCGATGCGAATGCAGAGCAATAACCTGTCAGGAGAGAGGGCTGTGGGTTCAAAGGGGGGGGGGGCTGAATGTTGCGTAAAGCTTCGTTAAACTTTTCTGACGTGAAGATTCGCTTCTGCATATCTCATTATATCTCAATTTGCCCGACTAAAATATTGAGAAACGTCGTCAAGGATCGATAAAAGAAAGAATCGTGTAAATATACCTCGATATTATAGACAGTTGATGGACTTAGGCATTCAACGCCTGGGTGGCTAGAAATATCTTATTCAAATATTCTTCACGGCCGAATGCCGACAAAAATGAATAACAAACGTATCAACGAGTAATATAAATAGAACATCTCGCTTAAATGTTGAACGGGCACGTGGTTGAAACGAGTCACGAGAAAAGCCATATGCGGTCAGGCAGGTAAAATATAGCATCATGAGAACACCACTAAGGACAAAGATTAAACTTTTACGATCAACTTTTTAACCAAAATCCAATGATTGAAGCGCAACTCGGTGTGAACGCCTCTGTCGACCCATCGTTTAATTTAGCCGCTTCACAAGATTTCCCAGAAAATATCTCTTCATTTTGGTGTTTTGAAAGGCAGCTTCACCCCGTCGTTTATGATTTCAATTCATTCAACGAAGCTATCTAATGTGCCTGAAAGCATTATCTAAAGAGATACGGGTATATAGCAGACCGAGCCGACATGATTCGTGCTTACAAGTCTATTCTAGCAACAGTACCTAGATTCGTATTCAGGGAGGAAATAAGGTTTAACGGTTGAGTTTTGGCATAATACGCGAACCGTACTTACCACTTACTGCTTCATTATACTTGTATCTATAAATAGCGTGATAGAGGTCTACCAAACGATCGGGACTTACTAGAGCCCCTAGACAGCGGCTTGGGTACCTACCCCACGCGTGTTTGTCATGACGACACCCACATAGTTGCAACCATGACTCAGTCACATCGCATAACATGCGTCATGTAAGGTGCCTTAGCATTCCCGAATCTCTGGTTATCGCCGTTGCAAATAAAGACACTTTTTGCCCAGGTCTTGTTTGCTTGAGTTAGGACCCAGTCCTATATCATCAACACTGAACCCCCATCTATCTGAGGAACGAGAAAGTTCACAGTGGCATTACAAAACTTTAACCAAGTGTCTATCAACGTATATGTGCCACATCTCTATTATGTATTATGTAAAGGATGTTTTCGTGATTACTCGTAACAAACCGTAGAGCCACAAAGTCTGACTCGCGCTGTCAGGGGCGCTGCCCAAACTTCATGTCAGATTTCTGTGATTTCTTATTTGGTGCCCGGTTCCGGGAATCTGGAACTGGAGGGCATGTTACTTTTGAAGCTGCGTCAGTAGCGTCAGGCTAGCCCAATAGGTGTTATTTCAATAGGTCGAATCCCAGCCACCTATCCCAGAGAAGCGGGAGCGGGGGGCAATATCCGCCCAGGAACCGTTCATCGAGAGATCCTGATTTTGCGGGATAATAGCTTCAACTTTCCATGTAGACTTAGGCTACTAGCATCGAAACCAAGAAATGGTGCTGACTGGTGTGAAGGACAGTTGACGACGAAGTGGAGCAATACGCACATTTCGAAACATACACGAGTCACCTCTGAGCCATAACTAAAGCTATAGAAAGTCAGTACAGTCCAACGTAACCGGCTTGCTTAATGCGTACGGCTCCGATAGGAAATCGGGCTGTCTATGTGGGCCTCGATCATTGCAAGCTTGCTGCCCAGGTGACCATCTACAATTTAGAAGTCACCAGAGATTATTAAAATGACGGCTGCACCTCGTTGGCCATGGTAAGTTTTCTCCCGAAGCCTAAGTTCATCCCACGCTCGTTTATGCGTCACACGTCTATCGTTAACAAACGTGTTGAAGTTTTGTTTGCTCTCTTTAAACAAACCACACTCTTCAATCTGAGCGGAATCCGCACTTTTTGCCTTGATCATTTATTTCTATCCCAAATACGTCGCTCAGTCCCCCTAAGAATTATCTCGCAGCCTCTCACTGTCATATAAACAGCTCGGCCTTGAGTCTCTCTCCTCGGCAGGAGAACAGAAACACGCCGGGTCCTTGTCTTGATCGGCCTGATGTCGTTGACCTTCTTGCCAAGATCATCGCAGTCAGCACTAGATATCATGAACATATCCCCAAACCTACCATATTATCAACCACAACAACATCTAGAAAAGCACGCGAATCAGAATAGCATCAGCAAAGATGTGATGCTGGCATTGGAGGTTGCGCGAGACAGCCCAGAAGCTGCAGATCATGGAATTATCCGAGACAAGCTTGAGTCGGCGCTGGCGGACATTTGGGGCAGAGTCCTGGCTGACGAGTTCGGATATGTTATGTCCAGGGATGAGTTCGCTATCTTCAACTTCTACCAAGATCGGTTTCGGAACAACCCGGTAGCGACAAGAGCACGGAAGCGGTACTGGGACAATTTGAGTGTTCCGGAACCCAATCAACAACATGGATAAGAAATACCTATAAGGCACTCGCACTCACGCGACATAGACTGGAGAAGATTGGGCGAAAAATTCACTTTTTCGGCCTTTTGCGTAGGCTCTACATACTGTCAGCCCTTCTGCTCGAGTCCACTATAAGCAGTGCCCCATTGGCCGTTGGGGCTAAAGCAGTACTGAAGCCATCACCGACCGTTATCACGTTACTCATCCTAGGTTAGGCCGTTTACACCATCCCTTAGTATCATGCGCTAGCCACGCGAACTGAAGTAGATTGATACTACGGACATATTCGATCAGTCATTTCTGCGATAGCGATAATGTAATTAAAATATAATCTTGCGACCATGATACCATCCATAGAGTTGGAATTTTTAGATAGTTAAGTTGATTACTATATCCATTCAAATCACAGCCTATACAGCAAGTGCCTTGACTAAGAACCAATGATACCCCAGAAATGGTCTTCGGATTCTAGATTTAGGAGTAGTTAGCGATGTCAAGAATACCATTGATATTTCATCACTTATAAGCCGTGGGGTGAGGATGGGTTGGGAAAATCCCTTAACTAGTCCAAATAGACTAGAGTATGAATACAAAATACCGGATTCCCTATTCTAGTGAAGTTTCCAAGCTCTCATTATTCGTGAATGTACACCTTAAAAAAGAAAAAAACAGTGTTCCTTCTGTTCGCGAGTAATCATCTAGTTTAAGAACGTATTGTTCCACTCTAAGTGTGTAAGGAACTCACGATCTTTCCCGCTCCCGAGTCACTGAAATCTGCGGTGGAGCCCGCTGTGTCCCCGACTCGACGTCAACGAGATCTTTGGAACTTAAGATCACGACACCGATGCACTAGTTAGTGTGATCCTGTGGAGGCGATTAGGTGGAGTCACACGAGTAGCCAATTGCCTAAGGAGGCAATCGGGTAGAATCCTATCCGTACTAACTAGCAATAAGGTTCACACCATGTAACGTCAAGGAATCCAATTAATCCTACTGTAATATGTTACGACGATTCGTACTACAAGAGACCTTACTCATACTCATCATAATGCCCCTGAGGGCCACGAGGGTAGGTCACAAGACGTAAGAAACAGCGGACAAGAATATCCGACCCCTCGGAGAAACTAATATAGTAGTCACATATAATAAATCCATGTTAGCCCAGTGTAAATAGCTACGAAAGTGTTTAACACTACGACGTTAAAACATGAAACCCACTAGATAGAGATCAATCATTTGAGGGATGTTGAAGAACAGGAATAGTCATCTGGAAATCAACAGAACTTGAGAAGGACTCGGTTATAATACATTTAGAAGTACATCGAAATATATAATTGCTAAGATTTAAGTAAATAAACCTCTACTGGTAGCATTGAATAGCGTTCTCTTTTTTACCTGATCCCTGACTTCGGTATACTTCTCGGCTGCTCGCTCTAGGACTCATGGACTGATACTGCCTGCACTTAATGTAATCAAACTATAGTAGCAGGCGGCTGCTTATTACGGCATAGCAGCTAGCGTGTCACGGCCAAACAGCCCAAGCTTATATGAACTACAATGAAAATTACAACAAACTTTCTTGTTTCGCAAGAATAAGAGACTACAGCAAGGCAACAATTCTTATGGTAACAACTTGGTTCTATTGAATAATGCAAACACTCCACGTGGTTTCTAGACCAACTAAAATGAGGGTTTCATGATACTGTAATAATCATAGTCATGCGGTGACATTATGGCTGCAGCTGTTAAGATATTCCAACATAAGATCTGTACAACGCGCATTAAGTCGCTGATGAAACCTTCTCAAGCAACGCTCCCATTTCCTGCACCAATAATAGGACATAGCGATAATCATTTCATTCTGGTTTTCATCCAGAAAAGACTTTTAGTCTAAATCCTGTACACATCAGAAGGCGTGTTCTGTAAATATTAGTTTCTAAGGACTTGTGACAAGGGCCAGTAATCTGGAGCTTGGAATGGCTTTAACTCATATAATAATTCTCTAGGGCACTAAGGATTCCTATATTTAAAAAAAGAAATTTTCTGGAATTATATAAAAGATTTTTAAGTTATTATATAAACTTTTTAAATATGCTTTAAGCGCTTAAGTTAAACATTAATAACTAATATATATATTAAGTTATGCTTATTAGTTATAAAAAGCTAATAGCCTTTAAATAAAGGTAAATCTGAATTTTTTATAATATAGCTTATATAATATTAATTTTTTTTTTAAAGCTTATTTTTAAACGTGTTTAACTTAAGTTTTAATAAGCTGTTTTAAAAAACTTATATAATTAAAATTATTTATATGTTCGTTTTTAAGCTTGTTTAAGTATGCTTTATAAAACTTTTTAACTGCTGCTTTAATATTAATGTTATAAAAGTTTTTATATAGCTTTTAAATTTAATTCTTTTTTTTTAGCTATTTAATTTATTTAATAAAATATTTAATATAGTTATTAACTTTATATAAATTTATAATTTATTTAATATAATATTTATTTTTAAGCTTTATAAGCTTAACTTTATATAAAATTTAATTAAAATTAAAAGATTTTTAATTATTAATATAATATAACTTAATTAATAATATATAAAAAAAACTATAAATTTGCTAGCTTTTAAATAATGTTAACTTAATAATAATAAAAAAAATAACTTTTTAAATTTTAAACAAACTTAATATTTTATTATTTAATTTTTTAATAAATTGTTTAATTTTAATATTTTAAACATTAAATATTATAAACTAGTTAGCTTTATAAATAAAAGCTTTTTTTTTTTATTTATTAACTTATTTTTTTATATGTTTAAAGCTTTTTTTAAAATAAGCTTTAGCTTTTTTATAAACTTATATTATTTAATATATATATAAGTAGTTATTTAAGTTTTAAAATATATTATAAAAAAAATTATATATTATAAAATAATAATTATAATTAATATAAAAAAAAGTTATATATATAAATAA